>OX451735.1:889202691-890402691 GCA_948472305.1 Vicia faba
TCTCTCTCTCTCTCTCTCTCTCTCTCTCTCTCTCTCTCTCTCTCTCTCTCTCTCACACACATATATATATATATATATATATATATATATATATATATATATTATATATATATATATATATATATATATATATATATATATATATATATATATATATATATATATATATATTTGATTTTGTATCATTTTCTAATTTTGAATTTTATAAAAATGACATGTTTCTGTGAAATTTGATAATATTATTAAGTGTTATGACATATAGATGAATTTTATTTGACATTATACAAGCGTTTATACCAATTTATGTTTTTAAAAAATTGTGCAATATTGTGCCACAATATTTTTTGAATTTAAATAATATAAAAAAAAAATTTATTTACAACTCGTAAATGATTGATTTTGTACGGGTCGAATTTAATTGTGAAATTACAGGTTAAAGGATGAAAACATCCATTAAAATTTGAATGGGTTGAATAACGGGTTAGGCCAAACCCGGTCCAACTTGACCCGTGTGCACCTCTTACTAGAAGATGATTCAAACATAATAACAATGAAAAAGATGAGATTCATAATGAAGAAGAGAGAGTGGGAAGAGATAGTGCATGGTCTCCAATATTTCATATATTCGCCCTCTAACTCAAAGGGAGTGTGAGAGCATAACCTTGAGTTTGGAATGAAACTATGTAAACAAAGTTGTAGGAAATGTTTTAGTTAGCATGTTTGTAATTTGTGCATGACTATAAACATGTTGGATTCGCAATTTCCCTGCTACAATTCGCCCCCAAACAAAGTGAATATCAAGTTCGATATGCTTGGTTCACGTGTGCAAACCGAATTTTGAGATAGCAAAACTACACTAAAATTGTCACAGAGCAACGCGTGTGTGAAATAGTTGATATGAAGTTTTGTGAGAAGTGATTAAATCCTAAGATCTCTTATCATCTCATATTATCAATACATCAAGATCACACATTAGGGTTGGTTCTCCCTTTCTACTTCATCCTATCTTTAAGTTTGCTCTGGAGGAATCACCAAGCACCTTAAATTGTGTATCTTGTACATGTGTTTGTAGATGGATTAACTTTCAACTAACATCAATATATATATATATATATATATATATATATATATATATATATATATATATATATATATATATATATATATATATGTCTCTTTGAATGTTCATATTGTAAGTGATGACACAATTGCATTCATCTCAAGATCTAACCTAGGGTTTGAGGGGTGGTTCTCAATCAAATAGTTCTCTAATGGATTGCAAGAGTTAAAGCTTCAAGGATATGTCTATGATATCAAGGTTTCATGGTTCAAAGAGCTCCATCACTTTATTTAGGTCAAACTTTCCTCAAAGTTGGTGGTGGAATTAGTCAAGAAAATTCATAGGTTAAAGATAACATCATCTTCAACAAGTTTATTTTCATGCCTTCTTCAACAAGTTTCTTTGAGACTTAAGCTCCATCTTTGAGTGCTCTTAAAGATAACATCATCTCAAGGCCTATTGTGATTCATTATGCTTTACTTTGCCAAGAAAAATCAAAATATTCAAGATTTGTTCAACAAGTTTGATCTAATTGAGCAAATGCTTGATTCAGTGATCACAAGTGCATAACTTTCTCAATTTTAAATATTTTGTATTGGTTCTTTTTTATATGGATTCTTATCATCATCTACAACAACCTCTCTTCACATGACAAGATCCAATGGTGCAAGAAAAATCATCAAAAGTTGAAAGGGGTTTCAAGTTATTTTGACACACTCTGAGCTAGGGTTTGTTGACTTCCAAGGACTATATATTGCTCATTTTTTAAGATTTTTTATTGACTCTAAAGCCATGTATCTTTAAAGGGTCCTTAACAAACTCTCTTCAGAAATATAAGGCTAATTTTGAATGAAAGATCACTAATGGCTGAGACAGATTACAAGTCTCTTTGAAAAGCCTTATAATTCTAAGGTTTGACTTCAAATAATCATAACTTGGTCAATTTTTATCTCCTTGAGCCTGTTCTTTTTCCAAAATAATATTTTGGATGTGTACTGCAACTTTG
Source organism: Vicia faba (assembly GCA_948472305.1). Taxonomy (NCBI): domain Eukaryota; kingdom Viridiplantae; phylum Streptophyta; class Magnoliopsida; order Fabales; family Fabaceae; genus Vicia; species Vicia faba. The sequence continues at coordinate 889,204,758 of OX451735.1, forward strand.
TTTCAATATGCAAGACTTGAAAATGCTTGGAAAGTGGTTGAAGAATTGAAAAGATTATAGGACTTTTGTGAATTTTCCCAAATTTGTTCATCATCTTACAAAGACTATAACTCTCTCAATTTTTATGATTTTTGAGTGATCTCAATTTCAAAATTCAACTCAAGAGGTCTACTTCATCTTATCTACATATATCAAGATTAAATTTTGAGTGGAAGGTCATGAAATTTTAAAGAACATTATAGGTCATTTTGGAGTCCTATACTTAGAAATTTTTCCAAGTATAAAAATCCGTGTGTTTTTCACAAATTCAAATGAACATAAATTTCAGCTCAATCATCCAAATGGAGTCTTTCTTGACACATTGTAAAGTTTGTGACCTTGTCTTTCAAATGCTTCAAGAATTATGCCCTAAAGGCTCCTGAGTTGTGTGCACCATGGATTTAAAGTTAGTACCTTGGAACTGAAGTTTCACTTGTAGTCAGATTGCAATTTCCATAATGTGGCTTCTAATGATTAAATTTGTGCATGTTTTCCACTTAAACATGTTTAAAAAAGTTGCTAAGGATGTATTATAGGTTGAAACGCAAGAATTAGATGAGTTTTGATGAGTTAGAAGTCACACTTTTGTCATGTTCAGGGTGCACACGGTTTAACTTGATTACTTATCATTCACCCTCTCTCAACATTGCGTCACATTATCCTATAAATAGATACCTCCCCTACTTCATTTTACAAGCTTTAAAGATCCAAAAAAACCTCTGTTGAGCTTCCTCCATACCTCTCAAGTCTGCAACAATGAATTTGGTTTTAAAGAATTTTTCAGTCCAATTCATTTGTCGATTCTTCATCCTTGAACTTCACTGAAACTAACAGAAGAAGAACCAAGTCTTGAAGTGCCCTAAATCGTGCTAGCCAAGTCAGGTTCCAGAGCTCTAAAGTTAAGCTTCAGCAGGTAGATTCCTCCATCAATTCTCTCCAAACTTGTTACTACAATGTAACTCTCATCACTCTGATACTCATAACATCGTTAGTTTTTAGCTGGAAGTGAGTTTTGCTCATGCATTTTTAAATCCCTTTTCAATTGTTTTCTTCTGGTTTTTCTCAAATCAACTGAACTACAAATTAAATAAATTTTTCGCGAGTTGTTGTACCCCAAAATTTCCCCTCCCATATTTCTCAAGACATGTCAAGAACCATCTCCAAGTTGTTCAAGATGGCTCAAGAGTTGGACAGTCAAATCATCTCCTAAGGCAGTCAATTCAAAATTAGGGTTTTGTGTTGCATCAAGGTCCTTACATCCAAATGACCCCAAGTGCTCCCCAATGTCCTAATATGTTCTTAAGTTCATCCATGTCAAATTTCAAGCCTTGCAGAGAAAGTTTGGTCAGTTAATTGCTCAAGAGGTCCAAAAATCGACTGTGCTAGGGCAAAAGTCAACTATGACCCAAATACAGTCAAACCTCAAGAGTTTTTGTCAAAAATTCTCATTTTGAAGGATAATTCATCATTTGATCAAGGGTTGATCATGATTCATCAAGGATTGCTCAAGATTCATCAAGATTCAAAAGTTGCTAAATTAGGGTTTTGTAGGAAAAGTCAACTCAACTTTGACCAAGCATAACTTTCTCATACTTTATGATAAATGACCCATACAAATATCATTTTTAAGAGGATGAAATTTCCTACAATCCATATTCACACCCCAAGATCAAGAAATGCACTCACAAAAAGTTACAAATTTGGACATTATAGGTCATTTTTGAAAGTCAACAAAAACACCTTTTTTCCAAAGCTTATAACTTGAGTATGGAATATCAAAAGGAGATGAGACAAAAAGGGTTGGTTATATGACATCTCAAGGTTTCTAAAAAGTCCAAGAACACTTCCAAAAGTTCAAAATTGAAGAAGTTATACATTGTTGAAGTTGAGCACTTTTTCAAAATTGCCAAAAGTCAACTATCCTCAAAACTCCAATTTTTGACAAAAGGGCCCATTTTTTCCCACTTGATTTGGTCTTATAACACCACGCACGTGTCCCATCTTTAATTTCATGACCAATCATTTATTTTTCTATTTAATTTAATTTTTATTGATTTAATTCATTTTAAATCAATATTAATTCAAATAAAATCTAAAAATGGATGGAATGATATCTTTTTGATCATTACAGCTTTCAATTATCATGATTCACCAAATCAAATTCGTATCAAGCATTGTTGTGCACAAAAAATCAGATTTGGCATAGTTTTGGAAACTTTATCAATGGTGATCAAATCAAATCTTGATTCTTCAATGCTCATGGATTAAGGCCCAAGTTTTTAACCTAATGCAGTCCTTATTACATACACAAGCCATACACATCAAGGACACGACCTGAAACTGCAAGAAACGGCCAGACAAAGTTTGAAAAAAGCTTGGAAAACTTGGAATCTGAAATCAATATTAAAGCACAATTCAGTCCAAAATCAGGACATAGCCTTCTTGCCTGGCATTCACTAAAGCCAAAGGGATCAAAATCGAGCCTTGAAGCAGCCCCAAACTCCCTGTAAGTCGTCACGAACATGGCTCTGAACATGGCATCGTAAATCCATTCTCTTGCATCTTTTTGCCATTTTTTTGTACAATCGTGCTCAACATCAAATTTCTAACATGTCTGCATTATTCAATTTTATTTTCATGGCCTCTAATGTGATACCCAAACCTAGGGTTTCCAAGCTTTGTTTTTAGGCATTTTTTATACAGGAAAAATCAAGACCAACCATGGACATGGCTGTCTTCAGGGAAGGGAGACGAACACAGTGATGTTCTCCATTTGCATTTATATGGCCTGTATCTCATGATAGGATGATGCCACGAATTTTGTTGTGGAACAAAATCCGCAGGAAAAATTACAGTCTTCGTTGAAGAAGACGAAGACGTGTCCCTGCTTAATTGGCTAGTTCAAATTATTGGCGCTTATTTTTTTTATTCCAGGCCTAGTGCGTTGTTTTACATATAATGATTAATGTGTATTCTAACAACAATTAAGCAAGCCAGCTGAGTTGGTAAGGGAGGCGTGTCAAAACCCCTTGGGACCTGGGTTCGAATCCCAGGTCCCCCAAAACTTTGTTGAATTTTGTTTTCAGGCAATTCCATGCAACGCTCAAAGCAAGGCTCACCATATGCCCTTGTCCAGATGCTAGCCATATGGCCTTCAGGCCAGATCCAAGGGTCTAGATTGAGCAACTACCATACTCTCCAGTTAATGCATGTGTATGAGATCTTGGAAAGTCAAACAAGGCTGAACGTTAATGGGCCAAACAAATGCTGATTCCACCTCCAAAATTGGGCCCAAACCCCCTGAGTTTGCTTCTTTCATTATTTTCTTATTTTATTTATTGTTTTATTATTATTATTTTTAATTAATTGCTAACCAAAATAATTAATAATTTTCCTAATAAAATCAGAAAACAAAAAAACATTATTTTTATTTATTAAAACTAATTTCACTTTATTTTTGTAAATAAATAATTTAATCATTTTAGTTTTTAATTAGGTATAATTTTAACATTTTTTGCAATAAATTAAAAATTAATTAGAATATTAGGTTTTTAATAATTTTAATCATTTTATTTTTATTTCCTTAAAATATAAAAAACCCAAAAATATATTTTCTATTTAATTAATTAATTAACTTAGATTTAATTTCCATTTAATTCAAAATAACAAAAAAATATATGCTTTCTTTAAAAAAAAGGGTCAAAACCCTAAAAATACGCCGATCTAATTTTCTCACACGCGTCCTATTTTTATCCAATATTGTAATTGCTTCCGGTATGTAATAATTTTTTTTAATTAGGACTTTATTTATTTATCGCTTTTATTTACTTTCCGCAATTTAAATTAAAGGGTTTGTCTTTGGCGATGTAAATACCCGACGCCTTGTAATAGCTTAGATTTAATTTCCCGCAATTTAATTTCCGCATAATACTAACTGTTAGATGTTTGATAAATAGGCAATGCATGACAAGATCAATCTTTAACTTAAAATCAACAATAGCTCACCCATGACATGTACGGATAAAAATTAACCGAATTGACACACTCGCACATGCCACTCTTAGGGTACACCTCACTTGGTTGCCTCGAACGTGGTCATTGAGTATAAGAAGTTTTAGAGGTCGCCCTCTTGTCCACAGATCATAGTTGCCTCGAAACGGTTGCCTCAGAAAAATGATCTAGGATATTAGGGTTACCGCTAAGGCATCCTAACATTGCTTTAGTGACCACACGTCCCTTAATCGAATTGACCCGAAAACTCCAACGACGGTGCTACCTACTCCTCAATAGTGGGATAACACTGTCTAAAGGACATTTGTACAGTTTAATTCCTTTTTGAGTAGGTAGATGATTCTTAAGTACTTGCTCCTTTTTAAAAACAAAACAAAACTTTTCGCACTTACACTCTTTTCAAACAAAAACTTCTTTCAAACCCACAAACACAAAGAAAAGCAAACTTCTGAAAACGCAATGAGCAAGTACGTAAGAGCCCGTGGATAACCACGGATAGAAAGGGTGCTAACACCTTCCCTTTCTATAATCTACCTCCCGAACCCGAGAAACATCTCAAAAAGGAATTTTTCTGTGCTTTTGTCCTTTCCTTGTTGGATAAAATAAAAGACGGTGGCGACTCTTGCTTACCGCGACATTTTGTGAAAACAAACGCAAACGTGAACCAGCATTCCAAAACAGTCAGTTCTTATTCCCACCGATCACAGAACTGGCGACTCTGCTGGGGAGTATAAGTGAGGTGTACCTTAGGATTAAATCATTGTGTTTTCAATTGTATGCTTTGTATGCTTTAATTTTGTGGGCTTGTATTGGAGTTCTATAGATCCTAACCCGGATCTGGGGATACCCTTTAGGTAAGTAGCAATAAACTGTGAAGGATTTGTACGGCGTAGACCGATACGGATGAAGCAGTAGCTACGTTGGTGTGACACTTTAATCTGTACCGATATCCCTTGTGTTGGAACAAGGAGAATATGGGTCTTCTAAAGGGTCATTAAGCACCAACTGACCTTAGAAACTTAAATTGACCAACTTGGCCATAGAACAGTAGCAGTATGCTACACTCATTGAGACTAAACTCTCGCGATGATTCCAGCCGCAAGAAAAGGTTGCTAAACTGGAATTATGACCGATTGAGGGTAGTCAGTGATATTAAGATCCTCTAGAACCCGATTACTATTTTTAGGACAGGACAGGTTTAAACCAACTGAACTGAAAGAGGGTAGTACCTAAGCTCCATGCCAGCCTGGAATCTAAGGGCTCTCAGTGTGACTTGTGTGCCTTTACCATGTTTGCTTTTTGTGAATACTTGTGGTGTGCCTTTATCATGACATCATGACATCATAACATTGCATACATCTTGCATAAGGACTAACCTATTTCAAAGACAAGAGGGTTTCATCTTTACTCTGTTTTGTAGGTCATCATGATGCCCATGCGTAAGAATACCATCCGGATCACCTTTGTCCAAGTCCCTACCTTGCTTAAAGAGTTGGTTGTCAGGATGCCAGAAACTACTTCCTTCATCAAGAGGCATGGTTCTCTCCTCGGTTTGGTCACCTCTAAATTGGACGAACAAATGATGAGTGTCCTGGTCCAGTTCTATGATCTGTTGTACCATTGTTTTACTTTTCAAGACTATCAGCTGGTTCCTACCCTAGAAGAGTTCTTTGAGCTGCTCGGTATCTCTGTTTTGGAGCAGACTCCGTTTACTGGATGAGAGAAGACTCTTAGGCCCGAAGAGATTGATGCACCCCTTCATTTGACCAAAGAGGAGGTAATGGCTAATTGGGAGACTACGAGTGGAGCAAAAGGATTTCTGACTAAGTTCTTGGTTGGCAAGGCTAACTACTTCTGGGATAGCCTAGACTTTAAGGCGTTCAAGGATATTCTGGATCTTCTGATATATGGCTTGGTATTGTTTCCGAATGCTGACACTTTTGTTGATGTGAATGCCATAAAGATCTTCATCTCTCAGAACCCTGTACCCACTCTCTTAGGTGACGTTCTTCATCAGCTTTATGCTCGTACTGCCCGAAAGCGGGGGACCTTGATGTGCTGTGCTCCTTTATTGTCGAGGTGGTTTATTTTGCACCTCCCTAAGTCAGTGCTGAAGAATAAAGAAGGAATGGGCTGGGCTTATAGGTGATGTCTCTTTCTCATGATGACATTATCTGGACTCTCAAAGGTATGGATGAGGTGACTGTTATTGATCGTTGTGGGGAGTATCCAAATGTTCCATTGATAGGAACCCATGGATGAATTTCTTACAACCCATGCTTAGCTCTCCGCCAGTTTGGAAGAGCCATAAGAGAAGGGCCTCATGAGATGTTGATGCCTCATATCATCTTTGATTTTCAAGGAGATAGCGACGAGCTACGTCGTAGATTCATAAGGGCTTGGGACAAAGTTCACCAATCAGGTCCACATGAGTTGGGCCCAAAGACTTCTCTGCCAATGGAGCCATATCTTAGATGGGTCCGCATTCGTGCCCAGAAGCTAGGTATGGCATATGAAGCTGTCCGGCTTGTCACTCTTGAAGTTGCTAATGAAGAAGGGGTTCTTCCAACCATTCTCCACCCTTATATGCCCACTGACATTGAGGCACTAAAGAGGTCTTGGATGCAGTTGAGGGATGAACAGGATTCTTACCGAGAGAAGTTCAATGAACAAGAGCAGAAGATCCAAAAGCTGACTAGGCAACTGGAGAACGAGCGGATCCTGAATGATTATGTCTGCACTGAGAAGAAGAGAGCATGGGAGCATTGATGGACCTTTGATGATTTCCTTTTCAGTTTTTGTTTACTTTTCAGTATTTCCATTCTTGTAATGCCTCAAGGGTAGTTTGTTGAACAATTGAAATTTTGAAGTTTAAATCTAATAAAGTGTGTTTCTTTTCTTGTTTACAAATTTGAATCCCGATTGTCTTTGAAATCATAAATCATACGCATTTCATCCCATGCACTTCATAAAGAGGTACCCTTTTACAGGTCTCTTATCTTCTTCGTTGTTTATTTCAGCAATCATCATGTCTACTGAACCTTCAACTGAGCAAGCTATCAAGGCCCTCCAGGTCCAGAATGCCCAATTTCAAGAGTTGTTCATGAGCCTAGCTAAGGGTCAGCAGGACCTGAAGACCTTGATTCTGAAGGAGAAAAAGAAGAAGAAGAAGAAGAGGACAGTCTTGTTCAACACTGGTCCTAGGTTTGGAAACAGGTTACGAGATGAAGTTGATCTGACCACCTCATCTGGAGGGAAAGATAATCCACAAGAAAGGAGGGCTCTTAGCCCTATGGTCTCCGACAACGAGACGGACTACGATGAAGAACAGTATCCTCCTACTGAGGATAAATACAAACAACTGGAAGACCGTTTGAGCATTATAGAAATTCAGAAGGTGCCCGGTCTGGACTTCGGAGATCTAGGTCTATCATCTGGGGTGGTGATTCCCCATAAGTTCAAGGCACCTGCCTTTGCCAAGTATGACGGAGTTTCCTGTCCAAAGTTGCACCTTCGGTCATATGTGAGGAATATCCAGCCTTACAATGCTAATAAGAACTTATGGATCCATTTATTTCAAGACAGTCTCTCAGGGACCCAACTTGAGTGGTTCTATCAGTTGGACGGAGCCAGTATCCGCAGCTGGGAAGATTTGGCTACTGCATTCTATAGGCAGTATCAGTACAACTCCGACCTCGCTCCTACGCGTACCCAACTCCAGGGTATGTCAATGGGAACGGGTGAAGGATTTAAAGATTATGCTCAGAAGTGGAGAGACCTTGCCGGAAGGGTGCAACCACCTTTGGCTGATCGTGAGCTTGTTGACATGTTTATAGGGACCCTGTCTGGTCCATTCTTTAACCATCTGATTGGAAGCTCTTCAGCTGGGTTTACAGATCTTATTTTAACTGGTGAAAGGATTGAGGCTGGTATTAAGGCTGGGAAGATACAAAAGGGTGCCTCATCGAGCACCGAGAAGAAGCCGTTTAAGAAAGAGTCAAGTATTGTCTACAGTGCAAGAAGACAGAATAGACCTGAACACCGCCAAGCTGTCAATGCGGTTGTTATTTCAAAATCTGCTGGTGCTCCTCAGTACAACAATTAACAAAAGGACGAGAGACCTAAGAGGTAATTCACTCATCTCAGCATGACCTTATCTCAGATTCTGCCACAGTTGCTGAAGACTAATCTGGTGACTCTAAGGGAAGCCCTAAAGAATTCAAATATAACGTCACCAAGGTATAACCCTAACGCCCACTGTGCTTTTCACTCTGATAGCCTGGGGCATAATAAAGATGATTGTTGGACTTTGAAGAACAAGATACAATACTTAATTGATGCAAAAGAGATTGAGTTCGAGGCACCTGAGAGGCCTAATGTTGTGACTGCTCCCATGCCCAAACATGGAGTAAATGTTGTAGAGGAATACTTGTTTGTAGTTTCTGTGGATGGAATTGTTACCCCTCTGATGACTGTCAAGAAGAACCTGTTGCTAGCTAGTTTATTTCCGGGCTGTGACGAAGGCTGCCATGTGTGTTCTGTTCTACCTACCGGTTGTCCGCTTTTGAAATCAGGTATCCAACACCTGATAGATAGTAGAGAAATTCTGTTTGAGAAGACCGTTGTTCCCGTAATTCATTCTGAAGAAGTTGCCATCATTACCATTTTCGACAATTCTTCCAAGGCTCCCTCGAGGAAGCCTGTTAGGATTACATCTGTTCCAAGAATCGCACCTGTGATCACCACTGTTCCGGGGCCCATCCCCTATACCTCTGATAAAGTTGTCCCTTGGCACTATAGGGCTGATGTTTATTTTCATGGAGTTAAGCAAGAGTTGGATGCTGATACTAGTGTCAGCAACATTACTGGACCTGCTAAAGTCACCCGCAACGGAAGACTTTTCTCACCTGATATTGCTCCACCAACTGTCTGAAGACCTGTTGTCATTACACCTGCAAGTGTACCTACTGCCATTCCTGATCAAGTTCCTATTCTTAACCCTGTCGCCGAGTCATCTGACGCTCGGGGCAAAGGGATTACCACTGATGTGCCTGCCCAGACGGAGGCACCAAAGATGATTACTGTTGAAGCTTCCAAACAGGAGATGGAAGAGATTCTGAAGATTATTAAAAAGAGTGATTATAACATAGTGGAGCAGCTGGGGAAAACCCATCCAAGATTTCTATGTTGTCACTGTTGTTGTGTTCAGAGGCCCATGCTAAGGCTCTGATTACCTTCCTGAAGACTTCCCACGTGCCACAAGAGACATCAGCTGATCAGTTTACCGATTGTGTGGCTAATTTAACCGCTGATAATGGGTTGGGTTTCTCCGATGCCGATTTGACTGCCAAGGGGAAAAATCATAACGATGCCCTGTATGTCTCCATTGAATGCAGGGGCACTACCCTTGCACATGTATTGGTTGATACTGGTTCCTCATTGAACGTATTGCCTAAAAAAGCTCTAGACCGGTTGGATTGCGAAGGGTTGGAGCTAAAACCAAGTAACATCGTTGTCAGAGCCTTTGATGGGTCTAAAAGGATGGTGCACGGTGAAGTTGATATTCCAATTAAAGTTGGTTCTCAGGTCTTCAATTCTACTTTCTATGTGATGGACATTCGGCCATCCTACTCTTGTTTGCTGGGTCATCCATGGATCCATAAAGCTGGGGCCGTGACCTCAACGCTCCACCAGAAGTTAAAGTACCCGGTCAAAGGAAAGATTGTGACAATACAAGGGGAGGAAGAATACATGGTCAGCCACCTCAACTCGTTCAGATACGTAGATATGGATGGGGAGTTCATTGAGACCCCATTTCAGCACTTTGAAAAGGTTCCCCAGACACTAGCATCAACTAAGACTGTAGTTGAAGATTCTCCTATGAAGATGGCTTCCTTAAAAGATGCCCAGGCTGTTATTGAGAAGGGTGAGTGTGCAAATTGGGGCCGACTTCCTGATTTTACACAGAAGACTAACAAGTTTGGTGTGGTTTTCACTGTAGAAGCTCAAAGGGCTGTTCGGAATGCACGAATCGGAAGACCTCTCGTGTTCATCAGTAACTCGGGAGTGAATGCCATTGAAGATGATGTGGAAGAGTTTGAATTCGACAGCTGGATCTATCCTACGACCAACAATGGACCAAGCAACTGGACAGCAAAAGACTTCATCCCTATTACTTTTGTTACCCAGTAATGAAACTTTTTGTTTTAAATTTGTAATAGACAATGTTTTGAAACTTTATGGCCCGGTGTCTTACCCGGGGCATCGTGGCTTCATTTGTGAGGGATTTTGTGTGTCATTTTCATATATCATTAATAAAAGAATTGGACGTTCTTGCATTTCAAATCTTGCGCTCCTTGTCTTTCTTCATTATATATTGCAAAACAGCCATTTTACACACACTCACATATACAGGTCCACATCCACTCTAGATCTCACTGGTAACGACTCTGCTAGTGCCAGTTATGACTTTGAAAATCCGATCAACTTAGTCGAAGACGAAGGTGAAGATGATTGCGAAGTGCCTGGTGAACTTGCAAGACTGCTACTCCAGGGAGAGAGGTCCATTCAGCCACATGAAGAGCCAGTGGAAATAGTGAATCTGGGTACTGAGGCAGACAAGAAGGAAGTCAAGATAGGTGCCAATCTGGAGCCTAATGTGAAACAACGGTTGATTCAGATGCTACATGACTACGTTGAGATTTTTGCTTGGTCTTGCGAAGATATGCCTGGTTTGGATACCGATATTGTGGTTCATCGCCTGCCTACCAAGGAAGACTGTCGTCCAGTGAAACAGAAGGTTCGCCGAATGCGCCCAGAAATATCTGAGAAAATCAAGGCTGAAGTTATGAAACAATTTGATGTCGGTTTTCTAGCAGTTACTTCTTACCCTCAATGGGTGGACAACGTAGTTCCAGTACCGAAGAAAGATGGTAAGGTCCAAATGTGTGTTGACTACAGGGATTTGAATAGGGCAAGCCCTAAGGATGACTTCCCTCTACCTCATATTGACGTTCTGGTTTACAACACCGCTCAGCACAAGGTATTCTCCTTTATGGATGGGTTCTCCGGTTATAATCAGATAAAGATGGCTCCCGAAGACATGGAGAAAACGACCTTTGTTACTCAGTGGGGTACCTTCTGCTACAAGGTCATGCCTTTTGGGTTGAAAAATGTTGGGGCAACATATCAGCATGCCATGGTTGCTTTGTTCCATGACATGATCCATCATGAGATTGAAGTATACGTCGACGATATGATTGCAAGGTCCCAGACTGAGGAGGAACACCTTGACCATTTACAAAAGCTGTTTGACAGGTTGCAGTTGTATAAGTTAAGGTTGAACCCGAACAAGTGCACCTTCGGAGTGAGATCTGGTAAGCTACTGGGTTTCGTCGTGAGCGACAAAGGTATTCAAGTGGACCCTGCCAAAGTGAAAGCTATACAGGGAATGCCAGCTCCCAGAACAGAGAAAGAAGTCAGAGGCTTTCTGGGACGACTGAACTACATTTCCCGATTCATCTTGCACCTAACTGCTACTTGTGAGCCAATCTTCAAGCTACTGAAGAAAGATCAAGTAGTACGTTGGAACGATGAATGCCATGCCGCTTTCGAAAGGATTAAAGAGTATCTCCAAGAGCCACCTATTTTGATGCCACCAATTGAAGGGAGACCTTTGATCTTATACTCGACAGTGCTCGACAACTCAATGGGGTGTGTGCTGGGGCAGCATGACGAGTCTGGCCGAAAAGAGCATGCTATTTATTACCTTAGCAAAAATTTTACCGACTATGAGACCCGATACTTACTGCTTGAGAAAACTTGCTGCGCTTTGGCATGGGCTGCTCGCCAGCTGAGATAGTATATGCTGACTCACACTACTCTGTTGATTTCAAAGATGGATCCAATCAAGTATATTTTCGAAAAGCCTTCCTTGTCCGGAAGAATAGCAAGATGGCAGATGATCTTGACTGAGTATGACATCCAGTACACAACTCAGAAGGCAATTAAGGGAAGTGTATTAGCAGACCATTTGGCACACCAGGCAGTTGATGATTACCAGTCTATGAACTTTGAATTTCTGGACGAGAATATCATGTTGATAATTGATTGTGAGATACCTGGACCGGATGAAGGACCTGAGGAAGGATCCCGATGGTCTATGTACTTTGATGGAGCTTCGAACGCTTTGGGTAATGGCATTGGCACCGTGATCATATATCCTAAAGGCTCTCATACTCCGTTTACTGCCCGACTATGTTTCAACTGCACCAACAACATGGCGGAGTATGAAGCATGCATTATGGGTCTTCGTGCAGCAATTGACTTAAGGATTAAGTTTCTGAGTGTCTTCGGAGATTCCGTTCTCGTGATCAGTCAGATCAAAGGCGATTGGGATATGAAACACCCTAATCTTATTCCTTACAAGGAGTATGTGTTGACATTGCTTCCCCATTTTGAGGAGATAACCTTTGGACACTTCCCAAGAGAGGAGAATCAGTTAGCGGACGCGCTAGCTACGATGTCTTCTATGTTCAAAGTCAATTGGGACAATGAAGCTCCCCGGATCATTATTGAAAGATTAGATGAACCAGTACATTATTGTGATCTTGAGGATGAAGAGGTAACAGAAAATCCCTGGTATCATGAGGTGAAGAGGTATCTTGAAGCTCAGGAGTACCCCGAGGGTGCATCTGGTAATGATAAGAAGTTTCTGAGGAGGTTCGCGACGAAGTTCTTCATCAGCAATGGCATTCTTTACAAGCGTAACCATGATTCGACCTTACTGTGTTGTGTGGATAAGATTGAAGCAGAAAGGATCATGGCAGATCTGCATGAAGGTACTTTCGGACTCATTCCAGTGGACACACTATGGCAAAGAAGATCCTTCGGGCAGGATATTATTGGTCCACAATGGAAGCCGACTGTTATCAGCATTCTCGGACATGTCACAAGTGCCAGGTCTATGTTGATAAGGTGCACATACCTCCAGTTCCTATGAACGTCTTGACAGCGCCTTGGCCTTTTGCAATGTGGGGTATTGATATGATCGGCGAGATCAGACCTACGGCATCCAACGGGCATCGTTTCACCCTGGTAGCAATTGATTACTTTATGAAGTGGGTTGAAGCAGCTTCCTTTGCTACCGTAACCAAGAACGTCGTGGCAAGGTTCATTCGGCACAATCTGATCTGTCGATACGGTGTACCAAAGAGGATCATTACAGACAACGGTACCAATCTTAACAACAAGATGATCACTGAGCTCTGTGAGCAATTCAAAATACAGCATCATAACTCTTCTCCTTACCGGCCGAAGATGAATGGGGTTGTCAAAGCGGCAAATAAGAACATTAAGAAGATTGTGCAGAAGATGACAGTGACATACAAATACTGGCACAAGATGTTACCGTTTGCTCTTCATGGGTACCTCACCTCAACACGGACGTCAACCGGGGCAACACCCTATTATTTGGTTTATGGCATAGAGGCAGTCTTGCCCATTGAAGTTCAGATACCCTCTCTCCGGATCATGAAGGATGCAGGTTTAAGCGAAGATGACTGGATTCAGACCCGGCTTGATCAGCTGAACCTAATTGACGAAAAAAGACTTACTGCTATTTGTCATGGTCAGACATACCAAAAACGGATGATCAAGGCATTTAACAAGAAAGTTAGACGACAAGAGTATCAAGTTGGGGACCTGGTAATCAAGCGCATTATTCTACCTCAAGGTGATCCCAGGGGCAAATGGACCCCTACTTATGAAGGGCCATTTGTGGTTAAGAACATTTTCTCAAGAGGAGCTATGATTCTAACCACCATGGATGGTGACGACCTTCCTCACCCCGTCAATGCAGACATAGTGAAAAGATACTACGCATGATCAAAGACCCGCTAGGTCGACTGGCCTAGGCAAAAATAAGGGCTTCCCGGCGAACCAAAAGGGTTTGGGCAAAAATAAGGGATGAAAATGAAAAAAATCTGTACACCCGGCAAGCAGAAAACCTGAAAAGGCGGCTTGGGCAAAAAAGGGTATCCCGGTGGACTGAAAACCCGAAAGGGCGGTCCAGGAAAAAGTTAGGGATAAGAGTAACACTTTGTCTCATTGGATCACCTCGCATCCAGACTTCGGTATCGACTATCAAGCTCGGACGGCACTAATCAATCAGATTCATCTTCAACTAAGCAGCAAAGTGATGAGACGCTTTAAGATATAAAGGCAATAACAGAGTTGGAACCCAGGGGGATTTATTCACATAGTTGTTTTGTTTCCTTTTCACAAATTGTATAAATTCTATTTGTTCGGCGGCGTTCTCTTACTAGGACGTCAACCTCTTATACAAAAACGCCTATTTTCAAGGCCAAACTTCAAAATCAATACAAATTCATTTTCAGACAAATTTCAAATTGTTTTTCCTTTACCTGTTTTGTTTTGCAAAGAACATCCAAAGGTTCATTTTTGATAATATGTATTTGACATTAATTGCTGATTATAAATATTTACATGCGAAACGAAAGATGAGTTACTGGTAATAATAGAAACAGGGGCATAACAAATGTCCAAGCTGTGTTGTTGCTTTCTCCACCAGGTACCAAGGTAGATTCAACTGAAGAATATGGCTAAGATACTTTCACCCCCGCAGAGTAAGACAGTAATAGTAGCTCTCTCAGCTGAGACTTGCAACTATGAACGAATCAGCAATACTCTCCCCAAGCAAGTTAGTCTACCATCAGCCCTAAAAAGGCTTGGCATCCCCAGAAAGTCTTAATTTTCCCCAGCGGAGTATAAAGATATTCCCCAGCAAGCATAAGAGCATCCCTGACAGTCTTAATATTCTTCAACAGAGTATAAGAATGTTCCCCAACGGAATACAAGATACCCCTAGTGGAGCCATTTCCCCAGTACAGTCTAAAAAAGCTTCCCCGACAGAGTTGAATCATCTTCCCCAGTAGAATTTGGAAGCTTATCCCCTGAAGAGCGCAAATAAATCTCCCCAACCAAATTCAGAGGGTTATCCCCACAGGAGTCTAACTGAGTTATCCTCAGCAAGTTGCAACTGAAAGATCATCCCCAGCGAAATTCTTTCTTTCCCCAAACAGGAGTTCAATCCTCAACCGATTCTGTATCACCAGCAACGGTAATCCATCCCCAGTGGAGTTCATCATTAAAATCCCCAACAAAGTTTGTCAGCGGAATCTCCAGCAGAGTTTATCGTTAAAATCTTCAGCAGAATGCCCATTCCCCACAGAGTAATTCCCCACAAAGTAATTCCCCTCAGAGTAATCTCTTCATCAGTTTATTCCCCAACGGAGTTCTTTTCTCCTGCAGAGTTTATCCTCACAATCATCTTCGTCCACCATCTCTGGCGGAAGCGAGCATTCAACTTTATTCTCCAGCAGCTCCGGGATTTATTATCCCCAGCTAGGATATTGCATGTCCATACATCATGCTTCATGCATATACGCATCATACCATACAATATCATTTATTTTGAGAACATCCTTGCCTGATACATATCATGCATTACATACCGCTAACCTTTACCTTTCAGGAAAGATACAATCAAAATTCAAATTATGAAGCCCGGGTACGACCGGATAATATCTTGATTTCTACAGCATATTGTGAAGCCCGGATTACGACCAGATAACAATATCAGACTACTGCGAAGCCTGGATTACGACCAGATAGTGACATCTCTCAAAAGCAAGCTATGAAGCCCGAAGAACAACCGGATAATAGTTTATTCCTCAGTGAGCCGTGAAGCCCGGATTACGACCGGATGACAACTCAGTAAGCACCATGAAGCCTGGATTCAACCAGATAGTGGTAGATCATAAACACAAGCTGTGAAGCCTGGATCACGACCGGATAACAGTTCAGCAAGTTTTTGTGAAGCCTGGATTACGACCAGAAAGCAATACAAGACCATGAAGCCTGGATTACGACCAGATAATGATAGAAGATATTGTGAAGACTGGATTACGACCAGATAGCAACCAAGAGTACTACGAAGCCTGGATTTCGACCAGATAGTGGTATGACACATCGTGAAGCCTGGATTACGACCAGATAGCGTTAAGGGACACTGTGAAGCTTGGATTACGACCAGATAACAGTTTACCCAGCCAGTTACTGTGAAGCCCATATTCAACCAGATATTAGTAAATCCAACAGTCAAAGGAAAGCCCGGATGCGACCGGATAACCATTTGATTTATTCTGAAGCCTGGATTTCGACCAGATAAGAAGTGAGGTATTGTGAAGATTGGATTTGACCAGATAGCAGTATGTAACACCATGAAACCTAGATTCGACCAGACAATGGTATAACACATCGTGAAGCCTGGATTATGACTAGATAGCGGTACAAGACACTGTGAAGCTTGGATTCTGACCAAATAGCAGTTTACATGGACAGTTACTAAGAAGCCCGGAGTCGGCGGATATTAGTGTGCCCTAAATTCAGGTTGAAGCCCGGATGCGACCGGATAACCACTTGATTTGTTCTGAAGCCTGGATTTTGACCAGATAAGAAGTGAGGTATTGCAAAGCCTGGATTACGACCAGATAGCAAGTTTAATCTCATCTCCCTAGTAAGTCACTGTAAAGCCTGGATTACGACCAGATAGCAGTCGGTCTTATCACTATGAAGCCTGGTTTGCGACCAGATAGTAGTTCACTCTCACCTCTTCAACAGAGATGATTTCCCAGTAAAATAACGGACGACCGAAGCTCCTAAAATTCTATTCCTCCTAAGACGAAGAACAACATTCCCCAGCGGAACCTCCCCCAACGACAGGTATACAAGCTCTCGCTAAGGAACCTCTTACGCGATCAAAACTCCTTCGGATGGCATCTTTAAGCCCATCTCCCATCATCAATCTCCAAATGGCATCTGTAAGCCCATTCCCGACATCACAAGACAAGTACTACTTTATGTGAGTGCAAATTTCTGGGCACTCTAGTGTTCAATCATCTTCCACCTTCGGATCACGAAAGGCCCGAACGCAAATTTATATCCTCAAGTTTAAGAAGATTGAACAGGGGCAACTGTTGTACCCCAAAATTTAACCTCCCATATTTCTCAAGACATGTCAAGAACCATCTCCAAGTTGTTCAAGATGGCTCAAGAGTTGGACAGTCAAATCATCTGCAGTCAATTCAAAATTAGGGTTTTGTGTTGTATCAAGGTCCTTACATCCAAATGACCCCAAGTTCTCCCCAATGTCCTAATATGTTCTTAAGTTCATCCATGTCAAATTTCAAGCCTTGCAGAGAAAGTTTGGCCAGTCAATTGCTCAAGAGGTCCAAAAATCGACTGTGTTAGGGCAAAAGTCAACTGTGACCCAAATACAGTCAAACCTCAAGAGTTTTTGTCAAAAATTCTCATTTTGAAGGATAATTCATCATTTTATCAAGGTTTGATCATGATTCATCAAGGATTGCTCAAGATTCATCAAGATTCAAAAGTTGCTAAATTAGGGTTTTGTAGGAAAAGTCAACTCAACTTTGACCAAGCATAACTTTCTCATGCTTTATGATAAATGACCCATCAAAATATCATTTTGAAGAGGATGAAATTTCCTACAATCCATATTCACACCCCAAGATCAAGAAATGCACTCACAAAAAGTTACAAATTTGGACATTATAGGTCATTTTTGAAAGTCAACAAAAACACCTTTTTTTATAAAGCTTATAACTTGAGCATGGAATATCAAAAGGAGATGATACCAAAAGGGTTGGTTAAAGGACATCTCAAGGTTTCTAAAAAATCCAATAACACTTCCAAAAGTTCAAAATTGAAGAAGTTATGCATTGTTGAAGTTGGGCATTTTTCCAAAATTGCCAAAAGTCAACTATCCTTAAAACTCCAATTTTTGACAAAAGGGCCCACTTTTTTCCACTTGATTTGGTCTTATCACACAACACACGTGTCCCATCTTTAATTTCATGACCAATCATTTATTTTTCTATTTTATTTAATTTTTATTGATTTAATTCATTTTAAATCAATATTAATTCAAATAAAATCTAAAAATGGATCAAATGATATCTTTTTGATCATTGCAGCTTTCAATTATCATGATTCACCAAATCAAATTCGTATCAAGCATTGTTGTGCACAAAAAATCAGATTTGGCATAGTTTTGGAAACTTTATCAATGGTGATCAAATCAAATTTTATTCTTCAATGCTCATGGATTAAGGCCCGAGTTTTTAACCTAATGCAGTCCTTATTAAATACACAAGCCATACACATCAAGGACACGACCTGAAACTGCAAGAAACGTCCAGAAAAAGATTGAAAAAAGCTTGGAAAACTTGGAATCTAAAATCAATATTAGAGCACGATTCAGTCCAAAATCAGGACATAACCTTCTTGCCTGGCATTCACTGAAGCCAAAGGGATCAAAATCGAGCCTTGAAGCAGCCCCAAACTCCATGTAAGTCGTCACGAACATGGCTCTGAACATGGCATCATAAATCCATTCTCTTGCATCTTTTTGCCATTTTTTTTGTACAATCGTGCTCAACATCAAATTTCTAACATGTCTGCATTATTCAATTTTATTTTCATGGCCTCTAATGTGATACCCGAACCTAGGGTTTCCAAGCTTTGTTTTTAGGCATTTTTAATACAGGCAAAATCAAGACCAACCATGGACATGGTTGTCTTCAGGGAAGGGAGACGAACACAGTGATGTTCTCCATTTGCATTTATATGGCCTGTATCTCATGATAGGATGATGCCACGAATTTTGTTGTGGAACAAAATCCGCAGGAAAAATTACAGTCTTCGTTGAAGAAGACGAAGACATGTCCCTGCTTAATTGGCTAGTTCAAATTATTGGCGCTTATTTTTTTTTTATTCCAGGCCTAGTGCGTTGTTTTACATATAATGATTAATGTGTATTCTAACAACAATTAAGCAAGCCAGCTGAGTTGGTAAGGGAGGCGTGTCAAAACCCCTTGGGACCTGGGTTCGAATCCCAGGTCCCCCAAAATTTTGTTGAATTTTGTTTTCAGGCAATTCCATGCAGCGCTCAAAGCAAGGCTCACCATATGCCCTTGTTCAGATGCTAGCCAGATGGCCTTCAGGCCAGATCCAAGGGTCTAGATTGAGCAACTACCATACTCTCCAGTCAATGCATGTGTATGAGATCTTGGAAAGTCAAACAAGGCTGAATGTTAATGGGCCAAACAAATGCTGATTCCACCTCCAAAATTGGGCCCAAACCCCCTGAGTTTTCTTCTTTCATTATTTTCTTATTTTATTTATTGTTTTATTATTATTATTTTTAATTAATTGCTAACCAAAATAATTAATAATTTTCCTAATAAAATCAGAAAACAAAAAAACATTATTTTTATTTATTAAAACTAATTTCACTTTATTTTTGTAAATAAATAATTTAATCATTTTAGTTTTTAATTAGGTATAATTTTAACATTTTTTGCAATAAATTAAAATTAATTAGAATATTAGGTTTTTAATAATTTTAATCATTTTATTTTTATTTCCTTAAAATATAAAAAACCCAAAAATATATTTTCTATTTAATTAATTAATTAACTTAGATTTAATTTCCATTTAATTCAAAATAACAAAAAAATATATGCTTTCTTTAAAAAAAAGGTCAAAACCCTAAAAATACGCCGATCTAATTTTCTCGCACGCGTCCTATTTTTATCCAATATTGTAATTGCTTCCGGTATGTAATAATTTTTTTTAATTAGGACTTTATTTATTTATCGCTTTTATTTACTTTCCGCAATTTAAATTAAAGGGTTTGTCTTTGGCGATGTAAATACCCGACGCTTTGTAATAGCTTAGATTTAATTTCCCGCAATTTAATTTCCGCACAATATTAACTGTTAGATGTTTGATAAACAGGCAATGCATGACAAGATCAATCTTTAACTTAAAATCAACAATAGCTCACCCATGACATGTACGAATAAAAATTAACCGAATTGACACACTCGCACATGCCACTCTTAGGGTACACCTCACTTGGTTGCCTCGAACATGGTCATTGAGTATAGGAAGTTTTAGAGGTTTCCCTCTTGTCCAAAAATCATAGTTGCCTCAAAATGGTTGCCTCAGAAAAATGATCTAGGATATTAGGGTTACCGCTAAGGCGTCCTAACATTGCTTTAGTGACCACACGTCCCTTAATCGAATTGACCCGAAAACTCAAACGACGGTGCTACCTACTCCTCAATAGTGGGATAACACTGTCTAATGGATATTTGTACAGTTTAATTCCTTTTTGAGTAGGTAGATGATTCTTAAGTACTTGCTCCTTTTTAAAAACAAAACAAAACTTTTTGCACTTACACTCTTTTCAAACAAAAACTTCTTTCAAACCCGCAAACACAAAGAAAAGCAAACTTTTGAAAACACAATGAGCAAGTACCTAAGAGCCCGTGGATAACCAAGGATAGAAAGGGTGCTAACACCTTCCCTTTCTATAATCTACCTCCCGAACCCGAGAAACATCTCAAAAAGGAATTTTTCTATGCTTTTGTCCTTTCCTTGTTGGATAAAATAAAAGACGGTGGCGACTCTTGCTTACCGCGACATTTTGCAAAAACAAACGCAAACGCAAACCAGCATTCCAAAACAGTCAGTTCTCATTCCCACCGATCACACGAGGGTACAATTGTCAACGTCTTGATGAGACGAAGCGAATGACACCAGTCTGAGCTTCTAATTTTACAAAATAATGGACCTGTAATTCGTGCACGGCTGGAGGTTGAAGAAGATGACATGTCTCATCTAGCCAATGAGAGTGTGCCCTTTGTCATGTTTTGATTGGTTCATTTAAATGTGCTTGGTTGCTTTTAATGCAATAATTCCCATGGTACACACGCGCTCTAGATCGTTTGATGTGATTACTATGCATAATCAACTCAAATCCAATGCATGACGTTATTTTGATATTATTTTTATTTTCTTATTTTTTATTTAATTGTTTTAAACTTCAAAAATTCATAAAAAATTCATTTCAACTTCTAAAATTCTGAAAAAAATTATCAAAAATACTTTTGATTTTTATCTTTCTGTTTTTTATTTTTTCACAATTTTATTTTGTGATTTGATATTTTTTTTATGATTTTTCACTTTATTTGACTTGTTTAAATTGTTTAAAAATACTTTTCTTGATTTTTAAATTCTGAAAAAAATATGAAAGGATCCAATGATCTCTTGACAAATATTGGTGACCTTATTTTATTTTTATTTTCAATTTTACTATTTTTCACAAATTTTGGTTTATTTTGCTTATTTCTTAAAATTTTAAAATAATTTCTGACTTAAAAAATTTATGAAAATTTTTGTCAACATTTACTACCTCATGTTTGACTTCTGATATTTTTTAAAGATTTTTATTTAGCGTTTTAATATACTTTGTGTATTTTTACCAATTATTTCCCTTTTATTAATCATTTAAATATTGTTTTATTAAATATATTTTATTATTTTTTTGTTTGGTCCTGATTTGAGTATTATTTTGGGACAAGTTCCTCAACCTCATTGGATCTTGGGTGTTGATAGGTTGAAAAACCAAATCCACCAAAATGGATGAATGATGTTGATGATATTTGGAACTCTAGTTTCATCTGATACACCCTCTTCCCTCTTAATCTTATCCTTTTCTTATTTTTACGTGTGCTACATGTTTTTGAAGAATGATCTACATATCATTTCTCTAACATGTTGGTACATAGATTGCTATTGACCGGCCTCAAAATAGGTGTGACTTTTACATAAGTCCAATTACGATTGCTTAACATAGCGCTAAACTTGTCCCAATTCGAAAAATGATCATTCGTGACCCAAACCTATATTTGCAAGCCCAAGTATGTTTAATTTGAAACCTTTAATCCAATAACTTTAAAGTTCATTATTAAGAGGCTTTTATCTTATCAATCCTCTAATGAACTTCATGAACTTTGGTCTAAGTGAATCATTTGAACATCGTTGATCATATGTGGTTTGCTTGGAGTACTTGAAATGAATGATATACTTGACAAAAATAAATAAGACTTGTTGTTGAGAGGCTTTGATTTTATCAATCTTCTAATGAGTTCTCAAATACAAGTTTCAAGATGGTCATTCAACTAACCTTTTGTACTTAACTTTTAACATCTAACTCACTAACAATTAACTTTACTTTATGCCTTTATTTTATGTCTTTATTTTCATGTATCATTTATTTTGGCATTTACATTCCATACCATTTTTATTTTACTCACTTCAGCATTTATCATTATATCATTTTATCTTTGTTCACTTGAGCATTTATCTTTATGCCTTTTTATCTTTGCTCATTTGAGCTTTTCTTTTCTTTTAAAGACACTTAATAATCAACTTGAACATTAAAAAAATTTAAGGTTACTTGGACTATATGGTTACTATCCTTGGCATTGTGGAGTTATGGACCTCTCAGACTTAGGATTAGAAGCCTTGACACTTGGGACCTTATGGCTATGTTGTTATTTTATCTGAAGTTCTTAGAGTTTACTCCAAGATATTGAGTTTATTTTTGTTTGTGTGCAGGTTATTCTGATTATATGCTTTGTCTGTGATTGAGAGTTCCTCTGTATACAGTCGTTACTCTGCCCAATTTTTGTGAAGACTTAATTCATCTGAAGCTTGACATTTCTCAGAGGTTTAGCATTTTTTTCTTGCTTGGTTTCAATCCAAATGATGAGAATTATATATTGAATTCTTCATGTCAAGTGTTTGCTTCTTGTTGATTAGATCGTTCTTTTTCTTAGCTTTTACCTTATGCTTTAGGATAGTCCCTTCATCTCCTCCTATCTTCTTTAATTTCAAAATATTTTCCCTCCTTTTCAAAAAACTCTTCTTGTTTTCTAACTTGAACCGCTTTCATAATATACTTGGACTTAGGTCCATGCATTTCAAAAAATCTTTTCTTAACTAAACTTTAATAAACTTAACCATACTTTGACATCTTTCTCAAGACTTAAAGTCAATTAAGCTCATTTAAACCATTTTGCCACTTTGACTTTTTACTTAAACAAATTTTCTCTCAAAAGATTAGACTCTTGTCGATTCTTGTAGTGATATGAGCTACTATACTTCTACATTTGTAGTAAAGTGAGATATTTTCCACTTTGGTGTTGAGTGAGGCTTTGTTGATTTTAAAATACAAGCTTTATCCTCCACTTTGAGATGATGCAAATTATCCTTTCTCATAATTGTGGATAGTAAGTATGTTTTCCACTTGGATATGACGATGATGTCTCTTCTCTTAAAATTAACCAACACACTTGTGTTTTAAAATTTTTTAGGTGAACTACGAGTACCCTGATCCCTTATTTCACGGAAAGTGGTATGTAGGCATTAAAGGTTTGCAATCGCGGCGAGTGCAAAAATTGTAAAAAATACTTCTTTTCTTATCTCCACCATCCTATTTTTGTATACACATTTTATAGCTAAAATACACAAATTTTCAAAGAGGTTCCTGCAGAGTACCGTAGATGTTTAAGGTGTTAATACATTCCCTTTTCATAACTAACCCATGTACCTAGATTCTCTCCCCTCTCTTTTTTTTGGGTTTATTCGCTCTTTTTCCATTTCCTTTGGAAACAATAAAGCGCAGTGGCAATTTTTATTTGATCTGTGCGAGTTAAGTCAATTTAATAGCTTAGTATCAATATTTCTACCGTTACATAACTAACGAATGCTTCTTTGAGCTCTAAACAACAAGGTTTTAACCAAAGTATATGCACGATCCAGAGGTTAATATTCTCTCGTCTAGATTCTTTGCCTAGTGAGAATCACTATAAGACCATATAGATAATTGATTTAGGTGAGTGGCAGGTGATGACAGTCGTCCATGTGTGATGGTTCCACTAAGATAACTTAGAATTCATTTCACCAAGATCCAATGAGTCTCGAGAGGTGATGATATGAATTGTCACATTTTGTTTACACAAAATGCAATATCAGGCCAAGTGAGAGTTACATATTGCAAGGTGCCTACCACTAGCCTATATATTGTTGGATCAAACAACACATCCGACCCATATTTACTCAACTTACAGTGGCAAAGTATTGGAGTAGAAACTCCATTTTCACCTGCCAAATTGACTTTGTGCAGGAGATCCTTGATGTACTTTGATTGCTTGAGTAATGTAGATCCATTTGGATGATACTAAAACTCAATCCCAAGGAAGTACTTTGGGACCTTAAGCTTATTAAGTGAAAACTTGTCATGTATCTTGGTGATGAGATCATGAAAAAGTGTAGGAGTTGTACATGTTAGGAGAATATCGTCCACATACACAATAACATAAAATGTGACTCCTTGATGTTTATAGACAAAAAGTGAATTATCATATTTGCTTGATACAAAGCCAAACTGAATTAATGCTTGGTGCAAATTTTCATACTAGGCCATTGGTACCCTTTTAATCCTATATTTTTCTCAATTTCCAAACTAAAGTAGAATTGGAGCAAACAAAACCAAGAGGTTGTTGCATATATACCTCTTATTGAATATCTCAATTGAGAAAAGCATTACTTTCGTCAAATTTTTTAATCTCCCACTTGTATGTGATATCCAAGGATATGATAATTTAAACAGTTGTTGGTTTAACCACATGGGAAAATGTTTTATAAAAATCAAACCCTTGTTGTTGATAAAAGCATTTTTCTACTAGACTTTCCTTGTGTTTCTTTACACTCCCATGAGGATTATCATTTACCTTGAACACCCACTTACATCCTATAAGTTTCCTAATTGGTGGAAGTATGGATCATCTCCAAGTGTCATTATTTAGAAATGATTCATATTTTGACTTCTTAGTTTCATACCACTCAGGATGAGCAAGAGCTTTCTCAGTGTTGTCAAGTTTAGTATGAACAAGGTAGATTTTAGGTTTAGACTTGCCTATTTTGTCTCTAGTCATTATGGGATGATTGTTGACTAAGGAATTTGATAATTGTTTTGAGTGTGAAATGATGGAGACAAGGAATTAGTAGTGTTATGGACTGGCCAAATGCCTAAATGACCAAGGCCTAATCCATCTCAAATCTATTCTACTCGACCCAAATTATATAAACAATTCACGTGAAAAGAGCACGGTGTAGTCTCTAATCTCCAATTTCACTATACTCACATTGAATCTTGAATTGACTTGGGCGTTTGAGCGCTAACAAGTTCTTGTCTATACTTTTTAAGTTGTGTTTCTTGCATA
Organism: Vicia faba; assembly: GCA_948472305.1. Classification (NCBI taxonomy): domain Eukaryota; kingdom Viridiplantae; phylum Streptophyta; class Magnoliopsida; order Fabales; family Fabaceae; genus Vicia; species Vicia faba. The sequence continues at coordinate 889,230,050 of OX451735.1, forward strand.
TATAGAAAAACTTCCACATCATAGATACCAGTTGGTTCCATTTTACCATATATCATCATGATAAAAGGCTTATACTTTTCCAGTAAACCTTCCAAGATAGCATCAATTTGGTCTCTCTTAGAGATATGACCACCTATAGTTAGCAGGGAATCAACAATAGTGTGAATTCTTAGGACATGTTCAAATATTGATTTGCTTCTTTTCTTGCTCGTTTTGAGCTCAGATATGAGTAAATGCACTCACGCTTTCATTTGAGAGTTGAAGTGTTTATGCATTTTATCCCATATTTCATAAGAATGCTTGCAAGGAAGAATACATGGTAACACAACTTCTGGGATCATAGAGATAAGTCACGTGAACAATGCTTGATCTTGCACGATCCAAGCTTCATAAGTCTTAGACGATATCATTATCTGCTTTGAACATAATTTGGATTAGAGGATTAACAATCATCTTGTGAAGTTTATGTGATATGATTACACCTTCGACTTGTTGATTCGATAACAAGAAGTTATTTTCTTGCAGCTTGATTGATAATTTTGGAGCAAACATATTTGCTGACCCTAGAAATGTTATAGAAGACATATCATATTGTGGTGAGTTTGCAATTGGTTGTGAGTTGAGCAATTCAAAATCAAGACACATGTTTCTTTGAAGCTTGTAAATGAAACTCTCAATTTAAATATTCCACTGATGCTAAAGTTTCTTTGAAAGTTCAATCTTCATCAATGGTGCAGATTATGAACACGGGTGATGATGACAATGCTAAAGCTTCTTTGAAACTCCAATCTTCAACTATGGTGAAGAGTATGAACACGATGATGATGGAAATGTAATAGAGATTAGGTCCTTAGTTAGGCTGATATCAAGGCCGGTCCTGAGCCCGGGCAAACAGGCCCACAACCCATAACCTCATAAAAATGGGGGCCTCAATTTTGAGAGGCATACTTAATAAATTATAATACTGAAAAAATGAAATATATAACAGTTAGCGAATTATTTTGACAACATGTTATCTGTGGCCTAGCGGTTTGATTCTCTCATTAGGATCTTATTGTCTGCCGTTTGATTCTCATCTCCTACCAAATTATCATTATCAAACTACTATTTTTACATTTAAATTATCATTATCAAACTAACTGCAATCCAATTAATAAAAATAAAGATAACAATTTCACAGCTCTCTCAAACTAATACAATTCAATAAACGTAAAGTTATCATTTTAATAAGATAAATATAATTTTTGATATAATTTTTTTACACTTAGTATTTCTTAAATTTTAATTATAAATCAATTTTTTTATAATCAATTTAATTTTATAATGAGATTTTAAATTATATTTTATTTTTGATGATTATTTATTGTAATACTTATAGTTGAGTTTTAATTTATTTTAATATAAAATTTAAAATTATTTATATGTTTTAATTAAAAAATTTAAAAGTTTATCATACAATTAACTCATTTATTATCAAATTTTTATGATAAAATCAAATTCATTATCAAGATTACTTTTATGTTTTTTTAACCATATGACTTGATTTTTCGCAATTGAAGCAAGAGAAAACACCACTTTCATTTCCTTAAGATGGTGGATGTTACATAGAAATTGAAGTAATTAAGATTTTTGAAAAATTCTCATTCTTAATTAAGTTAATCATATTGTGATTGAAATTCTTTAATGATTTGCAGAAGACTTCTTATCCACATTGGAATTTTTGTTGTTGTTAGAAATAACCAAAATTTCATTGTCTCCAAAATTCATCTTCATTTTAAAGGTGAATAAAAAATCAATTTTTTATTAAAAGTCTTATTTTTTTATCTAAAGCCTCTAAAAAGTCGGGACCAGCCCTGACTAATCTCTTACTAGAAAATGATTCAAACATAATAGCATTGAAGAAGAAGAGTTTCATAATAAAGAAGAGAGAGTGGAAAGAGATATTGCATGGTCTTCATGCACTTGTATATTATCATCATGATTCTTACAAGAGCGAATGCTCACACATATATAGTTATAATAATTAGCTACACCGGTTAACTAACTCTAACAACCTTTTTCTAATTAACTAAACATACTTTCATTGGATATATCTCCAACACACTTAATATGTATCATCTAATGTACAGGAACTTAGCTATACATAGTAATATTAATTCGATATATATATATATATATATATATATATATATATATATATATATATATATATATATATATATATATATATATATATATATATATATATATATATATATATATATATATATATATATATATATATATATATATATATATATATATATATATATATATATATATATATATTAAAGTTAGATGAATAAAAACCTACAATCATGTCTTCTAAATAAATTCTCAGCTGGCATTAGTCTTCAATTAGGAATGACAAAAAAATTATACTTGTGGATATTTATAGATAAAAATTGTGACAGACACAGATTAGATAATTTAATGAGGATTTATGTATAAAATAAATAGATATTTAGTTATCTATTTCTTTACAAACACGAATACTGATTTGATAGTACTCGTACTATCCGTTAATAATTAATAAATTATTTAATAATTAATTTTTTTAATCTAAAATTATTATTATTATATTCATTTTATTGAATATGAAATTGATCTGACCTGATCAGAAATGGACCGTCACGGCTGGCTCCGAGCAGAAAGCTTTTTGAACGAAGTGGGGGGGGGGGGGGGGGGGGTACCTGCAAGGCACTCTGATGCTGAAGTAAGTAGGAGTACGAGCAGATAATAGCAAGTGTATGGTTAGAATGATGAATACCTGACCCTCTGGAAACAGAGGGTATTTATAGCCCCCAGCGCTGGGCCAAGGTTCCTTCATTGGGCCGGGCAGGTTTGGCCCAATGGAGGAACTGTCAGGTTCTACGTGCGTAGTAGGAACCCGCACGTGGTCCCCTTCCTGAATGTTCTGCGTGAAGTGCGGGCGGACGGAGACGCGGTCTTTTCGGGGCCTCGTTGGGAGTGCAGTGGACTGAGTCTGCCCTAGTTGGGGTGCTCGAGGTGATGTCGAGTTGGACAGCAGGATGTCGCGCTGGAGGTGTAGAGGTCGAGCACGTGACCTCAGGGAGCACGTCGGACACGAGTGTGACCCTATGGTCGGCGTGGTCCTCAGCAAGTCTATTTGGACTGGGCCTTAGCAATGCTTTTGGGCCTGTCGGGCCCAGTCCAGAACAGAAATTATTATTATTATTATTTTGTTGAATCTAGTATAATAATTTAATAAAAAAGAAATAAAATAAATGTAATTTATTTTTATTATTATTATTATTATTATTATTATTATTATTATTATTATTATTATTATGTGTTAAAATTGAAACTATTCTTGTCTAAAAAGGTGATATCAACACGAATATGAAGCAGATACGAATAGGATCGGTCTAATCAATTTAGAGACCTTGTTCGAGTTTTAAAAATAAGTCTAATTTTTTATTAAAAAAATACAATTTTATAATAAAAAATAAGACACTAAAAATTCAATTATATAATCTAAATTATTATTTAAATTATAAATGTCATTTCATACCATTTAAAATTTTTAACTGTTTAAAAAGCTTTTTTCCGAACCGTTTTTGAAATAAATTTATCAACTAATTTTTCATATTTTAGGGTCCCCTAATATCGTATTTGAACGGTGATCTCAAACTTAGACTTTTAATATTTTGAGTTATTTTAATATATTTTTCGATTCAATAATAAAAAAATTTGAACCCCTAGAAATTTGGGGCTAGTGCAGCAGCATTTACTAAATGAAGCAAGTATCTGAAGAATAATACATGTGTCAATGAATACCTATTAACATGCGTCCCTACCTCCAACACTGCTCTTTCACTTTTTTCTATGATAAAACGATAATATCTTGTACTAACTCAGGCCTTCTCTTACATAGAAATTAATTTTGAACCAAAAATTCACATAAAATCATGTTTGAATCCTTCATAAATAAATGTCTTACACAAGACACACACATATGTATGAGGCACATCTAAACATACTTTACAAAATTGAAATCCTTCGTATTCTTGCTTTGCACGTGCGAGACGCATACCGTAATACACCTTTGCATAATTATCTATTTATAAAAGTATTTAATGAAATTTTTTACAGTAACCTTTGCATACCGTCAATTTATGAAATTTAATTGTGAACGTAGAAACACACACTCATGCTACGCAAAAATGTGTCTATCAATTTGTCTGGTTTTGACTGTATGTAGTAACCTAGTATATCCCATTGACAAAGATTCCGTAGATTGCGGTAAATTATGGACTAATCCATTTTTCTAAAACTTCTTTTCTACAACTAAATATTTGGACTTCAATAATAAAGAAGTTTCTGCAAAAGACAATTCTTGATAGAAATAATATTTTAACACTGTTTATATGTTAGTTCACGAACTCTAGATTAATAGGACCTCATTCTTCTATGAAATGAGAAATAAATAAAAAAAATTTGTCTTCTACAATGTATTTTTTCTATTGGAGAGTTTAAAATAAACAAATCTATTTGAAAGGTATAAAGGTATCTAATAGGGAGGAAGAAAAAACCATTAAGAACGTGATTAATCACTTTTGATTTTTCTTGGCCGATATTATTTTCCTAATATACTTTAACTTAAAAAATCCTTTTAATTTTTAAAATCATTTTATGTTTTCAAAAGTCTCCAAAACTTAAGTGAGTTGATTATCAAAAAAGTTGGGCAAGTAAATTCAAGAAAAAAATATCAAGATTAAAATCATGCAATATATTCTAAATAAATTAAAAAGAGTTTACATAAAAAAAAAAGTTGGTCCAAGGATAAGACGGGCTAAGCCCATGCCTTAACCTCAAAAGAAAATTTTTAAAAAAATTCCAGACCTCCAAATAAATAGCTTAGTATTTGTTGAATATAATTAAATTGAAAATTGATGGTTAACGCAGTTCAATTAATTGGAAAGAAGGTATTATGAAAAAAATGTAATGATATATTTTAAAGTTTCGACAGAGGGATTGATATGATTTTATTGGATCTTGAGAAGGGATAACTTATGGAGAAGGAAATGAGGCTAGGGACACTAGAGAAGGGTGAGTTACCCCATAAAGTCAGAAGTCGTCTAGAAGAGCCATGAGGCTGCATACATCCTAATAATAATTCGCCCACATGGGCCAAACACACTCGCCTAATTCAAGGTATTAGGGCTCCCGAAATGGGTCATTAGTTTGCCTGAACGTTCGTAACAAGACGCCTTATTGGACTTTGTCCATAAAAACTAACTCCCTAGAGTCCACTCACTCAAAGGACGTGGGAGATGATGTGTCCTCACCATAAATGACTGAAAGAGATGGTAACCACCATTTCCATGCATGATCTAAGGAGAGATAACTCCTTTCACTCCATGTTTCTAGTAGTGGAGCTGAGGCAACTACCACAGACCCAGGCCCTAGGGTGCTATATAAATAGCTCAATCTTAGTGCTGAAATGAGGATCAATCTCATATTCATAGTGAAACACCTGAAAAATAGAGCTTACCACCCTCGCGAGCTTGCTCTAACCCCATAGAGATACTAAAGCCTCTGTCAATCTTTACCAGCTGAGAGTTGCTACGCATCTGTACTTTTTTAGCAAGTACAATGGCACCCGATAAAATTGACCCGAGCCTCAAGTTCAGTCGACAACAAAGAAAAGAAGAACCACCATACTCGTGGATTTGTATTTCCAATTACCATATAGGGTTGAATTTTGAAGAGTTGCTTCACCATTAAAATAGTAGATGGGATGCCTTAATGCAATCCTTGATCGACAAGGACTCTTAGCATCTTGGCTTATGAATAGATGGGCCAAAGAAAAAATGCTCGAAAATAGTTGAGATATCATGCAAAAGGTTAAAGGACAGCAAGTCGCCCAAAAATAGTCGAGATGTGCCATGCCAAATCATGAGTATCAAATGACGAGATGACAAAACTAATCTTGGAAGTATGGACTTACAAAGCGATATCATGGGCAAGACCAAGAGGCTGGATAAATGCAAATTTATGCTTTAATTAAAATATTTTTATTAATGGATAAGGCGAGTTATTGTCTCTTCGATTTGTAATTTCTTTAAGAACTTTTTAAGTCTACTATGAATAATGGGGTGACACTCTTTCCCACTAATTGGGTAGGTTTTAATGAGGCACCCCTTCTTTGTCTTGTTTTAGTTTTTGCAAGGTCATGTGTTGAAAAGGACTGGTGAAACCTAGAAGTAAATATTAGACTTCTACCGGAAGATCATTGCCGCCTCTTAAAGAAATACATCAATGTTTGACTTTCACATGAAGATCCATGTCGCCTATTAAGGCGATATATAAATATTGGACTTCCCGTGAAGATCATTTCCACCACTTAAGGAAATAAAAGTATGTTGGACTTCCATAAGAAGATCCTTCTCGCCTTTTAAGGAAATAGAAATATGTTGGACTTCCACAAAAAAATCCTTGGCAACTCTTATGGTAATACAATATGTTGGACTTCAACAAAAATATTCTTTTTGCCTCGTAAGGAAATACATAAGTACGCCAGACTTCCACAGGAAATCCTTGCCGCCTTTTTAAGGCAATACAAGTATGTTGGACTTCCATAGAAAAATCCTTATTGCCTCTAGAGGAAATACACGACGGCTCGACTTCCACGGGAATATTCTTAGTGCTCTCATAGGAAATACAAATAGGTTATATATGGGGGGATTACCTTATATAAATGCCTTGCCTGAGGGACTCAACTAAGAGTCTCTTCAAACAAGCTCATCTAAACGCCTTTCTGGAGGGACTCAATTAAGATTCTCATTAGACATACTCGTATAAATGTCTCGTATGGGGAATAAGAATATTCCCATACAAACTCATCTAAACGCCTTTCATAATGGTCTCAAATAAGTGTCTCATCATACATGCTTATCTAAGAGCCTCATTTGAGGGACTCAACTAAAAGTCTCATCAGTAATGCTCATCTAAATGCCTCACTGATTGGACTAAAAGTCTCACCAGACAAGTTCGTTTAAACTCTTTTCCTGAGGGTTTTGACTAAAATTTTATTTAAATAAGATCATTTAAACGACTTACCTAGGGGACTAAGATTCTCATCAGACAAGCTCATATAAACGCCTTGTATGAGGGACTCAATTAAGAGTCTCATCAGACATGCTCATCTAAGTGCCTAGCCTGAGGAATTTGTCTGAGAGAATCATTATACAAGCTCATCTAAACACCTCACCTAAGGGACTAAAAGTCTCGCTAGACATGTTCATCAAAATGCCTCGCCTGACAAACTCGACAAAAAGTTTCACCAGAAAAATCATCTAAATGCCTCGCTTGTTGGACTAATAATCTCACTAGACAAAGTCATCTAAATGCTTCACCTGAAGGAATTGAACGAAAGTCTCATTAGATAATATCATATAAACACCTCTCTTGAGTGACTTGATTAAGAATCTTATTAGAAAGACTCATCTAAGCGCCTCACGTGTGGGACTAAGAGTCTCAGCAAACAAGCTCATCTAAACACCTCATACGAGGGACACAATTAAAAGTATCATCTGACATGTTCATGTAAGTGCCTCACCTGAGGGAATAGACTAAACCTATCATTAAAGTGTATCATCTTAATGCATTGCATGAGGACTAAAAGTATCACCAGACAAGCTTATCTTGTGAGGTCAAGGTACCTCTACTCTTGTTTTAATGATGTCAAAACATTCTTAGCATCTTGCATTTGTGCTCCTAATATTGGTTAGTTCTTTGGTGAATTAGCATTTGGGAATGGATGTAATGAAACTCCTTGAATTAAAGAATTTTTGGCCACTTCAACTGCTTGCGTCGACTCACATAGTTGGTGGGTCGACTCATGATTGATCAAGGACAATGAACATTGCTTGGGATTGCTCGCATCGACTCTTCTAGTCAAATCATACTGGGAGTAAAAATCTTGAGGTTGCATCGATGCATGCCCTGGTGCAGTCGATGCATCGCTTATTTTTGAATCATCTCATCAAGCTCGGGTTTGCTCAGGTCGACCCCCTAATCTATATGAGTCGATGCATCGCTGAGTTCTTCTATTTTTGTTCTCTATTATTGGTCTTGTTGAAAGTGAAACATTATATATTGGTTTGCGTTCATCATTTAGGGTCAACAAGAAAAAGTAAAAGATACACACACAACTTCTCATGATATTAATCCTCTCCTTGCATTCATCAATTACACATAACAATTTTTGTTGATTAAACTGCAGAGCTATGGTGATAACGTTCAAATTGAGGACTGGAACTCAGATTTAGGTTGATAATTGAGTGGGTTTTTTCTTGAATAAAACCGTTAGGGTTTTTTCCTCCAAGATCCGTGTTGGTGCAAGGATTTTTGCATAAATCTTTACTTCATTGAATTCTCTCGAGTGAAAGGGTTGAGAAACGGTGGGTTTTCTCAATCAAGTAACGGTAACCAGAGGATTGTGAAGAAAGATTAAGGGTCAAACGTCTTGTGATCGAAATCAGCCAAGTGAAAGATTTGTAGAATGAAGAGTTTGTGCAATCAAGTAGCGGTAATCAGAGGTTTGTTCAAAGAGTTTGGCATACTTGGTTTGGTTTGAACCAAGGGGAGAGAAGGAAATAGTTTATCATCAACAATTGGTTTGTATGTAGTGAATACTATTTCTTCTCTTGTAACACTTTGCAACTTAATATCATATATCTCTATTCTAAATTTTAGAAATGGGGGCATACGTATCCTACGCGAGGACGACAAGGGGAACTGCCTTAACAAATCATGTGTTGTTTCTCTTTCACTATCCTTTTATTTTTGTTTGTCATAATTTGTGTGATATCCATTGTTAAATCCATTTTATCGTGATTGTATTGATTCAAACTTAGTTTACAATTTTCATAGCAATCACTTTGATTGCTATCAAGGAAAATTCATCACTACAATTAAGTAAAATTGAACTTGGTGTGTCTTGCACACCAAGTGTTTGATAAATTGACTAACACACAAATTAGTGATATTGTCAAGCTTTATCTTAAACAATTCATTGGAAGAAGTAAGTACTCATTTATATTGTTTAAGTGATTGATTAGTAAGTAACACTATTGATTCATTTCTCATTATAATAACTCCATTGAGTTTCGTGTATCCGATCCTTCCAATAACGGATCGTTTAGACGATTTTGATTCGGGGAGCTTTATCACCATTTCAAAACAAATTTTTCAAAGTGCAATTTTTTTAATAAAGGATCTATTCAACCCCTCTTCTAGATCTTTCCTATCTTCTAACAAGTGGTATCACGAGTGTCGGTTTATCTAGTGCTTCACATATAACTTTTTAGAAAATGGAGAAGGATCTAAAATTGGCATACAATAAAGTGCATACTTTTACCGGTGAATATTATAGTTATTGGAAAGATTGTATGTAGGTGTATATCAATTATGTTGATAGAAAAATATGGAAAGTCATCTAGAATGGTGAGTATTTTAGAGTCTCCCATTGTGCTACTTCTAAGGCATTGTGGGAAATATTAAAAGTTTTCCATGAGGGAACTAATGATGTCAAATTAGATAGAATCAATACTTTAACTCAAGAGTTTGATCTCTTTCACATGAAGCATCATGAAACCATTGGGACATGCAAAAGAGATTCACTCATATAATAAATCGCTTACATACACTTGGTTATACCACTTTTAATGTTGTTGCTACTAACAAAATTTTGATATGTCTTAATAGGGAATGGCAACTTAAGGTCACGAAGATCAAGGAAGCTAATGATCTGACGACATTAGATGTTACAACAATGTTTAGCAAGCTTCAAGAACATGATCAATAGCTCATAAATCTCAATAAACACGAAAAGAAGGAAAAGAAATAAAAATCAAGGGACATGGAAAAGAAGTCTATCGCGTTAAAGGCTTTAAGCTCTAAGTCATCCACCAAAGATTCGTGTGGAAGTGATTGAAGTGTTGATGATGTAAGTTTGAATGAAAATATGGGGTTATTCGTGAGAAAGTATCATAGGTATCTCCGGAAGAATGAAGTCCAACATTCAGATAAGAACCTTATCAACTATAGAAACCAATATAAACCCTCAAATCAAGACAAAAGTAAGAAATATACGTCAAAAGGATCATGTTACAATTATGGAAAACCCGATCACTACAAACCTGATTGACCATTCTTCAAGAAGAACAAAGGAAAATACAAATATCAAAAGAGATAAAATAAATCTAGGAGAGCATATATTGAGTGGGAGAGCGACAATGAAACTTCAAGCAAAAGCGACTCTAGTGATGAAGAAGAAACGACCAACTATTGTCTTATAGGTCATCAAAAGAAGAAAAAGAATGTAAGTCATTCTAAATATGATAATGTTGATAAAATGTCTTACATTGAATTACAAAAAGCCTTTGATACTCTACATAATGAGGCCAAGGAAGCTTTTAAATGATTGGCCTCAAATAAGAAATTTTTTTCTTACCTTGAGAAAAAGGTTTCTGATTCGAAAAAGGAATTGGAAACCAAAATCTCAAACCCTGTGCAAACCTGCAAAATAAGGATCAAGAGGGACTATACCCCTTAAATTATGGCCTACGAGTTCACTGCAATAATTAGTTTAGGCTGAAATGGCATGTAGGGTGAGATACAAAGAAAAACCCCAACTCAGTTCAAACATGGTGGTGTGTGATCCTGACGCCAAAAATACCATGTGATCGTTTATTCATGTACTGAAATCTATTATTAATGCATCTTGTAACACGTTGGCAGAACCGACTGTTTATACTGGTTTTGCGTTTGTGTTCACAAATGTTGCGGTAAGCAAGAGTCGCCACCGACTTTTCTTTTATCCAACAGAGGAAAGGGTGAAAAGAACAGAAAAAGACCTTTTTGATAATTTTCTGAGTAAGGAGGGTAGATTATGGAAAGGGAATGTGTTAGCACCCTTTCCATCCGTAGTTTTTCTTCGGGCTCTTAGATGCTTAGCTCATTTGAAAAGTACCTCGTGCTTTTGTGTGTTTTGAAAAGTGTTTTTTTTAAATGCCTTAGTGCAGAGATTCGCTTTATGATAACTCTTGTATCAGTCCTCAAGAGTGTTGATAAAGCATTTTTTAAAAGTGTGTTTGAAATATTTTATGTAAGTGTAAAAGTTTGTTTTTTTAGCAAGCATCTAAGAACTATCTACTTATACTTGAAAGGTTTGCTCTTATCCTCCTATCCTTTAGACAGTGCTATCCTACTATTAGTGAGTAGGTAGCCCTATCGTTGGATGTTTGAGGGACTTTTGAAGGGACGTACAATCATAAAGGCAACATATAGAGACGCTTTAGAAATTTTGTTTAAGGGACTAGATCATTTAACAAAAGGAAACACTGTAGGGTCATCAAGGGACTATGATCTTTTGATTCGAGGGTCTTTGCTAAAGCGTCCCTACTTTCGAGGGACATGACTGTTTTATTTTCTGAAAGGCAACCAAAGTGGGTGTACCCTAGAGTTGTATATGTGCAAGGTGTGTTATGTTCAGTTATTTTAGTCTTGTGTTAAGTTTGCTAACGTTTGATTATTAATCTTGTCATGCAATCCTATTAGGCATGCATCTAAACAGTTTAAACATTGCAGAAATTTAAAGTGTGGAAAGTATAAATCCTAAACTATTACAAGGCTTCGGGGAGGGGGTATTTACATGTACAAGTTTTTGGGGAAATAAAGCAGTAAAAGAAAAGTCCTAATTAAGCTATTACATACTGTGTGCAGTTACAACAATTTGGAAAAAATAAAACATAATAATGTGCGCGAGTCGAAAGGAACGTCTAAACCCTAAAAAGGTCTAAGTAAAGTAAGAAAATCGTTTTCGCTTTTTTTGTTTATTTTTAGAAAATACTTGAATTAAATCAAGTAAGAAAAAAACTAAACCTAATCCTAATTAATTAAATAAAAGAGAAAGAATATTAATTAAAGTTAATTCTAACAAAAGAAAACTAATTCTAATACTTTTTGCATTTTTATTGAGAAAAATTTGAATGAAATAACCTAATTCTAATTGATTTTAAATTAATTAAAACAAGTCAAAATAATTAAGTTAATTAATTTACAAAATTAAAATTAATTTAGAAAATTCTAAGTCTAATATTTTTTCTTTCTTCTGATTTTATATTATTATGGAAAAAAATGATTAAATGAAATAAATGATAAAAACAAATAAAATAGAAAATGCAAACGAGCCTGGTGTTATGAAGCAAATGGGGGGGGGGGGGTGGGGGTGGAGAGTTGAAATTGCTAGGCCCAGAAAAGGGCAAGCCCAGGCCACACTGGGATCCTGTGTTGCTGGTCCATGAGGGTGCATCATGTACAGTGCGCTTGAGGCGTTGGATCTTTATCCTGTTGATATTTGTTGTCCCAGATGTGAAGGCACATGGTAGGCGCTGGGTGATGCAACACATTGGATCATGCAAGAACATGTTAGAAAATGTAAAATGCAAGAAGCAGGGATCGAACCCCTTCCCTTGCATACGAATTCCCTATCACATAATGCCTTGCCACTGTGCCATCCTGTTTATTCGTTGATAAAGATAATAAGATAATATAATATACAAAATCAATCAATTTTCTTTAGTTTTACAAACGCGCGCCCAATCTGATTTAAATGGACTAATAAAGTTGTGTGATTTTGCCACACAAACTCCACCGGAGTCAACAATTTTCAGGGGTGCAGGAGTCAAACTCCGGTCACCTTCTCCGGCCACATCAAAATCCTAAAACCTGCAAAAAGCAAAATCAAGGTTCAAGATTAAGGCTACCCCCTATTTCGCATGCTACGAGTTCAATGGTGGTGGTCGTTTGGCCTGAAAAGACCTATAACATCCTATTCAAATCTTAGCCGTTGTAGAACCCTAGAAATGGTAACCTGCAATCTATGGCCTTAGCTTTACATGTAAAATGTTATAAAGTTTCAAAATGATCAAACAAACATGATTATATGCTTCAGATCTATTTAAAACGCATATACTAAGAGATCAAAATGAAATTTTTTACCCAATGGAGGTGGTTCGGTTGGGCACTTTTGGGCGTGGAACGACGTAGATGAAGGTTGGTATGGGCTCCTGGGAATCTCAGGATGTTGATGAAGGACCTGGAATGGACTGAAGGAGGCTGGAACTATGTGTTTGAATTTGACAACTTTGATGGATTTTTGTAAATTTTGTATGGCTCTTTGAGGAAATCTCTGCGTGTCCTAAGCTTGTAGATATGTTGTGTATTTATAGGAGAGGAGGAGGGAGTAATAGCATGGAAAGAAACACCTTTAATCACGTCCTTTAAGAACAAAATCACACATTTTGAAAAATTGCCATAATTGCATATTCTTGCCCAATTTGCATGTGTTATGAACCTGTACATGTCTAAATGAATTATGCACGAAATGTTGGGCTTCTTGGCAGACTAAAACACTAACTCAAAGGTCAAGGCCCATTTCTATTTATTATTCACAATTTATTTTACATTTATTTGAAATAAATCAAAATAAATATGAAAAAAATAGATAAAAATGGTAAGGCAATGTAAAAATGATATTAGAGATCCCCTATAAGGTCATAAGAGTGTTTGAACCTTAAAAAGTTAAGCCCATGTGTTGTACCCCAAAATTTTCCCTCTCATATTTCTCAAAACATTGCAAGAAAAATCCCCAAGTGGCTCAAGGTTGCTCAAGAGTTGGACAGACAAGCTATCTCCTAAGGCAGTCAACCCCGAATTAGGGTTTTGTGTTGCATCAAGATCTTTGAGTCCAAATGACCTAAAGTTTTCCTCAATGTCCTAATATGTTCTCAAGGTCATCCATGTCAAATTTCAAGCCTTGCAGAAGAAGTTTGCTCAGTCAATTGCTCAAAGGGCCCAAAAATCGACTGTACTAGGGCAAAAGTCAACTGTGGCCTACATACAGTCAAACTTCAAATTTTTTTGTCAACATTCACATTTTGAAGGATATTTCATCATTTGATCAAGGGTTGATCATGATTCATCAAATATTGCTCAAAATTCATCAAGACCCAAAAGTTGCTAAATTAGGGTTTTGTAGGAAAAGTCAACTCAACTTTGAGCAAGCATAACTTTCTCATACTTTATGAGAAATGACCCATCCAAATCCCATTTTGAAGAGGATGCAATTTCCTACAATCCATATTCATACCCCAAGATCAAAAAATGCACTCACAATAAGTTATAAATTTGGACATTATAGGTCATTTTAAAGTCAACAAAAACACCTTTTTTGCCGAAGCTTATAACTTGAGCATGGAACATCAAAATGAGATGAGACCAAAAGGGTTTGTTATAGGACATCTCAATATTTCTAAAAAGTCCAAGAACACCTCCAAAAGTTCAAAATTGAAGAAGTTATGAATTGTTGAAGTTGAACAGTTTTCAAAATTGCCAAAAGTCAACTATCCCCAAAACTTCAAATTTTGTCAAATGGGCCCATTCTTTTCCACTTGATTTGAGCTTGCATCATTGTCCACGTGTCCTAGCTTCAGCCATGAGCCCATATCTATTTTTTATTATTTTATTTGATTTTGTATTGAATTTATTCATTTTAAATCAAATTAAATCATATAAAATCCCAAACTTTGATTACCTAAGATTTTTTGGCTGTTTCAGGTCTTAATTATCATCATGATCATCATCAAACTCGAATCATACAATATCATGTGCAAAAAGATTGAAAATTGGAAAATTTGGCAACTTGTAAAGAGTGAATCAAATCAAATCTCAAGGCATTGATTTAGAGAGATTCAATCCATAATGCTTACCCTAATACACTGCATAGTACATAAGGAAGCTAAGGCAATCGAAACAAGGGTTGGAGGTTGTAGAAAGAGGCAGAACATAAATTGAAAAAAGCACCAAAAATCTTGAAATTGAATCCATAGTTAAGGGCATTTTCAGAAGCTGAGACCGGTCCCAATCGTTTCCTGGGTGTTCATACAAGAGATCTGGATCAAAAGCACGCGTCCTCAGACCTTCACAAGTGCCGTAAGTGTCACGATACCTAGCTTTGTTCTTGAAATCGCAACTCATTATTTTGGCATCCTTTAAACAAACTAATGGCATATTTGTAATCACTAGAACATTTCTAATCCTTTTGCATTATTTGATTTCATTTGTATGCTCTTTGGAACAAAACACCACTGTTAGGGTTTTGCTTCTTGGTTTAGGGGTTTTTATTTTAGGTAAAATCAGCCTTAGTAATGGCTACAGGCGTGACTGGAAGAGGAAGGAGAGTTTAACCATGGCGTTGGAAGGCATTTCTATGGCCTGTGGAGTATTTTGGAACATGACAGGCTTGTAGCGACGGACCTCCGTCCGTAGGTATAACACCCTGGGTTTTTAGCAACGGATGGAGGACATGAGTGATGAGATGTCACCCACTCATTCGCCTATTCAAATATGGCACACATATTTTGTTTTTCTGACCAATTAATTCTGTTTTGTTTTATTATCTTTATTGTGCAACGTATTAACAAATAGATCAAAGTGGCCTAGTGGCAAGGCAAGCGCTCCAAACTCCTTCAGGACCTGGGTTCGAATCCCAGGTCCCCCAATTTCTCTTTGATTTTTTCTTTCAGGCAATTGTGTGTGTATCCAAGTGCACAGGCCACCATAGTCCATCAAGCATCCAATGGCCAGATGGCCAAAGGCCAAATCTGGTGGCCAAGAGCTAAGGGTCCACCATAGATCAAGTCAGCACATGCACACCTGATCTCAAAAGTCAACAAGGCCAGCGTGTTTTGGGCCACAAGATTACTATTCAGACCACCAAAATCAGGCCCAAACCCCTTACTCTCATCTATTTTATATTTTGTTTTAATTAATTGTTTCATTATCTTTTATTTTAATTCTAACCAATCAAAAAATTTCTTTTCTTTATAAAATTAAAATCACAAAAATATTTTTTATCAAATTAAATTTTAACTTTTATTTTTTATTAATAAACACTAATTAAATTAACTTAGGTTTTAATTAGAATAACTTTAATATATTTTTGTAAATAACTAAAATTAAATTAGATTTAATTAGGTTTTTACTAATTCAATTAATTTTTATTTCTTTCTTAAAATACCAAAAAACCCACAAATTATTTATTTTCATTAATTAATTAATTTAATTTAATTAAGTAATTAATTTAGATTATTTTCTTTCTTAAAATAAATAAAAAATAAAAAAAAGAAGATATTTTCTTTCAAAAAAGGGTCAAAACCCTAGAACTTTGTGCTCGATTTAATTCGCATGCGATTTATTTTCTTTTATCCATTTATGTACTTGCTCCCGGATTGTAATAGTTTAATAGGACTTTTATTATTTTTTATCACTTTATTTATTTTCAAAGAGTTTGTCTTTGGCGATGTAAATACTCGACGCATTGTAATTTAATTTCCGCACTTTTATTTTCCGCAAATTATAATTGTTAGATGTTTGATAATAGGATGACATGACAAGACTGAATGTTTTAACCTAAAATCAACTTAGATCACCCTTAACATGTACAAAGATAAAAGTAAACTGAAAACGACACACTCGCACATGCGCACTCTTAGGGTACACCCCACTTGGTTGCCTTCGTACGCGGTCATTGAGTATAGGTCGTTTTAGAGGTCGCCCTCTTGTCTAAAAGATCATAGTCGCCTCAAAACGGTTGCCTCAGATATTGTTGCCTCAAAATAAATGATCTAAGACATTAGGGTTACCGCTAAGGCATCCTAACATTGCTTTAGTGACCGTAAGTCCCGCATTTGAATTGACCCTTAAACTCCAACGGCGATGCTACCTACTCATTGATAGTGGGATAACATTGTCTAAAGGACATTAGCATAGAATGATTCCTTTTTCGAGTAAGTAGATGGTTCTTAGATACTTGCTCTTTCAAAAAACAAAGACTTTTCACACTTACACTTTTCGAACAAATTTTTCAAAAACACTTCATACACTCTTGAGGATAGAAGCAAGAGTTAAATCGAAGTTTCAAAACAAAAACTTTTTCAAACCCACAAGCACAAAGAAAGCAATATTTTGAAAACAATATGAGCAAGTACCTAAGAGCCCGTGGATAACCACGGATAGAAGGGTGCTAATACCTTCCCTTTCTATAATCAACCCCCTGAACCCGAGAAATATCTCGAAAAAGGAATTTTTCTGTGCTTTTTTCCTTTCCTTGTTGGATAAAATAAAAGTCGGTGGCGACTCTTGCTTACCGCGACATTTTGCAAACACAAAATGCAAAACACAAACCAACATTCAAAAAAAAAACAAGTCAGTTCTTCCCATCGTATCACAGTACTGGCGACTCTACTGGGGATAATATTTATAAGTGGGGTGTACCTTAGGAATAGTTCATAATGTTTTCAATTGCTTGACTTGTATGCTTTATATTTGTGGGCTTGTATCGGAGTTACTATAGATCCTAACCTGGATCTGGGGGATACCCTTTAGGTAAGTAACAATAAACTGTGAGGGAACTGTACGGTGTAGACCGATACGGTTGAAGCAGTAGCTACGTTGGTGTGGCACTTTAGTATGTACCGATATCCCTTGTGGCGCAACGAGGAGAATATGGGTCTGCTAAGGGGTCATTAAGCACCAACTGACCTTAGAACCTTTAAATTGACCAACTTGGCCATAGAACAGTAGCAGTATGCTACACTCATTAAGACTAAACTCTCGCGATGATTCCGACCGCAAGAAAAGGTTGCCAAACTGGAATTATGACCGATCGAGGGTAGTCAATGATATTGAGATCCTCTAGAACCCGGTTACTATTTCTAGGACAGGTTTGAACCAACTGAACTGAAAGAGGGTAGTACCTAAGCTCCTTGCCAGCCTGAAATCTAAGGGCTCTCTGTGTGACTTGTGTGCCTTTACCATGTTTGCTATTTGTGGATACTTGTGGTGTGTTTTCTATCATGACATCATGACATCATAACATTGCATGCATCTTGCATTGGACTAACCTATTTCAAAGACAAGAGGGATTCATCTTTGTTCTATTTTGTAGGTCATGGCACCCATGCGTAGAAACACCACCCGGATCAACTTTGTCCAGGTTCACACTCAGCTTAAGGAATTGGTTGCAAAGATGTCAGATACTACCTCCTTTATCAGAAGACATGGTCACCTCTTGGGTTTGGTCACTTCCAAATTGGAAGAACAGATGATGAGTGTCTTAGTCCAGTTCTTTGATCCTTTGTACCATTGCTTTACTTTTCCGGACTACCAGCTGGTCCCCACCTTGGAAGAGTTCTCTGATTTGCTTGGTATCTCTATTCTGGAGCAGACCCCGTTCACAGGTTGGGAAAAGATCCTTAGGTCAGAATAGATTTCTTCAGCCCTCTGTTGTACCCCAAAATTTTCCCTCTCATTTTATCAACAATTCTCATCACAAGACTCTTGGAATTCAAGACCAAGCTAGGGTTTGCTCTGCTTAAGACACCTCCTTGCACTGTTGACCTAAATTAGGGTTTGAGTTTGCACAGGGATGTTTTGACCTACAATGTCCAAAGTGACTTTCATACTTCATGTTGGACTCACAAGTTTGTCCATACCAAGTTTCAAGCCTTGATTCAAATTTTTGTCCAATCAATTGGACAGTTGACCTAGAAATCAGGTGTATTAGGGAAAAAGTCAACTGTGGCCAATTTACAGTCAAACCTCATGAATTTTGACCCACATCAACATTATGAACTCATATGAACCATTTGATCAAGTTTGTATCACAATTCCACCAAAAATTTGATCAGATCACCAAAAGGGCAAAATGGTCATTTTTAGGGTTTTGACTGTACAAAGGCAATTTTTGACTGTTTGACCTAGCCAATGGTAAATCAAGCTCAACCATGGACTCAAGGACTCAATTACATTGTCTTGACCCATTCAACAAGTTCGAAAGATCTCAAATGCATAGGATTGACAGATGAATTTTTCAGTCAACTGATCAAAATTTGACTGTACACTGAAAGTCAAACTTTGACTTTTTGGCCAAAATCAAGTGCCAAGGGTCATTTTTCATCAAGACATGTCAAATTATGAAACTTGGTCATCAAGAAACCCAAAAATGCAAATTAGGGTTTAAAATGGAAAAATTTCATAACAATTTTCTAAGTTATGAAATTTGCTTATTTTTTCCTAACTTTGTCCCATTTTTTCAGAAAGATGCAAATGGATTCAAACAAAACTTACAACATGAAAGTTGTAGTCCATCACAAAGTCTACAACTTTGATTCAAAAAGTTTTCTAAAAAGAAGCTTGTATCTCAAGTTATTAATTTTGGAACAAGGGTACCTAAAACTTTTAACTTAGAGAAATTTTGCCCTAGTTTAGGCAGGATTTTGACCCATCTTCTTGGCCATTTTTCACATAGTTCCACTTGGAGTATTAAGTTGCATTTCAAAGATGGATTGTATTACATGTTGCAAGATTTCCAAATTGTCCAAGAACTCCTCAAACACCTTTGTGGTTAGGGAGAATCGAATGCTTGAAGTTGGCAAAAACTCACTCTGTAACCATGGCCAATACATGTTCATACCAAGTTGAAAATCTGAACAAGCTAGCTTTGTACACAATTACAGGCCTCTAAACCAATTTGTACTCAACACTTTAATGCAAACCCATTGAGATAATGCATTATCTTGGTCATTAGGGTATTGTACACAAGTTTAATCCCTAAATGGTAAAAGGCATAGTTCCATTTTTGCAAAAGATATGCTTTATGTCAAACCATGATCTTTGAAGCATGGGGCCAGATCTCTGAAGCAAAATCAAATCCATAAATTTCAAGTATCAAGGAGATTGTATGCAGCATACAAGATAGAGGGTACAGGCCTGCATTGAGAAGTGACACATTCTTGCTTCACATAGAAGAAATTTGTCCAAATCTTGCCAACTTGAAAAACCAGTCCATGATAGCTTAAACAAACATTGAAAACACATTTCACACAACCCTTTGATCCATAAACACGAGATCTTCACCACTCAAACCTCCTTGTACACAAAATCTCCATTTTTCTGCAAAATAGGGCAAGCCCTACAGAACCACTTCCATCTCCACTTTGCCTCGTGCGTTTTGCCTCAAACTTGTTCCAATACCTTCCATTCAACTCACCTAAACTATTCCAGACCTCCATTGCCAACTGTAACTCCATTAACACACATTGCCATTTTTGTTTGGAAGCTTTGCCGGTTGAGTTCTGTAGCACGATTCAGGCTACTTCAAAACAAACTAAGCATTGGGAAAGCTTCAGTGGACATCAGGAAAGCTCAAAAGAACCTCAAGCACCCTTGGAAGTTGCTGCATTGTCCAGCTCGAGCTCAACTGAAACAGGTATTTCATGAACTTCTATCTCTCTATTTAGGAATAGTTAGACTTAGGTTTGTGAATGAAAGATGTTGTATTCATAGCCCTGAAACCATAAACGTGGTTAGTTTTCATTTATATTAATCGTGCTAGGAGAATTTCATCCATGAACTTTCTGAAAAAACTAGGTTAAGAATTAGGGCCAGAGAAATTCTCTCTGGTCTTTGAGAGTTAACTTAAGTTTTTTTATATGGTTAGATTCGTTGTTTAATGCTCTACAAGTTTCATGTTATGAGTTTTGTCAAAAAAACACAGAATCAGGAGATATCATTTTGTACATAGAGCACGCGCGTTTCTGTATAGAGGAAGAAGATGAAGTTGGTTCTGGGCTGGGCCTGGACAGGCTTGTTTTTGGCACCCCACTATTTTCTTTTTACACCCCCATGGCCCATTTCTTGTATATTTGTCATTTTTGCATTTTTATTTTATTTCTGACTTTGATATTTTACTTTCAAACATGAAAAATGATCCAAAAATATTTTTATAATTGTTTGCATTTATTTGGTATTTATTTTTATTTTTACTAGTATAAAAATGTTTATATGCTTTTATATCATTTTGTTTAAATAAAAAAATAATACAAATAATACTTTTATTTTCATTTATTATTCTTATACACATTTGAAAACATTTTCTTGAATATATTTTATTTTTGTAAATAATTTACTTTATTTTTTACATACTTAATATATTTAATACATATATATACATATATACTATATTTTATCAAATAATTAGAACAAAAAAACACAAAAATAATACATTTTTATTTTTATTAATATTTTATACTAAAAATACCTTTTTTTCAATATACTTTTATTTTTGTACAAATTGATGCATTATTGTATATAAATAATAATTAATACTATTTATTTGAGAAATTAGGGTTTTTGCCCCAAAAAACAAAAATAATTAAAATTGACTTTTTATTTATTTACATTTCACATTAAAAATACTTTCTACATACATAAAAACTTTTTTACATAATACATTTTATTTAATATTTATTTATTGTATTTTATTTAAATAATGTACATTTAAATATTATGCCTTGCACATTCAATTTGGTTGTAATAATTTAGAATTTAATTTCTTGTCTAAATAATCCCCAATTCAAATTTGTACCCCCTCCCTATATCATGTTTGTAATAGTGTAGAATTTAAATTCTCGCACCTTTAAATGCTTTCAATTATGTCATGATTAGACTTAGGGTTTGTATGCAAAATCAAATCAACAAATAGTTTGACCAAATCAAAGACAAAAAATGCATGAAAAAACAAACACAATGCACACTTGCACCCCTAGGGTTTCAATCCACTTGTTGCCTTCAAAAATGGGCCATGATATGCATGTCAAGTACTTTGGCAAAATAAAAACAAAAACAAAGATCATAATCCCTCGATGACGCTATCTGAAGTTGCCTAAACAAAAATGACCAAGTCCCTCAAGAAAATTACCAAAAATACTTGACACCGTTGCTATCATGGTCTATACGATGACCCGCGCCTGTCCCGTTTAACATCCTAACATAAGGTTGTTCACCAAATACAATGGTGAAGCAACACTGTTAAAAAGGTTAAAAACATAAGAAAGATCTTTGAGTAAAATAGGGTAGACAACTCTTAGTTACTTGATCAAACTTGCAAAAACATCCTTGCTATTTTCAAAACACACCTCACAACACAATTTTAAAACCCTACTTTCAAACATTGAAAACTTTTCAAAAGACAAAAACATCTTTGTATACATTCAAACAAGAATCATTACAAAGGTTGCCACAACGATGGCCTCTTTCCAAAACATCTTTCAAAATCACACACAAAGCACCATTTTAAACAATTGAAGAACACCATTTCAAACAATTGGAAAGCAAAGCAAGTGATCTAAGTAAGTAACTAAGAGCCCATGGATAACCATGGATAGAAAGGGTGCTAATACCTTCCCTTTCTATAATCTACTCCCCGAACCCATGAAAACATCTCAAAGGTCTTTCATGTGCTTTTTGACCTTTCCTTAGGATAAAATAAAAAGTCGGCGGTGACTCTTGCTAAACCGAAACATTTGCGAACACAAACGCAAAATCTCAAGTCAGTTCTCCCACCTATCACACCCTCCATATGACAAAGGCTGAGGTAATGTCTAATTGGGAAACTAGAAGTGGAGCAAAGGGCTTTTTGACTAAATTCTTGGTTGGTAAGGCTAATCAGTTCTGGGATAGTCTAGACTTCCAGGCATTTGAAGACATTTTGGCTCTTCTCATATATGGTTTGGTATTGTTTCCTAACTCAGATTCTTTCGTCGACGTGAATGCAGTGAAGATTTTTATGTCTGGTAATCCTGTACCCACTCTCTTGGGTGACATTCTTCATTCTCTGTATGCCCGTACTGCTCAGAGGCCCGGAACCCTTATATGTTGTGCTCCGTTATTGGCGAGGTGGTTTATTTCTCACCTCCCAAAATCAGTTTTAAAGAACAAAGAAGGCATGGGTTGGGCCTACATGATTACGTCTCTCTCTCATAATAACGTCATTTGGACTATTAAGGGTATGGACGAGGTGGCTATTATTGATCGTTGTGGGGAATACCCCAATGTTCCACTGATAGGAACCAATGGAGGAATCACTTATAATCCATGCTTGGCCTTACGTCAGTTTAGGCGAGCTAGAAGAGAAGGACCTCATGAGTTGCTAATGCCTAGTATTGTCTTTGATTTCCAAGGAGATAGTGACGAGCAACGCCGCAGATTCATAAGAGCTTGGGATAGAGTACACAGGTCTGATCCACACGAACTGGGTGCGAAGACTTCTCTACCAATGGAACCATATCTCCGATGGGTTCGCATACGTGCCCAAAAGCTGGGAATGCCGTATGAAGCCGTCTTACCTATCATTGTTGAAGTTGCTGATGAGGAAGGGGTTCCTTCTACCATCCCATACTCTTACATGCCTACTAACATAGGGGCATTAAAGAGATCATGGATGCAGCTGAGAGAAGAGCGGGATACTTATCGAGAAAAGTATCACGAGCAAGAGCAGAAAATTCAGAAGTTGACAAGGCAGCTGGAGAACGAGGGGCTCCTCAATGACAATGTCCGCACCGACAAGAAGCGACCATGGGAGCACTGATTGGCTTTTATCTTTTTCTAGTTTTGATTTACTTTTCAGTTTTTCTTTTTTGTAACGCCTTAAAGGCATCTGTTGAACAATTGATTTCAATAAAAGTGTGTTTCATTTCTTGTTCATGAATTTGAATCTCTTGACGTCTTTGAAATCATATCATACACATATCATTCCCATGCACCTCATAACAGGTACCCATACAGCTTTCTCATCTTCTTTGCTGTTTATTTCAGCATCATGTCTTCTGAACCATCAACTGAACAAGCAATCAAGGCTCTACAGGCTCAAAACTCCCAGTTCCAGGAATTGTTCATGAGTTTGGCTAAGGGTCAGCAAGATCTGAAGACCCTTATCTTAAAAGAGAAGAAGAAGAAGAAGAAGAAGAATACGGTCCTATTCAATATGGGTCGTAGATTCAGAAATGATTTGCGAGAAGAGGTTGATTTGACCCCCTCATTTGGAAGGAAAGATAATCAGGAAGAAAGGAGGGCTCCTAGCCCTGTGGTTTCAGACAACGAGACTGACTTCGACGAAGACCAGTATCCTCCGGCTGAGGATAAATACAAGCAACTGGAACACTGGTTGAGGGCGATGGAAGTTTAGAAAGTGCCTGGCCTGGACTTTGGAGACTTGGGTCTATCATCTGGGGTGGTAATTCCCCACAAGTTGAAAGCACTAGAATTTGCTAAATACGACGGGGTTTCTTGTCCAAAATTGCACCTCCGTTCGTATGTTAGGAAGATTCAGCCATACACCGCTGACAAGAACCTATGGATCCACTTCTTTCAAGACAGTCTCTCAGGGACTCAGCTTAAATGGTTTTACCAGTTAGAAGGAGCTAGTATCCGTAATTGGGAGGACTTGGCTGCTGCTTTCTACAAGCAGTACCAATACAATTCCGACCTTGCTCCCACGCGTACCCAACTCCAGGGTATGTCAATGGGTGCTGGCGAAGGTTTCAAAGATTATGCTCAGAAGTGGAGGGACCTCGCTGGAAGAGTGCAACCACCCTTGGCTGATAGGGAGCTAGTAGATATGTTTCTGGGGACCTTGTCTGGTCCGTATTTCAACCATCTGATTGGAAGTTCGTCATCCGGGTTTACAGAGCTGATTATGACCGGGGAAAGGATTGAAGCCGGTATCAAATCCGATAAATTACAGAAGGGTGCTTCGTCAGGCACCAAGAAGAAGCCTTTTAAGAAAGAGTCGAGTGCTGTTTACAATTCAAAAAGCCAGAATAGACCTGAACGCTGCTAAGCTGTTAATGCGGTTGTTATTTCAAGACTTGCTGGTGCTCCTCAATGCAAAAATCAGCCAAGCGCCGAGAGACCATGAAGACAATTCACTCAGCTCAACATTACTTTATCCCAAATACTGCCGCAGTTATTGAAAACCAACTTGGTGATTCTGAAGGAGGCCCCGAAGACTCCCAACACTGCATCATCCATGTATGATCCGAATGCCCGTTGTGCTTTTCACTCTGGTAGCCCGGGGCATGACACAGATAACTGTTGGGTCTTAAAGAACAAAGTACAGGACTTAATTGATGCGAAAGAGATTGAATTTGAAGCACCTGAAAGACCTAATGTTGTGACTGCTCCTATGCCCAAGTATGGAGTGAATGCTATAAATGAAGACTCGTTTGTGGTTTCTGTGAATGATATTGTTACTCCCTTGATGACTGTGAAGAAGAACCTTTTGTTAGCCGGTTTATTTCCGGGCTGTGACGAAGGTTGCCGTATGTGTTATGTCCTACCTTCCGGTTGCCATCTTTTGAAGTCAGGTGTCCAACACTTAATGGATACTAAAGAAATTCTGTTTGAGAAGACTGTTGTTCCTTTGGTTCCTACTGAAGAAGTTTCTATAATTACCATTTTCGACAATTCTTCCAAGGCTTCCTCGAGAAAGCCTGTTAGAATTACATCTGTTCCAAGAATCGCACCATTGATCATCAATGTTCCTGGGCCTATCCCCTATACATCCAATAAAGTTGTCCCGTGGCATTATGGGGCTGACGTATACTATCACGGAGTTAAGCAAGATTTGGACGCTGATACTGACATCAGCAATATTGTTGGATCCAGTAAAGTCACCCGCAACGGAAGGTTATTCTCCCCTGAGATCTCTCCACCAACTGTTCGGAAACCTGTTGTTATTACACTTGCCAGTGTACCTGATACTATTCATATTCAAGTTCCCATTCTTACCCCTGTTGTCGAGTCCTCTGACGCTTGGGGCAAAGAGACCACCGGTGAGCCTGCCCAGACAGAGGCACCGAAGACGATTACTGTTGAAGCCTCTAGACAAGAGATGGAAGAAATTCTGAAGATCATCAAAAAGAGCGACTACAATGTAGTCGAGCAGCTGGGGAAAACCCCATCCAAAATCTCTATGTTGTCACTGTTGCTATGCTCAGAAGCCCATGCCAAGGCTCTGATTGCTTTCCTGAAGACTGCACACGTACTGCAAGAAACATCAGCTGATCAGTTTAAAGATTGCGTAGCTAGTTTGACTGCTAATAATGGGTTGGGTTTCTCTGACGCCGACTTGACTGTTAAGGGGAAGAATCACAACGATGCCCTGCATGTCTCCATTGAATGCAAGGGCACTACTCTTGCTCATGTATTGGTGGATACTGGTTCCTCATTGAATGTTTTGCCTAAGAAAGCTCTAGACCGGTTGGACTGTGAAGGGTTGGAGCTGAAACCAAGCAACATTGTCGTCAGGGCCTTTGATGGGTCTAAGAGGATGGTGCATGGAGAAGTGGATATTCCGATTAAGGTCGGTTCTCAGGTTTTCTCCTCTACATTCTATGTGATGGACATTTGGCCATCTTATTCATGTTTGTTGGGTCGTCCATGGATCCATAAAGCTGAGGCAGTGACGTCTACACTCCACCAGAAGCTAAAGTACCCAGTGAAAGGGAAAATTGTGACAGTACAAGGAGAGGAGGAGTACATGGTGAGCCACCTCAATTCTTTCCGATATGTAGAGATGGATGGGGAGTTCATTGAGAACCGATTTCAGCATTTTGAAGAGGTTCCCCAGACGCTGGCATAAACTGAGACTGTTATTGAAGATCCTCCAATGAAGATGGCTTCCTTCAAGGATGCCCGGGCTGTTGTTGAGAAAGGTGGGTGTGCAAATTGGGGCCAACTCCCTGATTCCGCATATAAGACTAACAAGTTTGGTTTGGGTTTCACTGTAGAAGCTCAAAAGGCTGTTCGGAATGCACGGATAGGAAGACCTCCCCTGTTCATCAGCAACTTAGGAGTAAATGCCATTGAAGGCGATGTGGAAGAGTCTAAGTTCGACAGTTGGATCTATCCTACTACTGATGGTGGACTAAGCAACTAGACAACAAAGGACTTCATCCCAATTTCTTTTGTTACCCAGTAATGAGACTTTTGTTTTGTATTTGTAACAAACAATGTTTAAACTTTATGGCCCGATGTCTTGCCCGAGGCACCGTGGCTCCATTTGTGAGGGCTTTATGTGTGTTATCTGCATATGTCATTAATAAAAGCATTGGACGTTTCTTGCATTTCAAATTTTGCGCTCCTTGTTTTTCTTTCTTTTTTATCTTGCAAAACAACTATTTTACACACACTCACGTATCATGATCTACATCCACTCTGGATCCCACTAATAACGACTCTGCTACTGTCGGTTATGACTTTAAAAGTACGATCAACCAAGCCAAGGACGAAGGTGAGGATGATTGTGAAGTGCCTGGGGAGCTTGCTAGACTATTGCTTCAAGAAGAGAGGGCCATACTACCTCCAAGCCACCAATTCTGATGCCTCCAATTGCAGGAAGACCGTTGATCTTATGCTTAAAAGTGCTGGATAATAAAAAGAGGTGTGTTGGGGCATGTGATCGGTGGGAATAGAACTGACTGTTTGGAATGCTGATTTGCGAAATGTCGCGGTAAGCAAGAGTCTCCACCGTCTTTTATTTTCTCCAATAAGGAAAGGACAAAAGCACAACAAAATTCCTTTTCGAGATGTTTCTCGATTCGGGAGGTAGATTATAGAAAGGGAAGGTGTTAGCATCCTTTCTATCAGTGGTTATCCACGGGCTCTTAGGTACTTGCTCACTATGTTTTCAAAATGTTTTGCTTTTCTTGTTTTTCTGGGTTTTGAAAAAGTTTGTTTGAAAACTTCGTTTGACTCTTGTATCAGTCCTCAAGAGTGTATGAAGTGTTTGTTTGAAAACTTTTGTCAGAAAAGTGTAAGTGTGAAAAGTATTTTTGTTTTGAAAGAGCAAGTACCTGAGAACCTCTACCTACTCAAAAGAAATTAAGCTGTGTAAATGTCCTTTAGACAGTACTATCCCACTATTGAGAAGTAGGTAGCACCGTCGTTGGAGTTTTCGGGTTAATTCGATTATAGGGACATGTGGTCACCAAAGCAATAGTAGGACGCCTTAGCGGTAACCCTAATGTCCTAGATCCTTTTTTATCTGAGGCAACCGTTTCGAGGCAACTTTGATCTTTAGACAGGAGGGCGACCTCTAAAACACCCTATACTCAATGACCACGTTGAGGCAACCAAGTGAGGCGTACCCTAAGAGTGGCATGTGCATCTGTGTCCGGTTTCAGTTTAGTTATCTTTGCACATGTTATGGTGAGCTACGAGTTGGTTTTATTTTTCAGGCAAGTCTTGTCATGCATAATTAACATACATCTAACAGTTAATAGTTGCGGAAAATAAATTGCGGGAAGTAAATCTACGCTATTACAAGGCGTCGGGTATTTACATCGCCAAAAACATAACCCTTGAAAAGTAAATTGCGGAAAATAAGGAAAGTGATAAAAAGTCCTAATTAACACTATTACATCCTCCGAGCAATTACATAAATATGATCAAAAAATAATATGCGCGAAAAGAAATTGAATCGGAGAAGTCCTTAGGGTTTTGACCCTTTTTGAGGAAGAATGAGTTTTTTTGTCCTTTTTGCATTTAATTAAACCTAATTCTAATTAATTAATTAAAAGAAAGGGGTTTTTAAGTTTTTTATGTTTTAAGGAAAACAAAATAAAAAGGATTAAAATTGTCAAAAGAAAACCCTAATTCTATGTTGATTTTTAAATTATTGAGAAAAAGTTAAAATTAACCCTAATTAAACTAAATTAATTTGTGTTAGTATTTATTTACAAAAAATAAAGTGAAATTAATAAATAATAATAATAATAAAAATATTATATTTTTAGTTTAGCTGAATTTATTATGAAAACAATAATTATGTTAATTAAATAATAATAATAATAATAATTAGTAAATTAATTAAAAGAAAATATAAAAGAGAAAGAAAATAAGAAAATAATGAAACCAGGGGGGGGGGTGTTGGCCCATTAAGGAGGTTTCCTTGGCAATTCTCAGGCCCATTAAACTACAAGCCTTGTTGACTTTCTGGCTCGTCCACACATGCATTGACCAGAGAGTACGCTAGTCTTCCAATCCAGGCCACATGATTTGAGTTCAAGACCACTTGGTGCGTTGATCACTGGAGGTATATGGTAGACCTCGCCTTGGAACATGCACGTGAACATGTAAAGGAAAAGGAAATAAAGGTTTTGGGGGACCTGGGATTCGAACCCAGGTCCCAGAGCTCATATGCTAGCGCGTCTACCACTCCAACTGCACGATTCATTCGTTAGTAAAATAACAAGTAATCATTATATTAAGAAACCAAACAATATGCTGTACAAAAGAAAACGCGCGCTCCTTTTTTTGAATGGTCCAATGATACATCACCACATCATCATCTTCTTCATATTTCCTGTAAAAACACAAACAGATAGCGGGGGTTTTTAACCCCCACAATATGCAATGCCGAATAATAGCGACTAGAGCTACAGGCTACATAAATATTTCGCGATGGTTGCTTTGGATTCGTATGGTCTCAACGATTTCAACCATATGCCTTAGGGATCCTGATTTTTCTGGGTTTAGAAAACCCCAAATCCAAAGTTCATGAACCCTAAAATTCAACCATGGCAACTTTTGATTCTGTGCATTTTAATCCAATTCAGTTATACCATCAGCTTCATATGAGTTCTAGCAATGCAAAACAAACACAAAATCATGTTAATGATGCATGAATTAAGCTATTCGATTCTCAAAATAAAATGCAAACCGTGGCTCTGTTCTTGATGATTCTTTGAGCTCCAATGCTTGGTTTTGATTGCAAAATGTCCCTGAGAACTCCTGCAATAGATTAGAATCAACAAAAGTCTTTAAATCACCCTGGAATATAGAAATCAGTTTTCAAGTTTTCTTGAATTTTTTTCAATATGGTTATGGCTTTTTCTGCAGAGATTTCACGTGTGCATGATTAGGGTTGGCTTGTGTATATATAGGAGAATGAATTTAGGTCAGAATCTTGCAAAGAAATCCATGGAATGATGATTTGAATATTTGATTGGAAATCATATATTTTTGAATCTTCATGATTGGAAAAAGTTACCAAATTTGGAGATTTTTGCATCCTTGATTGGTACACGAAATTGCCAGCCTTTTTAGGTCATTCTTGCTTCACAAAAAGATTGAACAACCATATCTTTATATTTCCCTACAATTTAAATTAATTAAATGAATTAATATTGATTAAAAATCCAATTAATTAATAAAAAACAAGAAAATAATTCAATTAAGATTGATGGGTCGTGCATAGGCCATGGATAAAGTTTCAAGAAGAAATTTGAGGCCCATTAGCAAAAACAAGGTGTTTTGAGCAAAGTTGACTTTTGCAAATTCATAAATATTTCCCAACTTCTCCAATGTATATCTTGCTCAATTTTGATCATATAACCATGTTCATGGACATTTTGGAAAGGTCTTGAAGTCCTATAACCAATTCCTTTGGTCCCATGTCATTTGGATTTTCCAATCTCAAGTTATGGTCTTTGACTTAAAGTGCATTTTTGTTGACTTTTGAATTTGACCTATAATGTAGAAATTGATAACTTTTTATGAGAGCATTTCTTGGACTTGGAATGTGAAGATGGATTGTAGGAAATGTCATCCCCTTCAAAATGAGCATTGGATGGGATTTTTATGATGAACCATGAAAAAGTTATGCCCTGGTCAAGATACAGTTGACTTTTCTACTATCCAAAAATAGTAACTTTTTGCATTTTGATGATTTTTGAGTTATTCTTGTGGAATCATGATCAAGACTTGATCAAATGATGATTGTGGACTCAAAATAAGATGTTGATCAAAAATTCCGACTTTTGACTGCAAAATGACCCTTTTACCCCTGCAGTTGACTGTGGATCAAATGGAGCTTTTGACTGTGCAATTTGGCACTGTGAGCCTTGAAACTTGGCATGTAGATGCTTGAGAATGTTTATAGGCATATGAGACTTGATTGAACCATTGAAAACCTCAAATTCCTTAAAAGAACCAAAACCCTAATTTCAGTTGTCTTAGGAGGTATTTGGACTGTGCAATCTCTTGAGCAATCTTGAGCAATTTGAAGATGATTCTTGACAAAACTTAAAGAATATGGGAGGGAAAATTTTGGGGGTACAACAGTTGCCCCTGTTCAATCTTCTTAGACCTGAGGATGTAGATTGGCTTGCGTGCCTTTCGTGATCCGAAGGTGGAAGATGATTGAACACTAAAGTGCCCAGAAATTTGCACTCGCATGGTGTAGTATCAGCAATGTGATGTCGGGAATGGGCTTACAGATGCCATTTGGAGAGATGATGGATAGGAGGATGGGCTTATAGATTCCATCTGGAGATGTGACTGAATCTTGTCGGGGGATGGGCTTATAGATGCCATCTGGAAATGTAATGGATAGTTGTGGAGATGGGCTTAAAGATTCCATCCAAGAGTGATTGTTGAATTGTTTGAGCTGGTCGAGTAGATAGTTGTCCTGTCTGGTTTCAGGTATTAATCTACAATTTGTCGTCCACAGATTTTTCCTGTCTAGTTACAGGTATTGATCTGGAACTTGAGAGAGGTCGGTTGATGAGATAGTTTTCCTGTCTGGTTTCAGGTATTAATCTCTAACCTGAGAAAGAAAGATGGTTTCATGTCCTGTTACAGGTGTTGATCTTCAGTCTCTTCATGTAGATACTTTCCTGGCTAGTTATAGGTATAGATCTACAATCAATCGTCCACAGATAGTTCCTGGCTAGTTACAGGTATTGATCTGGAACTTAAGAAAAAGTTGGTCGAGATAGCTTTCCTGTCTGGTTTCAGGTATAGATCTCTGACCTGAGAAATAAAGATAGTCTTCCTGGCTTGCTACAGGTATTGATCTTCAATCTCTTCAATTTAGATAGCTTTCCTGTCTGGTTTCAGGTATAGATCTACAATCAATCGCTCACAGATATTTCCTGGCTAGATACAGGTGTTGATCCGGAACTTAAGAAAAAGTTGGTCGAGATAACTTTCCTGTCTGGTTTCAGGTATAAATCTATGACCTGAGAAATAAAGATAGTCTTCCTGGCTTGCTACAGGTATTGATCTTCAATCTCTTCATGTAGATAGCTTTCCTTTCTGGTTTCAGGTATAGATCTACAATTAGTCGTCCACAGATATTTCCTGGCTAGATACAGGTATTAATCTGGAACTTAAAAAAGGTTGGTTAAGATAGCTTTCCTGTATGGTTTAAGGTATAGATCTCTGACCTGAGAAATAAAGACGACTTCCTGGCTTGCTACATGTATTGATCTTCAATCTCTTCGTGTAGATAACTTTCCTGTCTGGTTTCAGGTATAGATTTACAATCAATCGCTCACAGATAATTCCTGGCTAGATACAGGTGTTGATCCGGAACTTAAGAAAAAGTTGGTCGAGATAGCTTTCCTGTCTCGTTTCAGGTATAGATCTCTGACCTGAGAAATAAAGATGGTTTCCTGGCTTGCTACAGGTATTGATCTTCAATCTCTTCAATGTAGATAGCTTTCCTGTCTGGTTTCAGGTATAGATCTACAATCAATCGCTCATAGATATTTCCTGGCTAGATACAGGTGTTGATCCGGAACATAAGAAAAGTTGGTTGAGATAGCTTTCCTGTCTGGTTTCAGGTATAGATCTCTGACCTGAGAAATAAAGATAGTCTTCATGGCTTGCTACAGGTATTGATCTTCAATCTCTTCAATGTAGATAGCTTTCCTGTCTGGTTTCAGGTATAGATCTACAATCAATCGCTCACAGATATTTCCTGGCTAGATACAGGTGTTGATCCGGAACTTAAGAAAAAGTTGGTCGAGATTGCTTTCCTGTCTGGTTTCAGGTATAGATCTCTGACCTGAGAAATAAAGATAGTCTTCCTGGCTTGCTACAGGTATTGATCTTCAATCTCTTCAATGTAGATAGCTTTCCTGTCTGGTTTCAGGTATAGATCTACAATCAATCGCTCACAGATATTTCCTGGCTAGATACAGGTGTTGATCCGGAACTTAAGAAAAAGTTGGTCGAGATAGCTTTCCTGTCTGGTTTTAGGTATAGATATCTGACCTGAGAAATAAAGATAATCTTCCTGGCTTGCTATAGGTATTGATCTTCAATCTCTTCAATGTAGATAGCTTTCCTATCCGGTTTCAGGTATAGATCTACAATCAATCGCTCACAGATATTTCCTGGCTAGATACAGGTGTTGATCCGACACTTAAGAAAAGTTGGTCGAGATAGCTTTCCTGTCTGGTTTCAGGTATAGATCTCTGACCTGAGAAATAAATATAGTCTTCCTGGCTTGCTACAGGTATTGATCTTCAATCTCTTCAATGTAGATAGCTTTCCTGTCTGGTTTCAGGTATAGATCTACAATCAATCGCTCACATATATTTCCTGGCTAGATACAGGTGTTGATCCGGAACTTAAGAAAAAGTTGGTCGAGATAGCTTTCCTGTTTGGTTTCAGGTATAGATCTCTGACCTGAGAAATAAAGATAGTCTTCCTGGCTTGCTATAGGTATTGATCTTCAATCTCTTCAATGTAGATAGCTTTCCTGTCTGGTTTCAGGTATAGGTCTACACTCAATCGCTCACAAATATTTCCTGGCTAGATACAGGTGTTGATCCGGAACTTAAGAAAAAGTTGGTCGAGATAAATTTCCTGTCTGGTTTCAGGTATAGATCTCTAACCTGAGAAATAAAGATAGTCTTCCTGGCTTGCTACAGGTATTGATCTTCAATCTCTTCAATGTAGATAACTTTCCTGTCTGGTTTCAGGTATAGATCTACAATCAATCGCTCACAGATATTTCCTGGTTAGATACAGGTGTTGATCCGGAACTTAAGAAAAGTTGATGGTAATCATCTTTGGATTGACTTTTTCCTGAAAAGGCAAAACATTAGTTGTATGCAATGTCATGATGTATGAAATGCATGATGTCATGATGTTCTCAAAAATAAATGAGATTGTGTTGTATGCACTTTATCATGTATATAAGTATGAGATGTAAAATATGATATGTTTATGAATGTATTTTCGTCTGGGAAAATAAATCCTTGACGAATGCCTGGAAGTTTGTTAAGTCCTGGGCTGATGTTGAAGAGTAGAGTTCTTCGTTTCCGCTGGGGATGGTGAACGAAGATGATTGCAAGAATAAACCAGTAGGAGAAGATGACTCTGTTGGGGAATAAACCTGGTGAAGAGATTACTCTGCGGGGAATACTCTGTGGGGAAAAGAGATGCTTCGCTGAAGATTTTAACGATAACTCCGCTGGGGATTCTGTTGTTGTGCTTTGTTGGGGCATTTTATGAACTCTGTTGGGGATAGGAAGAACTTCGCTGAGGACGACCTTTCCTTTGCAATTTGCTGAGGATAACCCAGTGAGACTCTGGTGGGGGATAACCTTTGAATATGGCTGGGGAGATGCATTTGCACTCTGCAGGAGATAAGCTTCCAGAATTTACTAGGGAGGATGATTCAACTCTCCTGGGGAAACTCTTGAGGAAATGACTCCACTAGGGGTAGCTTGTATTCCGCCGGGGAACAATCTTATATTTCTGTTGAGGAATATTAAGACTGCCGGGGATGCTTGCTAGGGAATATCTGTATACTCCGCTGGAGAAAGAATATTAAGATCTTCTGGGGTACCCCACTTCTCGGGACTGATGGTAGACCAACTCTGCTTGGGGAGAGTATTGCTGACTTGCTGAGGATATTGTGCCTTTTTAGGGCTGATGGGAGACCAACTCTGCTTAGGGAGAGTATTGCTGAATCTTGTCTTACTCAGCAGGGAGTGAAGGTATCTTGGTCATATTCTTCAGCTGGACTTACCTTAGTACCTCGGTGGACAGAGCAACTAGATCGCTTAGACAATTCTTATTGCCCCTGCTTCCGATGTCCCCCGTAATTAGTCCTTTGTTTCGCATGCAAATATTTATGAACAACAATTAATGTCAAATGCATATATCAAAAATGAACATTGGACGTTCTTTGCAAAACAAAGCAGATAAAGGAAAAATAATTGGCAATTTTTCTGAAAAAATGAGCTTATACAATTTGAGGCTGACGTCCTAGTAAGAGAACGCCGCCGAACAGAATAGAGTTTATACAATTTTTGAAAAAGGAAAGCAAAACAACTATGTGAAAAATCCCACTGGGTTCCAACTCTGCTATCGCCTTTATGTCTTCAAGCGTCTCATCACTTTGCTGCTTAGTTGAAGATGAAACTGATTGATCGGTGCCGTCTGAGCCTGATGGTTAATACCGAAGTCTGGATGCAGGGTGATCCAATGAGACATAGTATTACGCTTATCCCTAACTTTTTCCTGGACCGCCCTTTCGGGTTTTCAGTCCACCGGGATACCCATTTTTGCCCAAGCCGCCTTTTCAGGTTTTCGACTTGCCGGGTGTACAGATTTTTTTCATTTTCATCCCTTATTTTTGCCCGAACCCTTTTGGTTCACCGGGAAGCCCTTATTTTTGCCTAGGCCAGTCGACCTAGCGGGTCTTTTACTCATGCGTAATATCTTTTTACTATGTCTGCATTGGCGGGGTGAGGAAGGTCGTCACCATCCATGGTGGTTAGAATCATAGCTCCTCCTGAGAAGATATTCTTAACCACAAATGGCCCTTCGTACGTAGGGGTCCATTTGCCCTGGGGATCACCTTGAGGTAGAATGATGCACTTGATTACCAGGTCCCCAACTTGATACTCTTGTCGTCTGACTTTCTTGTTGAATGCCTTGATCATCCGTTTTTTGTACGTCTGACCATGGCAAATAGCAGTGAGTCTCTTTTCGTCGATTAGGTTTAATTGATCAAGCCGGGTATGGATCCAGTCGTCTTTGCTCAAACCTGCATCCTTCATTATCCGGAGAGAGGGTATCTGAACTTCGATGGATAGGACTTCCTCCATGCCATATACCAAGGAAAAGGGTGTTGCCCCTATCGACGTCCGTGCTGAGGTACGGTACCCATGAAGAGAAAATGGTAACATCTCGTGCCAATCTTTGTAGGTCACTGTCATCTTCTGCACAATCTTCTTGATGTTCTTATTAGCCGCTTCTACAGCCCCATTCATCTTCGGCCGGTAAGGAGAAGAGTTGTGGTGCTGTATCTTGAATTGCTTGCAGAGCTCAGTGATCATCTTGTTGTTAAGATTGGTACCATTATCCGTAATGATCCTCTCTGGTACTCCGTATCGACAGATCAGGTTGTGCCGAATGAACCGTGCCACGACATTCTTGGTTACGGTGGCAAAGGAAGCTGCTTCAACCCACTTCATAAAGTAATCAATCGCTACTAGGATGAAGCGATGCCCGTTGGATGCCGTAGGTCTGATCTCGCCGATCATATCAATGCCCCACATTGCAAAAGGCCAAGGTGCTGTCAGGATGTTCAAAGGAACTGGAGGAATGTGCACCTTATCAGCATAGACCTGGCATTTGTGACATGTCCGAGAATGTTGGTAACAGTCGGCTTCCATTGTGAACCAGTAATATCCTGCCCGAAGGATTTCCTTTGCCATGGTGTGTCCACTGGAATGAGTTCCGAAGGTACCTTCATGCAGCTCTGCCATGATCCTTTCTACTTCAATCTTATCCACACAACGCAGTAAGGTTGAATCATGGTTTCGTTTGTAGAGAATGTCATTGCTGAGGAAGAACTTTGCCGCGAACCTTCTCAGAAACTTCTTGTCGTTAACAGATGCACCCTCGGGGTATTCTTGAGCTTCGAGGTACCTCTTCACTTCATGATACCAAGGCTTTTCTGTTACCTCTTCGGTCTCGAGATCACAGCAATGTGAAGGTTCGTCCAATTTCCAAATAATGATCCGGGGAGCCTCGTTGTCCCATTTGAATTTGAACATAGAAGACATCGTAGCTAACGCGTCCGCGAGCTGATTCTCCTCTCTTGGGAAATGTTAAAAGGTTATCTCCTCGAAATGGGGAAGCAACGTCAATACATACTCCTTGTAAGGAATAAGATTTGGGTGTTTCGTATCCCACTCGCCTTTGATCTGACTGATCACGAGAGAGGAATCTCCGAAGACACTCAGAAACTTGATTCTTAGGTCAATTGCAGCTCGAAGACCCATGATGCACGCTTCATACTCCGCCATGTTGTTGGTGCAGTTGAAGCATAGTCGGGCGATAAGTGGAGTATGAGAGCCTTCTGGAGATATGATCACAATGCCAATACCACCCAAAGCGTTCAAGGCTCCATCAAAGTGCATAGACCATCGGGATCCTTCCTCAGGTCCTTCATCCGGTCCAGGTATTTTACAATCAGTCATTACCATGATATTCTCGTCAGGAAATTCGAAGTTCATGGACTGGTAATCATCCACTGCCTGATGTGCCAAATGGTCTGCCAATACACTTCCCTTGATTTCTTTTTGAGTCGTGTACTGGATGTCATATTCAGTCAAGATCATCTGCCATCTTGCTATTCTTCTGGACAAGGCATGCTTTTCGAAGATGTACTTGATTGGATCCATTTTTGAGATCAACAGAGTAGTGTGAGTCAACATATACTGTCTTAGCCGGCGAGCAGCCCATACCAAAGTGCAGCAATTTTTCTCGAGCAGTGAGTATCGGGTCTCACAGTCGGTAAACTTTTTGCTAAGGTAATAAATAACGTGCTCTTTTCGGCCAGACTCGTCATGCTGCCCCAGCACACACCCCATTGCGTTGTCAAGCACTGTCAAGTATAAGATTAGAGGTCTCCCTTCAAGTGGTGGCATAAGAATGGGTGGCTCTTGGAGATACTCTTTGATTCTTTCGAAAGCGGCCTGACATTCATCCTTCCAACGTACTACTTGATCTTTCTTCAGTAGCTTGAAGATTGGTTCACAAGTAGCGGTTAGATGCAAGATGAATCGGGCAATGTAGTTCAGCCTTCCTAGAAAGCCTCTGACCTCTTTCTCTATCTTGGGAATTGGCATCTCTTGTATGGATTTCACTTTGGCAGGGTCCACTTGAATACCTTTGTCGCTCACGATGAAACCTAGTAGTTTTCCAGATCTCACCCCGAAGGTGCACTTGTTCGGGTTTAATCTCAGCTTGTATAACTTCAACCGGTCAAACAACTTCTGTAGATGGTCAAGGTGTTCCTCCTCAGTTTGGGACCTTGCAATCATATCGTCGACGTATACTTCGATCTCGTGATGGATCATGTCGTGAAACAAAGCAACCCTGGCACGTTGGTAGGTTGCCCCAACATTTTTCAACCCAAAAGGCATGACCTTGTAGCAAAAGGTACCCCACTGAGTAACAAAAGTGGTCTTCTCCATGTCTTCGGGAGCCATCTTGATCTGATTATAACCAGAGAAATCGTCCATGAAGGAGAATACCTTATGCTGGGCAGTGTTGTCAACCAGAACGTCGATGTGAGGCAGAGGGAAGTCATCCTTAGGGCTTGCCCTGTTCAAATCCCTATAGTCAACACACATTCGGACCTTACCATCTTTCTTCGGTACCGGAACCACATTGGCAACCCACTGAAGGTAAGAAGTCACTGCTAGAAAACCGGCGTCGAATTGTTTCATAACCTCAGCTTTGATTTTCTCGGACATCTCTGGACGCATACGGCAGACCTTCTATTTTACCGGAGGGTATTCTTCCTTGGTAGGCAAGTGATGAACCACAATATCGGTATCCAACCCAGGCATATCTTCGTAGGACCAGGCAAAGATCTCCACGTAGTCATGCAGCATCTGAATCAACCGTTGTTTCACACTAGACTCCAGATTGGCACCAATCTTGACTTCCTTTCTGTCTGTCTCAGTACCCAGATTTACCGTTTCCACTAGCTCTTCATGTGGCTGAATGGCCCTCTCTTCCTGGAGTAACAATCTTGCAAGCTCACCAGGCACTTCGCAATCATCTTCACCTTCGTCTTCGGCTAAGTTGATCGGATTTTCGAAGTCATAACTGGCAGTAGCAGAGTCGTTACCAGTGAGATCCAGAGTGGATTGGGACCTGTATATGTGGGTGTGTGTAAATATAGTTGTTTTGCAATATATAATAAAGAAAGACAAGGAGCGCAAGATTTGAAATGCAAAAACGTCCAATGCTTTTATTAATGATATATGAAAATGACACACAAAAGCCCTCACAAATGAAACCACGGTGCCCCGGGTAAGACACCGGGCCATAAAGTTTCACAATATTGTTTGTTTACAAATTCAAAACAAAGGAGTTCATTACTGAGTGACAAAAGTAATAGGTATGAAGTCTTTCGCCGTCCAGTTGCTTGGTCCACCGTCAGTCGTAGGGTAGATCCAACTTTCGAATTCAGATTCCTCCATGTCGTCTTCGATGGAATTTACTCCTGAGTTGCTGATGAACACAGGAGGTCTTCCAATCCTTGCTTTATGAACATCCCTATGAGCTTCTACAGTGAAACCCAAACCAAACTTATCAGTCTTTTGAGTGAAATCCGGAAGTCGGCCCCAGTTTGCATACTCACCCTTCTCAATAACAACCCGGGCATCCTTTAAGGAAGCCATCTTCAAAGGAGAATCTTCGATCACAGTTTATGATGATACCAGTGTCTGAGGAACCTCTTCAAAGTGTTGAAATGGAGTCTCAATGAACTCCCCATCCATTTCTATGTACCAGAACGAGTTGAGGTGGCTGACCATGTATTCCTCCTCCCCCTGCACTGTCACAATCTTCCCTCTGACCGGGTATTTCAGCTTCTAATGTAATGTGGAGGTCACAGCTCCAGCCTTATGGATCCATGGACGACCCATCAAACAAGAATAGGACGGTCGGATGTCCATCACATAGAATGTAGAATCAAAGACCTGAGAGCCAACCCTGATTGGAATATCAACCTCACCATGTACCATCCTTTTAGACCCGTCAAAGGCCCGGACAACAATGTTACTAGGCTTTAGCTCCAAACCCTCACAATCCAACCTGTCTAGAGCTTTCTTGGGCAAGACGTTCAATGAAGACCCAGTGTCAACCAGCACATGGGCAAGAGTAGTGCCCCTGCACTCAATGAAGACATGCAGCGCATCATTATGGTTCTTCCCTTTGGCGGTTATATCAGCGTCGGAGAAACCCAAACCATTATCAGCAGTTAAGTTGGCCACACAATCGGTAAATTGATCAGCTGACGTCTCTTGTGGCACGTGGGCCGTCTTCAGGAAGGTAATCAGAGCCTTGGCATGGGCCTCTGAACACAACAACAGTGATAGCATATAAATTTTAGATGGGGTGTGCCCCAGCTGCTCAACTACATTAAAATCACTCTTCTTGATAATCTTAAGGATCTCTTCCATCTCCTGCTTGGAAGCTTCAACATTGACGGTCTTTGGCGCCTCCGTCTGGGCAGGCATATCAGTAGCGATCCCTTTGCCCCGAGCGTCAGATGACTCGACAGCAGGGGTAGAACTGAGAACTTGGTCAGGGAGGGGAGCAGGCACACTTGCAGGTGAAATGACAATATGTCTCTGGATAGCTGGTGGTGCAATATCTGGTGAGAACAGTCTACCACTGCGGGTGACTTTGGCAGGCCCGGTGATGTTGCTGATGCCGATATTAGTATCAAACTCTTGTTTTACTCCGAGCACATAAACATCTGCCCTATAGTGCCAAGGGACAGCTTTGTCAGATGTATAGGGGATGGGCCCCAGAACAGTGATGATTATAGGTGCAATCTTCTGAGCAGGCATGATTTTGACATGCTTCTTTGAGGGAGCCTTAGGAGAATTATTGAAAATGGTGACAATGGACACCTCTTCAGTAGGGGTAGCAGGAACATCAATCTTCTCGAACAAG
The DNA here is from genome assembly GCA_948472305.1 of Vicia faba. Classification (NCBI taxonomy): domain Eukaryota; kingdom Viridiplantae; phylum Streptophyta; class Magnoliopsida; order Fabales; family Fabaceae; genus Vicia; species Vicia faba. Next base: position 889,270,817 of record OX451735.1, read on the forward strand.
ATCTCCTTATTATCTATCAGGTTTTGGATGCCTGACTTCAACAAGGGACAACCAGCAGGTGAAACAGAACATAGATGGCAACCTTCACTACAACCCGGAAATAAACCGACTAGCAACAGGTTCCTTTTGACAACCAACAACGGAGTAACAATATCATCCACAGAGGCTACATACAGGTCTTCCTCTACAGCATTCACTCCATGCTTGGGCATGGGAGCAGTCACAACATTGGGCCTCTCAGGCGCTTCAAACTCTATCTCTTTAGCATCAATAAGGTCCTGAACCTTATTCTTCAGAGCCGAACAACCATCTGTGTTATTCCCCGGGCTGTCAGAGTGATAAGCGCAGTGGGCGTTGGGATTATACTTTGGAGAGGTTATGTTCACAATCTTCGGAGCTTCTTTCAGAGTCACCATATTGGTTGTCAGTAACTGCGGCAATATCTGGGACAAGGTCATACTGAGGCGAGTGAACTGCCTTCTAGGTCTCTCACCCCTTTGCTGGTTATGATGCTGAGGAGCAGCAGCAGGCTTAGAAATGACCACCACGTTGACAGCTTGGCGGCATTCTGGTTTATTCTGTCTCCTTGAACCATAAACAACACTAGATTCTTTCTTGAAGGGCTTCTTTCCAGTGCTCGAGGAGGCACCTTTCTGTATCTTCCCAGACTTGATACCAGCTTCTATTCTCTCACCAGTCAAGATGAGGTCCGTAAACCCGACAGAAGAATTTCCAATCAGATGGTTGAAGAACGGACCAGATAGGGTCCCCAAGAACATATCCACAAGTTCACGGTCAGTTAAAGGTGGCTGCACCCTTCCAGCCAGGTCTCTCCACTTTTGGGCATACTCCTTAAATCCTTCACCCGTCCCTAATGACATACCCTGGAGTTGGGTACGAGTAGGAGCAAGGTCGGAATTATACTGATACTGCTTATAGAACGCAGTAGCCAAATCCTCCCAGTTACGAATACTGGCTCCATCTAGCTGATAGAACCATTTGAGTTGAGTCCCTGAAAGACTATCCTGGAAGAAATGGATCCACAAATTCTTGTCAGCAGTGTAAGGTTGGATCTTCCTTACATAGGATCGGAGGTGCAGCTTAGGACAGGAAGCTCCGTCGTATTTTGCAAAAGCAGGCGCCTTGAACTTATGGGGAATCACCACCCCAGAGGATAAGCCTAGGTCTCCAAAGTCCAACCCGGGCACATTTTGTATCTCCATAGCACTTAAGCGGTCCTCTAGCTGTTTGTACCTATCCTTAGCAGGAGGGTACTGTTCTTCATCAAAATCGGTCTCGTTGTCGGAGACCACTTGACTAGGAACCCTTCTCTCTTGGGAACTGTCCTTCCCTACAGATGGGGTAGTCAGCTCAACCTCATTCTGTAGTGCATTCTCAAATCTGCGTCCAGTATTGAACAAGACAATCCTCTTCTTCTTCTTCTTCAAAAGCAGGGTCTTCAACTCCTGTTGTCCTTGGGATAGGCTCATAACCATCTCTTGAAACTGGGCATTCTGGGCCTGGAGGGCCTTGATATCTTGTTCAGTAGTTGGTTCAGAAGACATGATGATTGCTGAAATAAACAGCGAAGAAGATAAGTGACCTGTAAAAAGGGTACCTGTTATGCATATGATGGTATGAAATGCGTATGATTTATGTTTTCAAAGACAATCGGGATTCAACTTTGTATTCAAAAAGGGAACAAACTTTATTAGATTAGCCTTCGGAATTTAAATTGTTCAACAAATTGCCTTTAGGCGTTACAAGAATGAAAGTACTGGAAAGTAGGTAAAAACATAAAAGAAATCCCTAAAAGTCCATCAATGTTCCCATGGCCTCCTCTTCTCAGTGCAGATATAGTCATTCAGGGTCCGTTCGTTCTCCAATTGCTTAGTCAGCTTCTGGATTTTCTGTTCTTGTTCATTGAACCTTTCTCGATAAGAATCCCGTTCTTCCCGTAGTTGCGCCCAAGACCTCTTTAATGTACCAATATCAGTGGGTATCTGAGGATGGAGAACAGTTGGAGGAACCCCGTCTTTATCAGGAACTTCAAGAGTAATAGGCCTGACAGCTTCGTATGGCATACCTAACTTCTGAGCACGAATGCGAACCCATCTGAAGTAGGATTCCATTGGTAGAGAAGTCTTTGGTCCCAACTCGTGTGGGTCAGCTTTGTGAACTCTATCCCAAGCCCGGATAAATCTACGACGCAGGTCGTCACTATCTACCTGAAACTCAAAACTGATGTGAGGTATCAACATCTCATGAGGCCCTGCTCTTCTGGCTCTTCCAACCTGACGGAGATCTAAACATGGATTATAAGAGATTCCCCCCTGGGTACCAATCAATGGAACATTAGGATATTCTCCGCAACAATCAATAACTGCCACCTCATCTAAACCTCTGAGAGTCCAAATGATGTCATTATCAGTGAGAGACATTATCCTATGAGCCCATCCTCTTCCTTCTTTGTTCTTCAGCACGAACTTAGGGAGGTGCGAAATAAACCACCTCACCAACAAAGGAGCACAACACCACAGAGTTCCCCGTCTTCGGGCAGTACGAGCATAGAGCTGTTGCATGATATCACCCAAGAGAGTGGGTACAGGGTTCCGAGAGATGAAGATCCTTATAGCGTTGACATTAACAAAGGTATCAGGATTTGGAAACAATACTAGACCATAGATTAAGAGAGCCAGAATGTCTTCGTACGCCCTGAAGTCTAAGTCATTCCAGAAACTATTAGCTTTTCCAATCAGAAACTTAGCCAAAAAGCCCTTAACTCCACTTCTAGTCTCCCAGTTAGCCATTACCTCTTCTTTGGTCAAGGGAAGGGCTGCAACAATCTCCTCAGGCCTAAGAGCCTTTTCCCAACCGGTGAATGGAGTCTGTTCCAAAATAGGGATACCAAGCAAATCAGAGAATTCTTCCAGGGTAGGGACCAGCTGGAAGTCTTGAAAGGTGAAGCAATGGTATAGCGGATCATAAAACTGGGCCAGGACGCTCATCAATTATTGGTCCCACTTTGAAGTGACTAAACCGAGAAGAGAACCATGCCTCTTGATGAAGGAAGTAATATTTGGAATTTTCTCAACCAATTCTGTAAGCAAAGCATGTGGTTGAACAAAGCTGAGCCGGATAGTATTCCTTCGCATAGGCATCATGATGTCCTACAAAACAGAGCAAAGATGAAACCCTCTTGTCTTTGAAATGGGTTAGTCCTTATGCAGGATGCATGCGATGTTATGATGGTATGATGTTATGATAAAGCACACCACAAGTATTCACAAAAGGTAAACATGGTAAGGCACACAAGTCACACAAGACAACCCTTAGAGTTCAGGCCAGCATGAAGTTTAGGTACTACCCTCTTTCAGTTTCAGTTGGTTAAGACATGTCCTAGAAAATAGTAACCGGGTTCTAGAGGATCTCAATATCACTGACTATCCTCAATCGGTCATAACTCCAGTTTCGCAACCTTCTCTTGCGGCCGGAACCATCGCGAGAGTTTAGTTTCAATGAGTATAGCATACTGCTACTGTTCTATGGCCAAGTTGGGTCAATTTAAGGTTCTAAGGTCAGTTGGTGCTTAATGACTCCTCAGAAGACCCATATTCTCCTCGTTCCAACACAAGGGATATCGGTACAGACCAAGGTGTCACACCAACGTAGCTATTGTTTCACCTGTGTCGGTCTATGCCGGACAGGTCCCTCACAACTTATTGCTACTTACCTAAACAAGGGTGCCCCAGATCCGGGTTAGGATCTATGAAACTCCAATACAAGCCCACAATATTAAAGCAAACAAAGCATGCAATTGAAAACATAGAATGATCTAATCCTAAGGTACACCTCACTTATTATAATGTCCCCAGCAGAGTCGCCAGTTCTGTGATCGGTGGGAATAGAACTGACTGTTTGGAATGCTGGTTCGCGAAATGTCGCGGTAAGCAAGAGTCACCACCGTCTTTTATTTTCTCCAATAAGGAAAGGACAAAAGCACAGCAAAATTCCTTTTCGAGATGTTTCTCGGTTCGGGAGGTAGATTATAGAAAGGGAAGGTGTTAGCACCCTTTATATTCGTGGTTATCCACAGGCTCTTAGGTACTTGCTCACTATGTTTTCAAAATGTTTTGCTTTTCTTGTGTTTGTGGGTTTTGAAAAAGTTTGTTTGAAAACTTCGTTTGACTCTTGTATTAGTCCTCAAGAGTGTATGAAGTGTTTGTTTGAAAACTTTTGTTAGAAAAGTGTAAGTGCGAAAAGTATTTTTGTTTTGAAAGAGCAAGTACCTGAGAACCTCTACCTACTCAAAAGAAATTAAGCTGTGTAAATTTCCTTTAGACAGTACTATCCCACTATTGAGAAGTAGGTAGCACCGTCGTTGGAGTTTTCGGGTCAATTCGATTATAGGGACATGTGGTCACCAAAGCAATAGTAGAACGCCTTAGCGGTAACCCTAATGTCCTAGATCCTTTTTTATCTGAGGCAACCGTTTCGAGGCAACTTTGATCTTTAGACAGGAGGGCGACCTCTAAAACACCCTATACTCAATGACCACGTCGAGGCAACCAAGTGAGGTGTACCCTAAGAGTGGCATGTGCATGTGTGTCCGGTTTCAGTTTAGTTATCTTTGCACATGTTATGGTGAGCTACGAGTTGGTTTTATTTTTCAGGCAAGTCTTGTCATGCATAATTAACATACATCTAACAGTTAATAGTTGCGGAAAATAAATTGCGGGAAGTAAATCTACGCTATTACAAGGCGTCGGATATTTACATCACCAAAAACATAACCCTTGAAAAGTAAATTGCGGAAAATAAGGAAAGCGATAAAAAGTCCTAATTAACACTATTACATCCTCGGAGCAATTACATGAATATGATCAAAAAATAATATGCGCGAAAAGAAATTGAATCAGAGAAGTCCTTAGGGTTTTGACCCTTTTTGAGGAAGAATGAGTTTTTTTGTCCTTTTTGCATTTAATTAAACCTAATTCTAATTAATTAATTAAAAGAAAGGGTTTTTTAAGTTTTTTATGTTTTAAGGAAAACAAAATAAAAAGGATTAAAATTGTCAAAAGAAAACCCTAATTCTATGTTGATTTTAAATTATTGAGAAAAAGTTAAAATTAACCCTAATTAAACTAAATTAATTTGTGTTAGTATTTATTTACAAAAAATAAAGTGAAATTAATAAATAATAATAATAATAAAAATATTATATTTTTAGTTTAGCTGAATTTATTATGAAAACAATAATTATGTTAATTAAATAATAATAATAATAATAATAATTAGTAAATTAATTAAAAGAAAATATAAAAGAGAAAGAAAATAAGAAAATAATGAAACCAGGGGGGGTGCTGGCCCATTAAGGAGGTTTCCTTGGCAATTCTCAGGCCCATTAAACTACAAGCCTTGTTGACTTTCTGGCTCGTCCACACATGCATTGACCAGAGAGTACGCTAGTCTTCCAATCCAAGCCACATGATTTGAGTTCAAGACCACTTGGCGCGCTGATCACTGGAGGTATATGGTAGACCTCGCCCTGGAACATGCACGTGAACATGTAAAGGAAAAGGAAATAAAGGTTTTGGGGGACCTGGGATTCGAACCCAGGTCCCAGAGCTCATATGCTAGCGCGTCTACCACTCCAACTGCACGATTCATTCGTTAGTAAAATAACAAGTAATCATTATATTAAGAAACCAAACAATATGCTGTACAAAAGAAAACGCGCGCTCCTTTTTTTGAATGGTCCAATGATGCATCACCACATCATCATCTTCTTCATATTTCCTGTAAAAACACAAACAGATAGCGGGGTTTTTTAACCCCCACAATATGCAATGCCGAATAATAGCGACTAGAGCTACAGGCTACATAAATATTTCGCGATGGTTGCTTTGGATTCGTCTGGTCTCAACGATTTCAACCATATGCCTTAGGGATCCTGATTTTTCTGGGTTTAGAAAACCCCAAATCCAAAGTTCATGAACCCTAAAATTCAACCATGGCAACTTTTGATTCTGTGCGTTTTAATCCAATTCAGTTATACCATCAGCTTCATATGAGTTCTAGCAATGCAAAACAAACACAAAATCATGTTAATGATGCATGAATTAAGCTATTCGATTCTCAAAATAAAATGCAAACCGTGGCTCTGTTCTTGATGATTCTTTGAGCTCCAATGCTTGGTTTTGATTGCAAAACGTCCCTGAGAACTCCTGCAATAGATTAGAATCAACAAAAGTCTTTAAATCACCCTGGAATATAGAAATCAGTTTTCAAGTTTTCTTGAATTTTTTTCAATATGGTTATGGCTTTTTCTGCAGAGATTTCACGTGTGCATGATTAGGGTTGGCTTGTGTATATATAGGAGAATGAATTTAGGTCATAATCTTGCAAAGAAATCCATGGAATGATGATTTGAATATTTGATTGGAAATCATATATTTTTGAATCTTCATGATTGGAAAAAGTTGCCAAATTTGGAGATTTTTGCATCCTTGATTGGTACACGAAATTGCCAGCCTTTTTAGGTCATTCTTGCTTCACAAAAAGATTGAACAACCATATCTTTATATTTCCCTACAATTTAAATTAATTAAATGAATTAATATTGATTAAAAATCCAATTAATTAATAAAAAACAAGAAAATAATTCAATTAAGATTGATGGGTCGTGCATAGGCCATGGATAAAGTTTCAAGAAGAAATTTGAGGCCCATTAGCAAAAACAAGGTGTTTTGAGCAAAGTTGACTTTTGCAAATTCATAAAAATTTCCCAACTTCTCCAATGTATATCTTGCTCAATTTTGATCATATAACCATGTTCATGGACATTTTGGAAAGGTCTTGAAGTCCTCTAACCAATGCCTTTGGTCGCATGTCATTTGGATTTACCAATCTCAAGTTATGGTCTTTGACTTAAAGTGCATTTTTGTTGACTTTTGAATTTGACCTATAATGTAGAAATTGATAACTTTTTATGAGAGCATTTCTTGGACTTGGAATGTGAAGATGGATTGTAGGAAATGTCATCCCCTTCAAAATGAGCATTGGATGGGATTTTTATGATGAACCATGAAAAAGTTATGCCCTGGTCAAGATACAGTTGACTTTTCTACTGTCCAAAAATAGTAACTTTTTGCATTTTGATGATTTTTGAGTTATTCTTGTGGAATCATGATCAAGACTTGATCAAATGATGATTGTGGACTCAAAATAAGATGTTGACCAAAAATTCTGACTTTTGACTGCAAAATGACCATTTTACCCCTGCAGTTGACTGTGGATCAAATGGAGCTTTTGACTGTGCAATTTGGCACTGTGAGCCTTGAAACTTGGCATGTAGATGCTTGAGAATGTTTATTGGCATATGAGACTTGATTGAACCATTTAAAACCTCAAATTCCTTGAAAGAACCAAAACCCTAATTTCAGCTGTCTTAGGAGGTATTTGGACTGTGCAATCTCTTGAGCAATCTTGAGCAATTTGAAGATGATTCTTGACAAAACTTAAAGAATATGGGAGGGAAAATTTTGGGGTACAACAGTTGCCCCTGTTCAATCTTCTTAGACCTGAGGATGTAGATTGGCTTGCGTGCCTTTCGTGATCCGAAGGTGGAAGATGATTGAACACTAAAGTGCCCAGAAATTTGCACTCGCATGGTGTAGTATCAGCAATGTGATGTCGGGAATGGGCTTACAGATGCCATTTGGAGAGATGATGGATAGGAGGATGGGCTTATAGATGCCATCTGGAGATGTGACAAAATCTTGTCGGGGGATGGGCTTATAGATGCCATCTGGAAATGTAATGGATAGTTGTGGAGATGGGCTTAAAGATGCCATCCAAGAGTGATTGTTGAATTGTTTGAGCTGGTCGAGTAGATAGTTGTCTTGTCTGGTTTCAGGTATTTATCTACAATTCGTCGTCCACAGATTTTTCCTGGCTAGTTACAGGTATTGATCTGGAACTTGAGAGAGGTCGGTTGATGAGATAGTTTTCCTGTCTGGTTTCAGGTATTAATCTCTAACCTGAGAAAGAAAGATGGTTTCCTGTCCTGTTATAGGTGTTGATCTCCAGTCTCTTCATGTAGATACTTTCCTGGCTAGTTACAGGTATAGATCTACAATCAATCGTCCACAGATACTTCCTGACTAGTTACAGGTATTGATCTGGAACTTAAGAAAAAGTTGGTCGAGATAGCTTTCCTGTCTGGTTTCAGGTATAGATCTCTGACCTGAGAAATAAAGATAGTCTTCCTGGCTTGCTACAGGTATTGATCTTCAATCTCTTCAATTTAGATAGCTTTCCTGTCTGGTTTCAGGTATAGATCTACAATCAATCGCTCACAGATATTTCCTGGCTAGATACAGGTGTTGATCCGGAACTTAAGAAAAAGTTGGTCGAGATAACTTTCCTGTCTGGTTTCAGGTATAGATCTCTGACCTGAGAAATAAAGATAGTCTTCCTGGCTTGCTACAGGTATTGATCTTCAATCTCTTCTTGTAGATAGCTTTCCTGTCTGGTTTCAGGTATAGATCTACAATTAGTCGTCCACAGATATTTCCTGGCTAGATACAGGTATTAATCTGGAACTTAAAAATGGTTGGTTAAGATAGCTTTCCTGTCTGGTTTAAGGTATAGATCTCTGACCTGAGAAATAAAGACGACTTCCTGGCTTGCTACATGTATTGATCTTCAATCTCTTCGTGTAGATAACTTTCCTGTCTGGTTTCAGGTATAGATCTACAATCAATCGCTCACAGATATTTCCTGGCTAGATACAGGTGTTGATCCGGAACTTAAGAAAAAGTTGGTCGAGATAGCTTTCCTGTCTGGTTTCAGGTATAGATCTATGACCTGAGAAATAAAGATGGTTTCCTGGCTTGCTACAGGTATTGATCTTCAATCTCTTCAATGTAGATAGCTTTCCTGTCTGGTTTCAGGTATAGATCTACAATCAATCGCTCACAGATATTTCCTGGCTAGATACAGGTGTTGATCCGGAACTTAAGAAAAGTTGGTCGAGATAGCTTTCCTGTCTGGTTTCAGGTATAGATCTCTGACCTGAGAAATAAAGATAGTCTTCCTGGCTTGCTACAGGTATTGATCTTCAATTTCTTCAATATAGATAGCTTTCCTGTCTGGTTTCAGGTATAGATCTACAATCAACCGCTACAGTGACTAAGAACGTTATGCCACATTTCATTCGGCACAATCTGATCTGTCGATACAGTGTGCCAGAGAGGATCATTACAAACAATGGTACAAATCTCAACAATAAGATGATCACCGAGCTCTGCAAGAAGTTCAAGATACAACATCACAACTCTTCTCCTTACCGGTCGAAGATGAATGAGGCTGTTGAAGCGGCTAACAAGAACATTAAGAAGATTGTGCAAAAGATGACAGTGACATACAAAGATTGGCACGAGATGTTACCATTTTCTCTTCATGGGTACCGTACCTCAGCGCGGACGTCACAGGGGAAACCCCCTATTCCTTGGTATATGGCATGGATATGTCTTGCCCATTGAAGTTTAGATACCCTTTCTTCGAATCATGAAAGATGCAGGTTTGAGCGGAGATGACTGGATTCAGACCCGACTTGATCAGCTGAACTTAATCGATGGAAAGAGACTTACTGCTATTTGTCACGGTCAAACGTATCAAAAGCGGATGATCAAGGAATTTAACAAGAAAGTTAGATGACAAGAGTATCAAGTTGGGGATCTGGTAATCAAGCGCATTATCTTACCCCAAGGTGATCCCAGGGGCAAATGAACCCCTACTTACAAAGGGCCATTCGTGGTTAAGAACATTTTCTCAGGAGGGGCTATGATTCTAACCACCATGGATGGTGACGATCTTCCTCACCCCGTCAATGCAGACATAGTAAAAAGATACTACGCATAATTAACGACCCGCTAGGTCGATTAGACTAGGCAAAAATAAGGGCTTCCCAGCGAACCAAAAGGGTTCGGGCAAAAATAAGGGATGAAAATGAAAAAAACTGTACACCCGGCAAGTCGAAAATCTGAAAAGGCGGCTTGGGCAAAAAAGGGTATCCCGGTGGACCGAAAACCCGAAAGGGCGGTCCAGGCAAAAATTAGGGATCAAAGCGTAACACTATGTCTCATTGGATCACCTTGCAACCAGACTTCGGTATCGACTATCAAGCTCAGACGACACCAGTCAATCTGATCTACCTTCAACCAAGTAGCAAAGTGATGAGATGCTCGAGGACATAAAGGCAATAGAAGAGTTGGAACCCAGTGGGATTATTCACATAGCTGTTTTGTTTTTCTTTTTCACAAATTGTGTAAATTCTATTGTTCGGCGGCGTTCTCTTACTAGGACGTCAGCCTCTTGTACAAAAATTCCTATTTACAGGCCAAACTTCAAAATCAATACAAGTCATTTTCACAAATAAATTTGTCTTTTTCTGCTTTGTTTTGCAAAGAACGTCCAATGTTCATTTTTGATATATACATTTGACATTAACTGCTGCTCATAAATGTTTACATGCGAAACAAAAGACCATTACTGGTAATATCAGAAACAGGGGCAATAAAATTGTCTAAACTGTACAATTGCTCTGTCCACCAGGTACCAACGTAGATTCAGCCGAAGAATATGGCCAAGGTACTTTCACTCCCTGCAGAGTAAGAGAAAAAACAGTAATGATAGCTCTCCCCAGCCGAGACTTGCAACTGTAAATGATTCGGTAATATTCTCCCCAAACAAAGTTTATCTACTATCAACGCTGAAAAGGCTTAATATCCCCGACAATCTTAATATTCCCCAGCGGAGTATAAGAATCTTCCCCGGCAGAATACAAAATATCCCCAGTGGAGTTTGAAATTTTTCCCAGCACAGTCTGAAAAAGCTTCCCCTGTGGAGTTTGGAGAATCATCCCCAGTAGACTTTGGAAGATTATCCCCAACAAAGCTCAAAGGATTATCCCCATAAGAGTCTGAAAGGTTATCCCCAGTGAAGTCGCAACTGAAATATCATCCCCAGCGAAGTTCTTTCCTTTCACAACCAATAAATTCAATCCCCAACAGGATTCATTATCACCAGAAACAGTAATTCATCCCCAACGGAATTTATCAACGGAATCCTCAGCAGAGCATCTCTTCCCCACAGAGTAATCTCCTCATCAGTTTATTCCCCAATGGAGTTATCCTTTCCTGCAGGTTTATTCTCGCAATCATCGTTGTCCGCTATCTCCAGCAGAAACGAAGAATTCAACTCTTTTCTCTAGCAGCTATCCAAGATTTGTTTTCCCCAGCTAAAACATTACATTTCCATACATCATGATACATGCATATATGCATCATACAACACAATCTCATTTATTTTGAGAACATCATTGCTTGATATATATCATGCATTGCATACGAATGACCTTTACCTTTCAAGAAGGATGCAGTTAGGTTCTCAGCTATGTCGAAGAACTGACTGGTTCTTAAATCTCAATTGAATTATTCTCGGTTGAATTACAGATAAGGTTCTCAATCTCGACAATTTTCCTCCGTCGAAGTGTGGACGAGTTCTTAAATCTCAACAGAATTATTCTCCGTTGAAGTAAACAGACAGTCCTAGATCTTGATGAAGATGTTTCCCTCAGTCGAAGACATGACCGACTCTTAAATCTCAACTAAATTATTCTCGGTTGAATTACAGATAAGGTTCTCAATCTCGACAATTTTCCTCTGTCGAATTATGGACGAGTTCTTAAATCTCAACAGAATTATTCTCTGTTGAAGTAAACAGGCAGTCCTAGATCTTGATGAAGATGTTTCCCTCAGTCGAAGACCTGACCGGTTCTTAAATCTCAACATAATTATTCTCCGTTGAAGTAAAGATAAGGTTCTCAATCTCGACAACTTTCCTCCGTCGTAGTGTGGACGAGTTCTTAAATCTCAACAGAATTATTCTCCGTTTAAGTAAACAGACAGTCCTAGATCTTGATGAAGATGTTTCCCTCAGTCGAAGACCTGACCGGTTCTTAAATCTCAACTGAATTATTCTCGGTTGAATTGCAGATAAGGTTCTCAATCTCGACATTTTTCCTCCGTTGAAGTGTGGACGAGTTCTTAAATTTCAACAGAATTATTCTCCGTTGAAGTAAACAGACAGTCCTAGATCTTGATGAAGATGTTTCCCTCAGTCGAAGATCTGACCGACTCTTAAATCTCAACTGAATTATTCTCGGTTGAATTAAAGATAAGGTTCTAAATATCGGCAATTCTCCTCAGTCGAATAACTGACCGGTTCTTAAATCTCAACTGAATTATCCTTGGTTGAATTACAGATAAGGTTTTAAATCTCGACAGAGTTTCCCCAGTTGGATTATGGACAAGTTCTTAAAACTCAGCAGAGATGTTCTCTCAGTTGAAGTACAGGCAAGTTCCTAAATCTCAAAAAAGATCAGACTTCCCCAGCGGAATCTTCCACAATAACAGGTATGCAAGTTCTCGCTAAGGAATCTCTTATGTGATCGACACTCCTGCAGATGGCATCTTTAAGCCCATCCTCCCACCAGCAATCTCCAAATGGAATCTGTAAGCCCATTCCCGACATCACAAGGCTGATACCACTTCATGCGAGTGCAAATTTCTGGGCACTCTAGTGTTCAATCCTATTCCACCTTCGGATCACGAAAGGCACGAAAGCCAATCTACATCCTCAGGTTTAATAAGATTGAACAGGGGCAGCTGTTGTACCCAAAATTTTTCCCTCTCATATTTCTTAAAACATTGCAAGAAAAATCCCCAAGTGGCTCAAGAGTTGGACAAACAAGCTATCTCCTAAGGCAGTCAACCCCAAATTAGGGTTTTGTGTTTCATCAAGATCTTTGAGTCCAAATGACCTCAAGTGTTCCTCAATGTCCTAATATGTTCTCAAGGTCATCCATGTCAAATTTCAAGCCTTGCAGAAGAAGTTTTCTCAGTCAATTGCTCAAAGGGCCCAAAAATCGACTGTGCTAGGGAAAAAGTTAATTGTGGCCTACATACAGTCAAACTTCAAGATTTTTTTGTCAACATTCACATTTTGAAGGATATTTAATCATTTGATCAAGGGTTGATCATGATTCATCAAGGATTGCTCAAAATTCATCAAGACCCAAAAGTTGCTAAATTAGGGTTTTGTAGTAAAAGTCAACTCAACTTTGACCAAGCATAACTTTCTAATACTTTATGAGAAATGACCCATCCAAAGCCCATTTTGAATAGGATGCAATTTCGTACAATCCATCTCCATACCCCAAGATCAAAAAATGCACTCACAAGAAGTTATAAATTTGGACATTATAGGTCATTTTTGAAAGTCAACAAAAACACCTTTGTTTACCAAAGCTTATAACTTGAGAATGGAACATAAAAATGAGATGAGACCAAAAGGGTTGGTTATATGACATCTCAAGCTTTCTAAAAAGTCTAAGAACACCTCCAAAAGTTCAAAATTGAAGAAGTTATGCATTGTTGAAGTTGGACATTTTTGCAAAATTGCCAAAAGTCAACTATCCCCAAAACTTCAAATTTTGTCAAATGGGCCCATTCTTTTCCACTTGATTTGAGCTTGCATCATTGTCCACGTGTCCTAGCTTCAGCCATGAGCCCATATATCTTTTTTATTATTTTATTTTATTTTTTATTCAATTTATTCATTTTAAATCAAATTAAATCATATAAAATCCCAAACTTTGATTACCTAAGATTTTTTTGGCTGTTTCAGGTCTTAATTATCATCATGATCATCATCAAACTCGAATCATACAATATCATGTGCAAAAAGATTGAAAATTGGCAAATTTGGCAAGTTGTAAAGAGTGAATCAAATCAAATCTCAAGGCATTGATTTAGAGAGATTCAATCCACAATGCTTACCCTAATACATTGCATAGTACATAAGGAAGCTAAGGCAATCGAAACAAGGGTTGGAGGCTACAAAAAGAGGCAGAACAGAAATTGAAAAAAGCACCAAAAATCTTGAAATCAAATCCATAGTTAGGGGCATTTTCAGAAGCTGAGATCGGTCCCAATTGTTTCCCGGGTGTTCATACAAGCGATCTGGATCAAAAGCACGTGTCCTCAAACCTTCACAAGCGTTGTAAGTGTCACGATACCTATCTTTGTTCTTGAAATTGCAACTCATTATTTTGGCATCCTTTAAACAAACTAATGGCATATTTGTAATCACCAGAACATTTCTAAGCCTTTTGCATTATTTGATTTCATCTGTATGCTCTGTGGCGCAAAACACCATTGTTAGGGTTTTGCTTCTTGGTTTAGGGGTTTTTTTATAGGTAAAATCATCCTTAGTAATGGCTACAGGCGTGACCGGAAGAGGAAGGCGAGTTTAACCTTGGCATTGGAAGGCATTTCTATGGCCTGTGGAGTATTTTGGAACATGACAGGCTTGTAGCAACGGACCTCCGTCCGTAGGTATAGCACCCTGGGTTTTTAGCAACGGATGAAGGACAAGGGTGATGAGATGTCACCCAATCATTCGCCTATTCAAATATGGCGCACATCTTTTGTTTTTCTGACCAATTAATTATGTTTTGTTTTATTATCTTTATTGTGCAACGTATTAACAAATAGATCAAAGTGGCCTAGTGGCAAGGCAAGCGCTCCAAACTCCTTCAGGACCTGGGTTCGAATCCCAGGTCCCCTAATTTCTCTTTGATTTTTTCTTTCAGGAAATTGTGTGTGTATCCAAGCGCACAGCCCACCATAGTCCATCAAGCATCCAATGGCCAGATGGCCAAAGGCCAAATCTGGTGGCCAAAGGCCAAATCTGGTGGCCAAGAGCTAAGGGTCCACCATAGATCAAGTCAGCACATGCACACCTGATCTCAAAAGTCAACAAGGCCAACGTGTTTTGGGCCACAAGATTACTATTCAGACCACCAAAATCAGGCCCAAACCCCTTACTCTCATCTATTTTATTTTTTGTTTTAATAAATTGTTTCATTATTTTTTATTTTAATTCTAATCAATAAAAAAATTTCTTTTCTTTATAAAATTAAAACCACAAAAATATTTTTTATCAAATTAAATTTTAACTTTTATTTTTTATTAATAAACACTAATTAAATTAACTTAGGTTTTAATTAGAATAACTTTAATATATTTTTGTAAATAACTAAAATTAAATTAGATTTAATTAGGCTTTTACTAATTCAATTAATTTTTATTTCTTTCTTAAAATACCAAAAAACCCACAAATAATTTATTTTCATAAATTAATTTATTTAATTTAATTAAGTAATTAATTTAGATTATTTTCTTTCTTAAAATAAAAAAACAAAAAAAATATATTTTCTTTCAAAAAAGGGTCAAAACCCTAGAACTTTGCGCTCGATTTAATTTCCCGCATGCGATTTTTTCTTTTATCCATTTATGTACTTGCTCCCGGATTGTAATAGTTTAATAGGACTTTTATTATTTTTATCACTTTATTTATTTTCAAAGGGTTTGTCTTTGGCGATGTAAATACCCGACGCCTTGAAATTTAATTTCCGCACTTTTATTTTCCCAAATTATAATTGTTAGATGTTTGGTAATAGGATGGCATGACAAGACTGAATGTTTTAACCTAAAATCAACTTAGATCACCCTTAACATGTACAAAGATAAAAATAAACTGAAAATGACACACTCGCACATGCGCACTCTTAGGATACACCCCACTTGGTTGCCTTTGTACGCAGTCATTGAGTATAGGTCGTTTTAGAGGTCACCCTCTTGTCTAAAAGATCATAGTTGCCTCGAAACGGTTGCCACGGATACTGTTGCCTCAAAACAAATGATCTAAGACATTAGGGTTACCGCTAAGGCGTCCTAACATTGCTTTAGTGACCGTAAGTCCCGCACTCGAATTGACCCTTAAACTCCAACGACGATGCTACCTACTCATTGATAGTGGGATAGCATTGTCTAAAGGACATTAGCATAGAACGATTCCTTTTTCGAGTAGGTAGATGGTTCTTAGATACTTGCTCTTTCAAAAAACAGACTTTTCACACTTACACTTTTCGAACAAATTTTTCAAAAACACTTCATACACTCTTGAGGACAGAAGCAAGAGTTAATTCGAAGTTTCAAAACAAAAACTTTTTCAAACCCACAAGCACAAAGAAAGCAATATTTTGAAAACAATATGAGCAAGTACCTAAGAGCCCGTTGTGATACGGTGGGAAAGAACTGACTGTTTTTTTTGGAATGCTGGTTTGTGTTTTGCGTTTTTTTCCATAAAATGTCGTGGTAAGCAAGAGTCGCCACCGACTTTTATTTTATCCAATAAGGAAAGGAAAAAAGCACAAAAAATTCCTTTTTCGAGATATTTCTCGGGTTCGGGGGGTAGATTATAGAAAGGGAAGGTGTTAGCACCCTTTCTATCCGCGGTTATCCACGGGCTCTTAGGTACTTGCTCATATTGTTTTCAAAATTGCTTTTCTTTGTGTTTGTGGGTTTGAAGAAGTTTTTGTTTGAAAGGTGTAAGTGTGAAAAGTTTTCGTTTTTGAGAGAGCAAGTATCTAAGAACCATCTACCTACTCGAAAAAGGAATCGTTCTATGATGTCTTCCTTTATACAATGCTATCCCACTATTGATGAGTAGGTAGCACCGTCGTTGGAGTTTAAGGGTCAATTCGAATTTAGGGACTTACGGTCACCAAAGCAATGTTAGGACGCCTTAGCGGTAACCCTAATGTCTTAGATCATTTGTTTTGAGGCAACAATATCCGAGGCAACTGTTTCGAGGCAACTTATGATCTTTGGACAAGAGGGCGACCTCTAAAATAACCTATACTCAATGACCGCATTACGAAGGCAACCAAGTGAGGTGTACTCTAAGAGTGCGCATGTGCGAGTGTGTTGTTTTCAGTTATTTTATCTTTGTACATGTCAATGGTTATCTATGTTGATTTTAGGTTAAACATTCATTCTTGTCAAGCATCCCTATTATCAAACATCTAACAGTTTATAAGTTGCAGAAATTAAATTGCGGAAATTTAACTAACTATTACAAGGCGTCGGGTAATTACATCGCCAAAAGCAACCCTTTGAAATTTAAATGCGAAAAATAAATAAAGCGATAAAAATAATTAAATAGTCCTAATTATCTATTCATTCTGGGAACAAATACAATATTGCATAAAATGGATCGCGTGCGGGGAATTAAATCGAGTGCGAGTTCTAGGGTTTTGACCCTTTGTTATTAAAGAAAAAGATTTTTTTTTGTTTGTTTTCAACTTTTAAGAAATAAACTATCCTAAATTAATTATTAAATTAAATTAATTAAACTAATTAAAAAAAATGAATATTTTTGGGTTTTTTGTATTTAAAGAAAGAAAATAAAATTAATCAATGTTAATAAAAAACTAATTAAGTCTAATTGATTTTAATTATTGAAAAATATATTAAAGTTATTCCTAATTAATGGCCTAAATTAATTAAATTAATATTTGTTAATAAAAAATAAAATATTGAAATTTAATTTAATAAAGAAAATATTTTTTTGGTTTTAATTTTATGAAGAAAAAGATTTGATTGGTTAGTTAATAAATATAATAAAACAATTAAATAAACTAAATGAAAATAGAGAGAGATAGAGGTATATGGGCCTGGTTATTGGAGGTCTGAATAGCAATTCCAAGGCCCAATAACACGATGGCCTGGTGGACGTTTTGGATTCCATGTGCACCTTTTGACTTGGTCCCATGGTGGACCATCATCCTGGATCACCAGAACTGGCCTTGGGCCATCTGGCGCTTGATTGAGTGAGGACACATGGTGAGCTCCACGCCTAGATTTGCACTGGATTACCTGAAGGAAAAATATAACAAATAACATGGGGGACCTGGGATTCGAACCCAGGTCCCATGGTGATTGCATGCACACGTTTACCACTCAGCCATTGCGTTTCAATTGTTAATATATTAAGCAAAAATAATAATAAGAGATAATGCGCCATATGCCAGAAAAAAAAATAAAAACGCGCGCGTGTTTTTGAATGGTCCACTGGGGAATTGCCACGTCATTGTCCCCAACCTCCAAACCCTGTAACTTTACCTGCGAATTTAGATCCGCAGCTAAATGCGTAGGTCGATACCAAAATTAATTCCAGGCCATATAAACTCCTCCCAAGACCATGGTTGTGTTCGTCCTTCTCTTCCGATCATGTTCATGGCCATTATTGGGGCTAATTTTACCTGTAAAAGAAACGCCCCAAAAAAAACCACGAAACCCTAGATATGTCACTTGGCTTCACAAATTAGATAAATGAAATTGGATAATACAAAAAGCTTGGAAATTGGATGAGGATCATGAATATGCAAATGGTTTGTACAAAAGGTGCTGGAATAAAGATTCACGAATTCAAATGCAGAGCGGTTTTTCGTGAAACTTACAGTAAGTTTGCGCGTGTATGGAGGCTTGCTAGGGATTGGTTCTGACTCAGTGGACCTCCAGCAATCAATTAGTGTCAAGCTTTGCTTCTGAAATTGCCTCTAGACACGATTTTAGTTTCACACTTTTTACCACTTTTTCCAAGTTTTGTTTGGTTGGTTCTTGCAGCCTCTAACCACTATTTTCGTGCCTTTGCCTTCCTTATGTAATGTATATTGCATCAGGGTAAGAAACTTGGTACAAATCTCTCTAAATCAATGCTCATGAATTGGATTTGATTCCACCATTACAACCTTCCAAATTTGGCCTAAATCATATCTTCTTGTAACCAATGCACTTGATGCGAATTTGAATCACATAATAGCTGTATTCAAAGCCTAAATCAACCAAAAAATCATGAGTTATAAATACTTTTGATTTTATATGATTTTATTTGATTTAAAGTGAATAAATTCAATTAAAAATCAAATTAAAAAATAAAAATAAGATATGGGCTCATGGCTGAAGCTAAGACACGTGGACAATGATGCAAGCTCAAATCAAGTGGAAAAGAATGGGCCCATTTGACAAAATTTTAAGTTTTTGGGATAGTTGACTTTTGGCAATTTTGCAAAAATGTCCAACTTCAACAATGCATAACTTCTTCAATTTTGAACTTTCGGAGGTGTTCTTGGACTTTTTAGAAAGCTTGAGATGTCCCCTAACCAACCCCTTTGGTATCATCTAATTTTGAAATTCCATGCTCAAGTTATAAGCTTTGGAAAAAAAGGTGTTTTTGTTGACTTTCAAAAATCACCTATAATGTCCAAATTTGTAACTTATTGTGAGTGCATTTTTGGATCTTGGGGTATGAAGATGGATTGTAGGAAATTGCATCCTCTTAAAACTGAGCTTTGGATGGGTCATTTATCATAAAGTATGAGAAAGTTATGCTTGGTCAAAGTTTAGTTGACTTTTCCTTCAAAACCCTAATTTAGCAACTTTTGAGTCTTGATGAATTTTGAGCAATCCTTGATGAATCATGATCAACCCTTGATCAAATGATGAAATATACTTCTAAATGAGAATGTTGACAAAAAATCTTGAAGTTTGACTGTTTATAGGTCACAGTTGACTTTTGCCCTATCACAATCGATTTTTGGACCCTTTGAGCAATTGACTGAGCAAAGTTCCTCTGCAAGGCTTGAAATTTAACATGGATGTCCTTGAGAACATATTAGGACAATGTTGAGCATTTGAGGTCATTTGGATTCAAAAATATTGATGCAACACAAAACCCTAATTTGGGGTTGACTACCTTAGGAGATAGCTTGTCTGTCCAATTCTTGAGCAACCTTGAGCCACTTGGAGATTTTTCTTGCAATGTTTTAAGGAATATGAGAGGGAAAATTTTGGGGGTACAACAGCTGCCCCTGTTCAATCTTCTTAAACCTGAGGATGTAGATTGGCTTTCGTGCCTTTCGTGATCCGAGGGTGAAAGATGATTGAACACTAGAATGCCCAGAAATTTGCACTCGCATGAAGTGATATCATCCTTGTGATGTCGGGAATGGACTTACAGATGCCATTTGGAGACTGCTGATGGGAGGATGGGCTTAAAGATTCCATCTGCAGGAGCGTCGATCGCATAAGAGATTCTTTAGCGAGAACTTGCATACCTGTTGTTGTAGAAGATTCCGCTGGGGAAGTCCTATCTTTGTTGAGATTTAGGAACTTGCCTGTACTTTAACTAAGAGAATGCCTCTGCTGAGTTTTAAGAACTTGTCCGTAATTCAACTGGGGGAAATTTTTCGAGATTGAGAACCTTATCTGTAATTCAACCGAGAATAATTCAGTTGAGATTTAAGAACCAGTCAGGTCTTTGACTGAGGGAAACATCTTCATCAAGATCTAGGACTGTCTGGTCTTCAACGGAGTATAATTCTGTTGAGATTTTAGAACTCGTCCACACTACGACGGAGGAAAATTGTCGAGATTGAGAACCTTATATGTAATTTAACTGAGAATAATTCAGTTGAGATTTAAGAGCCGGTCAGGTCTTCGACTGAGGGAAACATCTTCATCAAGATCTAGGACTGTCTGGTCTTCAACGGAGTATAATTCTGTTGAGATTTTAGAACTCGTCCACACTTTAACGGAGGAAAATTGTCGAGATTGAGAACCTTATCTATAATTCAACCGAGGATAATTCAGTTGATATTTAAGAACCGGCCAGGTCTTCGACTGAGGGAAACATCTTCATCAAGATCTAGGATTGTCTGGTCTTCAACGGAGTATAATTCTATTGAGATTTTAGAACTTGTCCACACTTCGACGGAGGAAAATTGTCGAGATTGAGAACCTTATCTGTAATTCAACCGAGGATAATTCAGTTGATATTTAAGAACCGGTCAGGTCTTCGACTAAGGGAAACATCTTCATCAAGATCTAGGAACTGTCTGGTCTTCAACGGAGTATAATTCTGTTGAGATTGTAGAACTCGTCCACACTTCGACGGAGGAAAATTGTCGAGATTGAGAACCTTATTTGAAATTCAACCGAGGATAATTCAGTTGAGATTTAAGAACCGGCTAGGTCTTTGACTGAGGGAAACATCTTCATCAAGATCTAGGAACTGTCTGGTCTTCAATGGAGTATAATTCTGTTGAGATTGTAGAACTCGTCCACACTTCGACGGAGGAAAATTGTTGAGATTGAGAACCTTATCTGAAATTCAAGCAAGGATAATTCAGTTGAGATTTAAGAACCGGTCAGGTCTTCGACTGAGGGAAACATCTTCATCAAGATCTAGGAACTGTCTGGTCTTTAACGGAGTATAATTCTGTTGAGATTATAGAACTCTTCCACACTTCGACGGAGGAAAATTGTCGAGATTGAGAACCTTATCTTAAATTCAACCGAGGATAATTCAGTTGTGATTTAAGAACCGGTCAGATCTTCGACTGAGGGAAACATCTTCCTCAAGATCTAGGAACTGTCTGGTCTTCAACGGAGTATAATTCTGTTGAGATTGTAGATCTCGTCCACACTTCGACGGAGGAAAATTGTCGAGATTGAGAACCTTATCTGAAATTTAACCTAGGATAATTCAGTTGAGATTTAAGAACCGGTCAGGTCTTCGACATATCTGAGAACTTAACTGCCTCCTTCCTTAAAGGTAAAGGTATGTCATATGCAATGCATGATATAGATCAAGCAATGATGTTCTCAAAATAAATGAGATTGTGTTGTATGGTGCATATATGCATGTATCATAATGTATGGAAATGTAATGTTTTAGCTGGGGAAAATAAATCCCGGATAGCTGCTGGAGAATAAGTTGAATTCTTCATTTCCGTTGGGGATAGCGAATGAAGATGATTGTGAGAATAAACCTGCAAGGGAGGATAACTCCGTTGGGGAATAAGCTGACAAGGAGATTACTTTGTAGGGAAGAGATGTTCTACCGAGGATTCCACTGATAAATTCCGTTGGGGACGAATTACCGTTACTGGTGATACTGAATCTTGTTGGGGATTGAATTCCTGTTTGTGAAAGGAAAGAACTCCGCTGGGGATGATCTTTCAGTTGCGACTTCACTGGGGATAACCTTTTAGACTCTTGCGGGGATAATCCTTTGAGCTTTGCTGGGGACAATCTTCCTTTGAACTCGGTTGGGGATATTTATTTTTATACTCCACCAGGGACGAACTTCCGGAGTCTATTGGGGATGATTCTTCAACTCCACCGGGGAAGCTTTTTCAGACTGCGCTGGGAAAATTTTCAAACTCCACTGGGGGTATCTTGTATTCTGCCGGGGAATGTTCTTATACTCCGTTGGGGAATATTAAGACAGCCGGGGATATTGAGCCTTTTTAGTGTTGATGGTAGATAAACTCTGTTTGGGGAGAATATTACCGATTCATTCGCAGTTGCAAGTCTCAACTGGGGAGAGCTGTCATTATTGTCTTTTCTTACTCTGCGGGGAGTGAATGTTACTGAGACGCATGTTAAGGGTATGACGATGGCTTCATATCAAGACTTTTCTGCCCCTGTATCTGCGGGAGAAAGTACCTGCGGAGGCCTTGTGGATCGAATATTATCCCCACCTATGAGGTGCTTGGTATCTTTCGGTCAAAATGACAAGTCTTCTTTTGGTAGGCCAGTGACGAGATGATGAGACATAGTCGTACGCTTTGATCCCTAATTTTTGCCTGGACCTCCCTTTCGGGTTTTCAGTCCATGGGATGCCCTTTTTTTCCCAAGCCGCCTTTTCAGGTTTTTGACTTGCCGGGTGTACAATTTTTCATTCTAATCCCTAATTTTTGCCCGAACCCTTTTGGTTTGCCGGGAAGCCCTTATTTTTGCCTAGGCCAGTCAACCTAGCGGGTCTTTATTCATGCGCGGTATTTTCTGACTATGTCCACGCTCTCAGGATGTAGGGAGGTGTCACTGTCGGTAGTGTTGTGTTGCCATACTACCAGAAGATCTTCTTTAGATCATGCAAGATTCGTTGCTAGAATTCATGTCCAATGCCCCAATTGATTCAGATGGAGATTTGCCCCTGGCTATTTGGCATTTTGAGAGATTCCTTGAATCTTGACTTAACTGCCCCAGATGATGGATAATGCTCATGCCGTGCCCCTTGGTTGGAGGTGTTTTTTCCACTTGAGGTGACCCTTTTTATTGAAAAGGTTTTTGTTCACTAGATATTCATCGTGCGAATTTCTCTGCTGTTGAACAAATAGTCATATGCAAACAATATTATTTTAAGAATGCAAAGCTTATGTCTGTTTTGAAATTTTTGAAAATGCATTTTTCCAGTAAAACAGGCAATTTTTTGTAAAATGTGATGTCAACTCAAGATTTACAGCAAGCCCTACAGGAGTCAGGATACCTTTTGTAACAGTATGCTTTCGAACTAACCCATGCCTCAGCTAGGACTTTTAAGGGTTATAACGTGGTCTGGTTCACGGTTCAAGAAACAAAGGATAAGGACTCAAAATGTATTTGTACCCACCCATTCTTCGTGATGTTCTTTGATCCTAAACTCAACTAATTATGCATTTAGATCCCGTTTGAGTCTTTGTTGTGATATTCCAGTGATGGTTCAGATACTGACAGTTTATTTTGAACACGCAGTCATTTTTGTTGAGAGTTTGTAGGATCTCTTTCTTTTTGATTTTATTATCCATGTCTTTTGCCTGAACTGTTACTCTTGTGATGACAGTCAGCGGGATGCCCCAGTTTTGTAAGTCTCCTTCATAGGTTTTGACTTAATGAGCTTTTATTTTGAGAGATAATGACTGCTTGTCCTTACGATTATACCGAACCAACACCGTCTTTTGTTTAGGAAGGACTTCTTTGATGTCATTCATTGTACACCTGGATCAACTGAGAAAACTACCATGTCCCAGGTTATAATTAAGGGTTTTAATTTGTGAAAAGAAAAACTCCAACTTCTTTGGCTCAAAGGGGTTGACTAGGGATTATATTCCTTATAACTCCACTGTTTAGGATTTGAAACAATGCTTGTACCTCGTCAGCGGGGTCTGTTCAAAAGCATACTGTAGAGATTTTGATATCATTTTCGTCATCCTCCCTCTAAAGGTTTAGAATTTTTTAATCGAGAGTTGATCATCACAAAAAATGAAAGAAATTTGAATATAGTGAAATACGAATAGATTGATTTAAAACAGACATATGCAATGCATTGATAAAGTAATAAAGTTTGACATGAATAAATGTTCGAACAATCAAAAGAAAATTACAACTTGAAAATTCTAATGAACAAAAAGTCTTCTCGTCTCAGTACTTGTCACTTCAAATGGAGAACTTTTGGGGGATGGCAAAAGAATTCAATCTGCCCGTCTTGTTTGAGTTCCAATGCTCCTTCATCAATCAGGTCTTGAATTTTGTTTCTCAACGCCCAACAGATGTTAGTATCATGCCCCGGGCTGTTGGAGTGGTATGCACACCTTGCATCAGGATTGTACCTTGGGGAGGCTATGTTGGGATTCTTAGGAGGGTCCCTTAACGTCACTAGATTCAATCTTAACAGGTGTTGTAAAGCCTGAGACAACAACATGTTGAGCTTGGTAAATTGCCTCTTGGGTATATTTGGCTTACTCTGATCAACCCGTTGTTTATGTCAAGGTTGTTGTTGGACCCTTGAGGTAGTAGCAACTTGGAGAGGTCTATTCTTCATCAAACCAAACCTTTGACTTATCGGAAGTTGATTAATGACTTGGTCCCCAACCTTGAATGTTTGCTTCATGTTGTTGTATCTGTCTTGATGAAGCTAGTTGATAATGGTTCTCAGCTCTTCTTGTTCCCAAGCTAAGCCTTGGATAAGAGCCATCTGCCCCAGCATCTGGGTTTTCATGGCATTGAACTCAGCCTGCAGTTGTTCCAGCCGTTCGTCCTTATTGTCTTCAGGACTTTTCTTGACCAAGTTCCCAACAAGGAGTGTTTTCAACTCTTCCCGCCCCTTGGATAGGTTTAGGAATACGTCCCTGAACTTAGCTTCTCGAGTTTGAAGATCTTGGTTGTCTGGTTAGAAAGCCATTGCTGAAATAAACAGCGAGAACATGAGAGACCTGTACTGGGAGACCTGTTATGCAATGATATGTATGTATGCAATGTTTTCAAGGATCCCGTGGGGTAAACAAGAAACTTGTTAGAATTTGATTGCAACTTGATTGAAGAACTTCGTGTCATTGAGAATCTTCCTTCAAGAGCCAAGCTCACCATATCGAGTGGGTCATAGCCCCTGACTTAAGTTATCGTGTTTTGAGGAAAATAAATCCCCTTTTCCCCTTGCTGGATGTTTGATTTACCATAACCTGTATCACAAACCCTTGAGATCCTTGAAATGGTTAAGGAAATGTTAAGGCATGATATTATGATGTGTATGCTATGCGTTTAAGCAAAAGTGTAAGGTGATGTAAGTAAACCCTGCAATAAATCCAAATTATTGGATAAGGACTGTAAACAAAACTTGCAAGGAACTCATGTTGTCAGATAACAAGAATGTGCAAGTAGTTCAAGTTTGAAGATACACAAGTCACACAAGAAGCCTTAAGTTTAGGCTGGCATGGAGTTTAGGTATTACCCTCTTTCAGTTTAGTTGGTTCAACCTGTTCTAAAAATAGTAATCGGGTTCTAGAGGATCTTAATATCATTGACTACCCTCGATCGGTCATAATTCCAGTTTAGCAACCTTTTCTTGCGGCCAGAATCATCGCGAGAGTTTCGTCTCAATGATGTAGCATACTGCTACTGTTCTATGGCCAAGTTGGTCAATTTAAAGGTTCTAAGATCATTTGGTGCTTAATGACCCCTTAGAAGACCCATATTCTCCTTGTTGCGCCACAAGGGATATCGGTATAAACTAAAGTGTCACACTAACGTAGCTACTGCTTCAACCGTATCGGTCTATGCTGTACAGTTCCCTCACAGTTTATTGCTACTTACCTAAAGGGTATCCCCCAGATCCGGGTTAGGATCTATAATAACTCCGATACAAGCCCACAAATATAAAGCATACAAGTCAAGCAATTGAAAACAATATGAACTATTCCTAAGGTACACCCCACTTATTAATATTCCCCAGCAGAGTCGCCAGTTCTGTGATACAGTGGGAAAGAACTGACTGTTTTTTTGGAATGTTGGTTTGCGTTTTGCGTTTTGCGTTTTTTTCTCCACAAAATGTCGCGGTAAGCAAGAGTCGCCACCGACTTTTATTTTATCCAATAAGGAAAGAAAAAAAGCACAGAAAAATTCCTTTTTCGAGATATTTCTCGGGTTCGGGGGGTAGATTATAGAAAGGGAAGGTGTTAGCACCCTTTCTATCCGCGGTTATCCACGAGCTCTTAGGTACTTGCTCATATTGTTTTCAAAATTTCTTTTCTTTGTGTTTGTGGGTTTGAAGAAGTTTTTGTTTGAAAGGTGTAAGTGTGAAAAGTTTTCGTTTTTGAGAGAGCAAGTATCTAAGAACCATCTACCTACTCGAAAAAGGAATCGTTCTATGATGTCTTCCTTTAGACAATGCTATCCCACTATTTGAGTAGGTAGCACCGTCGTTGGAGTTTAAGGGTCAATTCGAATTTAGGGACTTACGGTCACCAAAGCAATGTTAGGACGCCTTAACGGTAACCCTAATGTCTTTGATCATTTGTTTTGAGGCAACAATATCCTAGGCAACCGTTTCGAGGCAACTTATGATCTTTGGACAAGAGGGCGACCTCTAAAACAACCTATACTCAATGATCGCGTTACGAAGGCAACCAAGTGAGGTGTACCCTAAGAGTGCGCATGTGCGAGTGTGTTGTTTTCAGTTATTTTGTCCTTGTACATGTCAATGGTTATCTATGTTGATTTTAGGTTAAACATTCATTCTTGTCATGCATCCCTATTATCAAACATCTAACAGTTTATAAGTTGCGGAAATTAAATTGCAGAAATTTAACTAACTATTACAAGGCGTCGGGTATTTACATCGCCAAAAGCAACCCTTTGAAATTTAAATGCGAAAAATAAATAAAGCGATAAAAATAATTAAATAGTCCTAATTATCTGTTACATTCCGGGAACAAATACAATATTGCATAAAATGGATCGCGTGCGGGAAATTAAATCGAGTGCGAGTTCTAGGGTTTTGACCCTTTGTTATTAAAGAAAAAGATTTTTTTTTTGTTTTCGACTTTTAAGAAATAAACTATCCTAAATTAATTATTAAATTAAATTAATTATACTAATTAATAAAAATAAATATTTTTGGGTTTTTTGTATTTAAAGAAAGAAAATAAAATTAATCAATGTTAATAAAAAAACTAATTAAGTCTAATTGATTTTAATTATTGAAAAATATATTAAAGTTATTCCTAATTAATGGCCTAAATTAATTAAATTAATATTTGTTAATAAAAAATAAAATATTGAAATTTAATTTAATAAAAAAAATATTTTTTTGGTTTTAATTTTATGAAGAAAAAGATTTGATTGGTTAGTTAATAAATATAATAAAACAATTAAATGAACTAAATGAAAATAGAGAGTGATAGAGGTATATGGGTTTGGTTTTTGGAGGTCTGAATAGCAATTCCAAGGCCCAATAACACGCTGGCCTGGTGGACTTTTTGGATTCCATGTGCGCCTTTTGACTTGGTCCCATGGTGGACCATCATTCTGGATCACCAGATCTGGCCTTGGGCCATCTGGCGCTTGATTGAGTGAGGACACATGATGAGCTCCACGCCTAGATTTGCACTGGATTACCTGAAGGAAAAATATAACAAATAACATGGGGGACCTGGGATTCGAACCCAGGTCCCATGGTGATTGCATGAAAATGCTTACCACTCAGCCATCACGTTTCAATTGTTAATATATTAAGCAAAAATAATAATAAGAGATAATGCGCCATATGCCAGAAAAAAAATAAAAACGCGCGCGTGTTTTTGAATGGTCCACTGGGGAATTGTCATGTCTCCGTCCCCAACCTCCAAACTCTGTAACTTTACCTGCGAATTTAGATCCGCAGCTAAATGCGCAGGTCAATCCCAAAATTAATTCCAGGCCATATAAACTCCTCCCAAGACCATGGTTGTGTTCGTCCTTCTCTTCTGGTCATGTCCATGGCCATTATTGGGGCTAATTTTACTTGTAAAAGAAACGCCCAAAAACAAACCACGAAACCCTAGATATTGCACTTGGCTTCACAGATTAGATAAATGAAATTGGATAATACAGAAAGCTTGGAAATTTGATGAGGATCATGAATATGCAAATGGTTTGTACAAAAGGTGCAGGAATAAAGATTCACGAATTCAAATGCAGAGTGGTTTTTCGTGACACTTACAGTGAGTTTGCGCGTGTACGGAGGCTTGCTATGGATTGTGTTGTACCCCAAAATTTGCCCTCCCTTTCTTCAGGAAACCATCTTAGATTTTTCAAAGTCCCCTGAAACAAATCCAAGTCCTGAGTTATCCTTTTTCCCAAGCAAGTCACTTACAAGAGCAAGATGATCTCACAAACTCCCGAAACAACGCTTTCATCTTGAGGAAAATCAAATTCTAAGTACTTAGAATGTTTCTTTAAAATAAGTGTTTTTAGAAAAATCAGCGCTTCAGAACTTCTGGTCCCATTCCAGATGGAGACGGTCAGAAGTTGCAAGCTTGGTTCAGCATGGTCAGAAGTTGGCTCTTCAGCAGCTGCATCAGTTCAATCAGAAGTTGTAAACGTGGTTCAGAGTGTAAGCCTCAAACAGAACATGCCCCTTCAGCAGTTACACAAGCTCAGTCAGAATTTGCTAAAGGAATGCAAGAGAAACATGAAAGTATAAAGGCTCCTTCAGAACAGGTTGAAATCAGAAGATGAAAGGTCAGAAGGATAGGTGTCACACTGATACAGAATCTCTAAGTCCAGATTGTCCAGAAGTAGATCCAAGGAACGTACCAGAAAACCAGGAGAATCTCCAGAGTTTGCTAAGACAACAGGTAGCCAAGGCCAGAGCATGGTTTATGCTGCTGATTCAACGCTAGTTTCCCTTACCAGAATGTTGGTATTGACAGGTCTTATCACCATTTAATGCCCATTAATGCTTCCAACCACTCCTGAGCATTCACGTGTGGCTTGGAAAATGCTTTTGCACAGATTTTGGCATGGGTCTTCACGCCACCGCCCACTTCAGAGGTCACTTCTCCCCAATCTACGCCTGCTGCTGCTACCTAGGCTGAAAGATAGCTGTTATCACAACTTCCCAGGAATTTCTGTCAAAGAACAAAGTTCAAACTCTGTTGGCGCCTTAAATGTTCAAGGCATCCACAAGAACTTTGCCTATAAATAGAGAGCTTTCACCACTGCAAAAGAGGTTCAAGAAAAGAAACAGAAAAATTGCTAAGAGAGAAACGAAACTCCTAGCAACATAACATTCTGAAACTCTGCCAAAATCTCCAGCTTTGTTTCATAACTTTAAGTTTCTTACCTTCAACTTCATCAAACATCCAGCTCTTTTCTGTAAACCAAAAACGTTCTTTCCAAACTTCTGACCCTATACACGTATACACCTTCACTTCCCTTTTTCCAAACCTGTCCAGAACACCACCAGAACCAAAAGCTAACTTTCACCCACCATTTTCCAGACAGTCAGGTAAGCACCTGCTGACCCTCACCACACTGTTAAGCATCATCAGCTGTGCATATTCAAGTAACATAATGTAAATATTCATGTTATTGCTGTTTATGTTCTGAGGATTCTCATACCTCAGAACATTCTGAGCCAGTATAGGACTTGCCTGTGACCTTGGTGATTCTGACCTCTGAAACATTTTTGCTATTTTGCTGGATCTGTTCCAAATATGTTTCCTGTTTTGTGGAGTAACAACAGGATTGCAGATGTTCTGATTAGTACAGGAAAAAGCCAAGTGCTGACTTTGACGTTAGCACATCTGAAGCCTATTTTGCTGTCAATGACATCAGAACCTCTGAGAGTTATTGCCTTTCCAGCAGAATCAGAACTTCTGGTTTTTCCACTAACAAACTTCTGTCTTGCAGCGCAGGGAAATCAGAACTTCTGGTTTCCCCACTAACAAGGTTCTGTTTTGCAGGTGCCAGAGTCAGAAGTTCTGACTCATCTAGTTTCACTAACAGGTTGATCATCTGGCAGCGGATCTGGGTCAGAACTTCTGATGGCCTCCCAACAGCGCGCGGGCTCCCTCTCTCTCTCTCTATATATCTTGTTTTCCGCTATTTTCTTTTTTGTCTATTTTTCTCGTTGAACCCCCCATGTACAAATATGTATCCCCCTCCCCTAATTGTTGTAATAGCGTAGAATTTTACATTTCCGCCCCTTATTGTTAGTAATTAGGACGTGTATGACAAGATAAAATCAATGAAATAGAAAAACCTAATTCAAAGAAAAACTCTTGTATGCAATAAAACACACTTGCACACTAACACCCCTAGGGTTATATCCACTTGTTGCCTTTCAAAATTGGGCCATATTGCATGTTAGGTCTCTTTGGGCAAAACAAACACAATTCAAATGATCATAGTCCCTCGATGACGCTTTCGAAAGTTGCCTAAAAAATGATCAAGTCCCTTAAGGAAAATGCCCAAAGATACTTGGCACCATTGCAACTATGGTCTAAACGATGACCCGCGCCCGTCCCTTTCACATCCTAACACAAGATTGTCCACCAAATACAATGGTGGAACAAAATTGTTAAAAGGGTTAAAAACATAACAAGACCTTTGAGAACTTTAGGGTAGATCGCTCTTAAGTACTTGTCAACTTGCAAAATGAAAACACTTGCCTGTTTTTTCACACCTCACAACACTTTCAAAACAACTTTCAAAAACAAATGAAAACTTTTTTCAAAAGACTTACATCTTTGTATACATCCCCACATGGATCATTACAAAGGTTGCCACCACATTGGCCTCTTTTCAAAACATTTTCAAACCCACACACAAAGCACCATTTAAAACAATTGAAAACAAAAGGCAAGTGATCTAAGCAAGTAACTAAGAGCCCATGGATAACCATGGATAGAAAGGGTGCTAATACCTTCCCTTTCTATAATCTACTCCCCGAACCCAAGAAAACATCTCAAAGGTTTTTGCTGTGCTTTTTAAACCTTTCCTTAGGATAAAATAAAAAGTCGGTGGCGACTCTTGCTAACCGCACATTTGCGAAAACAAACGCAAAACTCATAGTCAGTTCTCCCACCGTATCACAGAACTGGCGACTCTGCTGGGGAATTATCTTTAAAAGTGGAGTAACCTTAGGGCTTAGATCACCCTCTTGCATGACTAATTGTTTGATTTGCTTGCTTTATGCTTTGGCTCTATTGTTTGGGTTTACAATCCTCCACCCGGATTTTGGGAAACATTCATAGATAGCAATACGTTGTGGAAACTGTGCGGGGTATACCGACACGGTCTAAGCAATAGCTATATTAGTGCGACATATTTGTGAGTACCGGTAACCCTTGAGTTCAATCAAGGAGAGTACGGGGCCGCTGAGTGATGTCACTAAGCACTAATGACCTAGAACCTTACTTGACCATCTTGGCCTTTCATTAGGGGTAGTGAGATGACCGGCTTTGGTGCAGTCCGAAGTTGGTAGATACTCGATACTACACTCATTGAGGGTTGTTTTCTTGGAATATTTTGGTCGCTAGTTAAGTGGCTAAACCGAAACAATGAACATTGAAAACAATCCAATGATATTGAGCTCCTTAGAACCCGGTTACTATTTATAGGACAGGTTTTTAAGCCAACTACACTCAAGAGGGTACTTACCTATGAAACCCCAGGCCAGCCTGAAACTAGGGTTTGGTGTGATTTGCTTGTACATATGTTTTATGCATGCATCATAAACATCATGAAGCATCATATGCATTTACTAACCATTTCAAGGGTTTTGGATCTTCATCTTTGTTCTTGTTTTGCAGGACATGGAGATTCCTCGCAGAAATACCATTCAAGTCAACCTTATGAGAATCTCCCCTCAACTCAAGGAACTCACCTCAAGAATTCCGGAAAATTCATCCTTCAGTGAAAGACACGGTAGACTGCTCAGCCTAGTCAACGCCAACATTGAAGAAGACATGATGAAAGTGCTATTCCAGTTCTTTGACCCTCTTCACCACTGTTTCACTTTCCCCGATTATCAGTTGGTACCCACTCTGGAGGAGTTTTCTCAACTCCTGAGAATCCCTATCCTTAATCAACTACACTTCAACGGTACGGAAAAGGAACCAAAGCCAGAAGATGTTGCTCGAGCATTACATCTACAACCATCCGACATCAAGGGGCATTGGGAAACCAGAAGCGGCGTCAAAGGATTCTTAGCCAAGTTCTTGTTTGAGAAGGCACAAGAATGTTGGAACTCATTGGACCTACAAGCCTTTGAAGAGATTGTGACACTCCTTATCTATGGGTTGGTCTTGTTCCCAAATCCTGACCAATTGGTAGATGTCAATGCTGTCAAAATCTTCTTATCCAGAAACCCAATACCAACATTGCTGGGGGACATCCTTCACTCATTTTACACACGAACAATGAGAAAGAGGGGTGTTCTCATGTGCTGTACTCCCCTCCTTGCAAGGTGGTTTATTTCGCACCTTCCACAATCTGTCTTGAAGAATGATCAAGGTACAAGGTGGTCCCAACGATTGATGGCTCTTACTCATTCGGATGTGCATTGGTGTTCTCGGTCCAGAGAAAATATCATCATTGTCGATCGTTGCGGAGAATTTCCTAATGTTCCTTTACTTGGAATTAGAGGGGGTATCACCTACAATCCTTGCCTAGCTTTGAGGCAATTTGGATATGCCCGGAGGGATGGCCCTCATGATATGTTGATTCCTAGCTTAGTTTTTGACTTCGACAACGATACACAAGGACTTCGCCAAAGATTCATCAGAGCTTGGGGAAAACTCGACAAGGTTGATAGCAGAACTCTGGGACACAAGAACTCCATCCCTCTTGAACCTTATCTCAAATGGGTACGAGCCCGAGCCCAAAGATTGATGATGCCTTATCCTCATATTCTCCCTGTGATTAAAGAGCCCGTCAATGAAGGAGAGGCTCCCTACACCATCCTACATCCAGACATACCTACATCGTGGGAGGAGATGCAGAAAAGCTGGATTCAGCTCAAGGAGGAACGTAATACTTTTGAGGCTAGCTTCTACGCCAGTGAGAAGAAGGTTCTAGAGCTTACCCGCCGACTCCATGAGCAAGAGGTCCTCAACACCTACATCGCACCAAAAAGGATGCGCAATGTCTTTCTACCCTGAGAAATTATTTTGTATTTTTTGGCCCATGGGGCATTTATGTACTAACAAATCTTTTCTTATTAATATGACGTGCGTTCCTTTTGTCTACAACAATTGTGAATTTCCAAAACCCTTGAATGCATTGCATAGATAGCATCTCATGCATCATGTGCATAACAGGTACCCATTTTTTCTACAGGTTGCTTAATCTTCTTCGCTGTTTATTTGGAACAGTCAGTCATCATGAATCCAGACTCATCCAGTGAGCAAGCAATCAAGGCCCTTCAGGCCCAAAGTGCACAGTTTCAAGAGATGGTCCTAAGCCTAGCCCAGGGTCAGCAAGAGTTGAAGACTCTACTCCTGAAGAAGAAAAAGAAAAAGAGGACTGCGTTGTTCAACACCGGACGCAGATTTGGGAACACACTCCATAATGAAGCTGATCCAACTACTTCTTCTGCTGAGAAGAACAGTCCCCAAGGGGGAGGAGCTCCTAGTCCCGCAGTCTCCGACAACGAGACGGACTATAACGACGAACAATACCCACCTGCTGCTGACAGATACAAACAATTGGAGGACCGCTTGAGCGCCATGGAAATTCAGAATGTGCCGGGACTGGATTTCGGAGATTTGGGGTTATCTTCTGGGGTAGTAATTCCACACAAGTTTAAGGTGCCTGCCTTCGCCAAGTATGATGGGGTCTCCTGCCCAAAGCTGCATTTGAGGTCGTACGTAAGGAAAATCCAACCTTATACGGCGGACAAGAACCTCTGGATTCACTTCTTCCAAGATAGCCTCTCGGGGTCACAACTTGAATGGTTTTACCAATTGGATGGAGCTAGCATCCGACACTGGGAAGATTTGGCAACCGCATTCTACAGAAAATACCAATACAATTCTGATCTCGCTCCTACGCGTACCCAACTTCAGGGTATGTCTCTAGGAACGGGTGAGGGGTTCAAAGAGTACGCTCAAAAATGGAGAGATTTGGCTGGCAGGGTGCAGCCTCCATTGACTGATCGGGAGATGGTTGATATGTTTCTAGGGACGTTGTCTGGTCCGTTTTTCAATCATTTGGTTGGTAACTCCTCCGCTGGGTTTACAGATTTGATATTGACGGGAGAAAGAATTGAAGCTGGCATCAGGTCAGGCAAGATACAAAAGGCTGCCTCCACAAGCGCTGAGAAGAGGCCGTTTAAGAAAGAAGCAAGTGCCGTCTATGGTCCTAGAAGACAAGTCAAGCCCGAAAGTCGCCAAGCCGTCAATGCTTTGGTCATCTCCAAACCTGTTGCTGCTCCTCAGCAGTACAATCAACAAAGAAGCGAAAGGCCCAAGAGGCAGTATACTCGGCTGAGTATGACCTTATCTCAAATTTTACCCCAACTGTTATCCACCAACCTGGTGACCCTCAAAGAAGCTCCTAAGGTCGTCAACACTGCGTCTCCTAAGTATAACCCAAATGCCCGGTGTGCTTATCATTCTGATGGTCTCGGGCACACTACTGATGATTGTTGGGCCTTGAGAAACAAAGTACAAGATCTGATCGACGCAAAGGAAATTCAGTTTGAAGCGCCGGAGAGACCAAATGTTGTAAATGCTCCTATGCCCCTGCATAGAGTAAATGCCATTGAGGAAGAAATGTATGCTGTTTCGGTAGAGGAAGTTGTTACCCCTCTGAAGAATGTCAAGAAGAACCTACTGCGGGCCGGTTTATTTCCGGGTTGCGGTGAAGGTTTCCTGTTCTGTGCTGTTTCCCTATCTGATTGTCCCTTGCTGAGGTTAGGCGTCCAAAGCCTAATGGATAGCAAGGAGATTCTGTTTAAGAAGTCTGCTGTTCAGTTGGTTCCGATAAAAGAAGTTTCTGTGGTTACCATCTTCAAAAATCCAATCAAGGCTCCCCTGAAGAAGCCTGTTCAAATCATGACTGTTGCACCTGTGATTATTACTGTTCCGGGGCCTCCCCCCTACGTGTCTGATAAAGCTGTCCCTTGGCATTATGGGGCAGACGTATATGTGAATGGAATCAAACAGGAATTTGACACTAGCGCCAGTATCTGCGATATCACTGGTCCAGCCAAGGTCACCCGCAGTGGCAGGCTCTTCTCGCCTGACATTGCACCGCCCGCCATTCGGAGACCCCTCCTTATAACACCTACAAATTTACCTGTTCCTGTTGCTGATCAAGTTGTGTCCCCTGCTGCCGAGTCATCAAATGCTCGGGGCAAAGGGATTGAAGAAGAGCCCGCCCGGATGGAAGCACCAATACCCATAAATGCTGAGGCCTCCCGACAAGAAATGGAGGAGATTCTGAAAATAATAAAGAAAAGTGATTTCAATGTTGTCGAACAGCTGGGGCATACGCCCTCCAAGATCTCCCTGCTCTCCTTATTGCTATGCTCTGAGGCCCATGCTAAGGCCTTGATTTCATTTCTCAAGACGGCCCATGTACCACAGGAGACATCTGCAGTCCAATTCGCTGATTGCGTAGCAAATCTGACAGCAGACAATGGCTTGGGTTTTTCAGATACTGACCTGACCGCGAAGGGAAGAGACCACAACGATGCCCTGCATGTCTCTATCGAATGCAGGGGCACTACTCTGGCGCATGTATTGGTGGATACTGGTTCTTCCTTGAATGTTCTACCGAAAAAGGCTTTAGACCGTTTGGATTATGAAGGCCTGGAATTGAAACCCAGCAATATCATCGTCAGGGCCTTCGACGGTTCAAAAAGGATGGTTCATGGAGAGGTTAACATCCCTATTCGTGTGGGCTCTCAAGTATTTGACTCCACTTTTTATGTGATGGATATACGTCCATCGTACTCTTGTCTACTGGGTCGACCTTGGATCCATAAAGCTGGGGCAGTGACCTCCACCTTGCACCAGAAGCTGAAGTATCCCGTCAAGGGGAAGATCGTCACTGTGCAAGGAGAAGAGGAGTACATGGTGAGCCATTTGAATTCCTTCAGATACATTGAGATGGATGGGGAGTTTATTGAAACCCCCTTTCAGCATTTCGAGGAGGTGCATCCAATTTCAGCAGCAGCGGAGGCAACAGTTGAAGAGAATGTTTCCTTGAAGATGGCTTCCTTAAGGGATGCCCGGGCTGTGGTTCAGAAAGGCAATTGTGCAAAC
Organism: Vicia faba; assembly: GCA_948472305.1. Lineage (NCBI taxonomy): Eukaryota > Viridiplantae > Streptophyta > Magnoliopsida > Fabales > Fabaceae > Vicia > Vicia faba. Next base: position 889,307,151 of record OX451735.1, read on the forward strand.
TGGGGTCAGCTTCCCGACTTCACTCAGAAGAACGACAAGTTTGGGCTAGGCTTTACTGCAGAGGCTCAGAGGGCTGTGCGCAAAGAGAAGATCAGAAAGGCTCCGGTGTTCATTTCCAGCTCGAGGGTGAATGCTATCGAGGAGGATGTGGAGGAAGCAGAATTTGACAGTTGGATCTACCCGACTACCAGCGACGGACCAAGCAACTGGACGGCAAAGGATTTTACCCCTATCACATTTGTCACGCAGTAATTAATTTCTTTTGATTTCCAATTTGTAACAAACAATATGTTAAAACTTTGTTGGCTCGGTGTCCTACCCGGGGCATCGTAGCTCCATTTGTGAGGGCTTTTTGTATGACATTTTCATATATCATCAATCAAAACATTGGACGTTTGTTGCATTTCAAATCTTGTGCTCTTTTTCCTTTCTGTGTTATATATATTGCAAAACAGCTATTTACACACACTCACTTATACAGGTTTCAATCCACTCTGGATCTTACTGGTAACAGCTCTGCTACCGTCAGTTATGACTTCGAAAATCCGATCAACTTGGCCGAAGACGAAGGTGAAGATGATTGCGAAGTGCCTAGTGAACTCGCAAGACTGCTACTCCAGGAAGAGAGAGCTATTCAACCACATGAAGAGACGGTAGAGACAATTAACCTGGGTACTGAGACGGATAGGAAAGAGGTCAAGATTGGTGCCAATCTAGAGCTCGGCGTGAAGCAACGATTGATCCTAATGCTACAAGATTACATGGAGATTTTTGCTTGGTGCTATGAAGATATGCCTGGTTTGGATGCCGACATTGTAGTTAACCATCTGCCAACCAAGGAAGATTGCCCTCCGGTAAAGCAAAAGGTCCGACGGATGCGTCCAGAGATGTCTGAAAAGATCAAGGCCGAGGTTATGAAACAGTTTGATGCCGGGTTCCTTGCGGTGACTTCTTACCCTCAGTGGGTTGCCAATGTGGTGCCAGTACCGAAGAAGGACGGTAAAGTCAGAATGTGCGTTGACTACAGGGATCTGAACAGGGCCAGTCCCAAGGATGACTTCCCCCTACCTCACATTGATGTCCTTGTTGACAACACAGCTCAACACAAGGTGTTCTCCTTCATGGATGGTTTTTCAGGGTATAATCAGATCAAGATGGCTCCAGAAGATATGGAGAAGACTACCTTTGTGACTCAGTGGGGCACCTTCTGTTATAAGGTCATGCCATTCGGATTAAAAAATGCTGGGGCAACCTATCAACGTGCCATGGTTGCTTTATTTCATGATATGATCCATCATGAGATTGAGGTATACGTTGATGACATGATCGCAAGGTCTCAAACTGAGGAGGAGCACCTTGACCATCTGAGGAAGTTATTTGACCGACTCAAGTTATACAAGCTGAGGTTGAATCCCAACAAATGCACCTTTGGGGTAAGGTCCGGAAAATTGCTAGGTTTCATTGTAAGTGATAAAGGTATTCAGGTGGACCCTGCCAAGGTAAAAGCCATACAAGAGATGCCGACTCCAAAAACAGAGAAAGAAGTCAGAGGTTTCCTAGGACGACTGAATTACATTGCTCGATTCATCTCACACTTGACTGCTACTTGTGAGCCAATCTTCAAGCTGCTGAAGAAAGATCAAGTGGTACGCTGGAATGATGAATGTCAGGCCGCCTTTGAGAAGATAAAGGAATATCTCCAAGAGCCACCCATTCTTATGCCACCAGTGGAAGGAAGACCTCTGATACTATACTTTACAGTACTTGACAAATCAATGGGGTGTGTGCTGGGGCAGCATGACGAGTCTGGCCGAAAAGAGCACGCTATTTATTACTTGAGCAAAAAGTTTACCGACTGTGAGTCTCGTTACTCACTGCTTGAGAAAACTTGCTGCGCTCTTGTATGGGCTGCTCGCCGGCTGAGACAGTATATGCTGACTCACACTACTTTATTGATTTCAAAGATGGATCCCATCAAGTACATATTTGAAAAGCCCGCTCTGTCTGGAAGAATAGCGAGATGGCAAATGATCTTGACAGAATATGATATCCAGTATACAACTCAGAAGGCAATTAAGGGAAGTGTACTGGCAGATCATTTGGCACACCAACCTGTGGACGATTACCAATCACTGAACTTTGATTTTCCGGACGAAGACATCATGGTGGTAACTGACTGTGAAGTACCTGGACCAGATGAAGGACCTGAGGAAGGATCCTGATGGTCTATGCATTTTGATGGAGCCTCCAATGCTCTGGGTAACGGCGTCGGCGCTATAATCATATCCCCCAAAGGAACTCATACTCCACTCACCGCCCGATTATGTTTCAGCTGCACCAACAATATGGCAGAATATGAGGCATGTATCATGGGTTTACAAGCTGCAATCGACTTAAGGATCAAATTTCTAAGTGTCTTCAGAGATTCCGCTCTCGTGATCAATCAGGTCAAAGGCGAGTGGGATACGAAACACCCGAATCTTATTCCTTACAAGGAGTATGTGTCGACCTTGCTTCCCCACTTTGAAGAGATAACTTTCGAACACTTCCCTAGAGAGGAGAATCAGCTAGCGGACGCCCTAGCTACGATGTCTTCAATGTTCAAAGTTAAATGGGACAACGAGGCTCCCCGAATCATTATCTGGAAGTTGGATGAACCGGCATACTGCTGTGAGTTAGAGGCCGAGAAGGTTATCGAAAAACCCTGGTATCACGAGGTAAAGAGGTACTTGGAAGCTCAGGAATACCCTGAAGGTGCGTCTGTCAATGATAAAAAGTTCATGAGGAGGTTTGCCGCAAAATTCTTCCTCAGCAACGACATTCTCTACAAACGGAATCATGATTCAACTCTTCTACGTTGTGTGGATAAGGCTGAAGCAGAGAAAATTATGATGGAATTACATGAAGGCACGTTTGGAACACATTCCAGTGGACACACCATGGCTAAGAAAATCCTTCGGGCAGGATATTTCTGGTCCACAATGGAAGCCGATTGTTACCAACATTCCCGAGCTTGTCACAAATGCCAGATCTATGCTGACAAGGTGCATATCCCTCCGTTTCCTTTGAATGTCCTGACAGCACCTTGGCCTTTCGCAATGTGGGGCATCGATATGATCGGTGAGATCCGACCGACGGCATCCAATGGGCATCGCTTCATTCTAGTAGCAATTGATTACTTCACAAAGTGGGTTGAGGCAGCATCCTATGCCACAGTAACCAAGAGCGTCGTGGCACGTTTCATCCGGCATAATCTGATCTGTCGGTACGGTGTCCCGGAAAGAATCATTACGGACAACGGTACCAATCTCAATAACAAAATGATCACTGAACTCTGTGAACAATTCAAAATACAACACCACAATTCTTCTCCCTACCGTCCGAAGATGAATGGGGCTGTAGAGGCAGCCAATAAAAATATCAAGAAAATTGTGCAGAAGATGACAGTGACCTATAAAGATTGGCACGAGATGTTACCGTTCGCTCTTCATGGGTACTGTACCTCAGCCAGAACGTCAACCGGGGCAACTCCCTTCTCCTTGGTCTATGGAATGGAAGCAGTCTTGCCAATTGAAGTCCAGATACCCTCTCTCCGGATAATGAAGGATGCAGACTTGAATGAAAATGATTGGATCCAGACTCGACTTGATCAATTAAATCTGATTGACGAAAAGAGGCTCACTGCTATCTGTCATGGTCAAACGTATCAAAAACGGATGATCAGGGCATTTAACAAGAAAGTCAGACCGCAAGAGTATCAAGTTGGGGACCTGGTAATCAAACGCATCATCCTTCCTCAAAGTGATCCCCGGGGCAAATGGACCCCTACTTACGAAGGGCCATTTGTGGTTAAACGTGTGTTCTCAGGAGGAGCCATGATCCTAACCACCATGGATGGTGACGACCTTCCTCACCCCGCCAATGCAGACATAGTGAAAAAATACTACGCATAAACAAAAGACCCGCTAGGTTGACATACCTAGGCAAAAATAAGGGCTTCCCGGCGAACCAAAAGGGTTCGGGCAAAAATAAGGGATGAAATGAATAAAAATCTATACACCCGGCAAGTCGAAAACCTGAAAGGGCGGCTTGGGCAAAAATGGGTATCCCGGTGGACTGAAAACCCGAAAGGGCGGTCCAGGCAAAAGTTAGGGATAAAAGCGTAACACTATGTCTCATTGGATCACATCGCATCCAGAATTCGGTATCAGCTATCTGGCTCCGGATGTCGGCATTGATCAATCAGCTTTGTCTTCAACTAGGTAGCAAAGCGATGAGACGTTCGAAGACATAAAGGCAATAGCAGAGTTGGAACCCAGTGGGATCGTTCACATAGCTGTTTTATTTCCTTTTCAAAATTCTATGTTATTTGGCGGCGTCCTCTTACTAGGATGTCAGCCTCTTGTATAAAAACGCCTATTCACAGGCAAAGTTCAAATCAATACAAATTCACTTGTCCATACAAATTACCATTGTTTTCTTTTTTCTGTTTTGTCTTGCGAAGAACGTCCAATGTTCATTTTTGATATATGCATTTGACATTAAAATTGCTGATTCATAAATATTTGCATATGAAACAAAAGATCAATTGCAGATGACATCGGAAACAGGGGCAATGTAAAGTTGTCCGATGCAGTCTGATTGCTTTGTCCGCCAAGGTACCCGGTTAGATTCAACTGAAGGATATGACCAAATCGTCTCAACACCCCGCAGAGTAAGACAAGATTCAGCAATACTCTCCCCAAGTTGAGTTGATTCCCCGTCAATCCTGAAAAGACAAAACGTTCCCCGGCAGGTCTTAAAGCTTATCCCCAGTAGATTCTGGAAGCTTGTTCCCTGCAGAATACGGACGTCTCTCCCTAACTTTATTCAGAGTCATTCCTCACGAGGGCTTATAACTGGGTTATCCTCAGCTAATCGCCACGGAAGATCATCCCCAGCGGAGTTTATCTTTCAAATCCCCAGCGGAGTTTATCTTTCAAATCCCCAGCAGATTTTATCTTTGGTATCCCCAACAGAGTTTATCATCGTTACCCCTAGCGGGATCCATCATTAAAGTCCTCAAGAAGGCCTCTCATCAAACTTCGGCCAAGTATCTCTTCCACAGGGCAACTCCCCAGCCGATCGTCAAAGATCTATTTTCCTAAGACGAAGATGCATTCATAAACATTTCACACTTTCATACATCTTGCTTACATACATGATAAAGTGCATACAACACTATCTCATGTTGAACATCATGACATCATGAATATCATACATCATGACATTGCGTACAACTTATGTCTTTGCCTTTTCAGGGAGAAAAACAATCCCAAAAACAACTACCTTCAACTGTCACAAATTCCGGATTCGATACCTGTATCTAGCCAGGGCATATCTGAGAGTGATCAGTTTCCAGACTCGACTCCTGCATCTAGCCAGGGCACGTCTGAAGAGTTCGAAGATTCGATTCCTGTATCCAGCCAGGGCACATCTGTTAACAACTATTTCCAGACTCGATTCCTGTATCTAGCCAGGGCACGTCTGAAGAGTTCGAAGATTCGATTCCTGTATCCAGCCAGGGCACATCTGTTAACAACTATTTCCAGACTCGACTCCTGCATCTAGCCAGGGCACGTCTGAAGAGTTCGAAGATTCGATTCCTGTATCCAGCCAGGGCACATCTGTTAACAACTATTTCCAGACTCGATTCCTGTATCTAGCCAGGGAACGTCTGAAGAGTTCGAAGATTCGATTCCTGTATCCAGCCAGGGCACATCTGTTAACAACTATTTCCAGACTCGATTCCTGTATCTAGCCAGGGCACGTCTGAAGAGTTCGAAGATTCGATTCCTGTATCCAGCCAGGGCACATCTGTTAACAACTATTTCCAGACTCGACTCCTGCATCTAGCCAGGGCACGTCTGAAGAGTTCGAAGATTCGATTCCTGTATCCAGCCAGGGCACATCTGTTAACAACTATTTCCAGACTCGATTCCTGTATCTAGCCAGGGCACGTCTGAAGAGTTCGAAGATTCGATTCCTGTATCCAGCCAGGGCACATCTGTTAACAACTATTTCCAGACTCGATTCTTGTATCTAGCCAGGGCACGTCTGAAGAGTTCGAAGATTCGATTCCTGTATCCAACCAGGGCACATCTATTAACGACTATTTCCAGATTCGACTCCTATATCCAGCCAGGGCACATCTGTGAGCAACCGATTGTAGGTTCGATACCTGTATCTAGCCAGGGCACATCTGCATAAGGAGATTGAAGATCAAACACCTGTAACAAGCCAGGAAAACATCCGTCTTTCTCAAATATACAAATTTCTCGCTAAGGAATCTCTTATGCGATCGACACTTCCAAATGGCATCTATAAGCCCATTCCCGACAAGGTTCTGTCACGTCTCCGGATGGCATCTGTAAGCCCATCTCCCTATCTACCGCCTCTCCAAATGGCATCTGTAAGCCCATTCCCATTGCTGATGCTCTACTAGGCGAGTGCAAATTTTCGGGCACTCTGGTGTCCAATCTCCTTTTACCTTCGAGTCGCGAAAGGCAAACTCGCCAATCTAACTCTTCAGGTTCAAGAAGATTGAACAGGGGCAACTGTTGTACCCCAAAATTTTCCCTCCCTTTCTTCAGGAAACCATCTTAGATTTTTCAAAGTCCCCTGAAACAAATCCAAGTCCTGAGTTATCCTTTTGCCCAAGCAAGTCACTTACAAGAGCAAGATGATCTCACAAACTCCCGAAACAACGCTTTCATCTTGAGGAAAAATCAAATTCTAAGTACTTAGAATGTTTCTTTAAAATAAGTGTTTTTAGAAAAATCAGCGCTTCAGAACTTCTGGTCCCATTCCAGATGGAGACGGTCAGAAGTTGCAAGCTTGGTTCAGCGTGGTCAGAAGTTGGCTCTTCAGCAGCTGCATCAGTTCAATCAGAAGTTGTAAACGTGGTTCAGAGTGTAAGCCTCAAACAGAACATGCCCCTTCAGCAGTTACACAAGCTCAGTCAGAATTTGCTAAAGGAATGCAAGAGAAACATGAAAGTATAAAGGCTCCTTCAGAACAGGTTGAAATCAGAAGATGAAAGGTCAGAAGGATAGGTGTCACACTGATACAGAATCTCTAAGTCCAGATTGTCCAGAAGTAGATCCAAGGAACGTACCAGAAAACCAGAAGAATTTCCAGAGTTTGCTAAGACAACAGGTAGCCAAGGCCAGAGCATGGTTTATGCTGCTGATTCAACGCTGGTTTCCCTTACCAGAATGTTGGTATTGACAGGTCTTGTCACCATTTAATGCCCATTAATGCTTCCAACCACTCCTGAGCATTCACGTGTGGCTTGGAAAATGCTTTTGCACAGATTTTGGCATGGGTCTTCACGCCACCGCCCACTTCAGAGGTCACTTCTCCCCAATTTACGCCTGCTGCTGCTACCTAGGCTGAAAGATAGCTGTTATCACAACTTCCCAGGAATTTCTGTCAAAGAACAAAGTTCAAACTCTGTTGGCGCCTTAAATGTTCAAGGCATCCACAAGAACTTTGCCTATAAATAGAGAGCTTTCACCACTGCAAAAGAGGTTCAAGAAAAGAAACAGAAAAATTGCTAAGAGAGAAACGAAACTCCTAGCAACATAACATTCTGAAACTCTGCCAAAATCTCCAGCTTTGTTTCATAACTTTAAGTTTCTTACCTTCAACTTCATCAAACATCCAGCTCTTTTCTGTAAACCAAAAACGTTCTTTCCAAACTTCTGACCCTATACACGTATACACCTTCACTTCCCTTTTTCCAAACCTGTCCAGAACACCACCAGAACCAAAAGCTAACTTTCACCCACCATTTTCCAGACAGTCAGGTAAGCACCTGCTGACCCTCACCACACTGTTAAGCATCATCAGCTGTGCATATTCAAGTAACATAATGTAAATATTCATGTTATTGCTGTTTATGTTCTGAGGATTCTCATACCTCAGAACATTCTGAGCCAATATAGGACTTGCCTGTGACCTTGGTGATTCTGACCTCTGAAACATTTTTGCTATTTTGCTGGATCTGTTCCAAATATGTTTCCTGTTTTGTGGAGTAACAACAGGATTGCAGATGTTCTGATTAGTACAGGAAAAAGCCAAGTGCTGACTTTTACGTTAGCACATCTGAAGCCTGTTTTGCTGTCAATGACATCAAAACCTCTGAGAGTTATTGCCTTTCCAGCAGAATCAGAACTTCTGGTTTTTCCACTAACAAACTTCTGTCTTGCAGCGCAGGGAAATCAGAACTTCTGGTTTCCCCACTAACAAGGTTCTGTTTTGCAGGTGCCAGAGTCAGAAGTTCTGACTCATCCAGTTTCACTAACAGGTTGATCATCTGGCAGCGGATCTGGGTCAGAACTTCTGATGGCCTCCCAACAGCGCGCGGGCTCCCTCTCTCTCTCTCTCTATATATCTTGTTTTCCGCTATTTTCTTTTTTGTCTATTTTTCTCGTTGAACCCCCCATGTACAAATATGTATCCCCCTCCCCTAATTGTTGTAATAGCGTAGAATTTTACATTTCCGCCCCTTATTGTTAGTAATTAGGACGTGTATGACAAGATAAAATCAATGAAATAGAAAAACCTAATTCAAAGAAAAACTCTTGTATGCAATAAAACACACTTGCACACTAACACCCCTAGGGTTATATCCACTTGTTGCCTTTCAAAATTGGGCCATATTGCATGTTAGGTCTCTTTGGGCAAAACAAACACAATTCAAATGATCATAGTCCCTCGATGACGCTTTCGAAAGTTGCCTAAAAAATGATCAAGTCCCTTAAGGAAAATGCCCAAAGATACTTGGCACCATTGCAACTATGGTCTAAACGATGACCCGCGCCCGTCCCTTTCACATCCTAACACAAGATTGTCCACCAAATACAATGGTGGAACAAAATTGTTAAAAGGGTTAAAAACATAACAAGACCTTTGAGAACTTTAGGGTAGATCGCTCTTAAGTACTTGTCAACTTGCAAAATGAAAACACTTGCCTGTTTTTTCACACCTCACAACACTTTCAAAACAACTTTCAAAAACAAATGAAAACTTTTTTCAAAAGACTTACATCTTTGTATACATCCCCACATGGATCATTACAAAGGTTGCCACCACATTGGCCTCTTTTTAAAACATTTTCAAACCCACACACAAAGCACCATTTAAAACAATTGAAAACAAAAGGCAAGTGATCTAAGCAAGTAACTAAGAGCCCATGGATAACCATGGATAGAAAGGGTGCTAATACCTTCCCTTTCTATAATCTACTCCCCGAACCCAAGAAAACATCTCAAAGGTTTTTGCTGTGCTTTTTAAACCTTTCCTTAGGATAAAATAAAAAGTCGGTGGCGACTCTTGCTAACCGCACATTTGCGAAAACAAACGCAAAACTCATAGTCAGTTCTCCCACCGTATCACAGATTGGTTCTGACTCAGTGGACCTCCAGCAATCGATTGGTGTCAAGCTTTGCTTCTGAAATTGCCTCTAGACACGATTTTGGTTTCACACTTTTTACCACTTTTTCCAAGTTTTGTTTGGTTGGTTCTTGCAGCCTCTAACCACTATTTTCGTGCCTTTTCCTTCCTTATGTAATGTATATTGCATTAGGGTAAGAAACTTGGTACAAATCTCTCTAAATCAATGCTCATGAATTGGATTTGATTCCACCATTACAACCTTCCAAATTTGGCCTAAATCATATCTTCTTGTAACCAATGCACTTAATGAGAATTTGACTCACATAATAGCTGTATTCAAAGCCTAAATAAATCAAAAAAATCATGAGTTATAAATACTTTTGATTTTATATGATTTTATATGATTTTATTTGATTTAAAGTGAATAAATTCAATTAAAAATCAAATTAAATAATAAAAATAAGATATGGGCTCATGGCTGAAGCTAGGACACGTGAACAATGATGCAAGCTCAAATCAAGTGTAAAATAATGGGCCTATTTGACAAAATTTGAAGTTTTGGGGATAGTTGACTTTTGGCAATTTTGCAAAAATGTCCAACTTTAACAATGCATAACTTCTTCAATTTTGAACTTTTAGAGGTGTTCTTGGACTCTTTAGAAATCTTGATATGTCCTCTAACCAAATATTTTGGTATAATCTCATTTTGATATTCCATGCTCAAGTTATAAGCTTTGGAAAAAAAGGTGTTTTTGTTGACTTTCAAAAATCACCTATTATGTCCAAATTTGTAACTTCTTGTGAGTGAATTTTTGGATCTTGGAGTATGAAGATGGATTGTAGGAAATTGCATCCTATTCAAAATGAGCTTTGGATGGGTCATTTCTCATAAAGTATGAAAAAGTTATGCTTGGTCAAAGTTGAGTTGACTTTTCCTACAAAACCCTAATTTAGCAACTTTTGAGTCTTGATGAATTTTGAGCAATCCTTGATGAATCATGATCAACCCTTGATCAAATGATGAAATATCCTTCAAAATTAGAATGTTGACAAAAAATCTTGAAGTTTGTCTGTTTATAGGTCACAATTGACTTTTGCCCTATCAAAGTCGATTTTTGGACCCTTTGAGCAATTGACTGAGCAAACTTCCTCTGCAAGGCTTGAAATTTGACATGGATGACCTTGAGAACATATTAGGACAATTTTGAGCATTTGAGGTCATTTGTATTCAAAAATATTGATGCAACACAAAACCCTAATTTGGGGTTGACTGCCTTAGGAGATAGCTTGTCTGTCCAATTCTTGAGCAACCTTGAGCCACTTGGAGATTTTTCTTGCAATGTTTTGAGGAATATGAGAGGGAAAATTTTGGGGTACAACACCCATGGATAAACACAGATAGAAAGGGTGCTAATACCTTCCCTTTCTATAATTAACCCCCCGAACCCGAGAAATATCTCGAAAAAGGAATTTTTCTGTGCTTTTTTTCCTTTCCTTGTTGGATAAAATAAAAGTCGGTGGCGACTATTGCTTACCGCGACATTTTACAAATACAAAAAGCAAAACGCAAACCAGCATTAAAAAAAACAGCCAGTTCTTCCCACCGTATCACACCATGACCCAAAAGTTTAGATTTTCTCAATGCACCATCTTTGAATTTTCTCAAATTTTACCAACTTGGGCAACCCATAACTTGTTCAATTTTTATCTCATGATTATGATCTTAGACCTTTTGGAAATCCCAAGATGTCTACTTCAATCCCTCTTTTGATCAATTTTGCATTTGAAGACTTTATCTTGATGTAAATGGTCTTGACAAAAAGTGTCTTTTGTTGACTTTCTGAAAATGGCCTGTAATGTATGAGCTTGTATCTTTCAAATGGTGCATTTCTTGGACTTGAAGGAAAATATAAGTTCTATGGAATTGGATTCTCTTCAAAATGAGCTTTGGTTGGGAAAAAATGGATGATGTATGTGAAAGTTATGCCTGGTCAAAGTTCAGTTAACTTTTCCTATGGAAACCTTAATTTTGCAATTCTTGACTTTGGATAGATTAGGAGCATTTCTTGAGGAATCATAATAAACCCTTGATCAAATGATGGATATCACTTCAAAATGTTGGCGTTGACCAAAATCTTGAATTTTGACTGTATATAGGTCACAATTGACTTTTTACCTAGTATAGTTGATTTTCAATCATTTGTGCAATTGACTGAGAAAACTTGTATTGGAAGGCATGAAACTTGGCATAGACAATCTTGAAGACATATTTGGACCATATAAATCATTTGAGACCTTTGGATTTCACACATCTTGGTGAAAAGTGAAACCCTAATTAGAGGTTCATTACTTAGGAGGAGAATTTGTCTGGTCAATTCTTGGTCATCCTTGAAAAATTAGGAACCTCAATGAGCATGTCTTGAGTAAAACAGGAGGGAAAATTTTAGGGTACAATAGCTGCCCCTGTTCAATATTCTTAAACCTAAGGATTTAGATTGGCTTGTCTGTCTTTCGTGATCTGAAGGTGGAAAATGATTGAACACTAGAGTGTTCAGAAATTTACACTCGCATGAAGTAACACCGATGGTTGATGATGTCGGAATGGGCTTAAAGATGTCATTAGGAGAAGATGATAGAGATTCGTCGGAGATGGGCTTAAAGATGCCATCTGGAGAAGATGACAGAAAGTCATCAGAAATGGGCTTAAAGATGCCATCCAGAGAAGATGACAGAAAGTCGTCAAAAATGGGCTTAAAGATGCCATCCAAAATAGATACTGATGTCATAAGAGGTATCTTTATGGGGGATTCATGTTCCTGCTGTCCGAGGAGGAGTCCACTGAGGAAGGTTAATTTTTGTTGTTGTCTTGCTTGAGGAAAACTCTGTGGGTAATAGAATATAGGAACTTCAATTGTCCAAGGCTCTACTGAAGAGTTATCTCTGTAATGGAGATATGAGAGTTTGCTGCTTTCTGGTTGAAATCCAGGCATCACAGTGACTTGCTGGGGATAATGGAATTAACCGCTATCTGAAAAATGTAATAAAAAGAGCATGTGTAGGGTTGTTTTAGGATGAGTCTGTGTTAGTCTGCATCCGAAGATATATGAGAAGGAGCCTGTGTGGGGCTACTTCAGGATGACTCCGTGTTAGACTGCATCTGGAAATCATGAGAAGAAACCCGTGTAAGATTGCTTCAGGATGAGTCTGTGTTAGACTGCATCTGGAGATCATGAAAAGGAACCCATGTAAGATTGCTTCAGGATGAGTCTGTGTTAGACTGCATCTAGAGATCATGAGAAGAAACCCGTGTAAGATTGTTTCATCTGGTCATGTAGATAGTTTTCCTGTCTAGTTTCAGGTGTTAATCTACAATCAGTCGTTCACAGATAGTTGTCCTGTCTTGTTTCAGGTATTAATCCGAAACTTGCTTTTGTCGGTTGTTGAGATAGTTGTCCTGGCTAGTTTCGTATTAATCTCTGACATTAGAAAGAAAGATAGTTTCCCCATCTAGTTTCGGGTATTAATCTTCAATCTTCTCATGTAGATAGCTTTCCTGGCTTATTACAGGTATTAATCTATAATCGGCCGTCCACAGATAGTTGTCTTGGCTTGTTACAAGTATTAATCTGGAACTTGTTTTTGTCAGCCGTTGAGATAGTTGTCCTGGCTAGTTTCAGGTATTAATCTCTAACCTTAGAAAGAAAGATAGTTTTCCCATCTTGGTACAAGTGTTAATCTTCAATCTGCTCATGTAGATAGTTTTCCTGGATGATTATAGGTGTTAATCTATAATTGGTCGTCCACAAATAGTTTTCCTGGCTTGTTACATGTATTAATCTGTGACTTTGTTTTTCGTCGATCGTTGAGATAGTTGTCATGTCTGCTAATTTAACCTGAAAAGTTAAAATCAATTTCATGCGATGTCATGATGTATGAATTGCATGACGCTCTCAAAATAAATGAGATTGTGATATATGCATTTGTGTTGCATATGCTATGATGTTTTTAGAATGATGTATGAATGCAATGTATGAACGTGTCATCTGTTCTATTGCAGTGTTGTCGAATTAGGGAAAATAAATCCCTGATTGTAGCTGGGGGTGAAGAATGTATGTCTTTAAATATCTATTGAATTTGAAATGCTGGGAAACGGACTTCCGTTATTAGAGAAATAAACTCTGTTGTGGAAGGAAAACTCTGTGAACTGCTTGGGGATTTTGTTGAAATCCTGCTGAGGAATCCTGAAAAGCTTGGCGACTTCACTGGGGAATCTTTTTGTTGGAGAAGTAATTTGGAGATTCTTGTTTCGCTGGGGATATGAGAACACCTAACACCATTAGGCTGCATGCTGAGAATATGGCAGTGACCTTGTAGCAGGATGCCCCTGTCTCTGTACCTGCTAGAGAAGGTATCTATTGGAGGAAATACCTGCAGGGATTTTGTGGATGGCCCTTAGATATCACCCTCTTTCTTAAAGCCATTAGTAACACTCTTTCTGTTTTTTTCATGCGTATATTTGTAAGCAGTAATCACATTCAAATGCATATGTTCAAAAATAATCACTGGATGTTTTCGCAAACAAAACAGAAAAATAAAAACAAATAGTTTTGTACTTTTAAAGGAATAGCTTTGTATGATCTTGAATAAGAGTTTTTGTACAAGGAGACGAACATCCTAGTAAGAGAATGCCGTCGTAAGAATAAAAATTTACAAAATGGCATACAAAGAAAACAACTATGTAAAATAATCCCATTGGGTTCCCATTCGCTATTGCCTTTATGCCTTTGAGCGTCTCATCTCTTTTGTTGTTTGTCCAAAGCTGACTGGATTGATTAGTACCACTTGAGCTTGACAGTTGATACCGAAGATTGGCTGTAAGGTGATCCAACGAGACATAGTTATACACTTTAAATCCCTAACTTTTTCCTGGACCTCCCTTTCGGGTTTTCAGTCCACCGGGATACCCTTTTTTGCCCAAGCTGCCTTTTTAGGTTTTCGACTTGCCGGGTGTACATATTATTTTCATCTATATCCCTAATATTTGCCCGAACCCTTTTGGTTCGTCGGGATGCCCTTATTTTTCCTAGGCCAGTCAACCTAGCGGGTCTTTGTTCACGCGTAGTATCTTTTAACTATATCTACGTTTACAGGGTGTGAAAGGTCGTCACCGTACATAGTGGTTAAGATCATGGCTCCACCAGAAAATATGTTCTTGATCACAAATGGCCCTTCGTATATGGGAGTCCATTTTCCCCTGGGATCACTTTGAGGCAGTATGATGCGCTTGATTACTAGGTCACCATCCTGATATACCTAACTTCTTAGCTTCTTGTTAAAAGCTTTGATCATATGTTTTTTGCACATCTGACCATGATAGACAGCCACGAGCCTCTTCTCGTCAATCAGGTTTTAACTGGTCAAGTCAAGTCTGAACCCATTCGTCTTTGCTCAAACCTGCATCTCTCAGGATTCTCAAGGAAGGAATCTGGACTTCTATGGATAGGATAGCTTCCATACCATATACCAAAGAGAAAGGAGTTGCCCTTGTTGAGGTGCGCATTATGGTACGGCAACCATGAATAGAAAACGGTAGCATCTCATGCTAGTCTTTGTATGTCACCGTCATCTTCTGTATGATCTTTTTGATATTTTTATTAGCAGCTTCTACAACGCCATTCATCTTCGGCCGGTAAGGAGAAGAGTTATGATGTTGGATCTTAAATTGCATGCAGAGCTCGGTGATCATAGTGTTGTTGAGATTAGTACTATTATCTGTAATAATTCTTTCTAGAATACCGTATCGACAGATAAGGTTATGTCTGATGAATCGGGCTACAATGTTATTGGTAACATAAGCGAATGAAGCTGCCTCGACCCACTTCGTAAATTAATCAATGGCGACCAGGATGAAACAATGTCCATTAAAAGTTGTAGGTCTAATTTCTCCAATCATATCGATGCCCCACATTACAAATGGCAAGGGAGAATTCAAGATGTTCAAGGGAACCGGGGGCACATATACCTTATCAGTATAGATCTGACACTTGTGACAAGTTCACGAATGCTGATAACTGTCTGCTTCCATAGTGGACTAGCAGTATCATTCCCGTATGATCTTTTTAGCCACTGTGTGCCCACTAGAATGAGTGCCAAATGTACCTTCATGAAAATCTGCCATAATCTTCTCTGCTTCACTCTTGTCTACACACCGAAGCAAGGTAGAATCATGGTTGGGCTTGTAGAGGATCCCGTTACTGAGGAAGAACTTGGCAGAGAACCTTCTTAGGAACTTCTTATCATTGACTGAAGCTCCCTCGGGATACTCTTGGGCCTCGAGATATCTTTTGACTTCATGGAGCCAAGGTTTGTCCGCTACTTTTTCAGTATCAATCTCATAACAGTATGTTGTTTCATCCATTCTCTTAATAGTGATATGAGGAGCTTCATTATCCCACCTAACCTTGAACATGGATGACATAGTATCTAGCGTGTCCGCTAGTTGATTTTCCTCTCGCGAAAAATGCTCAAAGGCAATTTCTTCAAAATGTAGAATCAGTGTCAACACATGCTCTCTGTAAGGGATGAGATTAGTATGCTTCATGTCCCATTCTCCTTTGATTTAACTGATTACTAAGGTCGGGTCTCCAAATACACTCAAGAATTTTATCCTCAAGTCGATAGCAGCTTTGAGACCCATAATGCATGCTTCATACTCAGCCATATTGTTGGTACAATTGAAACATAATCTGGCAGTGAAAAACATATGACAACCTTCAGGAGATATGATTACAATGTTGATGCCATTGCCAAGAGCGTTGGAAGCTCCATCAAAAACCATAGTCCATCGGGATCCTTTTTCAGGTCCTTCATCCGGTCCAGGTTCTTCATAATCAGTTACTAACATGATGTTTTCATCCGGGAACTCAAAATTCATGGATTGATAGTCATCCAGAACCTTATGATCTAAATGATCAGCTAATACACTTCCCTTAATTTCTTTCTGGGTTATATATTTAATATCATACTCGGTCAAGATCATTTTCCATCTTGCTATTCTTCCGGAAAGAGCGGGCTTCTCAAAGATGTATTTGATAGGATCTATTTTAGATATCAACAAGGTAGTGTGAGTCAACATATACTGTATGAGCAGCCCATTCCAAAGCGCATCAAGTTTTCTCGATAAGTGAGTGTTGTACCCCAAAATTTTCCCTCCCATATTCTCAAAGATTTGCCAAGTCAAGCTTCAAAATTCCCCAAAAGGCTACACAATCAACCATCCTCCTGAAGCCAGTCAAACTAGGGTTTTGGTTCTCACAAGGAAGCTGAAGTTTTCAAGGGCTCAATCAAGTCTCCCATGCTCATAAACATTGTCAAGCACCTACATGTCAAGTTTCAAGACTTTCAGCACGAAATTACACAGTCAAAACCCTAATTGCACTACAGTCAACTGTAGGGGCAAAATGGTCATTTGACAGTCAAAAGTTCAAATTTTTGGTCAACATCTCATTTTGAGGCCACAAACATCATTTGATCAATGCTTGATCATGATTCTCAAAGTTTGGCTCAAAAAGTCTCAAGATGCAAAAGTTTCTATTTTTGGACAGCTGAAAAGTCAACTGTAAATTGACCAGGGCATAACTTTTTCATGGTTCATTAGAAAAATCCCATCCAATGCTCATCTTGAAGGGGGAGACATTTCCTACAACTCATATTCACACTCCAAGTCCAAGAAATGCTCTCACAAAAAGTTATCAATTTCAACATTATAGGTCATTTTCAAAAAGTCAACAAAAAGGGACTTTAAGTCAAAGACCATAACTTGAGATTGGTAAATCAAAATGACATGGGACCAAAGACATTGGTTAGAGGACTTCAAGACCTTTCCAAAATGTCCAAGAACATGTTCATAACTTCAAAATTGAGCAAGATATGAATTGGAGAAGTTGGGAAATTTTTATGAAATGGCCAAAATCAATTATCCTTGAAACTTCATTTTTGACAAAAGGGGCCCACTTTTTCCACTTGTTTCAGCTTGTCCATGCTTCCCACGTGTCCCACAAATTATTTCAAGATTTAAAATTAATTTTTCCATTTTTATTTAATTTTATTTGATTTAATTCATTTTAAATCTTTTAAAATCAAATAAAAATTAAGAAAATTAATTAAAGGGTATATTTTGGGTTGAATAGCATTGAATCACCATCATTTACATCCCAAATTCGTTCAAGACCTATTTCAAGCAAAAAAAATCAATTTTTCACAAATATGGCAATTGGTTCAATGTTGGTTATGGAGGAAATCAAGAACTTCATTGCAAGGCTTAAAAGCTCCTTAATGTGACTGATTCTCATCCAAGCCTATATATACAAGCCTTGCAAGCCTCATTCACAACCTAGAAAAAGTGCACAAACGGCCAGAGAAAAGTTCAAAATTTGTCAAAAAAAAGTGTGAGATCCTAAGGTCCATTATCAAGCACTGTAAGTATTCTCAGGTCCCCCCACTTTATTCAATATTTTTCTCTTTAACATAATTCTGTGCAGTGCTTCATCAAAGGACCACCATACAACTCCATCCCTTGGCACGCCACATGTCACCAAGGGTCAATCCAAAGGCTATCACGTGAGTTCCACCATACGCATTGGTCAACACCCCCCTTTGTTTGCTCTCTTTCACTCTTTTTTTATTTTTCTATTTTTATTTGTTTAATTTAGTTTTAATTTAATTCTTTAAATTAATATTTTTCATAATATAAAAAACCAAAAAAATCATAAAATCATAAAAATCAAAATATGTTTTATTTTAATTTAATTCATCAATGACCTTTTTTTTGTAAATAAATTCAATAAGTAATTTAGTTTTAATTTTAGGTTGTTAATTTTAATGTTTTTTTTAATAACTAAAAAAATATAAAAAAATAGACCTTTAGCACTTTTTTATCTTTTTTTTTAATTAAATATTTTTATTATAAGTATCATTAACCATTAATTTTGTAAATAAATTTTATAATTAATTTAGTTTTAATCCTAGGTTTTAACTTTAATGCATATTCTTTAATAAATAAAAAAAAACGATTAGAATTAGAATTATTTGACTTTTAATTAATTTAATTTTCTTTAATGTCATAAATACAAAAACATAAAAAATAAGTTCTTTCTTTTTATTTAACTTAATTATTTTAGTAATTTTATTTTAATTCCTTTAAAGGGTCCAACGCCCTCGCATTTGATTATTTTCTTTTTTCGCGCGTTTTATTTGTTTCTTTGTTGTAAATATAATGTACTTGTTCCAAAGCCTTGTAATAGTCAATTAGGCATTTATTTTCTGCAATTTATTTTAAATCGGGTCTGGATTAATTTGGCGTTGTAGACCCGCGCCTTTGTAATAGCGTAGGACCTTTTATCTTTTCCGCACTTTAAATTCCCGCACTTTTTAACTGTTAACAATAACATGAAAGAATGAATGCCCGAAAATAAAATCAAAGCGTAGATCACCAATGCATGACAAGACAAACAATAAACTGAAAATGACACAATTCACACACCACCCCTAGGGTACGCCTCACTGTTGCCTTACCTCGAAAGGTGATCGTCGAGTAGAGGATGTCTTAGTAAGTCCTCATGATCCTGGAACCTGGCATGAGGGTAGCTTCTAAGGTGTCTTCCCATTGCTCTGGTGATCACCCTGTTGCCTTGCCCCTCGAAACGTGGTCGTTGAGTACAGGACGTCTTAGTAAGTCCTTATGTTCCATTTGATCTAGTTGCCTCGAATAAGTTGCCTCAGAACGGTCGCCTCAGAATAAAAGATCAATGGCATAAGGGTAGCTTCTAAGGTATCTTACTATTGCTCAGTGTCCACAATGTCCCGAACCCTCGAATTGACCCGAACACCTCCAACGGTGGTGCTACCTACCTCTCAATGGTGGGATGGCACTACTTTAAGGACAATTACACAGAAGAATTCCTTAGGGTAGGTAGATTCTCATAGATACTTGCTCTTTTCAAAAACAAACAAAATACTTTTCTCACAGACACTTTTCAAAAAGCTTTCAAAACAACTTTTCAAACACTCTTGAGGACTGATACAAGAGTCGATCTGAAACTTTAAACAAAACTTTTTCAAACCCACCCACACTTTGAAAAGCAAACAAAAATTTTGAAAACACAAGTGAGCAAGTATCTAAGAGCCCATGGACAACCATGGATAGAAAGGGTGCTAACACCTTCCCTTTCTATAAATCTACCTCCCGAACCGAGAGTAATCTCTTTAAAGGAATTTTTCTGTGCTTTTGTCCTTTCCATTTGGAGAAAATAAAAGACGATGGCGACTCTTGCTTACCGCGACATTTCGCGAAACCAGCTTTAAAACAGTCAGTTCCAGATCCACCGATCACAGAACTAGCGACTCTGCTGGGGACACTTATAAAGTGAGGTGTACCTTAGGACTAAGATCACTGTGTTTTCAATTGCTTTGATTTGTTTGCTTTAAATTGCGGGACTGTCTTGGGAGTTCTATAGATCCTAACCTGGATCTGGGGATACCTTCTTAGAAAGTAGCAACAAGGCTGTGAGGGAACTGTGCGGGGTATACCGACATGGTTGAAGCAGTCTGCTACGTTGATGTGGCACTTTGGTGTGTACCGGTAACCCTTGAGTTTAATCAAGGAGAGTACGGGGCCTCCGCGTGGTGTCGTGAAGCATCAACAGACCTTAGGAACCTTAATTGAACCATCTTGGCCTATTTAGGGTAGTGAGATAACTACTTTGGTGTACTCCAAAGTCGGTTGATACTCGATACTACACTCAATTAAGGGTTGTTTTCTTGGGATATTTTGATCGCCAGTCAGTGGCTAAATCGAAACGATGAACAATGAAAGTAATCCAATGATATTGAGATCCTTAGAACCCGGTTACTTCTAATAGGACAGGTTGAGCCCACCAACTTCAAGAGGGTAATACCCAGACCCCATGCTGGCCTGAACTCTAAGGGTTTCCCTTGTGTGACTTGTGTGCCTTCCAACTTGACTACTTGCATGCTTGTTATCTGACATTTGAGTTGCTTGCATGTTTTGTTTATAGTCCTTAATTGGGACTCATAACAGGGTTTACTAAGTTTCTCGCAAGTTTTGTTTACAGTCCTTAAATGGGACTCATAACAGGGTTTACCTACATTACCCCACGCATAGCATAACATCATGACATCATGTCATTGCATGCATCCTACATAAGGACTAATCCATTTCAAGGATCTCAAAGGTCTGTGGTGCTGGTCACGATCGACCAAACTGCCTAGCCAGGGGCAAAGGGGATTTATTTTCCTCTAAGCCAAGGTTGTCAGAGGCTATGACCCACTGGATATGGTGATCCTTTTGACCCTTGAAGAAGGACTCTCAACAACATGAAGTTCCTTCAATCAAGCCACCGGATTCAAATTCTAACAATTTTTTCTTGTCTACCCTGCGAGGTCCTTGAAAACATTGCATGCATATCATACATATCATCGCATAACAGGTACCCTTGTTGCAGGTCACTTACCTTTCTCGCTGTTTATTTCAGCCATGGCTTCCCAACAAGATAACCAGGACCTTCACACTCAAGAGACCCAGTTCAAGGAAATCTTCCTAGGTCTATCCAAGGGGCAGGAAGAGTTGAGGACACTCCTCATGGGGAATCTGATCAAAAAGAGTCCTGAAGATGACAAGGACGAACAGCTGAAACGTCTACAAGTTGAGGTAGACACGTTGAAAACCCAGATGCTGGGGCAAAGGGCCCTCATTCAAGGTCTGGCTCAGGAGCAAGGAGAGCTGAGGGCCATGATCAGTCAGCTTCATCAAGACATGAAGCAACCAGCCCAAATCAGGGACCAGGTCATGGAACAACTTCCAAGAGGGCAAAGGTCGGGTCCAATGAATAGACCTCTCCGAGTTGCTACTACTTCTCAGGTCCAACAACGACCTCGCCGAGAACAGCGGGTTGATCAGAACAGGTCGGACGAGCCTAAGGGACAATTCACCTATATCAACATGTCATGGTCACGAGCTTTGCAGCACCTGTTAAGGATGAACCTGATTGCGGTGATCAACCCTCCTGCAAATCCAAAGACTTCCTCTCCAAATTACAACCCAGAAGCGAGGTGCGCTTACCATTCTGGTAGCCCGGGGCACGATACTGAGGGCTGTTGGGCACTGAAGTACAAGATTCAGAACATGATCGATGCTAAAAAGATCGAGTTCGAGCCCGCCGTGACTCCCAACGTGATCACTGCTCCCTTGCCAAAACATGGCTAGGATTGAGAAATTTTTGTTCATTAGAATCTTTCAAGTTGTAATTTTCTTTTGATTGTTCAAACATTTGTTCATGTTAAACGTTGTTATTTCATTAATGCATCACATATGTCTGTTTTAAATCAATATATTCACATTCGCTATATGCAAATTATTTTCATATTTTTTCTGATGATCAACTCTCGATAATTCTAAGCCTCTTGAGGGAGGATGACAAAAACGATACCACGATCTTTACCGTATGCTTTTGAACAGACCCTGCTGATGAGGTACAGGCATTGTTTCAATCCCTAAACACCGGAGTTATAAGGATGATAATCCCTCGTCAACCCCTCTGAGCCAAAGAAGTAGGAGTTTTTCTTTTCGAAATTTAAAACCCTTAATCATAACCTGGGGCAGGGTAGTCTCTCAGTTGATCCAAGTGCATAACAAATGGCACCAAAGAGGTCCTTACAAAACAAAGAAAGACAGTGATGGTTCAGAACAATCATAAGGACAGGCAGTCATTATCAAAAAAAAATCATAAATGAAAAGCCCAAGAAGTCAAAACCTACAAAGGGGACTTACGAAACTGGGGCATCCCGCTGACTGTAATTCCAAAAAGGAAACAGCTCAGGCAAAAAATAGGGATAACGAAACCAAAAAGAAAGAGGTCCTACAAACCCTCAACAAAAACAAAAATGGCTGTCTATTCCAAATAAATCATCAATATCTGAACCCTCACCGGAAAATCAGAGCAAAGACTCAAACAAGGTCTAACGTATGATCAACTGAGTTTAGGTTTGGAGAACATCACGAAGAGTGGGTGGGTACAAATAATTTGAGCCTTTATCCTTTGTTTCTTAAACCGTGAACCAGGCCACGTTACAACCCTTAAAAGTCCTAGCTGAAGCATGGGTTAGTTCGAAAGCATACTGTTACGAAAGGTATCCCGACTCCTTAAGGCTTGCTATAAAATATTGAGTTGACATCACGTTTTACAAACAATCACTTGTTTTATGAAAAAGAATGCATTTTCAAAATCTTCAAGACAGACATAGGCTTTGCATTTTTAACATAACTTTGTTTGCATATGAATTTTTGTTTGAACAGCAGGGAAATTCGCACGACGAATGCCTAATGAACAGAAGTACCTCCAATCAAGGGGCAGACATGACCATGGTCCATTATCTGGGGCAGTCCAATCAAGATTCGGAGAATCCCTCAAAAGGCCAACCAACCTGGGGCAAATCTCCGCCTGAATCACTTGGGGCATTCCAACAACGAATCTTGCCTGATCAAATACCTTCTGGTGGTATGGCATGGCAAAACACTTCTAACAGGGGCAACTCCCTACCTTCTGAAAGCACGGACATAGTTGAAAAAATACTGCGCATAATCAAGGACCCGCTAGGTTGACACACCTAGGCAAAAATAAGGGCTTCCCGGTGAACCAAAAGGGTTCGGGCAAAAATAAGGGATGAAAATGGAAAAATATGTACACCCGGCAAGTCGAAAACCTGAAAAGGCGGCTTGGGCAAAAATGGGTATCCCGGTGAACTGAAAACCCGAAAGGGCGGTCCAGGCAAAAGTTAGGGATCAAAGCGTACGACTATGTCCTGCCACCTGCCTACCAGAAGAAGGGTTGTTCATCAACGACTATCAACACTTCACAGGTCTTCCTTTTCCAACCTCAGAAACAGGGGCAATAAAGAGTTGTCTAAGCGATCTAATTGTTCTGTCCCCTAAGGTATCAAGGTAGGTTCAGCTAAAAAACGTAACCGGCATATCTCAATTCCCCAGAGAGTGAGTCAGCAAGCAGTGCACTCTTCCTCAAGCAAAGCTTCAAATCTTAAGGAAGTTGAGTATCCTACCAGCAGATCTCAACCTTCCCCAGCAGCATATACATATTCTTAACGAGCATCCCCGGCAGTCTTGGCCTAAAGATTGTTCCCCGGCGGTATATCAAACATTCAATGGAGTCATTTCTCCGGTGCATATCAAACTTCCCCAGGAGAGTCCAATCCAGTTTCCCCAGGAAAGGTTGGAATCCATCTCCCCAAACAGTAAGCTTATCCCCAGTAGATTCTGGAAGCTTATCCCTCGCAGAGCACGAGCGCGTCGCCCGGCTTTATTTAAAGAGTTATTTCCTTAACAGGATATAACTGGGTTATCCTCAGCCAAAAGCCACGGAAAGATCGTCGTCGACAAAGTCTTATCATCCCCAGCGAAGTCTATTAACACTTCCAACATGACAACGGTATCCCCAGCGGAGTTCTCATACAACATTTCAACAAAGTATCTCTCTCCCCACAGAGTATCGTTTCTCAGCAAGATCGCTAGAGTACCTTCCTCCCTGCAGAGTTATTCCATTCGCCAAGCTTATTCCCCAACGGAGTCGTCTTCTCCTACCGGTTCATTCTTGCAACCATCACTCCCCAGTGGAAACAAAGAATGCTATTCACATCAGCCCAGGATTTGACTTCCCGACATCCGTCTAGGATTTATTTTCCTAAGACGAAAACATACATTCACAAACAACATATCTTCATACATTATAGCATGCATATACGCATCATGAACATACAATCTCATTCATTCTGAGAACATCTCGCATGTCATACATCATGGCATCGCATACAACTAACGTTTTGTCTTTTCAGGACAAAAGTTAATACAAAGATAATTGCTATCAACTGTCGTGATTCCAGATCCGATTCCTGAATCTTGCCAGGGAGTATCTATTGACGACTACAGTACCAGGCTCGATTCCTGTATCTAGACAGGGCACGTCTGAAGAGTTCGAGGATCCGATACCTAAATCTTGCCAGGGTGTATCCGTTGAAGACTAACATTACCAGACTCGATTCCTGTATCTAGACAGGGCACGTCAGAAGAGTTCGAAGATCCGATTCCTGAATCTTGCCAGGGAGTATCTGTTGACGAATACAGTACCAGACTCGATTCCTGTATCTAGACAGGGCACGTCTGAAGAGTTCGAGGATCCGATACCTGAATCTTGCCAGGGTGTATCCGTTGAAGACTAACATTACCAGACTCGATTCCTGTATCTAGACAGGGCACGTCTGAAGAGTTCGAGGATCCGATACCTGAATCTTGCCAGGGTGTATCCGTTGAAGACTAACAGTACCAGACTCGATTCCTGTATCTAGACAGGGCACGTCTGAAGAGTTCGAAGATCCGATTCCTGAATCTTGCCAGGGAGTATCTGTTGACGACTACAGTACCAGACTCGATTCCTGTATCTAGACAGGGCACGTCTGAAGAGTTCGAAGATCCGATTCCTGAATCTTGCCAGGGAGTATATGTTGACGACTACAATACCAGACTCGATTCCTGTATCTAGACAGGGCACGTCTGAAGAGTTCGAAGATCCGATTCCTGAATCTTGCCAGGGAGTATCTGTTGACGACTACAGTACCAGACTCGATTCCTGTATCTAGACAGGGCACGTCTGAAGAGTTCGAAGATCCGATTCCTGAATCTTGCCAGGGAGTATCTGTTGACGACTACAGTACCAGACTCGATTCCTGTATCTAGACAGGGCACGTCTGAAGAGTTCGAAGATCTGATTCCTGTATCTTTCCAGGGAGTATCTGTTGAAGACTACAGTACTAGACTCGATTCCTGTATCTAGACAGGGCACGTCTGAAGAGTTCAAAGATCCGATTCCTGTATCTCACCAGGGAGTATCTGTTGACGACTACAGTACCAGACTCGATTCCTGTATCTTGCCAGGGTGTGTCTGAAGAGTTCGAGGATCCGATACCTGAATCTTGCCAGGGTGTATCCGTTGAAGACTAACAGTACCAGACTCGATTCCTGTATCCTGCCAGGGTGTGTCTGAAGAGTTCGAGGATCCGATGCCTGAATCTTGCCAGGGTGTATCCGTTAAAGACTAACATTACCAGACTCGACTCATGTATCTCGCCAGGGCACGTCTGAAGAATTCAAAGATCCAGCTCCTGTAACCAATCAGGACACATCTATCCAAAGCATCTGAAAACCAGCTCCTGCAACATGCCAGGTACTCATTTTTCTTTTGCAGATACACAAGTTCTCGCTAAGGAATCTCTTATGCGATCAACATCCAGATGGCATCTATAAGCCCATCATCCTATCCATCAATCTCTAAATAGCATCTATACGCCCATTTCCATCACACTGCTACTATGTGAGCGCAAATTTCTGGGCACTTTAGTGTTCAATCATCTTCTACCCTCGGATTACGAAAGGCACGTCAGCCAATCTGCATCCTCAGGTCTAAGAAGATTGAACAGGGGCAATTGTTGTACCCCAAAATTTGCCCTCCCATATTCTCAAAGATTTGCCAAGTCAAGCTTCAAAATTCCCCAAAAGGCTACACAATCAACCATCCTCCTGAAGCCAGTCAAACTAGGGTTTTGGTTCTCACAAGGAAGCTGAAGTTTTCAAGGGCTCAATCAAGTCTCCCATGCTCATAAACATTGTCAAGCACCTAAATGTCAAGTTTCAAGACTTTCAGCACGAAATTACACAGTCAAAACCCTAATTGCACTACAGTCAACTGTAGGGGCAAAATGGTCATTTGACAGTCAAAAGTTCAAATTTTTGGTCAACATCTCATTTTGAGGCCACAAACGTCATTTGATCAATGCTTGATCATGATTCTCAAAGTTTGGCTCAAAAAGTCTCAAGATGCAAAAGTTTCTATTTTTGGACAGCTGAAAAGTCAACTGTAAATTGACCAGGGCATAACTTTTTCATGGTTCATCAGAAAAATCCCATCCAATGCTCATCTTGAAGGGGGAGACATTTCCTACAACTCATATTCACACTCCAAGTCCAAGAAATGCTCTCACAAAAAGTTATCAATTTCAACATTATAGGTCATTTTCAAAAAGTCAACAAAAAGGGACTTTAAGTCAAAGACCATAACTTGGGATTGGTAAATCAAAATGACATGGGACCAAAGACATTGGTTAGAGGACTTCAAGACCTTTCCAAAATGTCCAAGAACATGTTCATAACTTCAAAATTGAGAAAGATATGAATTGGAGAAGTTGGGAAATTTTTATGAAATGGCCAAAATCAATTACCCTTGAAACTTCATTTTTGACAAAAGGGGCCCACTTTTTCCACTTGTTTCAGCTTGTCCATGCTTCCCACGTGTCCCACAAATTATTTCAAGATTTAAAATTAATTTTTCCATTTTTATTTAATTTTATTTGATTTAATTCATTTTAAATCTTTTAAAATCAAATAAAAATTAAGAAAATTAATTAAAGGGTATATTTTGTGTTGAATAGCATTGAATCACCATCATTTACATCCCAAATTCGTTCAAGACCTATTTCAAGCAAAAAAAATCAATTTTTCACAAATATGGCAATTGGTTCAATGTTGGTTATGGAGGAAATCAAGAACTTCATTGCAAGGCTTAAAAGCTCCTTAATGTGACTGATTCTCATCCAAGCCTATATATACAAGCCTTGCAAGCCTCATTCACAACCTAGAAAAAGTGCACAAACGGCCAGAGAAAAGTTCAAAATTTGTCAAAAAAAAGTGTGAGATCCTAAGGTCCATTATCAAGCACTGTAAGTATTCTCAGGTCCCCCCACTTTATTCAATATTTTTCTCTTTAACATAATTCTGTGCAGTGCTTCATCAAAGGACCACCATACAACTCCATCCCTTGGCACGCCACATGTCACCAAGCGTCAATCCAAAGGCTATCACGTGAGTTCCGCCATACGCATTGGTCAACACCCCCCTTTGTTTGCTCTCTTTCACTCTTTTTTTATTTTTCTATTTTTATTTGTTTAATTTAGTTTTAATTTAATTCTTTAAATTAATATTTTTCATAATATAAAAAACCAAAAAAATCATAAAATCATAAAAATCAAAATATGTTTTATTTTAATTTAATTCATCAATGACCTTTTTTTTGTAAATAAATTCAATAAGTAATTTAGTTTTAATTTTAGGTTGTTAATTTTAATGTTTTTTTTAATAACTAAACAAATATAAAAAAATAGACCTTTAGCACTTTTTTATCTTTTTTTTTAATTAAATATTTTTATTATAAGTATCATTAACCATTAATTTTGTAAATAAATTTTATAATTAATTTAGTTTTAATCCTAGGTTTTAACTTTAATGCATTTTCTTTAATAAATAAAAAAAAACGATTAGAATTAGAATTATTTGACTTTTAATTAATTTAATTTTCTTTAATGTCATAAATACAAAAACATAAAAAATAAGTTCTTTCTTTTTATTTAACTTAATTATTTTAGTAATTTTATTTTAATTCCTTTAAAGGGTCCAACGCCCTCGCATTTGATTATTTTCTTTTTTCGCGCGTTTTATTTGTTTCTTTGTTGTAAATATAATGTACTTGTTCCAAAGCCTTGTAATAGTCAATTAGGCATTTATTTTCTGCAATTTATTTTAAATCGGGTCTGGATTAATTTGGCGTTGTAGACCCGCGCCTTTGTAATAGCGTAGGACCTTTTATCTTTTCCGCACTTTAAATTCCCGCACTTTTTAACTGTTAACAATAACATGAAAGAATGAATGCCCGAAAATAAAATCAAAGCGTAGATCACCAATGCATGACAAGACAAACAATAAACTGAAAATGACACACAATTCACACACCACCCCTAGGGTACGCCTCACTGTTGCCTTACCTCGAAAGGTGATCGTCGAGTAGAGGATGTCTTAGTAAGTTCTCATGATCCTGGAACCTGGCATGAGGGTAGCTTCTAAGGTGTCTTCCCATTGCTCTGGTGATCACCCTGTTGCCTTGCCCCTCGAAACGTGGTCGTTGAGTACAGGACGTCTTAGTAAGTCCTTATGTTCCATTTGATCTAGTTGCCTCGAATAAGTTGCCTCGGAACGGTCGCCTCGGAATAAAAGATCAATGGCATAAGGGTAGCTTCTAAGGTATCTTACTATTGCTCAGTGTCCACAATGTCCCGAACCCTCGAATTGACCCGAACACCACCAACGGTGGTGCTACCTACCTCTCAATGGTGGGATGGCACTACTTTAAGGACAATTACACAGAAGAATTCCTTAGGGTAGGTAGATTCTCATAGATACTTGCTCTTTTCAAAAACAAACAAAATACTTTTCACACCGACACTTTTCAAAAAGCTTTCAAAACAACTTTTCAAACACTCTTGAGGACTGATACAAGAGTCGATCTGAAACTTTAAACGAAACTTTTTCAAACCCACCCACACTTTGAAAAGCAAACAAACATTTTGAAAACACAAGTGAGCAAGTATCTAAGAGCCCATGGACAACCATGGATAGAAAGGATGCTAACACCTTCCCTTTCTATAAATCTACCTCCCGAACCGAGAGTAATCTCTTTAAAGGAATTTTTATGTGCTTTTGTCCTTTCCATTTGGAGAAAATAAAAGACGGTGGCGACTCTTGCTTACCGCGACATTTCGCGAAACCAGCTTTAAAACAGTCAGTTCCAGATCCACCGATCACAGTGAGAATCTTGTTTCATAGTCGGTAAACTTTTTGCTAAGGTAGTATATTGCATGCTCTTTTCGACCAGACTCGTCATGCTGCCCCAGCACACACCCCATTGAGTTCTCTAACATTGTTAAGTACATGATCAGAGGTATTCCTTCAACTGGCGGCATCAAGATTGGAGGCTCTTGAAGATATTCCTTGATTTTGTCAAAGGCTATATGACAGTCACCGTTCCACTTTACTACCTGATCTTTCTTCAACAGTTTGAAGATTGGTTCACAAGTAGCAGTCAGATGGGAAATGAATTGGGCAATATAATTCAGTCTTCCTAAGAAACCTATGATTTCCTTCTCGACACGGGGAGTCAGTGTTTCTTGAATAGCTTTAACTTTTGCAGGATCAACTTTAATACCTTTACCACTAACGATGAAACCCAGGAGTTTACCGGATCTCACCCCAAAGGTGCACTTGTTCGGGTTTAACCTTAACTTATACTTCTTCAGTCTTTCAAACAATTTATGCAGATGATCAAGATGCTCTTCTTCAGTGTATGATCTTACTATCATATCATAAACGTATACCTCTATTTCATAGTGAATCATGTCATGAAGTAAAGCTACCATGGCACGCTGATAAGTTGCCCCAGAGTTCTTCAACCCAAAGGGCATAACCTTGTAGCAGATGGTGCCCCACTGTGTGACTAAGATAGTTTTCTCCATGTCTTCAGGCGCCATCTTGATCTGATTATAACCCGAGAAACCATCCATGAAAGAGCATACCTTGTGCTGAGCGGTGTTGTCGACCAAGAAATCAATGTGTGGCAATGGGAAGTCATCTTTGGGGCTTGCCCAATTTTGATCCCTGTAATCTATCACATACGTACCTTGCCATCTTTCTTTGGCACGGGAACAACATTATCAACCCATTAAGGATATGACGTCCCTGCTAAGAACTTTGTTTGAATTGCTTCATAACCTCGGCCTTGATCTTTTCTGACATTTCGGGACGCATGCGACGAACCTTCTGCTTAACCGGAGAGAAACCCTCTTTCATTAGCAGACGGTGAACCACAATATCAGTATCGAGCCCTAGCATGTCTTCGTATGGCCAGGCGGAGATTTCAACATATTCATGCAACATCTGGATCAATTTGTTCTTGAAACTGCTCTCTAGGTTGGCGCTCATCTTGACTTCTTTCCGGTCTGTCTCGGTACCCAAGTTTACAACTTTGACCGACTCTTCATGTGGTTGGATAGCTTTTTCTTCTTGTATTAAATTTCTGGAGAATTCTCCAAGTATTTCACAATCTTCCTCACCTTCGTCCTCGGCTTGGTAGATCAAATTTTCAAAGTCATAAGCGGAAATAGCAGAATCGTTATCAACAAAATCCATAGTGGACGAGGATCTACAATGTAGTGTATGGGCGTGTGTAAGAACACATAGCTATTTGAAAATTCAATAAAAAGGGAAGGTTGTTACTGTCTCCTCTTCTCTGCAGACAGTAACAACCTTCCCTTTTACATGATACTTTAATTTTTGGTGCAAGGTGGAAGTGGCGGCACCTGCCCCATGGATCCAGGGGCATCCCAATAGACAAGAATAAGTTGGTCGGATGTCCATTACATAGAAGGTGGACTCATATATCTGTGAACCCACTTTGATTGGGAGGTCCACTTCTCCATGCACCATTCTCTTGGACCCGTCAAAGGCTCAAACTATCATATTACTAGGCTTCAGTGCAACCCCTTCATAATCTAGTATGTCAGGAGCGTTTTTTGGCAGAACATTTAGAGAAGAGCCAATATCAATTAAGACATGAGCCAACGTAGTGCCCCTGCATTCTATAGAGATATACAGGGCCCTATTATGATTTCTCCCCTCCGGAGTCAGGTCAGCATCAGAGAAGCCTAATCCATTATTAGTTGTAAAACTAGCCACGTAACTTCCAAATTGATCAGCTGAAATATCTTGCGGTACGTGTGCAGTCTTCAAGAATTTTACTAAAGCCTATGTATGGGCTTCAGAACACAACAGTAAAGATAACATGGAGATTTTGGACGGGGTCTTCCCCAGCTGTTCAATAATTGTATAGTCGCTCATGCAGATGTTCTTTAAAACTTCTTCCAACTCTTGTCCAGAGGTGTCCTTGACTGCAATTTCTCTTGGTGCCTTCGTTTGGGAAGACTCTATCATTGGCTCTTTATCCTGAGCCTCGGCATTTGACTTGGTAATTGTGACTTGAACAGGTGGAGAGATTTCCAGGATGAAAATCCTTCCGCTCCTAGTAACTTTACTAGTCCCCACAACATTTACAATGATGGGATCAGCCTCTTCATCATCTTCATCAGACAAATCTTGTTTAATGCCATGGTAATAGACGTCAGACCCATAATTCCATGGAATAACCTTTTCTGAGGAATATAGGATGGGCCCAGGTGTTTTAATGATTAAAGGAGCAGCTTTTGGATTGGTGGTAATTCTTATAGGACCCTTGGAAGTGATCCTGAAAGGAGTACCAGATACGATAGACAGATTTTGGTACAAATTCTCAGCATACATAACTTTCTCAATCAAAATTACATGTTCATCCATCAGGCGTTGAACGCCTTCCTTCAGTAACCCACAACCATTGGGTTGAACTGCACAACAATAACATTCTTTAACACAACCCAGAAATAAACTGACTTGTAACAAATTGTCCTTGATTGTTGAGAGAGGAGTAACCACATCACTTATAGAGGAAACATACAAAACATCTTCAATAGCACTTATACATTTGTCATGCTTAGGCATGATTGCAGTAATCACGTTCGGAGTCTCTATAGGATCGAACTCAATTTTATTATTATCGATCATATCCTGAATCTTGCTTTTCAGGGCCCAGCAGTTGTTGGTGTCGTGCCCAGGACTGTTCAAATGATAGGCACACCTCGCATTTAGATTGTACTTTGGAGAGGATGTGTTGGAATTATAAGGAGGATCCCGTAGTGAAATGAGTTTAGCCTTTAATAAATGTTGTAATGCATGAGATAAAGGCATTCCGATCTTGGTAAATTTTCTTAACGGAGCTTCTGGTCTTTATCAGTTGCCCCGTTGTTGTTTTTGAACATGCACCGGATTAGAGATCAACACCGCTCCCACAGACTGATGGCAGTCACTTTTATTATGCCCCTTCTGGCTATAAACATCATTTACTTCTTTTTTCCCACCAAATGACTTCTTTACAACATTAAAAGATGTAGCCATTGGAATCTTCCCACTTTTAATACCACTTTCAACTCTTTCTCCAGTCAGAATCATCTCCGTAAAACCAGACGATGAGCTTCCAATCATTAGATTAAAGAATGGTCCTGTCAGAGTGCCCATAAACATATCTACCAGCTCCCGGTCAGTCAAGGGAGGTTGCACCCTTTCATCCAAATCTCTCCATTTTTGTGCATATTCCTTGAACCCTTCATTTGAGCCCATGGACATGTTTTGCAGTTGCACTCGAGTCGGTGTCAGGTCAGCATTATATTGATATTTCTTATAGAAAGCAGCAGCCAAGTCTTCCCATGTATAGATGTTGGTTCCCTCCAGCTGATAGAAGCATTCAAGTTGAGTGTCGAACAAGTTTTCTTGGAATAAATGGACCCACAATTTCTTGTTAGCAGTATGAGGTTGGATCTTTCTAAAATATGACCTCAAATGGAGTTTGGGACAAGAGACCCCATCATAATTAGAAAAGATGGGGACCTTGAACTTGTGAGGGATGACTACCCCTGGGATCAGACCTAGCTCTCCAAAATCCAATCCAGGAACCTTCTGGATTTCCATAGCTTTGAGACGATATTCCAACTACTTATACTTTTCATCTGCAGGAGGGTACTATTTGTTGGAGTAGTCTACATCTTCATAAACCTGATTATTCCTACCTTTAAGCTTGATTCTTCTACCATCCTCTTCCTGGTTGTCGTCTTCCTTAGAGGAAATATCATCCACTTGAACTGGTTGAGCAGGACCCTTGAACCTTCTCCCCATATTGAGGATAACATCCAGCTTTTTAGTCTTCTTTTTCTTGGATAGGAGCGCCATCGGGTCTTTTTGTCCCTGTGCCAGATTCAGAAGAGTCTCTTGAAATTGTGCATGCTGAGCCTGGAGATCCTTAACAGTTTTTTCGAGGGCCATCTTATACTAAAATAAACAGTAAGTAGATGCGAAAACCTATATGAAAAACCTGTTATGTAATGATGCATGATATGTAAATGCAATGTTTTCAAGGACCTTAAGAGATTTAAATTTGCTAACCAAGAGGAAACAGAAACAAAAATTTTTATTAGTAAATTAAAAATTACAATTGCCTCTTAGGTTACAATGAAAACAAAAGGGTCCCAAAGAGATAACAATATCAACTCCTAAAACCTAAGACTCAAGTCTCCCGCTGACGCTTCCTCTTTGTGTTGATGTATGCATTAAGGCTTTGCTCCTCGTGAAGTTGCTCTGTGAGCTCCAACACTTTCTTTTCACTTGCATAGAGTTGGGTCTCAAAGGTGTCCCGTTCTTCCTTGAGTTGAATCTAGGACTTCTACAATTCTTCAAGGTCAGTAGGCATGTCTGGATGGAGGATAGTGCGATAAACGTCTCTTATGATAACAGGATCCATGATCACTGGTAAGACAGCTGGGTATGGCATCATGAGGTTTTGAGTTCGAGCTCATACCTGTTTGAGATAGGGCTCCAGAGGGATGGAGTTCTTCTGTCCTAAAGCCTTAATATCAATCTTGCTTACCATGCCCCAAGCATGTATAAACTTCTGACAATAACCTTGAGGATCATTTTCATAATCGAACATAATACCCTAGATAAGTGCATCATGAGGACCATTTCTTCGAGCATAACCAAATTGATGCAGGGCCAGAGAAGGTTTGTAAGTAATACCTCCCCTAAATCCAAGGAGTGGAACATTAGGGAACTCCACACAATGGTCAATGATAGTGATATCCTCATGAAGTCGGGAATACCAGTAGATGTCTGTATGAGAAAGTGACATTATTATTTGCGACCACCTCAAACCTTGTTCATTCTTTATTACTGATCAAGGAAGGTGCGAAATAAACCACCTGGGTAGCAGAGGTATGCAACACATAAGAGTCCCTCGCCTCTTCATAGTACGAGTGTGAAGAGAATGCAAAATATCTGAGCAAGGTAGGCACAGGATTACGAGTAAGAAATTTTTTGACGGTGTTCACATCTATGAGTTGGTCTAGATTAGGGAATAATACCAAACCATAGATTAGAAGATCCAAGATATCCTCGAAATCCCGAAAGCTCATAGCATCTAGAAACAATTGAGCCTTCTCTATAAGAAATTTAGCCAAAAAACCTTTGACTCCACTTCTCATTTTCCAATTAGATACAATGTCGGACCGCTTCAGATGTAAGGTTGTTGTAATACCTTCTGGTTTCAGAGCTTCCTCTAAACCGGTGAAGGGTGTCTGGTTAAGAACATGTACCCCCAGTAATTAAGAGAACTCTTCCATTATGGGTACGAACTGATAGTCGGGAAAGGTGAAACAGTGATGTGCAGGGTCAAAGAACTGGAACAAAACACTCATCATGTCTTTGTCAAAACCTGGGGTAACCAGACTGAGTAGTCGACCATGCATGTTGATGAATGGAGAACTTTAAGGAACCTTTGAGACTAACTCCTTAAGTTGAGGAGGCACCCTTACAAAGTTGATCCAGATAGTGTTTCTGTGAGCGGAGGCCATAGCCTGCAAAATAGAACAAAGATAAATCTCTTGGTCCTTGAAATGGTTAGTGAAAATGATATGGTATGATGTCATGATGTTATAATGTAATGTTCGAACAATTAATCATACACAAATAAAACACACAAGGCCTTAGGTTTAAGCTTGCAAGTAGTTTAGGTAAGTACCCTCTTGAAGTTTTTTGTTGGCTCAACCTGTCCTAAAAGAAGTAACTGGGTCCTAAGAGCCTCAATATAATTGATCTTTCTCCCAGGAATTGTTTCAGCACAAGCATCTGATTTGCGAACGAAATATCCCGAGAGTCCGATCTTAATGAGTGTAGCATCGAGTATCAACCAAATTCAGTCTGCACAAAAGCCGACTATCTCACTACTTTCTAATGGCTAAGTTGTGTCAACTAAGGTTCTACGGTCAGTTAGTGCTTTATGACATCACACGGCAGCCCAACATTCTCCTTGACTTAACTCAAGGGACACCGACACCAACTAATGTGTCACACTAACGTAGCCATCGCTTCAACCGTATCAGTATACGCCGTACAGTCTTCATGATCTATTGCTACTTACCTAAAAATTCCCCCAGATTCGGGTATATGATCTATACAAGAAATAAACCCAAGCATATCCCGAAATAAAAAGCATACAAGGAAAACAACTAAGGCAATACAGGTGATCTAGCTCTTAAGGTAACCCCACTTTTAGTCATCCCCAGCAGAGTCGCTAGTTCTATAATACGATGAGAGAACTGACTTTTGGTTTTTCATTTTATCGCAAATGTTGCGGATAAAAAGAGTCGCTACCGACTTTTCTTTTATCCAATAAAGGAAAGGGTGAAAAGAACATGAAAGACCTTTGAGAATTTTTTCTGAGTTCGGGGGTGTTGTACCCCAAAATTTACCCTCTTTATTTCGACCTTTTTGGCTTACATTTCATTATTACATACATGCATATAATTGGTTTTATGGTTATGGAATCAAGGTATATTTAGCAAGCTTCGTCAGGTTACATGTGACGTTTATTTCGCCAATGGATGTTCTCAGAGTATTTTTCGTGTTGAAGATCGGTTCGCTGTTTCGTAATGATTCGGGGTTTAAAGATTCACAAGTCCAACCCGGAGCGTCATATTCAGGTTTTCTTTCGCCAAGATATCCCTGATAACATATTCTGAAATTTAGGTTCGGCTCGAGAGCCAATTCTTTAAAGAAGGTCTTTGAATGTGCGATTTTTCTCGAAGAAATATGGTGAAAAAGTATGCTGAAAGTGCAGTTTTTACACACTAAAAAATTCATCACTTGAATATCGTGGCTTGTTTTGAACCCGTCCTGGTTGCCAAAATTCCGTCTTGACATCATCTACGTTTTCATCTCTCATGGATGGAAGCTAATTTTGATCAGAAGGTCTTCAAAAATGCGTATTTATCAAGTATTTTCGTACAAAAAATTTGTGACAGAAGTTTATTTGCGTCATGTTCAGAAAATCATAACTTGGGCGATTTTCATCGTATCGAGTTGGTTCTGGCGCCAAAATTTCACAAATTGAGTTAACTACGTTTTCACAGGAGGTATCAAGTTCGAATGGTATCCAAAAGGCCTTCTTTTTTTCCCAGAGAGCGCGTGACGCGCCGAAAATCCTGAATGCTGAATATTATTTCATCTGGGTCGAAACTTCAAAAATTCATAACTCGGTCAATTTTTATCGGA
This sequence comes from Vicia faba, assembly GCA_948472305.1. NCBI lineage: Eukaryota > Viridiplantae > Streptophyta > Magnoliopsida > Fabales > Fabaceae > Vicia > Vicia faba. Next base: position 889,343,800 of record OX451735.1, read on the forward strand.
TCAGACCCATCATTATACACAAGGTCACTGACTCAAAGATCTACAACTTTTCTTCTAAAGTCAAGATCGGGTTATGCTCTGATCAATACCGGTTTTCTTATTGAAGAACATGTCAGAGTTAACACTGGAGCCCAAAATAAGTTTGTCTGAGGCGAAACTTCAAAAATTCATAACTAATTCACTGTTTATCCGATTGAGCCCATTTCTGACAGGAGTTTGTTCTCGATGTCGGTTACATTTTGTTTTCACATTTCAACTTCAAAAATTGCACTTAAGTCCCTACGATTTAGCCTGGAACGTGACAAACTCAAGTGAATAAAAATCTGCACTATTGCTTGTGGTTATTGGAGGCCCAATTGCACATTCAAAGACCATATCTTTGCTCTAATTTCCATTATATAATCTCATTCTTTTCACACAAACAAACGATGAAAAAACCTTTGCCACAATCCTGTCAAAATATCAAATTCTTTCAAGAACCTTAGAAATCTTGAAATCCTAGTTACAAACCCCCATCTCACTACAAACAAGTCATGCTTGTTACAAACCCTCATCTCACTACAAACAAGCCATCTCATTTTCCAGTAAGGGTAAGGCTGGTTTGATCTCTATTATCAAAAGGATTTAGAAGCATTCATACATGCCATATCGATTTTAACATTATAAAATTTCATATATTTATTTTCTTTGTATTTCATGGTATACTAATTTGTTTAATGTGTTCATGAGATTTAACACTACATATTTGAACCATCTAATGATCCCATGCAGGTTTATTACAAAATGCTGAGGTCAAACAGAACAACAACCAATGCATGGCTCATGGCAAGGCAGACATCCTGAGGAGGCTAAGGGTGTGGGTTCAACACCCACCCCTATTGGTTTTGGTTTTCTTCCATTCTATTTATCCTTTTACCTATTTTCATTCTTTCTGTTTAATTTTTTTCATAAAACCTAACATTTTTCACAAACCTTTGATTTTTCATAATAAACTCGAATAATTAATTTTGTTTTTTTATATTTAATTTTAGGTTTTAAATTAATTTTTGGTTCCACACCCACCCCTGACATTTGCATTATTTGTATTTTCTAACCCTATTTTCCATTGATGTTTCTTCCTCTATCTATTTTTTGGCAAACTTAATCTTTTTTTGTTAATCAATAAACATAAACTTTTTTTTAAAACCTTTTTTTAATTAAAATTAATTAGGTTTTAGGTTTTTTTAATTAACCTTTTTTTTTTCAAAATTAACCTTTTTTTAATTAAAATTAATTAGGTTTTAGGTTTTTTTAATTAACCTTTTTTTCAAAATTAATCTTTTTTTAATTAAAATTAATTAGGTTTTAGGTTTTTTTAATTAACCTTTTTTTTTTAAAACTAACATTTTTTTTTATTATTAATTAAAATTAATAGGATTTAGGTATTTTAATTAACTTTCAAAATTAACATTTTTTATTAATTAAAATTAATTAGGTTTTTTAGGTTTATTTAAAATTAATCTTTCTAGAAATGGTGCAAATACTATCCAGAGACGGATGTCATCCCGACACTTACTCCAGATTCTCATCTAGAAACGGTTCAGGTACGATCCAAAGACGGATGTCATCCTGAACTTACTCCAGAATCTCATCTAGAAATGGTTCAGGTACGATCCAAAGACGGATGTCATCCTGGCACTTATTTCAGATTCTCATCTAGAAACGGTTCGGGTACGATCCAGAAACGTATGTCATCCGGATACTTATTCCTGACTATCTTCTAGCAACAATTTAGGTACGATCCAGATACGGATGTCATCCTGATACTTATTCAGACCATCTTCTAGAAACGATTCAAGCACGATCCAAAGACAGATTTTATCCTGATACTTATTCTAGACTATCTTCTAGCAACAATTTAGTTCACGGAGTTTACCTTCCCCCAACAAAGTTTATTTCTCTAACAACGAAAGTTTATCTCCCAGCGTTTTAACTTCAACATATTTGAAGACCTGTATTCTTCACCCCCAACAAAAATCAGATATTTATTTTCACTGTTTCAACAATACTACAATAGAACAACTGATATATTCATACATTGCATTCATGCATCATTCTACAAACATCATAGCATATATAACACAAATGCATATATCACAATCTCATTTATGTTGAGAGCGTCATGCAATTCATGCATCATGACATCGCATGAAACTGACTTTACCTTTCCAGGTTGAGTTTACAGAAAGAAAAACACTATCAACATACACAACAGGTCAAAGATTAATTCCCGAAACAAGACGCAGAAGCTATCTGAGATAACAACTCAAATTATTGTTAAGCCTGGATTTTGACTAGATAACAGTTTAAGTTGCTGCGAAGCCTGGACTATGACCAGATAACAGTTAACTTCTTCAATTACTGTGAAGCCTGGATTTCGACTAGATAACAGTTTAAGTTGCTATGAAGCCTGGAATCCGACCAGATAGTAGTTCACTTCTTCAATTACTATAAATCCTGGATTTTGACCAGATAACAGTTTAAGTTGCTACGAAGCCTGGAATCCGACCAGAGAGTAGTTCACTTCTTCAATTACTGTGAAGTTTGGATTTCGACCAGATAACAATTTAAGTTGCTATGAAGCCTGGAATTCGACCAGAGAGTAGTTCACTTCTTCAATTACTGTGAAGCCTGGATTTTGACTAGATAAAAGTTTAAGTTGCTACGAAGCTTGGAATCCGACCAGAGAGTAGTTCACTTCTTCAATTACTGTGAAGCCTGGATTTCGACCAGATAACGATTTAAGTTACTACGAAGCCTGGAATCCGACCAGAGAGTAGTTCACCTCTTCAATTATCATGAAGCCTGGATTTTGACCAGATAACAGTTCACCATACCGTGAAGCCTGGATTTCGACCAGATAACAATTTAAGTTGTTGCGAAGCCTGGAATCCTACCAGATAGCAGTTCACCATATTGTGAAGCCTAGACCCGACCAGATAACAGTTAACATCATTACTAAAGCCTGGAATCCGACCGGATAATAGTCAATCAACAATTCAAGACACTGTAAAGCATGGAATCCGACCAGATAACAGTATCAGGTGTTGTGAATCCTGGAATCCGACTAGATAGCAGTTTACTCTGTCAATTACTATGAATCCTGGACTCGACCAGATAATAGTATACCTCAAATTCAAGTTGAAGCCAGGACCCGACCAGATAACAACTTAATCTCTTCAAATCACTGAAGCCTGGACACAATCAGATAACAATTCAAGTCACTGAAGCCTGGATTTTGACTAGATAAAAGTTTGAGTTACTGTGAAGCCTGGAGTACGACCAGATAACAGTTTAATTTCATATTCCCCAATAGATCGTTGTAAAGCCTGTAATACGACCAGATAACAGTCAAATTTTGTTATCCTCAGCAAGTTACTGTGAAGCCTGGATTTCGACCAGAAAACAACAAACTTTCATCTCTCCATGTCAAGAGATAGCTTCCCTATTAGAGTAATGGACAACTGAAGTTCCTAGACTCCATTGCCCATAGAGTTTCCAAAAGCAGAAGAACTCTATAAACTCTCATTCCCCAGAGGACTCCTCCTCAGACAACAGGAACATGAATTCCCATGAAGAGACCTCTTAGGAAATCAACATCTACTTTGGATAGCATCGTTAAGCCCATCTCCGACAACTCTCAGTCATCTTCTCTAAATGACATCTGTAAGCCCATTCTTGACATCATCAACCAACGAAGTTACTTCATGCGAGTGCAAATTTCTGGGCACTCTAGTGTTCAATCATCTTCCACCTTCAGATCACGAAAGGCTGTAAAGCCAATCTAAATCTTCAGGTTTAAGAAGATTGAACATGGGCAACTATTGTACCCCAAAATTTACCCTCTTTATTTCGACCTTTTTGCCTTATATTTCATTATTACATACATGCGTATCATTGATTTTATGGTTATGGAATTAAGGTATATTTAGCAAGCTTCGTCAGGTTACAAGTGATATTTATTTCGCCAATGGATGTTCTCAGAGTATTTTCCGTGCTGAAGATCGATTCGCCGTCTCGCAACGATTCGGGGTTCAAAGATTCACAAGTCCAACCCAACGCGTCATATTCAGGTGTTCTTTCGCCAAGATATCCCTGATAACATATTCTCAAATTCAGGTTCGGCTCGAGAGCCAATTCTTTAAAGAAGGTCTTTGAATGTGCGATTTTTCTCGAAGAAATATGGTGAAAAAGTATGTTGAAAGTGTAGTTTTTACACACTAAAAAATTCATCACTTGAATATCGTGTCTCGTTTTGAACCCGTTCTGGTGGCCAAAATTCCGTTTTAACATCATCTATGTTTTCATCTCTCACGGCTGGAAGCCAATTTCGATCTGAATGTCTTCAAAAATGCGGATTTATCAAATATTTTCGTACAAAAAATTCGTGACAGAAGTTTATTTGCGTCATGTTTAGAAAATCATAACTTGGGCGATTTTCATCGTATCGAGCTGGTTCCGGCGGCAAAATTTCACAAATTGAGTTGGCTACATTTTCACAGGAGGTATCGAGTTCGAACGGTATCCAAAAGTCCTTTGATTGTTTCCCAAAGTGCGGGTGACGCGCCGAAAATCCTGAATGCTGAATATTATTTCATCTGGGTCGAAACTTCGAAAATTCATAACTCCTTCAATTTTTATCGGATCAGACCCATCTTTTTACACAAGGACACTGACTCATAGATCTACAACTTTTCTTCTAAAGTCGAGATCGGGTTCTGCTCCGATAAATACCATTTTTTATTGAAGAACGTTAAGAGTTGACACTGGAGCCCAAAATAAGTTTGTCTGAGGTGAAACTTCAAAAATTCATAACTAATTCAACGTTTATCCGATTGAGCCTATTTTCAGATAGGAGTTTGTTCTCGATGTCGGATATATTTTATTTTCACATTTCAACTTCAAAAATTGCACTTAAGTCCCTATGATTTAGCCTGGAACGTGATAGACTCAAGTGAATAAAAATCTGCACTATTGCTTGTGGTTATTGGAGGCACAATTACACATTCAAAGCCCTTATCTTTGCTCTAATTTCCATTATATAATCTCATTCTTTTCACACAAATAGACGATAAAAAACCTTTGTCACAACCCTGTCAAGATATCAAATTCTTTCAAGAACCCTAGAAATCTTGAAATCCTTGTTACAAACCTCCATCTCACTACAAATAAGCCATCCTTGTTACAAACCTTCATCTCACTACAAACAAGTCATCTCATTTTTCAGTAAGGGTAAGGCTGGTTTAATCTCTATGATCAAAAGGATTTAGAAGCATTTATACATGCCATATCGAATTTAACATTATAAAATTTTATATATTTATTTTCTTTGTATTTCATGGTATACTAATTTGTTTAATGTGTTCATGAGATTCAACACTACAGATTTGGACCATCTAATGGTCCCATGCAGGTTTATTACAAAACGCTGAGGCCAAAACAAAACAACAACCAATGCATGGCTCATGGCAAGGCATACATCCTAAGAAGGCTAAGGGCGTGGGTTTAACACCCACCCCTATTAGTTTTGGTTTTCTTCCATTCTATTTATCCTTTTACCTATATTCATTTTCTGTTTAAATTTTTTTTCATAAAACCTAATATTTTTCACAAACCTTTTATTTTTTATAATAAACTCGAATAATTAATTTTAAGTTTTTTTAAATCTAATTTTAGGTTTTAAATTAATTTTTGGTTCAACACCCACCCCTGACATTTGCATTATTTGTATTTTCTAACCCTATTTTCCATTGATGTTTCTTCCTCTATATATTTTTTGGCAAACTTAATCTTTTTTTTGTTAATCATTAAACATAAACTTTTTTTTTAATTAAAATTAATTAGGTTTTAGGTTTTTTTAATTAACCTTTTTTTCAAAATTAACATTTTTTTAATCAAAATTAATTAAGTTATAGGTTTTAGTTTTTTTTTAATTAACCATTTTTTTCAAAATTAACCTTTTTTATTATTAATTAAAATTAATTGAGATTTAGGTATTTTAATTTACTTTTTTCAAAAGTGACATTTTTTATTAATTAAAATTAATTAGGTTTTTTAGGTTTATTTAATTAATTATCATAAATTATTTTATTCATAAAAAATCACCAAAACATTTTCTTTGCTATTTTCATCTTATTTTTATTTTCCTAGATAAAGTGTATAGGGTGCATTCAACTGTAATAGCGTAGCTTTATTTTCCCCGCTTTTTTTTATCATTATCATGTAATTGCTTCTGAGATGTAATAGTTTTAGGATTTCTTTTCCACACTCTTCACTATTATGTAACTTCCCCAAAGCTCTGTAATAGCATAGGTTTACATTTCTGCCTTTACCTTCAGCTACTATATTTTATACAATGCTTAGATTAATAGGATTGTATGGAAAGATAAAAATGAATAATAGAAAACCCTAATTTCAAGATAATAACCGAACTGAATCATTTGCACACTCGCACCTCTAGGGTAACCTCACTTGTTGCCTTCGGAAAAACAATGGTCATGTCCCTCGAACGTAGGGATACCCTTAGTAAAGACCCTCGGTTAAAGTCATCATAAAGATCATAGTTCCTCAATGTCCCTCGAGTTGCCTACGAGAAATGATCTTGTCCCTCGATGTTGCCTACGAATATATGATGACAGTCCCTTCGAACTGCTAAGGTATCCCTATATGTTGCCTTCTATGACCATAACAATGACCCGCACCTGTCCCTCACACATCCAATGATAGGGCTACCTACTCACTAATAGTAGGATAGCACTGTCTAAAGTTTAGGAGGAAAAGAACGACCTTTTCGAGTATAAGTAGATAAGTTCTTAGATGCTTGCTCAAAACAACTTTTTGCACCTACACAAAAATATTTCAAAACACTTTCAAAAACATTCGTCTTGTCAACACTCTTGAAGACTGATACAAGAGTTATCACAAAGCCAATTACCGCACTAAGGCATTTTCAAAACAATTTTCTAAACACACAAAGCACAAGCAATTTTCAAAACATGAGCTAGCATCTAAGAGCCCATAGATAACTACGGATGGAAAGGGTGCTAACACCTTCCCTTTCCATAATATACCCCCCTTACTCAGAAAACTCTCGAAAGGTATTTTTTTCTATTCTTTTCACCATTTCCTTTTTTTAGATAAAAGAAAAGTCGATGGCGAATCTTTCTTACCGTGCATTTGAGAATACAAAATGCAAACCAGTATTAACAGTCGGTTCTGCCACCGTAACAGATGGGGTAGGTTATGAAAAGGGGAGGTGTTATCACCCTTTTCATCTGTAGTTATCTACGGGCTCTTAATCTCTAACTCACTTTGAAAATGCTTTGTGTTTGTGTAAGTTTGAAAATATTTTGAAAATGCCTAAGTGCGGCAAACTTTGTAATGATTCTCGTATGGTTGAGAATCCATACAAATTGTTTGTTTTGAAAATATTTTAGAAAAGAGTGTATGTGTGAAAAAAGTTTTTGATCTGTGAGCAAGCGACTACGAGCTATCTACTTACTCAAAAGTCTCTGTTCTTTTCCTCCTTTTGTTTATATAGTGCTATCCTACCATTAGTTAGTAGGAAGCCTTATCATTGGATGTTTGAGAGACGGGCGCGGGTCATCGTACAATCATAAAGGAAACTCGTAGGATGCTTTAGCGATTTGTCGTATGGGACTAAGATCGTTTACCGAAGACAACATCAAAGGGTCATCGAGGGACTACGATCTTTTAACCGAAGGTCTTTGCTAAAGCGTCTCACATTCGAGGGACATGACTGTTTTTATCCGATGCAATAAGTGAGGGTCATCCTAGAGGTGCGAGTGTGTAAAGTGATTTGTTTCAATTATTTTTGTCTTGGGTTTATAGTTATCTAACGTTTGCTTTCAGTCTTTGCCATACAATCCTATTAAACTAGCAGTTTATATATATATATATATATATATATATATATATATATATATATATATATATATATATATATATATATATATATATAAGTGCAGAAAGTAAAGTGCGGGAAAATAAAACCTGCGTTATTATAATGCTTTGGGAATGGGGAGTACAAACCATAACAAGGGGGAAAATTAAAGTAAATCTTAATTCATCTATTACATCCCTTAACAGTTACGTAATTTATAATAATGCAAAAATAGATAAGCGCACGGAGATTGAAAAAGGGAAAAATATTAAGACCTAAAAAAATTTTAAGTGTTAGAAAAGTATTTTTGGTGTTTTTTTTAGAAAAATATTTTATAGTGTAAGAAAATAATAGACCCTAATTCTAATTAATTTACAATTTACTTAATAAAATAAAATCAAAGTGTGATTAAATTAAATCAATTTTTATTTATAAAATTTAAATTAATTAATCAAAAACCTAAATCTAATTTTTTTAATTATTTTTGTGATTTAAATAAAATTGGTTAAAAAAGAAAATAGTTAATTAAAACAAAAAAAAAAAATCAAATGAGCCTACTGAAAATAAGTAAATGAGGGGTATGGGCAAAGAAAAAATCTATAGGCCCACTTCAGAGAGCCCAGACGCCTGTGTGAGATCCAGTGAGGATGATTCTTTGGGGTGTATCATGGGGAGACCATGATTAGCATTAGATCTAGAATGATTGAGACCAGATGGTTGTGAGATGAGGGTGCATGGTGAGCGCGTGGACCTGCTTGGTACCAGATTTTCAAGAGAAATGTATTGAAAAATAATATGTCAGGGGCATGGATCGAACTCATGCCCCGGCACACTAACGCCTTAACACACACACGCTTACTGCTGGGGCAGCCATTATATCCGGTGTATAAACCAAACAAAAATAACAAAAGCATATAATGAAGTATATGGCCAGAGAAGCGCTGGAGCCCTAGCTCCGGTCGTCTTCTCTAGCAAGCCAAAATCTCAAACCTATGCAAACCTACAAAATAAGGATCAAGAGGAACTATACCCCCTAAATCATGGCCTACGAGTTCACTGCAATAATTAATTTAGGATGAAAAGGCCTGTAGGGTGAGATACAAAGAAAAAACCCTAGCTCAGTTCAAACATGGTGGTGTGTGATCCTGATGCCAAAAATACCATGCGATCGTTTATTCATGTCTTGAACTCTATTATGAATGCATTTGTATAACAAAAAGATGTTAAATATATCTGCAATCAAATATACACAAATGAAACAAAACCTTACCATCGGTGAATCCGTGAGAGACCTTCTAAGCACAGTTGGGCGTGTTTATGGACCTGGGGAGACTCCTGGGAATCTCAGGAGTGAGGTTTGATCACTAGTTTGGGCTGAGAACTTCTGAAAAGTAGGATTCGATGCTTGAATTCTTTTGAAAATTTTATCAACAAAGTTTAGGCTTAGAGGCAGCAGATGCGCATATCCTTTTGATCTCATTTCGTTGTGGATATATAGAGAATGGAAATAAGAAAAAAAATATGGCAAGGAGACAACCCATTCATGGCCATGAGACAAGAAATCCAAAACCTTAAAATACTTCCAAAAATGAGATTTTCCTTGCCATTTTGAGCCTTATACGAATTTTGCATATTATGCTGAGTTCTTTTGGGCTTTAAGAGACCACTCATGAGCCTGGCCCAATTATCTTGTACCTCTTTTAATTTATTTTGCATTTATTTGAATAAAAACAAAATAAATATAAATAAAATAATAATAAAATATAATACAAGGTATGAGTGATCTTATGTGTCTTTCATGTATTTCCTCAAATAGTTAGGTCACAAGTCCAAAATTTCAAGTTTGCACATTTAGCATTTCATGTATTTCCTCAAAATTTACCAATTTGTAAAACTCATAACTTGCTCAATTTTCATATTTTGAATGTGATCTTTAAATTTTTAAAAAGTTCAAGATGTTCTCTACAATTTCTGTTTTGACTATTTTTGCATTTGGAGACTTTATCTTGATGTAATTTGCCTTGACAAAAAGTGTCTTTTTGTTGACTTTTGAAAATGACCTGTAATGTATTAGCTCATATCTTTCAAATGAAGAATTTTTTGGACTTGATCATAAATAAAAAGATGTATAGAATTGAATTTCCTTAAAAATGGGCTTTGGTTGGGGAAAAGTTGATGAAGCATGTGAAATTTATGCTTAGTCAAAGTTCAGTTGTCTTCTCCTAAGGAAACCCTAATTTGGAAATTTGGGACTTTTGAGGATTTAAGGGCTTTCCTTGAGGAATCGTGATCAAACCTTGATAAAATGATGAATATCACTTCAAAATGTTGATGCTCCACCAAAAATATTGAAGTTTAATTGTATGTTGGCCATAGTTGACTTTTTACCCAATATAGTTAATTTTCAATCATCTGAGCTATTGACTGAGCAAACTTGTGATGCAAGACTTGAAACTTGACATGAGAATTTTTGAAGACCTATGATGAACCACGAAAACTATTTTAGACCTTTAAAACCCATTTTCCCTTGTGCAAAATGAAACCCTAGTTGTAGACCCTTTGCTTAGGAGGAGCATTTTGAATGGTCAACCCTTGAGTAGCTTTGAGTATTTGGTACCTTTGTGAGAATGTGTTGTACCCCAAAAATTTCCCTCTCATTTTATCAACATTTCTCATCACAAGACTCTTGGAACTCAAGACCAGGCTAGGGTTTGCTCTGCTCAAGACACCTCATTGCACTGTTGACCTAAATTAGGGTTTGAGTTTGCACAGGTATTTTTGGACCTTCAATGCCCAAATTTAATTTCATACTTCATGTTGGACTCATAAGTTTTTCCATACCAACTTTCAAGCCTTGAGTCAAATTTTTGCCCAATCAATTGGACAGTTGACCTAGAAATCAGTTGTATTGGGGAAAAAGTCAACTGTGGCCAATTTACAGTCAAATCTCATGATTTTTGACCCACATCAATATTATGAACTCATATGAACCATTTGATCAAGTTTGGACCACAACTCCACAAGAAATTTGATCAGATCACCAAAAGGGCAAAATGGTCATTTTTAGGGTTTTGACTGTACAAAGGCAATTTTTGACTGTTTGACCTAGCCAGTGGCAAATTAAGCTCAACCATGGACTCAAGGACTCAAGGACATTATCTTTACCTATTCAACAAGTTCAAAAGATCTCAAATGCATGGGATTGACAGATGGATTTTTCAGTCAACCGATCAATATTTGACTGTACACTGAAAAGTCAAACTTTGACTTTTTGATCAAGATCAAGTGCCAAGGGTCATTTTTCATCAAGATGTATCAAATTAGGGTTTGAAATTGAAAATTTTCATAACTTAGAATTTTTCTAAGTTATAAAATTTTCTTAATTTTTCCTAACTCTGTCCCACATTTTCACCAAGATGCAAATGGATTCAAACAAAACTTACAACATGAAAGTTGTAGTCCTCCACAAAGTATACAACTTTTATTCACAAATTTTTCTCAAAAGAAGCTTGGATCTCAAGTTATGATTTTTGGAACAAGGGTCCCTAAAACTTTTAACTTAGAGAAATTTTGCCCTAGTTTTAGGCAGGATTTTGACCCATCTTCTTGGCCATTTTTTACATAGTTCCACTTGGAGTCTCAAGTTGCATTTCAAAGATGGATTATATTACATGTTACAAGCTTTCCAAATTGTCCAAGAACTCCTCAAACACATTTGTGGTTAGGGAGAATCGAATGCTTGAAGTTGGCAAAAACTCACTTTGTATCCATGGCCAATACATGTTCATACAAGTTGCATTTTCAAACCAGCATGCTTTGTTCTTGTTTGCAGGCCTCTAAACCAATTCACACTCCTTAATTGAATGCAAATTCACTGAGCTAATGCATTATCTTGGCCATTTGAACATTGCACACAAAACTAATCCCTATTTGGAAAAAGGTACATTTCCATTTTGAAAAAGTTATGCTTTATGTCAAAACATAATCTTTGTAGCATAGGTCCATATCTCTGAAGCCAAATTAAATCCATAAATTGCAAGTATAAAGAGGATTGTATGCAGCATAATATAGGGCTGATACATGCCTGTATTCAGAGGTTACACATTCTTGCTTCACAAAGAAGAATTTGTCCAAAATCCTCCCAACATGAGAACCAACCATTGTTAGCTAAAACAAACATTGCAAACACATTTCACATAACCCTTTGAGCAAGAAACACGAGTGCTAGAGTCTCATAACCTCCCATAGCCAGAAATCACTCTTCTTTGGCAAAGCAGTGCAGGTGCTGCAACTTGAGTGCTCCAGCTCATTTGGCTCGTGCGTTTTGCCCCTTTTTGCTTCAATCACATTCCATTCAACTCACTCAAGTTGTTCCAAACCTCCATTGCCAACTGTAACTCCATTTACAGTGTTCACCATTTCTGTTTTGAAGCGTTGCAGGTTGAGTTTTATAGAGAGATTCAGACCATTTCAAAGCAAACTAAGCGTTGGGAAAGGTCCAGGGAACATCAAGCAAGCTCAAAAGAACCTCAGGCCTCACTGAAAGTTGCTGCATTGCCATACTCGAGCTTGACTGAAACAAGTATCACTGAAAGTTGTGAATGAAAGATGTAGTACTCATTGCCATGAAACCATACATATGCTCAGTTTTCATTTATATCAAACGTGCTAAGAGAATTTCATCCATGAACATGCTGAAAAAACTAGGTCAGATTTTAGGGCCAGAGAAATTCTCTCTGGTCTTTGAGAGTTAGATTAATTTTTTTATATGGTTAGAATCGTGGTTTGATGCTCTACAAGTTTCATGTTTTGTGTTTTGGCAAAAGATCACGTATACAGGATGTAGCATTTGAACAGGGCAAGCGCGCGTTTTTGTCACAAGGAAGAAGATGAAGTGGAAATGGGTTGGGCCTGTTTATTCTCACTTTTGACACCCCTCTTTTCAGTTTCACACCCCCTGGCCCAATTTCTTTATATTTTGTTATTTTTACATTTTTATTTCATTTCTGATTTTATTATTTTATCCCCAAATATAAAAAATGCTTAAAAATATTTTCACATTTTTTTACATTTATTTAGCATATTATTCCATTTTTTCTAACATTAAAACATTTTAATACTTTTCATTATTTGTTTAATTTAAAAAAAAACAATGAAAATAATACTTTTATTTTTATTTCTTATTTTTATTCATACTGAAAATATTTTTCTTGAATATATTTTATTTTTGTAAATATTTTATTTTATTTTATGCATACTTAATATATATATATATATATATATATATATATATATATATATATATATATATATATATATATATATATATATATATATATATATATATATATATATATATATATATATATATATATATATATATATATATATATATATATATATACTTTTATTTTATCAAATACTTAGAATAAAATACAAAAATATTACATTTTTATTTTTATTATTATTTATACTAAAAAATACCTTTTTTAGATAGATTCCCTTTTTTTACACATATTAATATATTTTTGTACATAAAATAATATATTATATTTATTTTCTTAAAGAATTAGGGTTTTACCCTAAATTAAATAAAATCAACTTTTTTATTTTAATTCTTTACACCTTTTTCACAATAAAAATACTTTACATACATAAATAAATAAAAAATTCTTTTTCGCATAATACATTTCATTTAATATTTATTTATCTTGTTTATTTAAATATTGTACATTTAAATATTGATGTATTTATAATTCAATTTGGATGTAATAGTAATCTAGGGTTTATATTTCTTGTCAAATATCCCCTTATTCAAAATTGTACCCCCATCCCCCATAATCATGTTGTAATAGCTTAGAATTTAAATTCTCGCACTTAACGCTTTCAATTATGCCATGATTAGAGAATTAGGGTTTGTATGCCAAAATCAAATTAACAAATAGTTTGACCTAATCAAAGACAAAAATGCATGAAAAACAAACACAATGCACACTTGCACCCCTAGGGTTACAATCCACTTGTTGCCTTCAAAAATGGGCCATGGTATGCATGTTAAGTACTTTGGCAAAACAAAAACAAAACAAAAGATCATAGTCCCTCAATGACGCTATCTGAGCTGCCTAAACAAAATGATCAAGTCCCTCAAGAAAATTGCCAAAAATACTTGACACAATTGCTATCATGGTCTATACAATGACCCGCACATGTCCCGTTTAACATCCTAACACAAGGTTGTTCACCAAATACAATGGTGAAACAACACTGTTAAAAGGGTTAAAAACATGAGAAAGATCTTTGAGTAAAACAGGGTAGATAGCTCTTAGTTACTTGATCAAAAGCTTGCAAAAACATCCTTACTATTTTCAAACACACTTCACCACACAATTTCAAAATCCAACTTTTAAACATTGAAAACTTTTCAAAAGACAAAAAACATCTTTGTATACATTCAAACAAGAATCATTACAAAGGTTGCCACAATGATGGCCTCTTTTCAAAACATCTTTCAAAACCACACACAAATCACCATTTCAAACAATTGAAAATCACCATTTCAAACAATTGAAAAACACCATTTCAAACAATTAAAAAGCAAAGCAAGTGATCTAAACAAGTAACTAAGAGCCCATGGATAACTATGGATGAAAAGGGTGCTTGCACCTTCCCTTTTCATAATCTGCTCCCCGAACCCAAGAAAACATCTCAAAGGTCTTTCTTGTGCTTTTTGACCTTTCCTTAGGATAAAATAAAAATTCGATGGTGACTCTTGCTAAACCGAAACATTTGCAAACACAAACGCAAAACCTCAAGTCAGTTCTCCCACCGTATCACAGAATGTCTTTGAAGAAAATAGGAGGGAAAATTATAGGGTACAACAAAAATATTTTTAGAAAACCACTCGCGACGAAACCTTTCTTCCACATTCGTAGGGAACTTGGTGTTCTTGATATCTCTAATAGGTTGCAACTTGATTAAGTTGCATGCTCTTTATTTTATGATTGTATATTCCTTCATAATATAATATGTCTAATGCAAGCGTTAGTGAGGGCATTCATATTCAATCGTCCATGGAGGTAATATCATTCTTATCTATTTGACCTCTCTTGATCATGTATAGATGTTAAAATTGCTTTACAATATGTATTGTTTTCATCCTTGACATAATTGATGTATGTGTAGGCTTTCTATTTATTGTATGAATGGCATTAAATAACATGAAAATTTTGAAAATTGAAATTTGGACTGCATGAGTCAATTTATGAGTTGCAGTTGTCGGCGCATAATGAAGCATTTTCTGATCTTGATATGGTGCTTTATAGTGCATTTTGTGACTTTCATTGTTTACATGTCTTGCTTATTCTATTGCTTATTTTATTTTCCTAAGAACTTACTTTGTGTTTTTTTTATTATTGTTGAACTCATTTGGTGTGCAATGAACTTAATGTGTTTGATTAATTATGTCCACTATGTTATGTTTTGCACTAACTTCATTTTATGTGAATGTTTATTTGCTTTTGTTATTTGCAAAGTATATGATGATCATATAATTGAATATGTTTCTATTACACTTGACCTTGTACTTTTCTCTTTTTGATGTTGTCAAAGGAGGAGAAGAAGCAGATTAAGAAGATTATGTTGAGCATGTGGTTGTAAGGAAGGCATAAATTCAGGGGAGGAAACATTGTAGAATTGGGATGATATATTGGCTTGGGTTTTTCCATCATCAAAAAGGGGGAGTATGTGAGAGAAAGGTACCTCTACTCTTGTTTTAATGATGTCAAAACATTATTCGCATCTTGCATTTGTGCTCCAACTATTGGTTAGTTATTTGGTGAATTTGAATTTAGAAATGAATTTCATGAAACTCCTTGAATTAAAGAATTTTTGGCCACTTCAACTGCTTGCGTCGACTCATACAGTTGGTGGTTCGGCTCATGGATTGATCAAGGACAATGGACCTCGCTCGGGACTTCTTGCATCGACCCTTCTGGTTGACTCATACTGGGAATAAAAAACATCTAGGTTACATCGATGCATGCCCGGGTGCAGTCGACACATCACTTATTTATGAATCATCTCATCAAGCCTGGGTTTGCTCTAGTCGACCCCCTAATCTGTATGAGTCGACGCATCATTGAATTCTTCTATTTTTATTCTCTTTTATTGGTCTTACTAAAATTGAAACATTATATATTGGTTTGTGTTCATCATTTGGGGTCAACAACAAAAAGGTGAAAGACATACACATAACTTCTCATCATCTTCATCCTCTCCTTGCATTCATCAATAATTACACATAACAATTTTTGTTGATTAAGGTGCAGAGTTGCGGTGATAACATTCAAATTGAAGACTGAAATTCAAATTTGGGTTGAGAATTGAGTGGGTTTTTTCTTGAATAAAACCTTTATATTTTTGTCCTCCAAGATTCGTGTTGGTGTGTGGGTTTTTTCACAAATCTTTGCTTCATTAAATTCAGCAGAGTGAAAGGATAGAGAAACGGTGGGTTTGCTCAATCAAGTAGCGGTAACTGGAGGATTATGAAGAAAGATTTAGGGTCAAACGTCTTGCGATCAAAATCAGCCGAGTGAAATATTTGTAGAACTAAGAGCTCATGCAATCAAGTAGCGGTAACCAGAGGTTTGTTTGAAGAGTTTGGCATACTTCATTTGGTTTGAACCAAGGGGAGAGAAGGAAATAGTTTCATCATCAACAATTGGTTTGTGTGTAGTGAAGACTATTGCTTCTCTTGTAACATTTTGTAACTTAATATCATTTATCTCAATTCTAGATTTTATAATTGGGGGAAGACTTACCCTATGCAAGGACAACAAGGGGAATTGCCTTAAAGAACCGTGTGTTGTTTCTCTTTCCCTACCCTTTTATTTTTGTTTGTCATAATTTGTGTGATATTGATTGTTAAATCCATTTTACCGTGATTGTAGTGATTCAAACTTAGTTTACAAATGTCATAACAATCACTTTGATTGCTATCAAGTAAAATTCATCACTACAATTAAGTAAAATTGAACTTGGTGTGTCTTGCACACCAAGTGTTTGATAAATTGACTAACACAAAAATTAGTGGTATTGTAAAGATTTATCTTAAACAATTCATTGGAAGTAGTAAGTAATCATTGATATTGTTTAAGTTATTGATTATTTAGTAACAATATTGGTTCATTTCTCATCATAAGAACTGCATTCAGTTTCGTATATCCGATCCTTCCAATAACAGAGTGTTTAGAAGATTTTGATTCAGGGAGCTTTTGCACCATTTCAAAACAAATTTTAAAAACACAAAATTTTTAATAAAGGATCTATTCAACCCCCTTCTAGATACGTCCTATCGTCTAACATATCTAAACACCTCACCTGAGGGACTCAACTAAGAGTCTTATCTAGCAAACTCACATAAACGTCTTGCTTAAGGTACTAAGAGTCTCATCATACATGCTCATCTAAATAACTCGGCTGAAGGACTCGATTAAGAGTATCATTAGACGTGATAATATTATCTCCTTGCCCACAGGAATCGACTAAGAATCTCATCATAAATTCTCATCTAAACGCCTTGCTTGGGTGACTAAGAGTCTCACCAAACAGAGTTATCTAAATGCCTTTGTGATCGGTGGGAATGAGAACTGATTGTTTTGGAATGCTGGTTCGCGTTTGCGTTTGTTTTTGCAAAGTGTCACGGTAAGAAAGATTCGCCACCGTCTTTTATTTTATCCAACAAGGAAAGGACAAAAGCACATAAAAATTCCTTTTCGAGATTTTTCTCGGGTTCGGGAGGTAGATTATAGAAAGGGAAGGTGTTAGCACGCTTTCTATCTGTGGTTATCCACGGGCTCTTAGGTACTTGCTCACTATGTTTTCAAAAGGTTTGCTTTTCTTTGTGATTGTGGGTTTTAAAAAAAGTTTTGTTTTTGAAGAGAGTGTAAGTGCGAAAAGTTTTGTTTTGTTTTTAAAAGGAGCAAGTACTTAAGAACCTCTACCTACTCAAAAAGGAATTAAGCTGTGCAAATGTCCTTTAGACAGTGCTATCCCACTATTGAGGAGTAGGTAGCACCGTCGTTGGAGTTTTCAGGTCAATTCGGTTTAAGGGACGTGTGGTCACTAAAGCAATGTTAGGATGCTTTAGCGGTAACCCTAATGTCTTAGATCATTTTTATCGAGGCAACCATTTCGAGGCAACTTTGATCTTTGGACAGGAGGGCGACCTCTAAGACTTCTTATACTTAATAACCACGTTCGAGGCAACCAAGTGAGGTATACCCTAGGAGTGGCATGTGAAAGTGTGTCAATTTTCAGTTATATTATCTTTACATGTCATGGTGAGCTACTGTTGATTTTAAGTTAAGATTTAATCTTGTCATGCAATCCTAGTTAGCATACATCTAAACAGTTAATATATGTACAGGAATTTAAAGTACGGAAATTGTAAATCCTACGCTATTACAAGGCTTCGGGGAGGGGGATTATTTACATGTCCAAAAATTGGGGGAATAAAAGCAGTAAAGTAAAAGGCCTTAGTTAAGCTATTACAAACCAGTAGGAAATTACAATAAAGTAAACGCGCGCAAAATCTGAAAATAACCTCTAAAAATCCTAAGAATAAAATCTTTTTTGTTGTTTTATTTTATTTTGGGAAAATGATCTAAATCTATTTAATTTTAGTTTTTTTAGAAAATGTTAAGATAATTAAGAGATTAACTAACAAAGTTAATTTTAATAGAAAAAACTAGCCTAATATTTTTTGTGTTTTTTATTTTATTTTAATGTTAATTAAAAAAGATAAAAAGATGTCAATGAAAACAAAAATAAAATACAAGGGGGGGATCCTTCGATCCAGGGAAAAAGGAGTTTCGACCCAGGGAGGGAAATGGTCCTTTCGATTGGGCCAGACAGTAAGGCGTGAGTAGCCTTCGATCCAGGGAAGAGGATTGTCTTTCGATCATGGAGGTCATGGCTTTCGATCCAGGAATGAGATGCCTCCTTCGATCCAGCATGCTAATGGGTTCGATGCAGATAAGGTGTCTCCTTCGATCTAGGATGTTATACCTGCAAAAGTATGTTAGTGTAATAAAATGCAGGGCCTGGGTATTGAACCCCAGGACCTTCGATCCTGCGCTTGCTGGGTCTCTTTAGGCTATGTCTGTAGCAAATGTTAGCAAACGAAAAACATGACCTAGGTGCCAAACCCAGGCCCTTTGATCCTGTCTAGGATGGCAAATCGAAGGTAACAACAAGTAATGATGTGTTATGCAAAAACAAGGTTGGATAATTTACCCTCTCTTACTAGTAGATTGGAACTTCGATTTGGACGTTTCCTGGATGTAGGCACCTTCGATCTGGGGCTTCTGGGCGTTGTGATCTTTTGTTGAAGGGTTGCCTTGGCCTGGATTACATATGAAGATGTTGATGACTTTTGGCAACGTAACTCCAATGTTTTTTGTTCTCCTGTGGTGTGTTTTTTCGTGTGTGTTCTCCTGCAGAACTTTGTGTGTTTTCGTTGTATATCTTTCGTGTCTTGGATATGTATGCTGGCCTCTGTATTTATAGGGGTGTGAGGGTGCAAGAGACAGCCATTAAACAGGAAATGCCATGAGACAAGAAACAGACACATTAAATAATTTCCTTTTCTAAAACATTCGTGTCTCTTGAATGAACCTGGACGCTTTTGACTTGAGTGCCCTCTTGATGACCTCCTTCGAATGGCCCTTGTCCAAAGATCAATCGAAGGGTACTTATTGAAATTCCAATCGAATAGCTTTGTTAACAGGCTAATCGAAAGGTGTTGTTTCATGCTAATCGAAGTGCTCCTTCAGAATACCAATCGAAGGGTCTTTCAGAATGCCAATCGAATTGCTCCTTCAAAATGCCAATCGAAATGCTCCTTCAGAAAGCCAATCGAAGGGTCTTTCAGAATGCCAATCAAAGTGCCTGTCCATAATGCCAATCGAAAGGCTCATTCAGAATACCAATCGAAGGGTATTTCAGAATGCCAATCGAAGTGCTCCTTCAGAATGCCAATCGAAATGCTCCTTCAGAATGCCAATCGAAGGGTCTTTCAGAATTCCAATCGAAGTGCTCCTTCAGAATGCCAATCGAAATGCTCCTTCAGAATTCCAATTGAAGGGTCTTTCAGAATGCCAATCGAAGTGCTCCTTCAGAATGCCAATCGAAATGCTCCTTCAGAATGCCAATCGAAATGTACTTAAAGCACCACTCAAAAATTTTCCTTTTCCTTAGGCAAGAGTTTGTGATCAACCATGCAGGGGGAAGACTTTGGAAAACATGAGGGGGCAAATTTTGGGGTGCAACAATTGCCCCTGTTCAATTTTCTTAAACCTGAGGATATAGATTGGCTTTCGAGCCTTTCGTGATCCGAAGGTGGAAGATAATTAAACACTAGAGTGCCCAGAAATTTGCACTCGCATGGTGTAGTATCAGCATTGTGATGTCGGGAATGGGCTTACAGATGCCATTTGGAGATTGTTGGTAAGAGGATGGGCTTAAAGATGCCATTTGCAGGAGTGATGGATAGTCATTGGAGATGGGCTTAAAGATGCCATCAAGGGGCGATTGCTGGACTGTATTTGAATGAGTGACAGAATTACATCCGATTCTGGATCGTATCTGGACTGTTATTTGAAGGTCTCTGATTGCCTGTCATTAACTGGAAGAAACAAATCTAACCAGAGGAGGTCTTTTTTTTTTGATAATGATGTGTGATGAAGGAATCTGAGACAATTGCTACTCCAAACAGATGATGAAGGAATCTTGGATGATTACTACCTCAACAGGATGATGAAGGAATCTTGGATGACTTCTACCTCAACAGGATGTCGAAGGAATCTTGGGTGATTACTACCTCAGCAGGATGATGAAGGAATCTTGGATGACTTCTACCTCAGCAGGATGATGAAGGAATCTTGGACGATTACTACCTCAGCAGGATGATGAAGGAATCTTGGATGACTTCTACCTCAGTAGGATGATGAAGGAATCTTGGATGATTACTACCTCAGCAGGATGATGAAGGAATCTTGGATGACTTCTACCTCAGCAGGATGATGAAGTAATCTTGGATGACTTCTACCTCAGCAGGATGATGAAGGAATCTTGGATGATTACTACCTCAGCAGGATGATGAAGGAATCTTGGATGACTTCTACCTCAGCAGGATGATGAAGGAATCTTGGATGACTTCTACCTCAGCAGGATGATGAAGGAATCTTGGACGATTACTACCTCAGCAGGATGATGAAGGAATCTTGGACGATTACTACCTCAGCAGGATGATGAAGGAATCTTGGACGATTACTACCTCAGCAGGATGATGAAGGAATCTTGGACGACTTCTACCTTAACGGGATGATGAAGGAATCTTGGACGATTACTACCTCAGCAGGATGGTGAAGGAATCTTGGACGATTACTACCTCAACGGGATGGTGAAGGAATCTTGGACGATTACTACCTCAATAGGATGGTGAAGAAATCTTGGATGATTACTACCTCAGCAGGATGGTGAAGGAATCTTGGACGATTACTACCTCAACAGGATGGTGAAGGAATCTTGGACGATTACTACCTCAACGGGATGGTGAAGGAATCTTGGACGATTACTACCTCAGCAGGATGGTGAAGGAATCTTGGACGATTACTACCTCAACGGGATGGTGAAGGAATCTTGGACGATTACTACCTCAACAGGATGGTGAAGGAATCTTGGACGATTACTACCTCAGCAGGATGATGAAGGAATCTTGGATGACTTCTACCTCAGCAGGATGATGAAGGAATCTTGGACGATTACTACCTCAACGGGATGATGAAGGAATCTTGGATGACTTCTACCTCAGCAGGATGATGAAGGAATCTGGGACGATTACTAGCTCAACTGGATGATGAAGGAATCTTAGACGATTACTACCTTAGCAGGATGATGAAGGAATCTGGGACGATTACTACCTCAGCAGGATGGTGAAGGAATCTTGGACGATTACTACCTCAGCAGAATGGTGAAGGAATCTGGACGATTACTACCTCAACGGGATGATGAAGGAATCTTGGATGATTACTACCTCAGCAGGATGATGAAGGAATCTGGGACGATTACTACCTCAGCAGGATGGTGAAGGAATCTTGGACGATTACTACCTCAGCAGAATGGTGAAGGAATCTTGGATTATTACTACCTCAGCAGGATGGTGAAGGAATCTTGGACGATTACTACCTCAGCAGGATGGTGAAGGAATTTTGGATGATTACTACCTCAACATGATGGTGAAGGAATCTTGGACGATTACTACCTCAGCATAATGGTGAAGGAATCTTGGACGATTACTACATCAGCAAGATGGTGAAGGAATCTTGGACAATTACTACCTCAGCAGGATGGTGAAGGAATCTTGGACGATTACTACCTCAACGGGGTGATGAAGGAATCTTGGACGATTACTACCTCAACGGGATGATGAAGGAATCTTGGATGATTACTACCTCAACAGGATGATGAAGGAATCTTGGACGATTACTACCTCAACGGGATGATGAAGGAATCTTGGACGATTACTACCTCAACGGGATGATGAAGGAATCTTTGACGACTGCTACTTCAAAAGGTAATGATTTTTATCTGTTGATCGATCTTTCCTGAAAAAGGTAAAGAGTCAGTTGTATGCAATGTCATGATGTATGCATTGTGTAATGATGTTCTCAAAATAAATGAGATTTATGTTATATGCATTTTGTATGCACGTGTTATGAATGTTGTTGAAGTGTAATTTTGTCTTGGAGAATAAATTCTTGACAAGTGTTGGGGAGTTATTAAATCCCGGACTGCTGTTGAAGAGTAGGTATGTCTTCAAACTTTGCTTAGAATGCTTCCACTGAGGATCCTTGTTTTGTTGAGGAGAACTCTGTTGGGGAAAGTTGTGAACTCTGTGGAGAGTATTGATTCGTTCTTGGGGAACAAGTTCAGGAGTCTCGATTGTCCGTTGCTCTACTGAGGAGTCAAAGTTAAACTGACATCTGGTCGGGTCTAGGTTTTACAGTAACTTGTTGGGGATTGTAGAGTAGTCTACTGGGGAAGAGGAGTTGTGGTCCTTTAATTTGCATTAGTCGGAGAGGCAAACTCAAGCTGGGGAATCCTGGTGTTGTTGGGGAAATAAACCTTGTCGTCAGTCCGCTAGAGAGGTGACATCTTTGTTGGGGGAAGTCCTCGAGGATTCTTGAGGTTGATTCAGCTGGGGAAAGGTTTTCAGAGATTAAACCCTTGATGGGAGTCATCCTATGAGAAGGATTTTGGGGAGATTTGTCATTGTCCCTAGCAGTGAGTGTTTGTGGCACTGCCTGGAAATGTTTGACTATATGTAACCCTTCACTGAGATTGATGTTCAATGCCCCCAGTGACGGAGATGGAGACTTGCCCCTGGTTACTCTGTACTTCTTCAGAGATTTCTTGAAATCTTGACTGGACTGCTCCAGGTGTGCTGGATAGTGACATGTCATGCCCCCTTGTTGATAGGAGATTTGTCAATGGAAGTGTCACCCTTTTTGAAGTGATTTTGTTCACTGAGAGGGCTTTCGTTCATCGGATATTTGTTGTGTGAATTTCTCCGCTGTCAAACAAATAACCAAATGCAAACAGTGATATTCAAATAATGCAAAGTTTATGCTTGTCTCGAAGTTTTGAAAAATGCGTTTTTTAGCAGAAAACTCTTTATAAGACAAATTCAACACAAGATTTAGGACAAAGCCTTACAGGAGTCAGGATACCTTTTGTAACAGTATGCTTTCAAACTAACCCATGCTTCAGTTAGGACTTTTGAAGGGTTGTAACGTGTCTTGGTTCATGGTTTAAGAAACAAAGGATAAAGGCTCAAAGTATATTTGTACCCACCCGCTCTTCGTGATGTTCTTCAATCCTAAACTCAGTTAATTGTGCATTTGAACTCCAAATGAGTCTGGAACAACGTTTTTGGTGATGGTTCACACAAGTTGAATTTGTTGGAAGGCAGTCATTTTTGCAACATTTTTCATGTTGTTGAGGATTTTTAGCGACCTCGTTCTTTTGATTTGTTATCCCTAACTTTTGCTTGATTGTTCCTGCTTTCGAGATTACAGTCAGCGGGATGCCCCAGCTTTCTCAAGCCTCCTTTATAGGTTTTGGATTAGTGGGCTTTTTTATTTTGAGAGATTGACTGCCTATGAAATAAGGAACCACCACTATCTTTTGATTCCAAAGGAATGCTTTTGATGTCGTTCGTTGTATTATGAACTGAGAGTTTTACGACTTCAATGCGCATCTTTTGAATTAACTGAGAGACTACCCTGCCCCAGGTTTAAATTAAAGGTTTCAATTTATGTTTAAAACAGAAAACTCCTACTTCTTTGGCTCGAAGGGGTTGACTAGGGATTATCTTCCTTATAACTCCAGTGTTTAGGATTTGAAAGAAATGCTTGTACATCGTCAGCAAGGTCTGTCGAAAAGCATACTGTATGAGATTATGGCATCGTTTCGTCATCCTACCTCTAAAGGCTTGTAACTTTTAGCAAGAGTTTAATGTAATAAAGTGAGTAAAAAGCATATTTTAAATGTAATTAAAATGATTTGATCAAATCAACACAAACATATGCAATGCATTAATGAAACAAAGTTTGACATTAATAGATGATTGTTTGAATAACAAAGAGATTACAACTTGAAAATTCAAATGAAACAAAGACATTCTCAATGATTTGGCATAGGAGCAGTGATCACATTTGGGGTCTCCAGAGGGTCAAACTTGATCTCCTTGGCATCAATCAGGTCTTGAATCTTGTTCTTCAAAGTCCAACAGTCGTCGGTGTCATGTCCAGGACTGTCATAATGGTAGGCACATCTCACACTCGGGTTATACTTGGAAGAGGAAGTATCAGGATTTTGAGGAGGATCCTTTAGCGTGATTAGCTTCAACTCCAGCAAATGTTGTAACGCTTGAGACAAAGGCATGTTGATGTTAGTATACTGCCTTTCTTGATATCTTACCCTACGCCTATTGCTCTGTCTTTGTTGAACAGGCGTGGGATTGGAGATCAGGGTTGCCCCTACATGTTAATCATGACGACTCTTTTGACCATACACATCATTAGACTCTTTCTTCCCATTGTAGGGCTTTTTCTGAGCATCAGAAGGTATTTCTTCTTGAATCTTCCCACTTTTGATGCCAGCTTCGACCCTTTCGCCGGTCAGTATTAGCTCGGTGAATCCGGCTGAAGAGTTTCCGATCAAGTGTTTGAAATAGGGACCAGACAAAGTCCCAAGAAACATATCCACCAACTCCTTATCAGACAGAGGGGGTTGGACTCTTCCAGCAAGATCTCTCCACTTCTGAGCGTAGTCCTTAAAGCCTTCGTCTGTAACCATAGACATACCCTGAAGCTGAGTACGTGTGGGAGCAAGGTCGGCATTATACTGGTATTTCTTGTAAAAAGCAGCAGCAAGGTCCTCCCAGTTGCGGATGTTAGCTCCTTCCAGTTGACAGAACCATTCAAGTTGAGTCCCTGACAGACTATCTTGAAAGAAATGAACCCAGAGATTTCTATCAGCAGCATAGGGTTGAATCTTCCTCACATATGACTGGAGGTGTAGCTTTGGACAGGAAGCTCCGTCATACTTGGCAAAGGCAGGTGCCTTGAATTTATGGGGAATCACCACCCCAGATGATAGACCCAGATCTTTGAAGTCCAGACCGGGCACCTTCTGTATTTCCATAGCGTTCAAACGGTCTTCCAGTTGTTTGTACTTATCATCAGCAGGAGGATACTATTCTTCATCATAGTCTGTCTCGTTGTCGGAGACTAAAGGGCTAGGAGCCCTCCTTTCTTGTGGACTATCCTTCCCCTCAGATGGGGTGGTCAGATCAACCTCATTTTGTAGCCCATTTCCAAACCTGCGTCCAGTGTTGAACATGATGGTCCTCTTCTTCTTCTTCTTCCTCTCTTTCAGAATCAGGGTCTTCAAGTCCTGCTGACCCTTAGCTAGGCTCATGACCAACTCTTGAAATTGGGCATTCTGGGCCTGGAGGGCCTTGATAGCTTGCTCAGTGGAAGGTTCAGTAGACATGATGATTGATGAAATAAACAGCGAAGAAGATGAGAAACCTGTAATGGTACCTGTTATGCAATGATATATATGATATATGTATGCAATGTTTTCAAGGATCTCGCGGGTAAACAAGAAACTGTTAGAATCTGAATCTGGTAGCTTGATTGAAGAAACTTCATGTTGCTGAGAGTCCTTCTTCAAGAGTCAGGCTCACCATATCGAGTGGGTCATAGCCCCTGACTCAAGTTATCGTGCTTGGATTTCTGGACAACCTTGGCTAGAGGAAAATAAATCCCCTTGCCCCTTGCTAGACATTTGATTTACCATAACCTGCATCACAAACTCTTGAGATCCTTGAAATGGTTAAGGAAATGTTAAGGCATGATGTTATGATGTGTATGCTATGCGTTTAAGCAAAAGTGTGAAGTGGTGTAAGTAAACCCTGCAATAAGTCCAAGTTATGGGATAAGGACTGTAAACAAAACCTGCAAGGAACTCATGTTGTCAGATAAAAAGAATGTGCAAGTAGTTCAAGTTTGAAGGCACACAAGTCACACAAACAACCTTAAGTTTAGGCTGGCATGGAGTTTCATATGTAAGTACCCTCTTGAGTGTAGTTGGCTCAAAACCTGTCCTATAAATAATAACCGGGTTCTAAGGAGCTCAATATCATTGGATTGTTTTCTATGTTCATCGTTTTGGTTTAGCCACTGAACTAGCGACCAAAATATTCCAAGAAAACAATCCTCAATGAGTGTAGTATCGAGTATCTACCAACTTCGGACTGCACCAAAGTCGGTCATCTCACTACCCCTAAAAAGGCCAAGATGGTCAAGTAAGGTTCTAAGGTCAATTGATGCTTCACGACACCACGCGGCGGCCCTGTACTCTCCTTGACTTAACTCAAGGGTTACCGGTACTCACCAAAGTGCCACATCAACGTAGCTACTGTTTCAACCATGTCGGTATACCCCGCACAGTTCCCTCACAGTTTGTTGCTACTTACCTAAAGGGTATCCCCAGATCCGGGTTAGGATCTATAGAACTCCGATACAAACCCACAAAATTTAAAGCATACAAAGCAATACAATTAAAAACAAAAGTGGTATAGTCCTAAGGTATAACTCACTTTTTAATCCCCAGCAGAGTCGCTAGTTCTGTGATCGGTGGGAATGAGAACTGACTATTTTGGAATGCTGGTTCGCGTTTGCATTTGTTTTTGCAAAGTGTCGCGATAAGAAAGATTCGCCACCATCTTTTATTTTATCTAACAAGGAAAGGACAAAAGCACATAAAAACTCCTTTTCGAGATTTTTCTCGGGTTCGGGAGGTAGATTATAGAAAGGGAAGGTGTTAGCACCCTTTCTATCTGTGGTTATCCACGGGCTCTTAGGTACTAGCTCACTATGTTTTCAAAAGGTTTGCTTTTCTTTGTGATTGTGGGTTTTAAAAAAGGTTTTGTTTTTGAAGAGAGTGTAAGTGCAAAAAGTTTTGTTTTGTTTTTAAAAGGAGCAAGTACTTAAGAACCTCTACCTACTCAAAAAGGAATTAAGCTGTGCAAATGTCCTTTAGACAGTGCTATCCCACTATTGAGGAGTAGGTAGCACCATCGTTAGAGTTTTCGGGTCAATTCGGTTTAAGGGACGTGTGGTCACTAAAGCAATGTTAGGATGCTTTAGCGGTAACCCTAATGTCTTAGATCATTTTTATCGAGGCAACTATTTCGAGGAAACTTTGATCTTTGGACAAGAGGGCAACCTCTAAGACTTCCTATACTCAATGACCACGTTCGAGGCAACCAAGTGAGGTGTACCCTAGGAGTGGCATGTGAAAGTGTGTCAATTTTCAGTTATATTATCTTTACATGTCATGGTGAGCTACTGTTGATTTTAAGTTAAGAGTTAATCTTGTCATGCAATCCTAGTTAGCATACATCTAAACAGTTAATATATGTACAGGAATTTAAAGTACGGAAATTGTAAATCCTACGCTATTACAAGGCTTCGGGGAGGGGGATTATTTACATGTCCAAAAATTGGGGGAATAAAAGCAGTAAAGTAAAAGGCCTTAGTTGAGCTATTACAAAGCAGTAGGCAATTACAATAAAATAAACGCGCGCAAAATCTGAAAATAACCTCTAAAAATCCTAAGAATAAAATCTTTTTTGTTGTTTTATTTTATTTTGGGAAAATGATCTAAATCTATTTAATTTTAGTTTTTTGAGAAAATGTTAAGATAATTAAGAGATTAATTAACAAAGTTAATTTTAATAGAAAAAACTAGCCTAATATTTTTTGTGGTTTTTTTGATTTTAATGTTAATTAAAAAAGATAAAAAGATGTCAATGAAAACAAAAATAAAATACAAGGGGGGGGGGATCCTTCGATCCAGGGAAAAAGGAGTTTCGACCTAGGGAGGGAAATGGTCCTTTTGATTGGGCCAAACAGTAAGGCGTGAGTAGCCTTCGATCCAGGGAAGAGGATTGTCTTTCGATCATGGAGGTCATGGCTTTCGATCCAGGAATGAGATGCCTCCTTCGATCCAGCATGCTAATGGGTTCGATCCAGAGAAGGTGTCTCCTTCGATCTGGGATGTTATACCTACAAAAGTATGTTAGAGTAATAAAATGTAGGGCCTGGGTATTGAACCCCAGGCCCTTCGATCCTGCGCTTGTTGGGTCTCTTCAGGCTATGTCTGCAGCAAATGTTAGCAAACAAAAAAAATGACCTGGGTGCCAAACCCAGGCCCTTTGATCCTGTCTAGGATGGCAAATCGAAGGTAACAACAAGTAATGATGTGTTATGCAAAAACAAGGTTGGATAATTTACCCTCTCTTACCAGTAGATTGGAACTTCGATTTGGACGCTTCCTGGATGTAGGCACCATCAATCTGGGGCTTCTGGGCGTTGTGATCTTTTGTTGAAGGGTTGCCTTGGCCTGGATTACTTATGAAGATGCTGATGACTTTTGGTAGCGTAACTCCAATATTTTTTGTTCTCCTGTGGTATGTTTTTTCGTGTGTGTTCTCTTACAGAGTTTTGTGTGTTTTCATTGTATATCTTTCGTGTCTTGGATATGTATGCTGGCCTCTGTATTTATAGGGGTGTGAGGGTGCAGTAATGGCAAGAGACAACCATTAAACAGGCCATTAAATGCCATGAGACAAGAAACGAACACATTAAATAATTTCCTTTTCTGAAACATTTGTGTCTCTTGAATGAACCTGGATGCTTTTGACTTGAGTGCCCTCTTGATGACCTCCTTCGAATGGCCCTTGTCCAAAGATCAATCGAAGGGTACTTATTGAAATTCCAATCAAAAGGCTTTGTTAACAGGCTAATCGAAAGGTGCTGTTTCATGCTAATCGAAGTGCTCCTTCAGAATACCAATCAAAGTGCTCCTTCAGAATACCAATCGAAGGGTCTTTCAGAATGCCAATCGAAGTGCTCCT
The DNA here is from genome assembly GCA_948472305.1 of Vicia faba. NCBI lineage: Eukaryota > Viridiplantae > Streptophyta > Magnoliopsida > Fabales > Fabaceae > Vicia > Vicia faba. The sequence goes on from OX451735.1 coordinate 889,373,295, forward strand.
TCAGAATGTCAATCGAAATGCTCCTTAAGAATGCCAATCGAAGGGTCTTTCAGAATGCCAATCGAAGTTCTCCTTCAGAATGCCAATCGAAATGCTCCTTCAGAATGCCAATCGAAGGGTCTTTCAGAATGCCAATCGAAGTGCTCCTTCAGAATGCCAATCGAAATGCTCCTTCAGAATGCCAATCGAAATGTACTTAAAGCACCACTCAAAAATTTTCCTTTTCCTTAGGCAAGAGTTTGTGATCAACCATGCAGGGGGAAGACTTTGGAAAACATGAGAGGGCAAAATTCGGGGTGCAACAGCCTTGCCTGAGGGACTCAAATAAAATTTTCATTAGTTTGGCTCATCTAAACGCCTATCACGAGGGGATAAAAGTCTCACTAGATAAGCTTGTCTAAATGCCTCACCTGAAGGACTCGACCGAGAGTCTCGTTAGACAGGCTCATCTCAACGCCTTGCCTGAAAGACCCAACTAAAATTTTCGGAAGATAGGTTCGTTTGAGCGTATTACCTACATGCCTAAGCTTCCCTAACATAAAGTCAATTAAAAACTTTTCCCTTTACCAAGATCTCGTGCTTGAGGGATTGTTTAATGGTATGTTTGTAAATACCTACTTGAGGGACTGGTATAATTTTATTGGGCTTTGGGAAGGGATAACCCATGAACAAGGAAGGGATGCTAGGAACACTACGAGGGGCGAGTTACACTGCAAAAACAAGAAGCCATCCAAAAGAGCCATAAGGCCGCCTACATCCTAATAATTATCCGCCCGATATGAGCCAAACACACCCTCCCAGTTCAAGCTATTAGGCCTCTCGAAATGGTCCATTAGGTCGAGTGTGCTTTCGTAACAAGATGCCCTATTGGAATATGTCCATGTAAACTAAACTCCAATTTCCATTCACTCAGAGGACGTGGGAGATGATGTGTCCTTCCCATAATGGACTAGAAGAAAGGGTGACCACCCCCTCTAGGATCTAAGGAGAGGTAACTCCTTTCTCTCAGTGTTTCTAGTAATGAAGTTAAGGCAACTAACTCAGGCCCAGACCCAAGAAGCCTCTATAAATAGCCCAACCTTAGTGCTAAAATGAGGATCAATCTCGTATTCACATAGAAACACCCCAAAAACAATGCTTATCACCCTAAAGAGCTTTCTCCAATCCCACAGAAATACTAAAGCCTATTGAAATCATTACCAACTAAGGGTTGCTACACATCCGTGTTTTTTTATCAAGTACAAAAAATAACAAAGTAAAAGTGCAAAACCTTACCATCTTTGACGAAATGACTGAAAATCCTCCAAGTCAGAAAAGCCTTAGAGTCAAGAAATTTAAAAAAAAATATGAAAGACCACTATTAGAAATTCTCCCAACCAGAAAGAAAATAAAATTATAAAAAAGAAGTTTCAAACTAAGTCTCACAAGCATATAAATAGAAAAGGAAAAAGCATCCAAAAGTTATCAAATTGGAAAAGTGATAGCAATAGAGAAGAAGCTACCTAGAAGATTAACAAATATAAGAACATGCAAACAAAAAAAATCATAGTGAAACTAAGAACAAGAAAAAAATTTGATTGGTAACATGCAAGACCAAAATAACTACATAACTACGAATACTTACAGTAGAAATGAAGATCGAAAGAAGATTGGAGAAGACAATGAGAAACCTTAAAAAAACCCTAGAGTTAGGGAGATAAATCAAAGAGAATAAGAAGCTCATCACATAAAAATATACACCATATATAGATATTTGAACCGTGTAGTTAAGATCGAGTTAAATCTAGGAGCCCTTGTGAAAGATGAAAACAAAGTCATGATGACGGAGATGACTTGGAACTAGAGAGGATGACAAATCCAAAATAAGAAGAATCCCAAGTTATAGTTAATATGTTGATGGTCCCTAGATTAATGGAGCTTAACAAGTTTTAGATGTATACATATTGCAGAAGCTTAGTCCAGAAAATCACGAAGTGAGAGGAACAAAACGAAAAGGAGAATGATAGAACTCATCTAGGTTATCTGGTTAAAACACTTGGTGAAACCCTAAAAATGCATGAGCCTAGTAGAATTGATTATACCCTCATAGATAACAATAAGGAATTCCACAATCTAGAAAGAGATGCCATTACCACTAAAAATAACATCAAACTTTACAAACATGAGCTAATGATAGCTAGGGCCTTTTTGGACATTTTCAAAAATTAATAAATGTTTTAGCGTGTCTTTTTTAATAAAAGGTTAATTGTTAAGGGTCTTGTGTTTGAATCCTATAGAGGTAACAATCTGTCTATTTTGTCCAATTTTATCTAATGGTTTTTTTGGTTATTTTGTTTTTACAAAAAATAATAATTTAATATCTATTTTAGTTTCATATCTTTGAATTAGGGTTCATTTTAATCACATAGAGCCCTATATGCATTACAAAGAGCCCTATCGATTCTGGACCAAATCATACCAGCCATTTTCCTATTAGACCATGTAAGCATGGACCTTTTGTCTCATGATCAAACAAGTAAGCCTTCTCCATCATTTTCTCCATATCTTCATATTCGACAGTTTGCACCCCAGTCCCACAAATCCTATCTGTAATCTTTAGAACATTGTTAAAATCACCAATAATGATCCAAGGCTTATAGATAAATCCTCTAATACTACCGATATGAGTCCATAACTTTCTCCTATTACCAATTTGATTATGAGTATACACAGGAGTTAGTGAGAAAAATCGCCAATATTATGATAAACTTCACTGTGAATAAACTGATCAGTTTTAGCTATTTGTTTTATACACCATATCCGAGGGTCAAACCATCCAAATTCTACCATTATTATGATACTCATAATATCAATATACTCCTAGTTAAAACCAAGACTTTTCCTAACAACCATACTTTTATTGCTTCTAACTCTAGGCTCAAGTAAATCTAGACAATTTACCTTTAAACTCTTGAGGCGGGCAGCATCCTCATTACATATAGCTTTTTTATTTAGCCGTCTTACATTCCATATAATTATGGGACATCATATTCAGTGGAGCTTTCCCCCCTGACCAGAGCATCAAAACCATTATTACATTCAATATTTGATTCTATTGGTGTTTTTCCCATGTTCCTGTTACTTCCCACAACTGCCCAGATAAGGTCTTCTACTGGTTGATTTTCACCAGTCTTTCCTTTGTCTTTAGGATCACCCTCTGTAGTATTTGTAATAACCTCTTTAGGATCCCCCTCAGTATAATTCATAGTGTCTTTTTTGTTTTCCCAAACTTTCTTATTTTCTTTTTTCTTTTTTGGAATATCTTCCTTCCTTTTGCATTCATGACCAACTTTGTTGCAAGCTTTGAAATAGGGAGGTCTCCACTCATAATCAACTGGTTGAATCAATACTTCACCCTGAGATTCTCTTATTGTTATGAACTCTTTTAGCTCCCTTGTCACATCCACCTCAATAAGAACTCTAGCATATATTACCCTTAACTTTTTTTTGCAGTACATTCATCTTTCATTAAGGGTTTACCTATGGCGCTCACTATCTTTTCAATTCTTTAGCCTCCCCAATAGACAAAAGGGAATTGAAGGAAAATCACCCAAATTAGCAAGACACACAACACATCTTCTGTAAAATCAAGCTTCACAAATGAGCTTTTGTTTTGATGAAGACAAACCATGGCTAACAAAGAAGGTAAAGATTTATGATCAAGCTCAAAGCATCTAAGGATAATATCTTCATTCAAAGATCTCAACAACTTTAAAGGTATAATAATATTATCTACTTTGATCTTAAGATATAGATGCTCAAAAATGAAAAAGAAATGTTTAAAAATCATTACTCAAGCTTTTCAAAGTTAAAATTTCATTTTTCTCTAGCATGCAATCGATTTACATTTTAGTGCAATCAATTGCACACTTCAAACTTTCAGATCTTTTGCTTCTGTTTCTCCGTGCAATCGATTTACATTGCTTATGCAATCGATTGCATACTTATATTTTCAAAACGTTTGCTTATGTTTCTAAGTGCAATCGATTTACATTGCTAGTTCAATCAATTGCACTCATTTACTTTTTGCTACTGACTTTGCATGCAATCGATTTTCATTGATAGTGCAATCAATTGCACTCTTAAAGATTTTGAAAAAATAGTTGTTGAAATCTTATGCAATCGATTTACACAAAGGGTGAAATCGATTGCATGTTGCACGATTTTGAAAAACATCAGCTTTGTACATGCCTGTTAATCATGCCTTTTCATTGTATCTTTTCACTCAAACTTGGCATTTGTTCATGATACATTTTCAGAACTTCATAATTGTTTAATCTGCTCATTAGTATGTAAATTTTGATTCAGAACATCTTTATTAGTTTGAGATTGGGAAGCAATGAAATGTTCTATCATGATTTCTAGATTGGATTTCCTAGGGGCATTAGATGTATTAGGTCCGTTATTGGGGTGATTTTGGGCAGCTTTTGGATAGCCAAGTGGTGTGGCAGGAGCTTGTCCAGGTACGTATAGCGCGTTGTTGCTTTTATATGAAAAGTTCGAATGATTCTTCCAACCAGGGTTATAGGTATTGCTATAAGGGTTTCCCTGCACATAATTCGCTTGTTCAGCTGGAACTCCTGTTAGAAGTGGGAATTCTGGAGCAGGATGTGATTGAAGACCACATAGATCGCAAGCTTGAACTACTGCAGCTACGGTAGCTGCGGGAGCGGTAGTAAGGTTTTCTAGCTTTTGGGTAAGGGCTTCTACTTTAGCGTTGACTTGATCCAGACTATTCAATTCAATCATGCCACCTTTTGTTTTGGTTTTTTCCATATTAGCTCTTTCGCTTCCCCATTGATAATGGTTTTGAGCCATGCTTTCGATGAGTTGATTTGCTTCAGTATATGGCTTATCCATCAATGCGCCACCAGCAACAGCGTCTATAGTCATTCTTATGTTGTACAAGAGACCGTTATAGAACGTATGAATGATCAGCCATTCTTCTAAACCATGATGAGGACAGAGTCTGATCATGTCCTTATAGCGTTCCCACGCTTCGAAAAGCGATTCGTTATATTTTTGTATGAAACCATTGATGTTGGCTCGCAGCATAACAGTTTTGCTTGGTGGGAAATATCTAGCTAAAAATACATTTTTCAACTCATCCCATATGGTGATTGAGTTTGAAGGAAGAGATCAGAGCCATGCTCGAGCTCTGTCTCTTAAAGAAAAGGGAAATAGGTGCAATCGTATCGCCTCGGGGTTTACACTATTCGCTTTTATAGTGTCTGCGTACTGCACAAACACTGACAGATGTAGGTTTGGGTCGTCAGTAGGAGATCCATAAAATTGGTTCTGCTGAATGGCAGATAGAAGCGAAGGTTTTAGCTTGAAATTGTTTCGAGCGATAGCAGGAGCAGTAATGCTGTTGTGAGGCTCCGCTTGAGAAGGAACTGCGTAATCCTTAAGAGCACGAGGTGGATTTGGTACGTCAGTCATCTTAGATTCTTCAATCAATTCAGGGATTAAGATATTAGGGAGCTTAGTCGGAGGAAGATTGTTGAGATAACGGTATTCTTGAACTCGGCATCTTACTCTGAGATAGCGCTCGATATCATTGATTTGTAAATGCAAAGGCTCGCTTTGGGAGCGATTATTTGGCATACAACAGAGGGAAAAATAAATAGTGGCCTTAGTCTATACAATACTACTTTACGAGTGCACTAGTGACTAAATCAAAGTCCCCGGCAACGGCGCCAAAAACTTGATGTGTTTGCGATCGACTTAATATGTCTAACGGTATCTTAACTGCAAGTGCACAGCCTATCGCGGTATTAATAAAAAGATGTCGAACCCACAGGGACTTTGTAATTACTCTAGTGCTATAAAGGTTTGGTAGTTTAGCTAAGGCGGATGTTGTCACGTTTGGTTGTTTAGAGGTTAAGGTAAGGGAAAAATAAATCGAATTAATGGGATAATAACAATAAAACGGTCGGTATGTAATGTAGTGAACCTAAGTGGATCTAATCGAACCTAAGCGTATAAAGATGTTTAACTTAGATGGTTCTGTAGAAATTATAAGTTTAAAAACCCTCAACTCACGCTGTCGTGGTCTTATCTCGGATTATACCCCTAAAGCCCTATGCCTGCTCTCGCTAGCCCATAAGTGTTTAGAAAATACTTTTTGAAAACTTAATAAAATCTAATTCGTTTTAAAGTGCTCTCGTTGTATTTAAATCAAATGCCTAACTTTAGCTATCTGGTTAAAACCTCACACTATCGTGGTCTCGATTCTAACCTATTCTTCTTTTCTTACTCTCGTAACAAAAAGTTTGTTTTTAATTATAAAAAGTCACAGCCAGAAATTAAGTTAATTTAGATTTTAGCTTAGGCACAATTTAATCCATTTGGTTACTAATATCACATCCCGACTCTAGAAAATTAGCTAGTCATAGTACTCGAAATAGACATACATGAAATATAATCGGGAAAGAATAAAGCATTCATGATAAAATAAATAAATAAATAAACATAAACAAATTATATTAAAATTTAATGCGATTAAAAACATGAATAACAATATTATTCCTCAAGCTCCCTCTTCCACAAGTCGGCAAGATTGGGACTTCGAAATCGGAACTTGAAACAAATTCTGAGGCTAGAAATAAATTTTGACTACAATAACAATTTCCTAATGTTGGAAATAGTTATTAATTGGAAAAAAAGGAAAATAAAGTAAGAACAAAAAAATGCAGTAATTAATTTTGGCAGGGCTTCGGCAAGAAAATCTGTAGAAAAAAACTCTCTCTCGTTCCATTAATATTCCTCCTATTTATAGAAGAGGATTTTTGCAGTTAAGAGAATTTAAGAACGTGGACTTGCATGCTTGAGTGGAGGAAGACTCGGACTGTCCGTTGCTGAAGTTGAGAAATTATAGGAGAAGAAAACATCCATTATGTTGCCCACGTCTCCTGTTATGCATAACGTTGAATTACGCATGTGACGGTCGTCATGAGGAGGTGACGGTCGTAATGCGCTTAAATAGCGCGTTACGTTTGTCAATGATGTGTGACGAGCGTCCTTCAAGTTGTGAGCGCGTTACGCTCGTAATGGGGGTGTGACGGTCATCACAACATCAAACTTTACAGATTTTGCAGATTTAGTTCTTTTTCTTCTGATTTTTGGTTAGCTTTTTTCATGTCATCCTTTTTCACTAATTTGACTTGTAACATGATGTACTTGTGAAAAGACATAAAAACTCGGAACAATCCGGAGTTAAATGGGTTAATGCATTATGAAAATCGATTAAAAATGTAGTAATTATATGATACAATTTCTCGTTATCAAATTCCCCCATACTTAAACATTTGCTTGTCCTTAAGAAAATAATCATTTAGAAAGATCAGACAAGTTTTATCAAGCGCACATGCATGACATACCTTTGATTTTCAAATCAATTACGGGAAATCCTCGTCAGTTCGACCGATACTTAAGTGAAACACTAACGATACGCTAATGACACAAGCAATAAGCTAAGTCATGGGCTTCCATTTTAAACAAACTGTCCAATAGTTTCGTTATAATTCTGCCCAGAGTTTCTTGTATCTATTTCACCCGGTTTGTTCTAGCGCAATCACATTAAGCCCTTTGTCTTAGCACGCACGTAGTGGAGTAACCGGTTAGTGACTTTGATCCTTTTAGCACGGGGTCTGGTACACGACTGTGGCAACCCTACACATATCATCCAAATTGGAGGTTGTGGGGGATCGAGCCGTAGCACGCCCTACCAAGTTCAGAACCAGATACCTCTGAACCAACCAACAATGGACTCCTTCATTGTTTGCTCATCTCGTATATGCGACCTTGTATTTTGGTGCAAATTTTCCTTTTCAGCAGTGAAATAAGAAGGATATTTCATTGATTAGGCATCAAACACTTATATTCATCGGCTCCCCACGTGGTTTGTGTCAAGACGGTGCTGACTGCTAGTATAAACTACTAGGGGTTACTTTAGTACTAAAACTCAAGATATAGGTATAATGGTTATTGAAACGGATCGCGTAAGTAGGAAGTCTAAGGTGTCATAACCGTATCGATCTTGTTGAATCGTTCTCGGGTTCCTAACTAGGATTTCGTTAAGATAGGTATGTCGGGCTAATGCGAAGATAAAGCAAAAAAATTTCGGTATGGCTAAATAAAGCGGGAAAGAATTTAAACTGAGAAATAACGTAAAAAATTACTTGTTTATGGTAGATGGAAAGGTACCTCTCCCACACTAAATCCGACATTGTCCTCAATGTTGCGGCATAAAGGCGGGGAAATACAAGTACAAGAAGAAACAGAAAGGAAAAGAAACAGTAAAAGTAAACTACTTAGAAAATAAAAACTACTGATGGCCACGTCCTCTACTCCTGGTGCGTGATCGCCTGGTAGGCGTGGCTTCGGTATCAGTGTCCTGGTAACCAAGGGTGCTGACGTCCAACCTTAAGGCATTAAGTTCGGACAGGGCCTCATCCAACCTCTCGTTCATGCTCCGCTGGCCAGTCAGAATCTGAGTGTTTTGCGCACATAAATAGTCATATTGTTCCTGTTGTCTTCTTTCAAGTGCGGCACTCATTTGATTTTGCTGATGGATGGCGCGGAGAACTTCTTCAAGAGTAAAAGGAGGTGGTGCGGATGAAGGTCCTGGAATGTCGTGGACGGGGGCAGCACTGTCCAACTCTTCTTGCATTTCGTCTGCGGGGGCATTAGGCTGGTCTTCATGAGTAGGAACATGGCCCTCAGGAGCTGCAGGATCGAATAACCAGTTGGCTCTGTTTTGTGGATCGATTCGGTCCCTGCAAGGCAAAGTAATATTATGATAAACAATGTTTCTGATCACAGGATGGAATCTGCCATCCTCCCGCTCAAAGATGAGGTGTGCAGCCTTGCAGTGGTCCAGAGTCAGCAATGCCGGTGCCATAGAAGGTATATCTGTGAGAGCGGCACCATAATTCAGGGCTATGGCAAGAGAAGTGACAATCCCTCCGAAATAGAAGGGTTTTCTGCCTCTAGCACAAATGGAGTGAATATGTGCCAATATAAATGGGGTGGTGTTGATCTTCTGGTCGGTTCATGCGCAATGCATGAAGAAGAGCTCGTTGGAGTTAAGCTTGTGATTGTTGTCTCGGGCGAAAATGGTGTTGTAGAGGATGCGGTGAAAGTATCGGATAGCCAGATTATGAATATGTGTGGCGTTGAGGTGGTCGTAAGATCCGAAACAAATGTTCGTCATACTGTGCCATAAATTAAAAGCTTCCTCGCCGAAATTATCTGGCACCCGAAGGTGGACACCTTCGTCAGAACAGAAACCGAACAGCGTGCGATATCAGTTTGGGACAGCTGATGCTCAGTGCCAAACATACGGAATTTGGCCACGCCCGAGAGTTGGTTTTTGGCACCAGAGGGGGTAATGTATGCAAAGGAACTCAGAAACTCCAAGGTGAGAGTTTCGTAAATGGGTTGCGGTTGGCGGCACAGGGTCCATAAGTTCACATTCTGCAAAAGTTGTCGGACGCTGTCTAGCAGTCCCAAATTCCTCAAATAATCATGGTCAACATACCGAGTAGGTTGGAGACCGCGGCGTTGGAACTTCTGGAATTTGAGTCGTTGGGTTTCACCTTGCTCGCCGGCTCTGAAATTGAGATTGGGGATTTGCTGGTTGTTGGCCATAGTGCATGCAAGAGATTGAATCGTGAAAGGGTTTTGAATGTTGGTTGAGTAGTGGGTGATGAAGTTTAAGTGTTGGAGTGTTGGAATTTAAGAGAAAATTTGAATGGGTACTGTTACGGTTTTGGGAAAATGGGAAGAATGAATGGAAAGTGGAACGACTTCTGTAATAGCAGAATCTGCTATTGAGCGCGCGTGACGACCGTCACAATAGGCTGACGGGCGTAACACGGTGAAACGCGTGTTACACTCGTCATGGGGACGTTACGATCGTTACAGATGCGAATAATAATATTTATGAAATGAACGAAACAATATAATTCCAAAACATTATAACACAGTAATTCAATACATGCAGAGTATTTCCAACATACATCGTATAACAAAATTTTGCAAAATGATAATATGAACACTGAATATAATATTTGATGTAACACACAGTAAATTTAATGAAAATAAAAATAAACTGAAAATGAAATAAAATGAAAATAAATTGAAATTGAAGTAAATATATGTTTCTAACAGAACTTTAAAAATTGTAAAGAGTAAACGTGTTTAAAATGAAATCATAAACTGCCTAGAAACATAAAACACAAGGTAAAAATAAGTGTTGATTCTGCTGCTTTGTCCCAGTCGCGTCTTCAAATCTTTGAAAGCTGCATTTATGTGATAAAACTGCTCCACACTTATATTAGTTAAGCCTATCACGTCCATACGCATACCCTTCAACTCGTTCTTCATCCCGTTAATGTCCGTCTGATAAACATCCAATGTATAAAAGATCTTATTCAAATTTTCAGCATATTCTCCTTTTGTTATTGTAGGGGCATCAATATCTTCTACGATGTTGTTACCATCATGGTAACCAGGAGGGGTCTCGGGGTCACTCTCATCAGACATTGTGGTATCATAAACTTGGTAGGATTGGGGTGTCTCAGGTGTCGAAGGGTGGTTGGAAGGGTTAAGCTCATACAACCAATTGTCGCGATTGTGGGCACTTGTTTTGGCATGGTTAGGAAGTGTAAATACCGTGACTACTTCATCCTTTATCAAGTATTCGAAGGGTGCAGGACCTAGATTACCTATTATTCGTAGGTGGAAACAAAAATCAATGTTCATAGGGCGGATTGAACCAAATTGTGTGCACCTATGTAGTTGGTATCTAAGTCTGAGGGCGTTAGCAATCATGGTAACCAGGCATCCTATGATGATTGGCTCGCTAGGGTTCTGAGCAATGCGGGAAAAGGTCTGCATCAAGAATGGCAATGCATTTACAGGTCGGCCCTGGGTCATACACTGCAGCAAAAATATCTCATCTTTAGATACGGCAGTGCGGTTCTGTTCTTTTCCAAAAATGGTATTGTTGTACCCCAAAATTTTCCCTCCCATATTCCTCAATATTTGCCAAGAATAATCTTCAAGTTGCTCGAGTTGGCTCAAGGATTGGACAATCAAGTCACCTCCTAAGGCAGTCAAGTCAAAATTAGGGTTTTGTGTTGCATCAAGGTCCTCACATCCAAATGACCTCAAGTGTTCCCCAATGTCCTAATATGTTCTTAAGTTCATCCATGTCAAATTTCAAGCCTTGCAGAGGAAGTTTGGTCAGTCAATTGCTCAAGAGACCCAAAAGTCGAATGTGCTAGGGCAAAAGTCAACTGTGTCCCAAATTCAGTCAAACCTCAAGATTTTTTGTCAACGTTCTAATTTTGAAGGATAATTAATCATTTTATCAAGGGTTGATCATGATTCATCAAGGATTGCTCAAGATTCATCAAGATTCAAAAGTTGCTAAATTAGGGTTTTGTAGGAAAAGTCAACTCAACTTTGACCAAGCACAACTTTCTCATAATTTATGAGAAATGACCCATCCAAATCTCATTTTGAAGAGGATGAAATTTCATACAATCCATCTTCACACCCCAAGATCAAGAAATGCTCTCACAACAAGTTACAAATTTGGACATTATAAGTCATTTTTGAAAGTCAACAAAAACACCTTTTATTCCAAAGCTTATAACTTGAACATGGAACCTCAAAATGATATGAGACCAAAAGGGTTGATTAGATAACATCTCAAGGTTTCTAAAAAGTCCAAGAACACCTCCAAAAGTTCAAAATTGAAGAAGTTATGCATTGCTGAAGTTGGGCATTTTTCCGAATTTGCCAAAAGTCAACTATCCTCAAAACTCCAATTTTTGACAAAAGGGCCCACTTTTTTCCACTTGATATGGTCTTGTCATGCCACACACGTGTCCCATATTTAATTTCATGGACATTCATCTATTTTTCTATTTTATTTCATTTTTATTAATTTAATTCATTATTAATCAATATTAAATCAAATAAAATCTAAAATTTGATGTAATAAGATTCTTGTGATCATTACAGCTTGCAAATATCATGTGCAACTCAATCAAACTCGTGCCAAGTCAAAACATGCACAAAATCTCAGATTTTATGCAATTATGGAAAGCTTATCAATGGTGATCATATCAAATATTCCATCTTCAATGCATAAGGATTTATGGCCCAAATTTTGACCTAAACACATTCCATTATATGCACACAAGTGAGGCAGACCTAGAACACGCACAAAGCTCTGTAGAAACGGCCATACGAGAATGTAAAAAAGCTTGCAAAAGTGTGAGATCAAAATCTTGGTTATAGCACGATTCAACCCAAGATCTCAACGCTACCCCCTTGCCTGACATCCTGTGAAGCTGTAGCGATCAAAACCAGCCCTTAAGACCACCTGTAACTCATTGTAAGTCTCCACAAATATGCCTCTGCACATGAAATCGTAAATTATTCTCCTTGCATCTTTTTGCCAATTTGATTGCACTATCATGCTTAACATTCAAATTCTAACAATTCTGCATTACCCAATTTGATTTTCATAGCCTGTATCATGATGCCCGAACCTAGGGTTCTTGTTCTTATTTTTTAGGCGTTTCTTATGCAGGATAAATTGAGACAAACAATGGTTATAGGAATGATCAAGAGGCAGAGACGAACACGTCCATGTTCTTGGATAGCATTTTCATGGCCTGGAGTGAATTTTGGAAGCAAGCCACGGATCTTCCTGCGGAAAAAAAGTCCGCAGGTAAATAACCAGGGTGTTTGAGGAAGATGATCACGTGTCTTGCTTCCATTGGCGTGTTTGAATTATTAGCGCGTTTTTTATTCTTTTCAGCATATTAATTGATTCTTCTATATTATATTTATTTTCTATTCCCATAACAATTGAAGCAGTTTGATTGAGTGGTTGGAGCGCTCGCATGTGAGTATTAGGACCTGGGTTCGAATCCCAGGTCCCCCAAAACTTTATTGCAATTTTATTTCAGGCGTTCATATGCAGCATTCCAAGTGTGGTGTACCATACGCCTCTAGATCTCAGCTGCCAAGTGGCCCACTAGGCAGATCCATTGGCCAAAGTTGAAGGACCACCATGAACCCTGGTCAACAAGCACGCGTTGGATCCCAAAGGTCAAAGCAGGCTGGATGTTTTGGGCTTGGAAATTGCTCATCATACTCCCTCTTCAGGCCCACACTCCCCTGAGTATTTCTTTACATTTTATCTCCTTTTCTTATTTATTTATTTTATTATCTTAATTAAAAAATTAACCAATTAACTTTTATTTCATAAAATCAGAAAACAACAAAATAATATTTTTTAATTCCATTAATTTTATTATTTATTTTTGTAAATAAACATTAATTAATTTATTTAGTTTAATTAGGTACAATTTTAATATCTTTTGCATTAAATTAAAATTAACATAGAATTAGGGTTTTAATATCTTTTAACCATTCTTATTTTATTTCCTTAAATAATAAAAAACCAAAAAATATTTTCATTTAATTAATTAATTCAATTATTAATTTAGACTAACTTTTAATTCAAAAATAACAAAATATGCTTTATTTAATAAAAAGGTCAAAACCCTAGGACACTTCGATTTAATTTTCTCGCGCGCGAATAATTTTTTATCCATATTTCAATATTGTAACTGCTTCGAGAATGTAATAGTTTTTAACTTAGGATTTTATTTATTTATTTACCGCTTTTATTTACTTTTCACAATTTAATTTTAAAAGGGTTTGTCTTTGGCGATGTAAATACCCGACGCCTTGTAATAGTTTAGAATTATTTTCCACAATATACATTCTGCAACTATTGACTGTTAGATGTTTGAATAATAAGTAATGCATGACTAGATCAAATTTTTAACTTAAAATCAACCGTAGCTCACCATAACATGTACCAAGATAATATAACTGAAAACAATACACTCGCACATGCCACTCTTAGGGTACAGCTCACTTGGTTGTCTCGAACGTGGTCATTGAGTATAGGAAGTTTTAGAGGTCGCACTCTTGTCTAAAGATCATAAGTTGCCTCGAAACGGTTGCCTCGGATAAAATGATCTAAGCCATTAGGGTTACCGCTAAGGCGTCCTAACATTGCTTTAGTGACCACACGTCCCTTAATCGAATTGACCCGAAAACTCCAACGACGGTGCTACCTACTCATCAATAGTGGGCTAGCGTTGTCTAAAAGACGCTTGTACAGTTTAATTCCCTTTTGAGTAGGTAGATGGTTCTTAAGTACTTGCTCCTTTTAAAACAAAACAAAACTTTTCGCACTTACACTCTCTTCAAAAACAAAACTCTTTTCAAACCCACAAACACAAAGAAAAGCAAACTTTTGAAAACATAATGAGCAAGTACCTAAGAGCCCGTGTATAACCACGGATAGAAAGGGTGCTAACGCCTTCCCTTTCTATAATCTACCTCCCGAACCCGAGAAATATCTCAAAAAAGGAATTTTTTTTGTGCTTTTGTCCTTTCCTTGTTGGATAAAATAAAAGACGGTGGCGACTCTTGATTACCGCGACATTTTGCAAAAACAAACGCAAAACGCGAACCAGCATTCCAAAACAGTCAGTTCTATTCCCACCAATCACAGAACTGGCGACTCTGCTGGGGAGAATCTTATAAGTAAGGTGTACCTTAGGATTAGATCACTGTTGTTTTCAATTGTATGCTTTGTATGCTTTAATTTTGTGGGCTTGTATCGGAGTTCTATAGATCCTAACCCGGATCTGGGGATACCCTTTAGGTAAGTAGCAATAAACTGTGAGGGATCTGTACGACGTAGACCGATACGGATGAAGCAGTAGCTATGTTGGTGTGGCACCTTGGTCTGTACCGATATCCCTTATGTTGGTACGAGGAGAATATGGGTCTTCTAAGGAGTCATTAAGCACCAACTGACCTTAGAACCTTAAATTGACCAACTTGGCCATAGAACAGTAGCAGTATGCTACACTCATTGAGACTAAACTCTCGCGATGATTCCGACCGCAAGAAAAGGTTGCTAAATTGGAATTATGACCGATTGAGGGTAGTCAGTGATATTGAGATCCTCTAGAACCCGATTACTATTTTTAGGACAGGTTTAAACCAACTAAACTGAAAGAGGGTAATGCCTAAACTCCATGCCAGCCTGAAATCTAAGGGCTATTTGTGTGACTTGTGTGCCTTCAAACTTGAACTACTTGCACATTCTTGTTATTTGACAACATGAGTTCCTTGCAGGTTTTGTCCATAGTCCTTATCCAATAATCTGGATTTATTGCAGGGTTCACTTACATCACCTCACACTTTTGCTTAAACGCATAGCATACACATCATAACATCATGCCTTAACATTTCCTTAACCATTTCAAGGATCTCAAGGGTCTGTGATGCAGGTTATGGTAAATCAAATGGCTAGCAAGGTGCAAAATGGATTTATTTTCCTCTAGCCAAGGTTGTCTAGAAATCCAAACACGATAACTTGAGTCAAGGGCTATGACCCACTCGATATGGTGAGCTTGACTCTTGAAGAAGGACTCTCAGCAACATGAAGCTCCTTCAATCAAGCTACCAGATTCAAATTCTAACAGTTTCTTGTTTACCCTGCGAGATCCTTGAAAACATTGCATACATATATCATACATATCATTGCATAACAGGTCATCCAGTACATGTCTCTCATGTTCCCGCTGTTTATTTCAGCAATGGCTCTCCCACAAGACAACCAAGATCTCCAGGCTCAAAACGCTCAACTTCAAGAAATGTTCCTGAACCTATCCCAGGGGCAGGAAGAAATAAAAGCTCTCCTCACAAGGGGCTTAGTCCTAGGGAATCCAGGCGGCGTCAGGAATGATCAGTTGGAAGGACTACAAATTGAGTTGGCAACAATAAAGATCCAGATGATGGGACAGCTGGTGGGCCAGATGGCTCTCATTCAAGACCTGGCTCAAAGACAAGAAGAGCTCAGGGTCCTCGTCAATAAAGTACTTCAAAATGACCAAGTGGGGAAAACAACTAGGGTTGAAGATCAAGTCATCATTCAACCACCTTTGGGGAAAGAAGACAAGCGAAAAGCTCCTCAGCCTGCTTCAGGGTCACAAGCCCAGCATCAACCTCGCTAGCGTCAACGGGGTAATCGGTGTAAGCAAAATACGTCTGGAAGACATTTCTCTGAGACTGATATACCATCATCTCTAATACTGAAACGCTTGTTGGAGGTCAATCTGATTCCTTTAAAGGATCCTCCCCGAAATCCCAATACCTCTGCTCCTAGCTATCATCCTGACGCAGTTTGTGCATACCACTCCTATAGTCCTAGACATGACACCGACGACTATTGGGCTTTGAAAAACAAGATCCAAGACTTGATTGATGGAAGAGTGCTGGAATTCATGTCGGATGGCGAAATGAAAATCTTCCGTTGAGGGTTCTCCACCTGAAATGACTAGTTCAAATTAAGAGACTTTTGTTCATTTAAATTTTGAAGTTGTATCTTTCTTTGCTTATTCAAACAATTATTATCATGTCAAACTTTATTACTTTATCAATGCATTGCATATGCCTGTTCTGAATCAATCCATTCGTATTCACTATATTCAAATTGCTTTCATTTTTTTTGTGATGTTCAACTCTCGATTAAAAAATTCTAAGCCTTTTGAGGGAGGATGATGAAAATGATATCAAAATCCTTACAATATGCTTTTGAACAGACCCCGCTGACGATGTACAGGCATTGTTTCAAATCCTAGACAGTGGAGTTATAAGGAAGATAATCCCTAGTCAACCCCTTTGAGCCAAAGAAGTTGGAGTTTTTTCTGTTCACAAATTAAAACCCTTAATTATAACCTGGGGCAGGGTAGTTTTCTCAGTTGATCCAGGTGCACAATGAATGGCATCAAAGAAGTCCTTCTGAAACAAAAGACGGTGTTGGTTCCGTATAATCGTAAGGACAGGCAGTCATTATCTCTCAAAATAAAAGCCTAATAAGTAAAAACCTGTGAAGGAGACTTAAGAAAAAAACTGGGGCATCCCGCTCACTGTGATCACAAAAAGAAACAATTCATGCAAAAAATAGGAATAATAAAATCAAAAAGAAAGAGATCCTACAAGCTCTCAACAAAAGGACTGCCTGTTCAAAATAAGTTGTCAGTATCTGAACCATCACCGGTATATCAGAGCAAAGACTCCAACAAGATCTAATGCACAATTAGCTGAGTTTAGGATCGAAGAACATCACGAAGAACGGGTGGGTACAAATAAATTTTGAGCCTTTATCCTTTGTTTCTTAAACCGTGAACCAGGCCACGTTATAACCCTTAAAAGTCCTAGCTGAAGCATGGGTTAGTTCGAAAGCATACTGTTACAAAGGTATCCTGACTCCTGTAGGGCTTGCTGTACATCCTGAGTTGACATCACATTTTACAAAATTTGCCCGTTTTACTAAAAAATGCATTTTCAAAAAAACTTCAAGACAGACATAAGCTTCGCATTCTTAAAATAACATTGTTTGCATATGACTATTTGTTCAAACAACAGATAAATTCGCACGAAGAATATCTAGTAAACAGAAACACTTCCAATCAAGGGGCACAGCATGATCATTGTCCATCATCTGGGGCAGTTAAGTCAAAATTCAAGGAATCTCTCAAAATGCCAAATAGCCAGGGGCAAACCTCTATCAGAATCAATTGGGGAATTGGACATGAATTCCATCAACGAATCTTGCATGATCAAACGAAGATCTTCTGGTAGTATGGAAACACAACACGGTCGACAGTGACACCTTCCTACATCCTAAGAGCGTGGACATAGTCAAAAAGTACTACACATAAATAAAGACCCGCTAGG
Organism: Vicia faba; assembly: GCA_948472305.1. NCBI lineage: Eukaryota > Viridiplantae > Streptophyta > Magnoliopsida > Fabales > Fabaceae > Vicia > Vicia faba. The sequence goes on from OX451735.1 coordinate 889,391,193, forward strand.
TTGACTGACCTGGGCAAAAATAAGGGCTTCCCAGCGAACCAAAAGGGTTCGGGCAAAAATAAGGGTTGAAAATGAAAATCTGTACACCCGGCAAGTCAAAAACCTGAAAAGGCGGCTTGGGCAAAAAAGGGTATCCCGGTGGACTGAAAACCCGAAAGGGCGGTCCAGGCAAAAATTAGGGATCAAAGCATACAACTATGTTCCGTCATCTCGTCACTTGCCTACCAGAAGAAGACTTGTCATTTCAATCAAAAGATACCAAGCACCTCATAGGTTGGGATAATACTCGATCCGCAAGGCCTCCGCAGGCGCCTTCTCCCGCAGAAATAGGGGCAATAAAATTGTCCAAACTGTACAGCTGCTCTGTCCACCAGGTACCAAGATATATTCAGCTAAAGAATGTGGCTAGAATATTTTCATTCCCCGCAGAGTAAGACAATAATGATAACTCTCACCACTGCGACTTGCAACTATAAACGAATCAACAATGCTCTCCCCAGACAGAGTTAATCTACCATCAGCCCTAAAAAGGTTTGGTATCCCCATAAGATCTTAATATTCCCCAACGGAGTGTAAAGATATCCTCCAGCAAGCATAATAGCATCCCCAGCAGTCTTAATAATCCTCAACAGAATATAAGAATGTTCCCCGGCGGAATACAAGATACCCCAGTGGAGTCATTTCCCCAGCGCAGTCTAAAAAAGGCTTCCCCTCCAGAGTTGAATCATCTTACCCAGTAGATTCTGGAAGCTTATCCCCTACAGAGCACAAATAAATCTCCCCAGCCAAATTCAGAAGGTTATCCTCACAAGAGTCTAACTGGGTTATCCTCAACAAGTTGCAACGGTAATCCACCCCCAACGGAGTTCATCATTAAAATCCCCAACAAAGCTTATCAACGGAATCCCCAGCGGAATTTATCGTTAAAATCTTTAGCAGAATATCTCTCCCCACAGAATAACTCCCCACAGAGTAATCTCTTCATCAGTTTATTCCCCAACGAAGTTCTTCTCTCCTACAGGTTTATCATCTTCGTTCATCATCCCCAGCGGAAACGAAGAACTCAACTCTATTCTCCAGCAGCTCCGGAATTTATTTTCCCCAGCTAAAATATCACATTTCCATACATCATGATACATGCATATACGCATCATACCATACAATCTCACTTATGTTGAGAACATCATTGCTTGATCCATCTCATGCATTGCATATGGCTGACCTTTACCTTTCAGGAAAGATACAGTTAAAGTTCTCAATTACGTCAAAGACCTGACCGATTCTTAAATCTCAATTGAATTATCCTCGGTTGAATTTCAGATAAGGTTCTCAATCTCGACAGTCTCCCTATGTCATAGTGTGGACGAGTACTATAACCTCAACGGTATACTCCATTGAGCACAAGTCAGTTCCTAGATCTTGATGTTTTCCTCCGTCATAGTGTGGACGAGTACTATAACCTCAACGGTATACTCCGTGAAGCACGAGTCAGTTCCTAGATCTTGATGTTTTCCTCCGTCATAGTGTGGACGAGTTCTATAACCTCAACGGTATACTCCATTGAGCATGAGACAGTTCCTAGATCTTGATGAAGATGTCTCCCTATGTCATAGTGTAGACGAGTACTATAACCTCAACGGTATACTCCGTGAAGCACGAGTCAGTTCCTAGATCTTGATGTTTTCCTCCGTCATAGTGTGGAAGAGTTCTATAACCTCAACGGTATACTCCATTGAGCACGAGACAATTCCTAGATCTTGATGAAGATGTTTCCCTACGTCATAGTATGGACGAGTACTATAACCTCGACGGTATACTCCGTGGAGCACGAGTCAGTTCCTAGATCTTGATGTTTTCCTCCGTCATAGTGTGGACGAGTTCTATAACCTCAACGGTATACTCCATTGAGCACGAGACAGTTCTTAGATCTTGATGAAGATGTTTCCCTGCGTCATAGTGTGGACGAGTACTATAACCTCAACGGTATACTCCATTGAGCACGAGTCAGTTCCTAGATCTTGATGTTTTCCTCCATCATAGTGTGGACAAGTTCTATAACCTTAACGGTATACTCCATTGAGCACGAGACAGTTCCTAGATCTTGATGAAGATGTTTCCCTACGTCATAGTGTGGACGAGTACTATAACCTCGACGGTATACTCCGTGGAGCACGAGTCAGTTCCTAGATCTTGATGTTTTCCTCCGTCATAGTGTGGATGAGTTCTATAACCTCAACGGTATACTCCATTGAGCACGAGACAAATCCTAGATCTTGATGAAGATGTTTCCTTACGTCATAGTATGGACAAGTACTATAACCTCAACGGTATACTCCGTTGAGCACGAGTCAGTTCCTAGATCTTGATGTTTTCCTCCGTCATAGTGTGGACGAGTACCATAACCTCGACGGTATACTCCGTGGAGCATGAGTCAGTTCCTAGATCTAGATGTTTTCCTCCGTCATAGTATGGACAAGTTCTATAACCTCAACAGTATACTCCATTGAGCACGAGACAATTCCTAGATATTGATGAAGATGTTTCCCTACGCCATAGTGTGGACGAGTACTATAACCTCAACGGTATACTCCATTGAGCACGAGTCAGTTCCTAGATCTTGATGTTTCCCTACATCATAGTGTGGACAAGTACTATAACCTCGACGGTATACTCCGTGGAGCACGAGTGAGTTCCTATATCTTGATGTTTTCCTCTGTCATAGTGTGGACGAGTTCTATAACCTCAACGGTATACTCCGTGGAGCACGAGACAGTTCCTAGATCTTGATGAATATGTTTCCCCCCAACTGGATTATGGACAGGTTCTTAAGACTCAGCCGAGGCATTCTTTCAGTTGAAGTACAAGCAAGTTCCTAAATCTCAACAAAGGTTAGACTTCCCCAGCGAAATCTTCTATAACAACAGGTATGCAAGTTCTCGCTAAGGAATCTCTTATGCGATCGACACTCCTGCATATGGCATCTGTAATCCCATCCTCCTACCAACAATCTCCAAATGGCATCTGTAAGCCCATTCCCGACATCACAAATGCTGATGCTACACCATGCGAGTGCAAATTTTTGGGCACTCTAGTGTTTAATTATCTTCCACCTTCGGATCACGAAAGGATCAAAAGCCAATCTATATCCGCAGGTTTAAGAAAATTGAACAGGGGCAACTGTTGTACCCCAAAATTTTCCCTCCCATATTCCTCAAGATTTGCCAAGAATAATATTCAAGTTGCTCGAGTTGGCTCAAGGATTGGACAATCAAGTCACCTCCTAAGGCAGTCAAGTCAAAATTAGGGTTTTGTGTTTCATCAAGGTCCTCACATCCAAATGACCTCAAGTGTTCCCAAATGTCCTAATATTTTCTTAAGTTCATCTATGTCAAATTTCAAGCCTTGCAGAGGAAGTTTGGTCAGTCAATTGCTCAAGAGACCCAAAAGTCGACTGTGCTAGGGCAAAAGTCAACTGTGTCCCAAATACAGTCAAACCTCAAGATTTTTTGTCAACATTCTCATTTTGAAGGATAATTCATCATTTTATCAAGGGTTGATCATGAATCATCAAGGATCGCTCAAGATTCATCAAGATTCAAAAGTTGCTAAATTAGGGTTTTGTAGGAAAAGTCAACTCAACTTTGACCAAACATAACTTTCTCATACTTTATGAGAAATGACACATCCAAATCTCATTTTGAAGAGGATGCAATTTCCTACAATCCATCTTCACACCCCAAGATCAAGAAATGCGCTCACAACAAGTTACAAATTTGGACATTATAGGTCATTTTTGAAAGTCAACAAAAATACCTTTTTTGCCAAAGCTTATAACTTGAGCATGGAACATCAAAGTTAGATGAGACCAAAAGGGTTGATTAGAGGACATCTCACAGTTTCTAAAAAGTCCAAGAACACCTCCAAAAGTTCAAAATTGAAGAAGTTATGCATTGTTGAAGTTGGGCATTTTTCCAAATTTGCCAAAAGTCAACTATCCTCAAAACTCCAATTTTTGACAAAAGGGCCCACTTTTTTCCACTTGATATGGTCTTGTCATGCCACACACGTGTCCCATATTTAATTTCATGGACATTCATCTATTTTTCTATTTTATTTCATTTTTATTGATTTAATTCATTATTAATCAATATTAAATCAAATAAAATCTAAAATTTGATGTAATAAGATTCTTGTGATCATTACAGGTTGCAAATATCATGTGCAACTCAATCAAACTCGTGCCAAATCAAAACACGCACAAAATCTCAGATTTGATGCAATTATGGAAAGCTTATCAATGGTGATCATATCAAATATTCCATCTTCAATGCATAAGGATTTATGGCCCAAATTTTGACCTAAACACATTCCATTCACTACGCCAAATAAGCTATTTAATAGCGTTTTTTTTTTGTTTTTAATAGCGCTTAAAAGTGCTATTAACCGCGCCACTATTGTAAATATTTCTTATTTAATAGCGCTTTTAAAGCGCTATTAAAGTACCAATTTATAATAGCGTTTTAATTAAAGTGCTATCAAAAAGCGCTAATATATAACATATGTTTGATAGCGCTTTCAAATAAAGTGCTAATAAATGGTACATATTTGGTACAATATTTTTAATAAGTACAATACAATATTTTTTCTTACACAATCATTTTTTTTGGTGTAAATATAAAATAACTATATTCAATTCAACACAAATAACGCTTTAAGTTACTCATTGCATATAAGTAATGATCCATCAAATACCAAATAACATTTTAAATTACCAAATCCTATTGTTTCCAAATATCATAACATATAGAATATTAAGAGGGCGTTTGCATAGCCAAATTTGTAGATGCCCATCTATGAGTACTTCAATCCAAATCCAAAAACATACAATCAAATTCTATAAACAAAACACCAAAAAAATAAGAAAGGATAACAAAACAATCCCATGTAGTAACCACCTTCATGATCCAAAAGCGTTGAACTCATAGATACAATCACTAATTAGGCAAAATAATTGCTTCTTGTTTTCCTGTATCATAGAAGGAATATTGATTATGTATTGTACAATAAAAACTAATTCAACATATAAAGAATAATCAAACATTTAAGGATCCATATCCAAGTGATAAAAGTATTACCTGAAACTTTGCAGTCATATGTTGGGCTACAAATTTATCCCAATCATCTTGTTTTATACAAAAAGAATATTTGGCCGGACGATGTTTAACAAAACCACCCTTACTATCTTTTAGACAACAAGTCTGTGAAGCTCCTATCGGACCATCCATGGCGTGCTTTTAAGTTATACAACTTTAAGACCGTTGACAGTCTTGTGAATTTAGTACATCCATCATACAACAGAGTCTCTGCATCACTTACTATCCGCTCAAACATTTGAGGACAATCACGAAGATCTTCCTCAATTACATTGACAAATTCTTCAACTCGATCAAACGCATAATTCGTATCTTTTTCAAAATCATTTGATGAATCTCTCCCATTGCTCCTTTTTGTGGAAGACAACATTGTACCTGGTCAAAAATGGATATAGCATGAGCATATTTACCTTCGTTAACCTACAAATAATCACAATATCAATTACGCAATTAAACAGATAAATACTACAAATCAGCAGTTGCGGAAACAAACCTCTGCTATTCCCCGTGAAATCCGAAAATCTACACTTATAGACTTTGTCTTTGAAATCTGAGCAACAAAGAACTTTTTATTTTTCCTTGCTTCGCTACTTTTTTCACTGGGGAAAGTAAACTTAAAACTGGGCTTTTTAAGAATTTCAGGAGCATCGTTTGAGTCACTTGATTCACCGCTATTAGTAAATACTTTATCACATGATTCTGAATTATCACTTGAATCATTACACGACTCAGAGTTATAGCGCAAATTATCAATAACATCAGGGCTTCCATTCACTTGGCCATCACATTTATTAGACTCTCTACCTTCACTATTTAGTTCATTCTTTGCATCAAATTTATCAGTGTACTTTAGAAAGATCTCAGATTTATCACTTGTATTGCCACATAGTTTAGCATGGCTTTCACAAGTTTCAGTCAAGTTCTTATTACATGAAGAATCTGATTTGGCTTGCACCATGGGCAGTCCATTGGTTTCATACGATGCATTGTTACCTTGTTTTTCTTTCACCAAAAGCTCTTCAAGTTCTAACAACTGCTTCAAATCTGCAGATTGATGCTGAGCAAGTTCAAAGCCTTGCTCCCATACCATTAAAGCATCTGCTTTCCTTCCCAAAGCAAAAAGCGCATGACCTAGATGACAGAACGAAAAACAGTATAAGTTCAAAAGCCACTGTCTATTTCAATGAGTTTTTGTTATTTGAACATCAAAATACAGAGAGACCGTAAGTAAAACCGTATGTTTATCTCTATCTTATTTAGTACTCCCTCCATCCTAATTTACAAGGAAAAAAACTAATTTTTCGTGTCCAAAATTATAAGAAAAAAATAACTTTCATCTTGTTTCAAAAAAATACTTATTCCGGTGAAATCGAATGAAAATTGCATGTAATTTGTTATCCCTCCCATTTTCTCTATAACCAATAACCAATAAAATTTGTTTATACATCTTCCTGTGAAACTTTTTCCAAGAACAAGTTATACTTCAAATTATTATGTTTTGGTTTTCTTAATAAATTACTCTCTCCGTAACGAATTATAAGCAAATTTGACTTTTTTTTTGTACATTTGACAACTAATGTATGTAGTCTATATATGGACTATATACATTAATTGTCAAATGAACCAAAAATGTCAAATTTGCTTATAACTCGTTACGGAGGGAGTATGTTTCAAAAATACAGACCAAAACCAAAGGACCTCAAAATTTTGCAATTATTTTGAAAAAGTAATTATTTTATAGGAAGACAATATGTTCAACAATACACCAGAGCTTGAGGAGAGTGGGCTACCTCCTCTAGTGAGTGCATTAAAAGCCATAGTTGAACAAAATGCAGCTTCTTTTCACTTTCCTGGACATAACAGAGGCCATGCTGCTCCTTCTTTGTTTACTCAACTCATTGGAATCAAACCATATGCCCATGATATGGTCTGCATTCCAGCACTTGATACCCTCTTTAATCCCCAAGGACCAATATTAGAAGCACTAAAAGAAGCAGCCAAATTGTTTGGATCATCACAGACATGGTTTCTTGTTGGAGGTACTACTTGTGGGATCCAGGCAGCAATTATGGCAACCTGTTCACCTGGAGATTATCTCATTCTTCCCAGAAACTGTCATTTGTCAGCTATATCTAGCATGGTATTATGTGGTGCAGTGGCAAAGTACATTGTTCCTGACTATAAAAATGTTTGGGATCTCCCTGGTGGCATCACTCCATTACAGGTATTGAATGCTATCAAGGAACTAGAACTGGAAGGAAAAAAACTAGGAGCTGTTTTCATCACTTCACCTACTTATCATGGTATTTGCAGTAACTTGAGAGAAATATCTAAGTTGTGTCATTCTCGGAAAATTCCTTTAATTGTTGATGAAGCTCATGATGCACATCTTGGATTTAATTCTGAACTGCCTAGGTCAGCCCTCCAGCAAGGTGCTGATCTAGCTGTACAATCTACTCACAAGGTTCTTTCCTCTCTTAGTCAGTCATCTATGCTGCACGTGTCCGGCGACATCGTAGATAAGGACAAAATATCTAGGTGTCTCCAAACTCTCCAACCTACAAGTCCTAGTTTCCTACTTTTGGCATCCGTAGATGCTGCTAGAGCTCAACTTAGTGAAAGCCCTAATGTTATATTCAACCAAGCCGTTGAATTAGCAAATGAAGCAAAGAGCTTGCTAAAACGAATCCCTGGAATCTCAGTGCTTGAGCATTCAAGCTTTCCAAATTTTCTGGCTATGGATCCATTGCGGCTTACCGTAGGTTTTTGGGAGCTTGGTTTATCGGGTTATGAAGCAGATAGAATCTTATTAAGGGATTTTGGAATCGTCTGCGAACTTGTTGGGAATAAATCTATCACTTATGTACTAACTCATGGAACTTGTAGGGAGCATGTTGAAAGGATTGTATTGGGAATAAAGCATCTAGCTGCAACATGTTCTTCCATTCAGCAACCTAAAGACATTGTGCTTACTGGTCATGCACCTTTCAATGATATAATCATGAAGTTGATCCCTAGAGATGCATTCTTTGCAAGTAAAAGAAAAGTTGCAATGAAGGAGAGCATCAATAAACAAATTAAAAATCTTAAGCAAAAATCCAAAGTCAAATTCAGTTATAAGTAATCCATCAATTATTCATACTAGAACTCAATAGCACTTATCATGATACTAACTAGTAACTACACAGCAGATATTTCTGTACAAACAATTTGATAAAGTAGATAAAGCTGAATGAAATCAATTAACAACTGAGAAGAAACCTTTCAGAATGTAAGCTTGAAGATGCAAGGAGTTAAGCTGAATCGCTCTATCGCAATCCTTAATCACATGCTTATGCAGTTCCAATTGGCTATAACAGAAGGCTCGGTTACTGAAAACAAGCACAATAACAAAATTGAACAAAAATCAGCATACATGAGACTAATTAACAAACATCGATTGCAAATTGAATCGGAGAGAATTGAAAATTGCACCAAATGTCTTGAACAGCAGCAGACTGAGAAACGAGTGAATCGAGGATTCGAATTGCCTTGGACCAGTCCTTGGAGCTACAGAGCTTGGCGAGCTCGGTGCGATGAGAGGGAGCAGAAGCCATTGATGAGAACGGAACAGAGTTTCGCGAGGGTTCAGATGTGGAGGATTTTGGGGATAGAGTTTGAAGATGTACAAGGTGGAGGATTTTTGGGGATAGAGTTTCTGAAAATGTGTTTTTTTTTTTATCAATTAATTAATTAATTCATTATTATATATAACATAGCGCTTTTTAATAAATGCTATTATATAGGTAGTCAAATAATAGCGTTTTATACAAAATGCTATCTTAAAGAAGTTTAATAATAGCGTTCTGGTACAAAGTGCTATCAAAATTACATAGTCTGTATTATATAATAGCGCCCGATTAAAAAGTGCTATTATAAATGTGTTTTTTTTCATTTTAATAGCATTTTTTTTAAAAGTGCTATTAAATTAGGTGATACAAAAAATCATTTTTGGCGTAGTGATTATATGCACACAAGTGAGGCAGACCTAGAACACACACAAAACTCTATAGAAACGGCCAGACGAGAATGGAAAAAAGCTTGCAAAAGTGTGAGATCAAAATCTTGGTTAGAGCACGATTCAACCCAAGATCTCAACGCTACCCCCTTGCCTGACATCCTGTGAAGCTGTAGCGATCAAAACCAGCCCTTAAGACCACCTGTAACTCATTGTAAGTCTCCACGAATATGCCTCTGCACATGAAATCGTAAATCATTCTCCTTGCATCTTTTTGCCAATTTGATTGCACTATCATGCTTAACATTCAAATTCTAACAATTCTGCATTACCCAATTTGATTTTCATAGCCTGTATCATGATGCCCGAACCTAGGGTTCTTGTTCTTGTTTTTTAGGCATTTCTTATGCAGGATAAATTGAGACAAACAATGGTTATAGGAATGATCAAGAGGCAGAGACGAACACGTCCATGTTCTTGGATAGCATTTTCATGGCCTGGAGTGAGTTTTGGAAGCAAGCCACGGATCTTCCTGCGGAAAAAAAGTCCGCAGGTAAATAACCAGGGTGTTTGAGGAAGACGATCATGTGTCTTGCTTCCATTGGCGTGTTTGAATTGTTAGCGCGTTTTTTATTCTTTTCAGCATATTAATTGATTCTTCTATATTATATTTATTTTCTATTCCCATAACAATTGAAGCAGTTTGATTGAGTGGTTGGAGCGCTCGCATGTGAGTATTGGGACCTGGGTTCGAATCCCAGGTCCCCCAAAACTTTGTTGCAATTTTATTTCAGGCGTTCATATGCAGCATTCCAAGTGTGGTGTACCATACGCCTCTAGATCTCAGCTGCCAAGTGGCCCACTAGGCAGATCCATTGGCCAAAGTTGAAGGACCACCATGAACCCTGGTCAACAAGAACGCGTTGGATCCCAAAGGTCAAAGCAGGCTGGATGTTTTGGGCTTGGAAATTGCTCATCATACTCCCTCTTCAGGCCCACACTCCCCTGAGTATTTCTTTACATTTTATCTCTTTTTCTTATTTATTTATTTTATTATCTTAATTAAAAAATTAACCAATTAACTTTCATTTCATAAAATCAGAAAACAAAAAAATAATATTTTCTAATTCCATTAATTTTATTATTTATTTTTGTAAATAAACATTAATTTATTTATTTAGTTTAATTAGGTACAATTTTAATATCTTTTGCATTAAATTAAAATTAACATAGAATTAGGGTTTTAATATCTTTTAACCATTCTTATTTTATTTCCTTAAATAATAAAAAACCAAAAAATATTTTCATTTAATTAATTAATTCAATTATTAATTTAGACTAACTTTTATTTCAAAAATAACAAAATATGCTTTATTTAATAAAAGGGTCAAAACCCTAGGACACTTCGATTTAATTTTCTCGCGTGCGAATAATTTTTTATCCATATTTCAATATTGTAACTTCTTCGAGAATGTAATAGTTTTTAACTTAGGATTTTATTTATTTATTTACCGCTTTTATTTACTTTTCGCAATTTAATTTTAAAAGGGTTTGTCTTTGGCGATGTAAATACCCGACGCCTTGTAATAGTTTAGATTTATTTTACGCAATTTACATTCTGCAACTATTAACTGTTAGATGTTTGAATAATAGGCAATGCATGACAAGATCGAATTTTTAACTTAAAATCAAGCGTAGCTCACCATAACATGTACCAAGATGATATAACTGAAAACAATACACTCGCACATGCCACTCTTAGGGTACACCTCACTTGGTTGCCTCGAACGTGGTCATTGAGTATATGAAGTTTTAGAGGTCGCCCTCTTGTCTAAAGATCATAAGTTGCCTCGAAACGGTTGCCTCGGATAAAATGATCTAAGACATTAGGGTTACCGCTAAGGCGTCCTAACATTGCTTTAGTGACCACACGTCCCTTAATCGAATTGACCCGAAAACACCAACGACGGTGCTACCTACTCATCAATAGTGGGCTAGCGTTGTCTAAAAGACGCTTGTACAGTTTAATTCCTTTTTGAGTAGGTAGATGGTTCTTAAGTACTTGCTCCTTTTAAAACAAAACAAAACTTTTCGCACTTACACTCTCTTCAAAAACAAAACTCTTTTCAAACCCACAAACACAAAGAAAAGCAAACTTTTGAAAACATAATGAGCAAGTACCTAAGAGCCCGTGTATAACCACGGATAGAAAGGGTGCTAACACCTTCCCTTTCTATAATCTACCTCCCGAACCCGAGAAATATCTCAAAAAAGGAATTTTTCTGTGATTTTGTCCTTTCCTTGTTGGATAAAATAAAAGACGGTGGCGACTCTTGCTTACCGCGACATTTTGCAAAAACAAACGCAAAACGCGAACCAGCATTCCAAAACAGTCAGTTCTATTCCCACCGATCACAGGTATGTGCTAGAATCTTATGGAAATAGCAGATAGCGGGGTTATGTATTTCATTATTATCCATGCTATCCGACTCAGGGTGGTAGTTCCCGGTTAAAGTCCCCCAAATATAGTCTAGCTCAAAATCCATTAACTTTGTCTGGGTGGTAGAAAAAGCAAAAGGTCCGCTAGGGAATCCTAGAAGGTCGGCTAATTCTTTATGGGTGTAAGCAAATTCAATACCAAATAACCTGAAGGATATAAATCCCTTTCTAGTTCTGAAACCGCGCTCAGGTATATGAACTAAGGAGCTCGGAAATTCAAGGGTGAGCTCGCGGTATGTAACAAACCTTGATTTAATGTGGGCTTTTTCCCACCCCACCTGGCTAAACAGATAATGGACACTATCCTTAATACCTAAAGTGTCCATTGTTGGTTCATCATAATATAAGGTCATACCAATATTTCTGTGTGATAATTCCTCAAACCTCCTCATTTGGTTCCTGCCTCTAAAAGTGGTTTCCATAGTATATAGTAAAATGGGGAAGCAAATCAGGGGAGAAGGTAGGATAGAAAAAGACTTTTTCAGAAAAACTGTAAAGTTGTTTGAAAATCAGCAGCAGTTGTATAAATTTTTTTAGAAAATAATGAAAAATATGCTTTAAAATAAATAAATATAGAAACGGAATAGAAAACCAAAAATAAAAACAAACAGAAATAATAACAAAAACAAACAGGTGGGTTGCCTCCCACTAAGTGCTGTTTTTAACGTCATAAGCCTGACGTAGTGCCTAGCAGTATATCATTCAGGGAAAGTAGTGGGTAATTCGAATAGTTTTAGACTATTCGCATAATTTCTATTCTCAATATGATGATATTGCTTTAATCACTGCCCGTTCACTGTGAACGGGTCACTATTCCTACCCTTAATTTCTATTGCTCCGCTAGGGAATATTTTTGTTATTTCAAAGGGACCATACCATCTGGATTTCAATTTTCCAGGAAAAAGCCTAAGTCTAGAGTTAAATAATAGCACGGCGTCTCCTACACTGAATTCCTTCCGGGTCAAACGCTTATCGTGCCATCTTTTGGTTCTTTCTTTATATATTTTAGTGTTTTCATAAGCGTCTAGTCGTAATTCTTCCAATTCATTCAAGTCAAGGATTCACTTTTCTCCAGTGGTTGTGTAGTTTATGTTGAGCGTTTTGATTGCCCAATATGCTTTGTGTTCTAATTCTACCGGGAGATGACAGGACTTTCTGTATACAAGTTTGAAAGGTGTAGTTCCTATAGGGGTCTTGTAGGCTATCCTATAAGCCCATAAAGCCTCGTTAAGCTTAGATTACCAATCTTTCCTAGATATGGAGACTGTTTTCTCTAGGATTGGTTTAATTTCCTTGTTCGAGACTTCGACCTGTCCACTTGTTTATGGATGATACGGTGTTGCTACTCGATGTTTTACTCCATAATTAGATAGCAGTTTGTCGAATATTTTTGAAATGAAATGGGAGCCACCATCACTAATGACAAGTCTAGGAACACCAAATATTGGAAAGATTGTATTTTTAAAGAGCTTAATTACTACTCGTGTGTCATTTGTGGGAGAGGTTATAGCCTCAATCCATTTTGAAACATAATCGACAGCTACGAGTATATACTTGTTTCCAAAAGAAGATGGGAAAGGTCCCATGAAATCGATTCGCCAGACATCAAAGATTTCTACTTCTAGTATTCCTCTTTGAGGAATTTCATCGCGCCTTGAAATATTACCGGTGCGTTGACACCGATCGCATTTTTTAACAGCGATGTGGACATCCTTCCATAGATTAGGCCAAAATAGGCCGACTTGCAGGATCTTCGCACAAGTTTTGGAAGTGCTGGCATGTCCGCCATAGGGAGACGAATGACAGTGAGAGATAACATCTTCCATCTCTTCCTCAGGTACGCATCGGTGGAAAATTCCATCCAGTCCTCTTTTAAATAATAAAGGTTCATCCCAATAATAATACTTGAGATCATGGAAGAATTTATTTTTCTGTTGGTAGGTTAAGTATGGTGGGAGCGCGTCTGCAGCTAGGTAGTTGACTATACCGGCATACCATGGCAGTCCCATGGTTGTATGGATCGCTTCCACGGCTTCTTTTTCTTTTGGTTTGTTTTGGTTCAATTGAGCTAGATCGCATCTTATCTGTGCTATCAGCTGTTCATACGGAAAATCGTCGTTGATCGGTACTTGGTCGGGTTTTATGCTTTCTAATCTTGACAAGTGATCTGCTACGACGTTTTTCGTTCTTTTCTTATCCTTAATTTCTAGATCAAATTCTTGAAAAAGTAGGATCCATCTAAGGAGTCTTGGTTTTGCATCTTTCTTAGTTAGTAGATATCTGATAGAAGCGTGGTCTATGTAGATGATTATCTTCGCTCCTACTAGGTAAGAACGGAATTTGTCAAGCGCAAAGACAACTGCTAACAGTTCTTTCTCAGTTGTGGCGTAGTTCATCTGAGCTGAGTCTAGCGTTCTACCAGTGTAGTAGATCGCGTGAAGTTTCTTGTCCTTCCTTTGTCCAAGAACTACGCCTATGGCGTAGTCACTCGCATCGCACATGATTTCGAAAGGTAATCTCCAATCGGGTGGTTGCATGATTGGTGCGGTGATGAGGGCTGATTTTAGAGTTTCAAACGCTTTTAGACAATCTTCGTCGAATATGAACTCAGCGTCTTTCATTAATAGACCGGTGAGAGGTTTAGTGATCTTCGAGAAGTCCTTGATAAATCGTCGGTAGAAACCGGCGTGTCCTAAAAATCTTCGTATTTCTCGAACGGTCTTAGGTGGTTGAAGTTCTTTTATGACTTCTATCTTGGCTTTATCATATTCAATTCCTTTGTCAGATATAACATGTCCTAGTACGATTCCTTCTCTGATCATGAAATGGCATTTTTCCCAGTTAAGCACGAGGTTTAGTTTCACACATCTTTCTAAAATATTTTCTAGGTTTGATATGCATCCTTCAAAACTTTTCCCGCACACAGAGAAGTCGTCCATGAACACTTCCATGATGTTATCGATGAAATCCGCAAAGATTGACATCATACATCATTGAAAGGTTGTTGGGGCATTGCACAATCCTAAGGGCATTCGTCTATAAGCGAATGTTCTGTAGGGACATGTAAATGTAGTCTTCTCTTGGTCATCAGGGTGAATAGGAATTTGGAAAAATCCGGAATAACCATCTAGATAGCAGAAATAGGAATGTTTGGCTAATCGCTCTAACATTTGATCTATGAAGGGTAGAGGGAAATGGTCTTTTTGAGTAGCTTTGTTTAGTTTCCTATAATCAATGCGCACTCTATGCCCATTTAATACTCTTTGCATTATTGGTTCGCCTTTTGCGTTCTTCACGACAGTGATACCTCCTTTCTTTGGTACGACGTGTACTGGGTTGACCCATTTACTGTCGGAGATCGGGTATATGAGTCCTGCTTCCAATAGCTTCTTAATTTCATCTCTGACTACTGTGCTAAGGATTGGGTTAATCCTTCTTTGGGGTTCTCTAGAGGTTTTGCAATCTTATTCTAGCATAATACGGTGCATGCAAATTGAAGGACATATTCCTTTTAAGTCGTATATGTTATAACCTAATGCAGTCGGGTACTTCCTTAGGACGTCTAAAAGTTTTTCAATTTCGAGCGTTCCTAAACTGGAGTTGATTATTACTGGTCGTGTACATTTGGCATCAAGGAATTCGTATCTTA
Source organism: Vicia faba (assembly GCA_948472305.1). Taxonomy (NCBI): domain Eukaryota; kingdom Viridiplantae; phylum Streptophyta; class Magnoliopsida; order Fabales; family Fabaceae; genus Vicia; species Vicia faba. The sequence goes on from OX451735.1 coordinate 889,406,491, forward strand.
GGTTCCTGGGTAAGGTTTTTAACTCTAAATCTGGTTTCTTTGGACATGGCATATGATCATGTGTAAGTGCTAGACTTTCGCTTAGACTATCATCTTGGTATGGTTCACGCCAATTGTCGTCTTCGAATATCAGAGGGGTTTCGATTTTCATTATTTTAGAGTATGTGGTATGTTCCGCTTCCATCTCTCTTACGCACTCGTCTATAACGTCGATTAGATAACATGTGTCATTTATGGCTGGTGCTTGTAAGAATTGAGTGAGGATGAATTCCACTTTTTCCTCTCCAACTTCGAATGTCAGTCTGCCCTTCTTTACATCAATTATAGCTCCAGCTATGGCTAGGAAGGGTCTTCCTAATATGATAGGAGTAACTGAGTCATCGGTAATGTCCATGATTATGAAATCGGTCAGGATATAGAATTGACCTATTCTAACTGGGACGTTTTCCAGTATACCTACAGGGTATTTTACCGATCGGTCAGCTAATTGAATGGACATTTTTGTGGATCTAAGTTCTCCCATTTCTAGCTTTTTGCAAATGGATAGGGGCATGGCACTGATACTTGCTCCCAAGTCGCATAGAGCTTTGTCTATGACAAACTTTCCAATGTTACAAGGTATAGAGAAACTACCTAGATCTTTTAACATAGGGGGCATATCATTTTGAATAATAGCGCTACACTCAGCAGTAAGTGTAATTGTTCCGTTATCTTCTATCTTTTTCTTGTTAGATAGGATTTCCTTGAGAAATTTAGCATACGAGGGAATTTGAGTGATAACTTCTGTAAATGGTATTGTGATATTTAGTTGTTTCAGAAGTTCAACGAATTTCTTGAATTGGCCCGTCGTTTTGGAATTGGTAAGTCTCTGAGGGTACGGAATCAGTGGTTTATAAGGTGGTGGAGGCACATAAGGCTTCTCTTTCTCCACTTCCTCTTGGTTCTCGTTTTCCTTTTCCTTTGGTTCATTCTCAATTTCAGTTGGTTTGTTCTGTGTTTGGTACATGGCTGGATTTTCGAGTCTTGGATCAACAAGTTCGTCAAGTTCTTTTCCACTTCTCAAGATTACAGCGTTAGCTTGTCCTTTCGGGTTAGGTTATGGTTGACCATGGAAAAATCCAGTTGGGGAAGCAGTAGATGCTTATTATTGAGCCACTTGTGAAATTTGAGTTTCAAGCATTTTATTATGGGTAGCTAAAGCGTTAACTTTACTAGATAATTGTTTAATCTTCACATTAGTATGTAAATTTTGATTCAGAACATCTTTATTAGTTTGAGATTGGGAAGCAATGAAATGTTCTATCATGATTTCTAGATTGGACTTCCTAGGGGCATTAGATGTATTAGGTCCGTTATTGGGGTGATTTGGGGCAGCTTTTGGATAGCCAGGTGGTGTGGCAGGAGCTTGTCCAGGTGCGTATAGCACGTTGTTTCTTTTATATGAAAATTTCGGATGATTCTTCCAACCAGGGTTATAGGTATTGCTATAAGGGTTTCCCTGCACGTAATTCGCTTGTTCAGCTGGAATTCCTGTTAGAAGTGGGCATTCTGGAGCAGGATGTGATTAAAGACCACATAGATCGCAAGCTTGAACTACTGCAGCTACGGTAGCTGCGGGAGAGGTACTAAGGTTTTCTAGCTTTTGGGTAAGGGCTTCTACTTTAGCGTTGACTTGATCCAAACTATTTACTTCAATCATGCCACCTTTTGTTTTGGTTTTTTCCATATTAGCTCTTTCGCTTCCCCATTGATAATGGTTTTGAGCCATGCTTTTGATGATTTTATTTGCTTCAGCATACGGCTTATCCATCAATGCGCCACCAGCAACAGCGTCTATAGTCATTCTTGTGTTGTACAAGAGACCGTTATAGAACGTATGAATGATCAGCCATTCTTCTAAACCATGATGAGGACAGAATCTGATCATGTCCTTATAGCGTTCCCGCGCTTCGAAAAGCGATTCGTTATATTTTTGTCTGAAACCATTGATGTTGGCTCACAGCATAACAGTTTTGCTTGGTGGGAAATATCTAGCTAAAAAGACTTTTTTCAACTCATCCCATGTGGTGATTGAGTTTGAAGGAAGAGATTGGAGCCATGCTCGAGCTCTGTCTCTTAAAGAAAAGGGAAATAGGCGCAATCGTATCGCCTCGGGGTTTACACCATTCGCTTTTACAATGTCTGCGTACTGCACAAACACTGACAGATGTAGGTTTGGGTCGTCAGTAGGAGATCCATAAAATTGGTTCTGCTGAACGGCAGATAGAAGCGAAGGTTTTAGCTCGAAATCGTTTCGAGCGATAGCAGGAGCAGCAATGCTATTGTGAGTCTCCGCTTGAGAAGCAACTGCGTAATCCTTAAGAGCACGAGGTGGATTTGGTACGTCAGCCATCTTAGATTCTTCAATCAATTCAGGGATTGAGATATTAGGGAGCTTAGTCGGAGGAAGATTATTGAGATCACGGTATTCTTGAACTCGACGTCTTACTCTGAGATAGCGCTCGATATCATTGATTTGTAAATGCAAAGGCTCGCTTTGGGAGCGAGTATTTGGCATACAACAGAGGGAAAAATAAATAGTTGCCTTAGTCTATACAGTACTACTTTACGAGTGCACTAGTGACTAAATCAAAGTCCCCGGCAACGGCGCCAAAAACTTGATGTGTTTGCGATCGACTTAATGTGTCTAACGGTATCTTAACTGCAAGTGCACAACCTATCGCGGTAGTAATAAAAAGATGTCGAACCCACAGGGACTTTGTAATCACTCTAGTGTTATAAAGGTTTGGTAGTTTAGCTAAGGCGGATGTTGTCACGTTTGGTTATTTAGAGGTTAAGGTAAGGGAAAAATAAATCGAATTAATGGGATAATAATAATAAAACGGTCGGTATGTAATGTAGTGAACCTAAGTGGATCTAATCGAACCTAAGCATATAAAGATGTTTAACTTAGATGGTTCTGTAGAAATTAAAAGTTTAAAAACCCTCAACTCACACTCTCGTGGTCTTATCTCGGATTATACCCCTAAATCCCTATGCCTGCTCTCGCTAGCCCATAAGTGTTTAGAAAATACTTTTTGAAAACTTAATAAAATCTAATTTGTTTTAAAGCGCTCTCGCTGTATTTAAATCAAATGCCTAACTTTAGCTATCCAGTTAAAACCTCACACTCTCGTGGTCTCGATTCTAACCTATTCTTCTTTTCTTACTCTCGTAACAAAAAGATTGTTTTTAATTATAAAAAGTCACAACCAGAAATTAAGTTAATTTAGATTTTAGCTTAGGCACAATTTAATCCATTTGGTTACTAATATCACATCCCGACTCTAGAAAATTAGCTAGTCATAGTACTCGAAATAGACATACATGAAATATAATCGGGAAAGAATAAAGAATTCATGATAAAATAAATAAATAAATAAACATAAACAAATTATATTAAAATTTAATGCGATTAAAAAACTGAATAACAATATTATTCCTCAAGCTCCCTCTTCCACAAGTCGGCAAGATTGGGACTTCGAAATTGGAACTTGAAACAAATTCTGAGGCTATAAATAAATTTTGACTACAATAACAATTTACTAATGTTGGAAATAGTTATTAATTGGAAAAAAAGGAAAATAAAGTAAGAACAAAAAAATGCAGTAATTAATTTTGGCAGGGCTTCGACAAGAAAATCTGTAGAAAAAAACTCTCTCTCGTTCCATTAATATTCCTCCTATTTATAGAAGAGGATTTTTGCAGTTAAGAGAATTTAGTAACGTGGACTTGCATGCTTGAGTGGAGGAAGACTCGGACTGTCCATTGCTGAAGTTGAGAAATTGTAGGAGATGAAAACATCCATTACGTTGCCCACGTCTCCTGTTATGCATAACGTTTAATTACGCGTGTGACAGTCGTCATGAGGAGGTGACGGTCGTAATGCGCTTAAATAGTGCGTTACGTTCGTCAATGATGTGTGACGAGCGTCCTTTAAGTTGTGAGCGTGTTACACTCGTAATGGGGGTGTGACGGTCGTCACAACATCAAACTTTGCAGATTTTGCAGATTTAGTTCTTTTTCTTCTGATTTTTGGTTAGCTTTCTTCATGTCATCCTTTTTCACTAATTTGACTTGAAACATGATGTACCTGTGAAAAGACATAAAAACTCGGAACAATCGGGAGTTAAATGGGTTAATGCATTATGAAAATCGATTAAAAATGTAGTAATTATATGATACGATTTCTCGTTATCAAAGTGTAGTTACTTTGAGAGGATTGTTCTCATAGATAACTTAGTGAAAATCCAAGAGGATTGTTCTTGGTCCAAGAGGATTGTTCTTGGTTGTTTGGTAGTTCTTGTTTAAGTTTGCCACAATAAGGAAATCTCTTTCATGTTGAAAGGGGACTGGAGTACTCTCGGACTATGAGGGGAACCAGGATATATCGCCCGTGTCTCTTTATTTTTCTGCAATTTTAAGCTTTCCTAAACTCACTTTTAACCAGAAAAATAAGAACCATCATCACTAAAAACCAGAATTTTTAAAGTACCTAATTCACCCCCCTCTTAGGCGCACTTTGTACTTACAATTGGTATCAGAGCAGGTTATAGGTAACCTGCTCCTAAAAGATCCAGAATGGCTTCCGCAAATCAAAATCCCGTTTTCAGAGATGGTGGTAGTAACAACAAGCCTCCTCTATTTTGTGGTGAATATTTTGACTTCTGGAAAATACGCATGAAGGCACATCTAGAAGCACAAGGAGAAGAAATATGGGATGCCATCGAAAATGGTCCATTTATCCCTATAACGGTAATCAATGGTGTTGGCTCATCAAAGCTTAAAACTGCATGGGACGATGATGATAAGAAGAAAGTTCTCTATGACAAAAAGGCAATAAACCTTATTCAAGGTGCACTTAGCATGGACGAATTCTTCCGTGTCTCGGCATGCAAAACAGCAAAAGAAATATGGGATACCTTGGTACAAACTCATGAAGGAACGGTTGAAGTAAAAAGATCAAGACTAAATACCCTAAGTCAAGAATACGAATTATTTCGAATGCAGCCCGGAGAAACCATTCTTGATTTACAAAAGAGATTTGTGCACTTGACAAATCATCTAAGTGCTCTTGGTAAAACATTGACGAATGATGAACTGAATCTGAAAGTACTTAGGTCCTTAACTAGGGAATGACAACCAAAGGTAACGGAAATTTCAGAAAATAAAAGTTTCTCCAACATGGCATCCGCGACATTATTTGGAAAACTTCAAGAATACGAAACGGAACTCGGAAGACTTGAAAAGCATGAAAATCAAGAGAAGAAATCCAAGAATATTGCTTTGAAGATAGACTCCAAGGAAGTTGAAAAGGAAAACAATCCGGAAGAAGATGAAAACTTCATGCTTCTTGTTAAAAGGCTTGGTAAGTTCTTAGGTAGAAATGACAAACCTTTTTCTCATTCAAAAGGAAAGAAACAATTTAAGAAAAAGGAAGTCTCCACATCAACACAAGAAATCACATGTTATGAATGTGGTAAGCAAGGTCATATCAAGACGGATTGTCCAAAACTCTCAAAGAATGGTGGCTTCAAAAGCAAGAAGGGATTCAAGAAAAAAAAGGCTTATGTCGCATGGGAGGACAATGAAATAAGTTCCTCATCCGATTCCGATAGTGATGAAAGTGCAAATCTAGCATTGATGGCCTTACACCATTCAGATGATGAAGACAATGAGGTTAGTAATGAATTTTCTCTTTTTGATAGTGATGCACAAGGTGCTATAGATGAACTATTGAATGAATGCAAAATTATGTATAAAACCATTTCATCACAAAAGAAATAAATTTCATCCTTAGAAGAAAAATATGTTTCAATGGAAAAAGATTTCAAATAAAAAAAACAAAAATCAAGTGATGAACAAAAACAAAATTTTGTATGCAAAAATTGTGATTCACTCTCTTTCCAAATTGTCCAATTAAAAAGAGTCATTGAAAGATATGAAAAAGGACAAATTGGATTGGAAGGTGTTCTTAGCCAACAAAGATACTCCAATGATAAAAGTGGACTTGGATATTCAAAGTTTTCAAAACCAAGTTCTAACAAAACTATCTTTGTTAAGGCTAGTGATCAATCATCCAAAGAGAAAGTGCACAAACCTAAAATAGTTCATCACTATCCTAAAAAGAAAACATTTTTTAAGAAGAAATCTCATCCTTCTAGATATAGAAGTAACTTTGAACCTACTTGTTTTTATTGTGGTATTAAAGGCCATACACCTAATGCTTTCTATGTTAGAAACTTCAGTGTGGCAAGTGGTCATTATGTATGGGTAAAGAAAGGCACTAATTATGAAGGACCCAAAGCAACTTGGGTACCTAACAAAACCTAATTTATTTTGCAGGTATGCTTGATGACTACATGCAATCTTTGGTATCTTGATAGTGGTTGTTCAAAGCATATGACAGGAGATATAAACCAATTTTCAAATCTAGCGCTAAAGGCCAATGGTTTTGTCACTTATGGAGACAATAATAAGGGAAGAATCCTAGGAAAAGGCAAAGTTGGTGCTCCACCTTTCACATCCATTGAAGATGTTCTTTATGTTGAAGGACTAAATCACAATCTTTTAAGTATTAGCCAACTTTGTGACAAAGGCTTCAAAATCAAGTTCACCAAGGATAAATATTTGATAGAAGACGAAGTCACTCATGAGGTTATACTTAAAGGTAAAAGAATTAATAATATATTCATGATTTCCCTTGATGATCCATCTTTGAAGGTTAAATGTCTCATGGCAAAAAATGATGATTCATGGCTTTGGCAAAAAATAATTGCTCATATTCATATGGAACACTTGAATAAATTAATCAAGCATGATCTTGTCATTGGTTTGCCTAAGAGAAAATTTCGTCAAAGATAGACTATGCGATGCTTATCAAAAAGGGAAACAAACTAGATCAACTTTCAAATCTAAGAATGTGGTGTCCACTAAAAGGCCACTACAATTGTTACATATGGATCTATTTGGTCCATCGAGAACAAGGAGTTTCGGAGGTAATGTATATGCTTTGGTTATTATTGATGATTTCTCTAGATATACTTGGACATTATTTTAAGTGCAGAAAAGTGATGCATTCAAGGCGTTCAAGAAGTATGCTAAACAAATTCAGAATGAGAAGACTCTAACAATTGCCTCAATAAGGAGTGACCATGGCAGAGAATTCCAAAATGCTCTATTTGAAGAATTCTGTGGAGAACATGGAATATCTCACAACTTCTCGACACCAAGGACTCCTCAACAAAATGGAGTGGTTGAAAGAAAGAATAGGTCTCTTGTGGAACTTGCTAGAACAATGCTTAGCGACTCAAATCTTCCAAAATACTTTTGGGCGGATGCGGTGAGCACGGCATGTTTTATTAGCAATAGAGTTAACATTAGACCAATCTTAAAGAAAACTCCATATGAACTCTTCAAAGGGAGAAAACCAAACATTGCTTTCTTTCATATCTTCGGGTGCAAATGCTTTGTCCTAAATAATGACAAAGATAATTTGGGTAAGTTTGATGAGAAATCCGATGAAGGTATCTTTCTTGGTTACTCACTCTCTAGTAAAGCATATAGAATATACAAAAAAAGAACTTTGACTATTGAAGAATCTATGCATGTTTCTTTTTATGAAACTAACCCCTCCAAGGAGGATAATATTGTTTGCGATAATGATGATGAAATTTTAGAAGGTCCTCAAGAAAATTCTTCCAAGGATCAACCCATTCAACTCGAAGAATCACCTCAAAAAGAATCGAATCTCAATGATCTACCAAAAGAATGGAGAACTCATAGAGATCATCCTATTGATAAAGTAATTGGTGATATAAGTCAAGGCGTGTCTACAAGATTAAATCTCAAGGATGCTTGCCTAAACATGGCGTTTGTCTCTCAAATTGAACCTTCCAAAGTTGATGGAGCCTTAGGCGATGACCAATGGATTATAACTATGAAAGAAGAATTGAATCAATTTTAAAGGAATCAAGTTTGGGAACTCGTCCCTAGGCCAAGCAACAAACACATTATTGGAACAAGATGGGTGTTCAAAAACAAACTTGACGAGAATGGAATAATTGTTCGTAACAAAGAAAGATTGGTAGCACAAGGCTATAATCAATAAGAAGGAATAGACTTTGAAGAAACTTTCGCTCCAGTTGCAATGTTAGAAGCTATTCTTCTCTTACTTGCCTATTCTTGTTCATTAAATTTTCAGCTTTTCCAAATGGATGTCAAAAGCGCATTCTTGAATGGATATATCACTGAAGAAGTCTATGTTAAGCAACCCCCGGGGTTCGAAGACTTCAAGAATCCATCTCATGTATTTAAATTGAGAAAATTTCTCTATGGACTAAAACAAGCACCAAGGGCATGGTATGATCGTTTAAGCAACTTCTTATGCGAAAAAGGTTTCGAAAAAGGCAAAGTTGACAAGACTCTATTTATCAAGAAAATCAAAGACGACACTTTGCTAGCACAAGTCTATGTTGATGACATCATCTTCGGTTCTTCAAATCAAGAAATGTGTGAAGAATTCTCATCAATGATGCAAGGAGAATTTGAAATGTCCATGATGGGTAAAATGAACTATTTTCTTGGACTTCAAATCAAACAACTAAAAGATGGCATCTTCATCAACCAATCCAAATATTGCAAGGAACTCTTGAAAAGGTTTGACATGGATAAATGTAAGGCAATGTCTATACAAATGGGTTCTGGTTCCTATGTTGATCAAGATGAATTAGGTGTTTCCATCGACATTACTAAATATCGAGGTATGATTGGCTCCTTATTATATTTGACGGCAAGCCGTCCTGACATAATGTTTAGTACTTGTCTCTATGCCCGCTTTCAAGCTAACCCAAAGGAATCTCATCTCACGGCGGTAAAGAGGATCATGAAGTATCTCAAAGGAACAACAAATGTCGGATTGTGGTATCCTAAAGGTAGTGTTTGCAACTTAATTGGTTATTCTGACGCGGATTATGCAGGGTGTAAAATGGATAGAAAGAACACAAGTGGTACTTGTCACATTCTTGGTAATGCATTAGTATCATGGGCCTGCAAGAAACAAGCATGTGTTGCTCTAAGCACGACCGAAGCTGAATATATAGCAGCGGATAGTAGTTGCGCTCAAATTTTGTGGCTAAAACAACAACTTCATGACTACGGACTCGATCTAGGGTGCATTCCTCTAAGATGCGACAACACCAGTGCAATTAACATTACAAAGAATCCCGTAATGCATTCAAGAACTAAACACATAGACATTCAACATCATTTCCTCCGTGATCATGTTCTTCAAGGAGATGTCGAGGTAACCTTTGTAGATACTCATAATCAGCTTGCCGATATCTTCACCAAACCTTTGGCAAAAGAACCTTTCTACAAAATTCGTGGAGAGCTCGACATACTTGACGAACGCGACTTATAAGGTGCATTCTACCCTTGATATAACTCTTATATATGTTTTATACATGCTATATGATAATCTATACTATATGTTATTTATTTTTTAAGAAAAAAATTGGTTTTGGACATTTTTTGTTGATGCAAATCGATTGCACAAAGAGTGTCAATCGATTGCTCACTGAGTATTTTCAGTTCTGTCCATTCTGTTTCAAGTGCAAATCGATTGCACCTTCAATGCAAATCGATTGCACTCTGTGCGTTTTTGTTTAATTTTGATTATGTTTGTGTGAAAATCGATTGCACGTGGTATGTCAATCGATTGCACGTACTGTAACTTGCTATTATGACATAAAAATTATGTTGGTCTGAATTCCTCTCTCATATTCCCAAGCCAAATACACTTTAATTCAAATCACTCATTCCCTACCTACCCAAATCATTTCCAAATCTCAGCTCACAAACACCTTTCTCTCTCACAAAACCTAAAACCCCAAAACCCTAAAAACTCCATATCCATGGCTTCAAGACAAAAGAGAAAGGCTTCAGTTTCAGAAAAAGGGAAAAAGAAGGTTGATTTAACATCCAATCCATTGCTTTCAACTCTCACCGAAGAGCAAGAAGCCAGATTTATCAAAGACTTTCAAAGGAAAATAGTATCCAACCCCAAATATGGTATACTATCCTCCTTTCCTCAAGAATGCTTTTCCTTTCAGAATGATCTAGATGCTTATGGTCTGGAACCCTTAATTTCTTCGTTCGGTCCATATTACCCAGATTTGGTAAGAATGTTTTTCAGCAATCTAACACCCCACAAAGGCAAAATAGTCACATATGTGCTGGGCACTCGTATCTCTCTAACTCCTCAGGTTGTTGGTGAGATCCTTCATATTCCTTTCACTGGAAGTTCCCTATATGATCCTGAAAATGAGATATGGGATGACTACCGGAAAAAGGAGTTCTTTTACAACATTTAGCGGTTAAGCGAAGCTGAATTTCGCGCCAAACGGATTCGTGGTCTTGGCGGAGTAATTCCATCCAGAGACTCCTGGAGTGAAGGTAACCTCCATATAGACGATCGCTTATATCATTATTTTCTGGTCTATATCATGTTTCCAAGAGCTGGAAACCACTGCACTGTTACCGACTTCGAAATGCAGCTTATTTATGCAAGGAAGAAAGGGGTAAGTGTAAAATGGGCAAGGATGATCATGGTGCATATGCTGAGAGTGGATGCAAAATCTAAATTTCTTTCATATGCTTATTTTTTCACTTTGATTATGGAGGAATTTGGTGTGGATTTTGTTGGGTTTGAAAAGGTGAATATGAATCCTAATCTAAACAAAATTTCCATTAAGAATGTTGACTCCAGCATGAGCGTGCATTACAATCCGGAGACAAAGACCATCACCTACATTGGTGAAGATGTTGTTGGCGATGAAGGAAATGACCAAGAATTCGAAGGCGGTGAAGTTGTGCCTCCTCCTCCTACTGCTCCCTCTGGTCCAAGCAATCAAGAGCTTATAGATTACATGTCTCAACAGTTTGCTTCCATGAACACCAACATCAAAAATCAATGGAGTGCGATCAATGATTCCACTACAACCCGGATTAATGACTTTGGCATGGATGTGAATAAAAAATTCTCGTACCTTTACTCTCATCTTCATATTCCACCATACGATCCAAATAATCCAGCAGCACCTCCTCAACACTATACATAACCCCCACTTCAACAACAATTCCTGAATCAAGACTCATGGTCTTATAACCATCCAGACATACATCACTCTTAATGTTCTGGCTAACTGTTTTTCTGTTATGTTCTTTTCTTGTTATTCAATGTTTTGTTTGTTCAAATTTCTGTATAATCCTTAAACAATTTGTGTTACTGTTTTAATTCTAAAATTTTCTCAATATGTTGCTCTATTATTATTTGCTTTAGGCATCTTTCCCTTCTTTTTGATAATGTCAAAGGGGGACAAAGATGTGTGGTACTTTATGCTTGTATTTCCCGTGTATTAATTTTTAAGGTACTCTCCAATCAAGATGAAGAAACGCATAGGATTCCAACCCTCTCCTACATAGGGGGAGTTTTGCATCTTAGGGGGAGAAGCTCTTCCGAAAAGTACATCACATAAAGCAAGATTGTTTATCATCATCAAAAAGGGGGAGAATATAAAATCAAGCTTCACAAATGAGCTTTTATTTTGATGAAGACAAACCATGGCTAACAAAGAAGGTAAAGATTTATGATCAAGCTCAAAGCATCTAAGGATAATATCTTCATTCAAAGCTCTCAACAACTTTAAAGGTATAATAATATTATCTACTTTGATCTTAAGATATAGATGCTCAAAAATGAAAAAGAAATGTTTAAAAATCATTACTCAAGCTTTTCAAAGTTAAAATTTCATTTTTCTCTAGCATGCAATCGATTTACATTTTAGTGCAATCGATTGCACACTTCAAACTTTCAGATCTCTTGCTTTTGTTTCTCTGTGCAATCGATTTACATTGCTCATGTGATCGATTGCATACTTATATTTTCAAAACGTTTGCTTCTGTTTCTCAGTGCAATCGATTTACATTGCTAGTGCAATCGATTGCATTCACTTACTTTTTGCTACTGGCTTTACATGCAATCGATTTGCATTGATAGTGAAATCAATTGCACTCTTAAAGATTTTGAAAAAATAGTTGTTGAAACCTTGTGCAATCGATTTACATAAAGGGTGCAATCAATTGCATGCTGCACGATTTTGAAAAACAACAACTTTGTACATGCCTGTTCATCATGCCTTTTCATTGTATCTTTTCACTCAAACTTGGCATTTGTTCATGATACATTTTCAGAACTTCATGATATTTCAAAAAGGTGTTATGAACATATAAATATTCAATTTCAAAATCATTTTCAAGAGATCTAACACCTCTTCCATAAATATTTTCTGAAATTTCAAAATACAAACTCAAGCATTCATTCATTTTCATGCATAAGTTTTCTGCATACTTTCATGCATTAACAAACAGAAAACTTTGAGCAAATATATCTTGAGTCATTGTACAATAGTATTATTGGAAGAGAAGATCATACATTGTTAGAATCACTCTAAGTGATCAATATTACTCTACTCACTCAAACTCAAAAATTGATATCTACTTACTTATTTTTTCAGGATTGTTGGAAATAAGTTTAAGTGTTTTGTTGAAATCTTGTCTTTCCAAAGATGTTGGATACAAGTGTAGTTACTTTGAGAAGATTGTTCTCATAGATAACTTAGTGAAAATCCAAGAGGATTGTTCTTGGTCCAAGAGGATTGTTCTTGGTTGTTTGGTAGTTCTTGTTTAAGTTTGCCACAATAAGGAAATCTATTTCATGTTGAAAGGGGACTGGAGTACTCTCGGACTGTGAGGGGAACCAGGATATATCGCCCGTGTCTCTTTATTTTTCTGCATTTTTAAGCTTTCCTAAACTCACTTTTAACCAGAAAAATAAGAACCATCATCACTAAAAACCAGAATTTTTAAAGTACCTAATTCACCCCCCTCTTAGGCGCACTTCGTACTTACATCTTCTTTTAAAGTGAACTTAGGATTCCAGTCGTGCAGTAGGACATGTTTCTTAAGATAATGTATGACCCCTCATGAGAACCATCTCTTTATCCTCTTTACTTTTGAATCTGATAAGAAAGTATGCCTCCTCATTATAGTATAACACTGGGAGGGTAACGAAATTCCAAGTGTTAATCATAAACTTCTTGACCGCGTTCATGGATAAATCATTACCTATTGCATATATAATGAGTGCATTTCGCGAAAAAAAAAACCTTCTCAGATATTTACATAAGCTTCGATAGTTGCAAGGTACATCATAAAAGAAGTTGTTGAGTTCTATTCAAACTATTTGTCGAAAACATAGTCTATAGGAATACCAAAGTCTCATCATGATGATAGATATAGAGATAGATGTACTCAAGGTTTAAATGTTATTTCAATGCTTCATAATATTGTTCTTCAAGCACATTTATATATATTGAATAATGTTAGTGAAGTTGAACCTTACTTATCTACTCACAAAAGAGTTATCAAGGAGAAATATCTCCGAATGAGTGACACGTGGTTGTTGAAAGAGCATAACAAGAATTTCATAAGTTGGTTTAACAAAATAATTTCTACAGATGATAGTACATCTGAGACAATTAAATGATTGTCATACTTTCCAAAATTTAATGTAGTAACTTGGACTGCATACGATATTAATCTTTTAATTTTTCACATTCTCATAAACATATAAAAATTTCAGTTTTAGAGTACTCATACCGATACACTTTAATATGATATTATGCTATTGTATTGAGTTTATTTCATACTTACAATAGTAACTTATAAGTTGTAAGACAAAATTTCCAAATTTTCTTCTACCAAACAACAAAACCAATTGTCTTATAGACTATGACATAAATGATGGACCACCTATTCCATTATAGTTCAACAAAAGTGCCGGTTTCCAAAATTCTTTTCCACCGTCTCAAACTTGTACATGTCACATGCTTACTTTTCTACAACGTGAAGGGGCAAATTTCTTACATAAATCAAAAGAGAAACCATTAAAATAATCATTAGAATCACAGTCCAAATGATGTTAGTGTGTATATGAATCAATGATAAAATATCACAAATATGTTTTTAATCCAATCTTAGTTAACCATTCCACAGTCTATATATTGATATTCCATCTTCTTTCTTTTTATGTTTTTTTTCTTCTTAAAACTGATTATTCTACAACCTGATTTTCTCAAACAGGTTCACCAATGAAAACCACAATGGTTAGAATAAGCCCATTGTGGTTCATACTTCTGATCATGCCTTGTTTCTTTGCAACTCATGCTTATAAGGGTAAATTACCTTTGAGGACTCTTTCTAGTGGTACTAATCATGAAGCATTAATGCTTCAATTGAATTCATTCAAAGCCTCTTTCACCAAACATGACTCCATTGCTTCACCACCTTCTCCTACTCCTTCTCCTATGCAATCACAAGTAATAATTTATCAATCATGCATGTTCTTAACTTTTAATTCAATTCATCTATGTCATTTGTTAAACAAACATAGTTTTAAATTGCGGTCACAGTTTTGGTTAGGACACAATTTATGATCAGGTTTTAAATCACGGGTGCGGTCAAAATTCTGGTTTTAGAATTATTATGCTATTGCAGGATCTCAAGAAACCACATGAATACCTTGTGACATCTTATGGTGCTGATCCAACAGGAAACTCAGATAGCACTGAGGCTCTTCTTGAAGCCATGGCAGATGCTGCAAAAGGTCCAAGTAAAGGGTTTTTGATGAATGGCATAATTGACCTTGGAGGTGCTCAGATTAATCTTCAAGGTGGAAATTACTTGATCAGCAAGCCTTTGCAGTTTCCAATGGCTGGTGTTGGAAATCTCATGGTATATTTCTAAAAACCATTTTGGTAATTTTTTTCATTCAATAAGTATTTTCAATAATTACTTGAAGTTTGCACATATCATATGTCAATGCAAAATACATAATTTTTTGTCTTTTTCTTTTTTCTTTCTCTAGTCCATAATAAAAGTCTTCCAAAAGACATCAAATTTGAAATCTAACTTTGATTTTATTTGATGTTAACAGATACATGGAGGAACAATAAAAGCCTCCAAAAATTTTCCATCAAACAAAAATCTAATTGATTTATCAAACATTGGTTCCACCTCATCCTCCTACAACTATGAATACATAACTCTCAAAGATCTCTTTCTAGACTCAAACTTCAAAGGTGGAGGAATTTCAATCAAAAACTCACTAAGAATCAACATAGACAATTGTTACATCACACATTTCACCACAAATGGAATTTTAGTCGAAAGTGGTCATGAAACATATATCAGAAACTCTTTTATCGGACAACATATAACTGCTGGAGGTGACAAAAATGAAAGAAAATTTTCAGGGATTGGAATTAACCTTCAAGGGAATGATAATGCAATCACTGATGTTGTGATTTTCTCAGCTGCTATTGGAATTATGATTACTGGTCAAGCTAACATAATTTCTGGTGTTCATTGTTATAATAAAGCTAGTGCATTTGGTGGTACAGGAATTTATTTGAAACTACCAGGTACGGTTATACTTTTAGTAATTATTATGAAGCTATTGTTTAAACTATGAAACGCCAAGTTTTCCGGATAGTTGGTGGTCCTATCGCTGTATATCGAACTTCAAAAAGAAAACTATGAAACGCGGACATAGACACATATAACAATTGGGTAACTTGTGTTTTAAGTTATTTGCAAATTGAGGATTATTATTTAATATTGATTTGAAACTATTACATTATATTTATTCCATGTCTTCCAACAGGTTTAACACAAACAAGGATTGTAAATTCTTACATGGATTACACAAACATTATTGCTGAAGATCCTGTCCAACTTCACATCTCAAGTACTTTCTTCTTTGGTGATGCAAATATTGTTCTAAAATCAATCAAAGGTATTGTAAATGGTCTCAACATTGTTGACAACATGTTCTCTGGAACAAACTATGGTGTTGAAATTGTGAAGCTAGACACATCAATAACTCATTTTAGTCAAATTAAACAAGTTTTTGTTGAAAGAAATGTTGTGACTGGTATGAATTTAAAGGCTACTTCAGCAATGATATCTTTGCATGGAAATGGAACTTCATGGGTTGCTGATTTTAACAAAATTTTGATTTTTCCTAACCTTATTAGCAATGCTCAATACTCATTAACTGCTAGTGGTAACATGTTTCCAAATCATGTTATTAGAAATGTCTCTAAGAATTGTGTTTTTATTGAAACAAATGAGGTTGTCACTGCAAATGTTTTTGTCAAAGTGGATCAATGTGTTACAAGTTGAAGAAATTTTGATGGTTGCGAGAAGAACATTGAGAATTTTTTTGGCTTTTATGATTCAATGTTATTAAGATTTTTTTTCTCAAAATTATTAGAAGCATTATTATTAGATAGGAATAGGTCATGTCAACTTACAACGGTATAAGGTCTAATCGACAAAGTCTTAGGTAAGGACAAACTTTTTTTAAATAGAAAATTGTTTTTTTTTACGATGCAGGGGAACTACCATATAGAAGAATACATGCAATATAAATTCCAAATATATCTAACAGTTTCTTGTATCATACGCCTAATAAATGTTAGAAATTTAGGGTGTGATAATCCTGGATAACTTCGATGAATCGTGTTCGTACACTTTCCGAACAAAGTATTTCGACCCTATTCTTGTCTGGGTTCACGAAATCTTTGTGGGGATAATTCTCGAAGAAATTCTGTTTCCGACAAAAGAAACGAATTGTAATTATAGAGAGAAGGATGCGTTTTTCTGTATACGAGACCGAGGCCGAACGACTCCTTATATAGGAGAACAGTAATTGAAACGAAGAGACACATTTGTTCGAAACGAATATGTCCGTTGGGAAACAGTTATGTCCGTTGGGAAACAGTTATGTCCGTTGGGGAACAGTTATGTCCGTTGGGGAAAGGATTCAAAATTTTTGCACGGGGCGCTGCCCCGCACCCCGCCAGGGGCTTCGCCCCTTGGAACTCCAACGGGGCGCTGCCCCGCACCCCGCCAGGGGCTTCGCCCCTTGGAACCCCGTTTCAATTATTCGTATTCAATTATGTATTGGCTCGACGAGCGTGCACTCCGCACTTCCCTAACTCGTCTCCGAACTTAACGCATAATTGCATCGGCCTTTAGAAATCACATTACTACTAAAATACATTGGTGATACAAAATCGCCAACAATAAATAGCAGATTGTTATAACAACTCTATTATATAAAGGATACGCACGAAGAATTTAGAGACACATTTTTTATTTCAATTTTCATTCACTCTTCTCCCTCACGTTACTGAATTAAGCGATGAAATGCTAACCTTACAGTAAGACCCTTTTCTACGAAATCAGAAGCTCATATCCACCTTCATCCATCCCGACCACCGATCCTTCAACCAATTTAGGTTCCGCAATGGAACAATTGGGCCTTATGTGAGAATCGACTTCTGATTCACACATTTCCACAATCACACATTCTCTCTTCGATTTATTGGTTCAAAACCTTTCTAGTTTATCAAATCAGAGTTTGTGATGAGTGCTAAATTATTATGAAATTGAGTGTGAATAATTAGCATTCATCGGCTTAATTCGTTTACTTTTTGTCAATAAACCTTAACTTTAATATATATATATATATATATATATATATATATATATATATATATATATATATATATATATATATATATATATATATATATATATATATATATACTCGGTATAGTTTATGTTATATTGTGTTATCGTGTAAATATCATTGAGTTTAATTGTTTTTATCTCATTTTTGTAGGTACTCAAGAATTTATATTTAGTCATTGTTAGAAAGAGTATTGAATAAGCTTTCCAAGGCTTCAAACCGTGCACAAGTCGGAGTTACGGTTTTCAAGTTATGACAAAAACAATACTGATTTTTCCAATTTACTGCCAGGCTCACCCCGAGCTCATCGGGCGACGCAGAGGCGAGACAGAACACCCAGAAACATGAAAAAAATATATTTTTTTGAGCGTCAGGCTCGCCTCGGGCTCGCTGGGCGAGACTGTCTGGGTAGAATTTTATTATAAAGGGGAAAACACATTTTTTTAGGTTATGTTTTGGGATATTTGTTCTCGATTCATCAACCAAATTTTTTGATCTTGAGAGCTTAGAAAAACATCAATGGAGGTTGCAACTCGACGATTGAGGGTGGATGATTCTTGGATCGTGATTGACACCGCAAGAGATTTTGATTCCTCTTCTCTCCTCCCTTTGTAGTTTCCATTTGTTGTGAGTTTGTATATAACTTTATCTTGATTATATGTATATTTATTGCGCATGAGGTTGTATGAAACTCATTTTATAAATTGATATTGATGATTGCTTTCTTTATTTGGGTTTGAGTTGTTGCAGAAATGGACAGTTCGAATCCGAATTTAGGATGAACATCTATTGGATTTTAATTTTGGAGATAGATTAAGACTTAATATTCATTTGGGTATCAGAGCTTAATGCTTTCGTGTTGTTTATGTTGGACTGAGAGATTGCTGACGCGAGTAATACGGTTGTTGTCTCACTCTGTATTAGAGATAACCTCTGTGTGAGAGATACATGATAATATTGATGAGTGATTTAGGTTGAGTACAACTGGGTAGTAGGTTTAAGTATTTGATAGGGTGGATGAAATGCAAACCCGATAGTTCTCTACTCTCCGAAGAATGAATTCTTTTTTTGTTAATAACTTTAATTCCCACATTTACCTTTTATACAAACCAACCCAATTCAATCTCAAACTCATAAATGCGAGAAATTGTCGAACGACAATTCAGTAGCACTAATCTCGGTGGAGAAGATATGATATAATCTATAAAAATACTTACTTTTTCTTGCCGCTTTACCACTTCAGCAAAATGGCGTCATTGTCGGGTATTGGTGTTTTTATTGGATCGCATTGCAATAGTTTCTTTGTTTTTGAGTTTTATAGATATCGTATATATTCTCTATCTTCACTTGTTTATATTGATACTTGTATATATTTACCATAATTGTAAATTTGACATGTTTTGTAGACTTGAAAATTTAGTGTATATGTTTTTTTCCTCATGTTTGCTAAGTGTTTGGTTAAGTTTCTCTGTCAGTGAGCACTAACCGTGTAAAAGAGGCAACTTGGAGAAATGTGTGTAAATAATAGGCGTCGAGCTTACGACGTAAAACAAACATGTTTTATCATTTTTTGTTTTTTTATAGTTTTTCATTATATTAATTTAAGAAGTATGCTGCATGTTAGTTAAACAAGTTGCAATTGGACCAGTTCTTAAAATTCTCAAAGCTACACTTTTCAACCTGTTTGATTCAATTTCACCCGGTCTTTTAGTATATAGTAGTATAATTAATTCTTTTATTGTTGTTTGGACTCAAATTTTAGTTTGATAGCTTGAAGTCATAATTGGTGATTTTCCAATTTTGAGTGTTTCAACTTGTGGATGTATGGTAATGATATTGTTTTGAAGTTTGTACACGACAGGAACTCGTTTATCCATTTCTAGAATATATCATGTTTAAGATATTTTTCTTTTGTACAAAATTTCATGGCATTTATTCTTTTGCCATACTTGTTCATTCGTGAATCATTTTAGGACAAAACCATTTTGTGAGGTTGCTTCCATTGTTTACCATATGCAAGAGACCAACCTTCTTGGTAACTCAGTTTTATTATGATTAACCGTTTATTTGTATTGAATATGTATGAAAGCATGAAAATGATCAAGACATTTTTTTGAATTTGAGCATAACCACCTTCCAAAAGTATTTGACCACGTGAGTGTGCGTGCATTTATTAGTCATTTAAGCCTTAATGTCATGATCCATACTTGTATAGAAAATGTCGAACTTGTAAATAACTAACTAGTTCTTCATTGATTTTTTTATGGATCTTGAATTTGTTTCTTGAAACACTTGACCTTCAACTTTACTTTGTGATTTGTTTAGTTTCCTTGCCTTATAAAGTTAGGGAGCATTCACACTTCATGTTAGGTTGTATTCAAGTTGGGGAGAACACTTCTTTAGTTGCTCATGTGTTATTTACATTGTATAATTGAAAGGAAATAAGTGGTTATAAGAAGAAAAGAAAAAAGTGTGAAAAAGAAAAAGAAAAGAGAAAGAAAAAGAAAATGAAAAAAAGTGTGTTTGAATAAAATCAAGGTTGTACCAATGAGTAAAGTGAGAGGGTGAATAAAAGTAATTTTTGATTGTTTAAATTTGTGTGATTAAATGCACCCATAGATTTAGGCAATTTCATTTAGTTAGCTTAGGATCAACCCTTCTTTGTTAATCGAGCCCAATTACAACCCTTGAAAAGTCCTCTTGATTCCTGCTTTTATATTATTCATAATGAATTTTTCTCGATGAGTGCATAATTAAACTTGTTGTTACTTGATTTTTGGGTGAGAGTAAAAGCACCTCGTTGTTTTTGTTATTCATCTACCGATGCATTGTGTGCTAGGTGTGATTCATTTTTTAATTTTGTATTATTTTAGAATCTTTGACATGTGTTTTGTATTTAGGAGATATTTCATTTTCATGCTATCGTTGTAGTTTAGTGGTAAGTGTTTACTTTGATTGTACGTTTTTTATTTGAACTATACATTTGTTTTCCGTTTTCAAAAACAATTGATTCGTGATTCTTGGATTATTATCTTTTATTTCTTTAAGTTGTTTGATTTTGTTTGAGGACAAACAATGTTTTAAGTTACGGAGAGTTTGATGTGTTAAAATTTTGTGAATTTGAGTGTGAATAATTAGCATTCATCGGCTTAATTCGTTTGATTTTTGCCAATAAACCTCAACTTTAATATATATATATATATATATATATATATATATATATATATATATATATATATATATATATATATATATATATATATATATATATATATATATATATATATATATATATATATATATATATATATATATATATATATATATATATATATATATATATATATATATATATATATATATATATATATATTCGGTATAATTTATGATATACTGTATATATTGTGTTATCGTGTAAATATCATTGAGTTTAATTGTTTTTATCTCATTTTTTTAGGTATTCAAGAATTAATATTTAGTCATTATTAAAAAGAGCATTAAATAATTTTTCCAACGCTTCAAATCGTGCGTAAATCAGAGTTACGGTTTTCAAGTTATGGCAAAAATAGTGTTGATTTTTCCAATTTACTGTCAGGCTCGCCCCGAGCTAGCTGGGTGACGCAGAGGCGAGGCAGAACATCCAAAAGCGTGAAAAAACATTGTTTTGAGCCCCATGCTCGCCCCGGGCTCGCCGGGCAAGATTGTTTGAGAAGAATTTCATTATAAAGGGCAAAACCACATTTTTTTTTAGAGATAGATTAAGGCTTAATATTCATTTGGGTGTCGGGGCTTAATGCTTCAATGTTGTTTATGTTGCGTTGGGAGATTGCTTACGCGAGTAATATGGTTGTTGTCTCACTTTGTGTTAAAGATAACCTTTGTGTGAGACATACGTGATAATATTGACGAGTTATTTAGGTTGAGTACAATTGGATAGTAATTTTAAGTATTTGATAGGATAAATGAAATGCAAACCCGAGAGTTCTCTACTCTCCGAAGAATGAATTCTTTTTTTGTTAATAACTTTAATTCCTGCATTTACCTTTTATACAAACCAACCCAATTCAACCTCTAACTCATAAACACGAGAAATTGTCAAACAGAAATTTCAGTAGCACTAATCCCTCTAGAGACGATATGATATAATCTATAAAAAATACTTACTTTTGCTTTCCGCTTCAGCAGTTCGCAAAATCGAACACTAGATATGCCGCATTCAACCTAATCAAATAATGTCTCAACCTTGATTTCCTGAATATCAAAATTCATGACTTTCAAACTTTTTAGCAATGCTTGAATCTAAAGCTACTCGTTTCTCCGCATTACGCAGATCTGCTGTCGCTTCCATTCAAGCGATAATAAATCAAATTCCTCCTTCTCCTCCTCCTCAAGGTGTTACATATCAAGTAGCGGATACTTATGTATATCATATCTACTAAAACCTCCTCAGATCACTAGATCAACTCTAATGCGTCTGATTTGACCTCTGATACTACCGCCAACTTCACAACCAGAAGCATTTAATGGTTTCCAATTGTTCCAAGTAAATATCAGAATTACAGGTGCCAATGAATTTCTGAATAACATGTATAACATCATTTAGTAACCAAATTCAAAAGTGATAGAAAGTTTGTGCAACATACCTCCAAGGGAAAACACATTGCAATAAACCATATCAACGAGAAGGTCCGTCACCATCCTTGATCCGACTGCACCGAGAAGAGACGAAGATTTGAAGTCACAAAATCACCAAAAGAATAAAAAGCGCCAGACTCCTCCTTAGAGCCCGGAAGGAGATCGAGGAAGCCATGCTTATTCATAGAACCAAGTGGAGAAATAGTCGATAAAGAACTCACATAAGCATCTTTTATGCGCCCATATTTTGGATAGCATAATACCGAACTCATTGGAGAAGCTTTCTAAGATGGGAGAATAAAACAGGAAGAGAGATCCTGACGAGCACGTGAAACTCGTCAATGACTGATTGGACTACTTCCACTGTTATGAAGCTTCAAAGTGTAACCTGTTTGTGTTAACCTTTATTGGATTGGCTAGACTATCGTTCAACTTTCTTTTGGATATGAGCATCAAGTCTTGGACCAACCTATGCGAGAGCTTCATTGCTCACTTTACTACCCAAAAAGGTAGCTCGTTTCAGTAACTTCATTAAGCGGTATCACTCAAGGAAGGATGAAGAGGATATGGTCTTAAATCAACCATTTCACGCAAATGGGCTTGGAAGTAGAAGGGAGACGACGAAGGTCTCAAATGTTAAATATTCGAGAATGGCCTACTGCAGGATAATCCCTTCAAAAACAGAAGCTCGAAAGGAGATAGGCAAGTACCATGAAATAACTGCTGAACTAGGCTTAATATTTCATCAACCTCGAGGAAACGTTGAACACCCGGTTTATTAGCTGGTCTCCACTGACGCCAATTCTAGTCATCCAATGGGGAAAGATTCTTATTAGCGAAAAGATGAATCTGATTGGGGATTGCATGGTCGGTATGATAAGTAAAACTCCTTTGAATGCATTACGAGAAAATATTTACCAAGAGTGCCCTAACATCGAGTTCTAAAAAAGAGGAGTTAGAACCCTATTTTCCATCAGAGAGTCATTATGGATAGACAAGATGAAGTACTTCCGCTTCCACAAGGGTCACAACCATAACACTGACGATTGTATACAGATTAAGGATGTTATCGAGAGGTTGATAAAGAGGGGCCAGTTTTATAAATATGTGAATGAAGGAAAAGAGAGGGAAAAGAGTCTCCCAAAAGAAAGTCTCCCTCAAAAGCTACAAATGTTGGGACTAGTAAGGGGAAACACCAATACATTGTCGCTATCACTAAAGGAGTACCCCAAGAAAACATCTCGCCCAAAGGGAATATGTAAAGAAATATTACCGAGATGGTGGACGTCCATAAGAAGGATTGGG
Organism: Vicia faba; assembly: GCA_948472305.1. Taxonomy (NCBI): domain Eukaryota; kingdom Viridiplantae; phylum Streptophyta; class Magnoliopsida; order Fabales; family Fabaceae; genus Vicia; species Vicia faba. Next base: position 889,430,129 of record OX451735.1, read on the forward strand.
GGACGTCAACCAAAACTCTTAACGAACCAATTCTCGGGTTTCGGGACAAATAGAAAATCAGGGGAACCCAAAACAAAATCTTCCCTTAGTCATAATAGTTATGATCAAACATTTCGAGGTTTCTCGAATTTTGATCGACAGTGGTAGCTCATGCGACATCATGTACTCTGAGCTGTTTGAAAAGACGAGCCTCAAGAATGGAAGTCTACAGTCATACGAAGGCTAAAATTTGTAGGTGTTTAACGATACAGTGGCCCGTCCTTAGGGGTACATTGATTTAATGATATATGTAGAAGATGGCATAATTGTTTGGTTTACTAGCTCGCAGTTCCTTGTAGTCCCCTGTAAAATTGTGTACAAATGCATTCTTTTGAAACCATTCGCAACCATCTTGGATGTTTTGGCCTCACTAGTCCACCTCAAACTCAAATTCTATAATCTTCATGGAGATCCGATCATAATCAATGTTTACTTGGAGGGAGAAAATGAGATATATCAAGCTCTTCATCACTACCAAAGAGAAGCTCATACCATGGAAACCAATGTGAAGTTCTTAACTGGCCATCTAAGGAGCATAAACATTCGACCTCCTAGAAGTGGCTGATTCAACAGGAGGCAAAACATGGAGAATAAGTGGCGGCCAGGCCGCCTGGTTATGTTTTTGAATTCACATTTGATTTTATTTATGCATAATCAGTTTTCTTTTTCGCAAATGTAAGATGAATTCCCAACTATTAATGAAGGAACAAAAAGTTTTAAGTATTTATTTTCTTTGTGATTGTGTAAGGTAACAACGAGCCCGGGGTACGACCAAAGGGATCAAAAGCCCAACATAAAGACTTAGGGTGTTGTTGCAAATTCCACACGTAAACGACCACAATAATAAAAACTCCAGAGCGTGAAGCACACACACAAAGAAAGTGACAAAACCACCAAAAGTACAATAACGATCCACCTCTTTGGCATATAGCCATTAAAGAGGCCACGATGGGTTGGCCATAATTTTACCTCAGACCAAGTTTTCACCTAGGTGGAGGAAGGGGAGCCGATCTTTGGCCGAGAAAGCCCTAGAGTCATCCAATACATATCGAGGGAAGACCTTATAAGCTAGCATGAAATCTAGAACACTGAATTCGATATCAAACACACATACCTCAAATAGGTACAAATAAAGCACATATATTTATTCATTACAAAAATTATACTTTACACACATGATGTGACAAAAAATGGGAGGAAGGCTAGCCCAACATGGAAACAACCTTACCATCTTTGAGCATATGGTTTGGTTGAACCTGCTCCCACAAAATGTGTAGAGGATGGTTAAAATGCTCCACTTTCTACAAGTCATTCTCAAAGACTCTCAAACAACCGTAAGGCTAGTTATGGAGAACTCAATTAAACTTTAAGTCGAAGAGGCATTTTTAAGATGAAGAGCCTCTAAATCTATTTGAACTGTCAAAAGAGACGACCGAGTAAATGTTAAATTAGCTCGAGTAGAAGCTACAGATTTTTCCTTCCTTTTTTCACCCCTCACTAAAATATTTACCTGGTCAACATGAAAGCTAGGGATGTTGAGGGATATAGAGCATCACCTAATTCAGTAAAAGAACTAGAAGCTTTATGTATTTCTTGCATGTATGTATCCCGTTGAAGTTCCAGGTTAAACACAATTTCCTTCATCCAATGTTTTCCTTCATGTTGTTGGTCAAACCCGAGAGCATCCTAACTATCACCACCACCAATAGCCAAAGCACAAGATACACGCAAAGTGTAACACACCAAAGTTCCTAGTTCTTCCTCAAGAGAACACCTAGTCAGGTTGGATAAGTAAGAGCAGTCTTCCTCTTAAGGAGGACCCTATGAAGGGTGAGAAAAACACAATAAATTAGGTTTGAATTGGGTTTTCTAATAAATTGTTTCTTTTCAAATTAATTCAAAAACAAACTAGAAAGACAATAAATAAAGAAGGACTATAAAATACACTTTGGTTTATCCAGGTTCACCTCTAAATAGGCTACTCCTATCCACCATCCCCATGTGATTTCGCCTTCAACAAGGACTTAATCCACTAATCTCAATAGATTAGAGATGCACGGGCTACTCGCCGGTGACTAACAATAACCGTCTAAGAGTCTACCTGACACCTTAGCCCTTTCAAGTCTCAGTCTACAACCTAGTCACTTGAGGTAATAATGAATTCTTAACATAATTATAATCAACTGTGTTTACAAGGTTTTCTTATAAGTAAGCATATTAACATAACTATGAAGAACAAAGTCTCTAATACAAAGAATGCGCAACAACTATTTGTATTGAGAACTATAAGATTAACACACAAATAATGAGCAACAACTATTTGTGTTTAACCTTTAATATCTTAACACAATAACGAGTAGAAACTCTTGTGTTCTTGATATTTCTCTAGAAGAATATTTGTAGATGTATATGAAAAATGAATTTTCTTTTCTCTTGGTGTTTCACTATTTCACGATTTGATTCAAGAGTTATAATGGTTAATAGTTCACCGATATTTAAATGATGATGGAATATCTTTATATAGACTTAAGAATATTTTAAACTTATTGATTTTACTATAAACTTTGTGTCTAAGTTTCTTAGACTTTATCTTCTGATGGTTTACTTCTGCTTGAAGTAGTAAGCTTGAAAGACGACTCTTGATCTTGTCTCTGTCTTCTCTTCTTATTACTAGATTGTTTATGATCTGAGGAGTGATAATGATCCAGAAGATTCTTCTTTGTTGTATAGTTAGAGTCTTTCAGATAGTTGAGTATTATCTTCAAATATATAAGCAACATCTTATCCAATGAACAATGTCTTCTTAAGAGTGAAAGCTTTTATGATCATGAATTCTTGGTCTTGTCACTGAATTCTTAATAGTCAGCTTTTCTAAGCTACATATCTGACGTCTGGTTTCTGAAGCAACAACTTATATCAGTACATCTGATTTTCACGTTAAGCTCCTTCCTTCTGATCTTTGACCTTGTATTGATTCCTTGATATTCAGCTTTTCTAAGCTACATATCTGATGTCTGATTTTTGAAGCAAAAACTTATACCAATACATCTAATTTGTCATTGAATATATTCATTATGATCTCTTGATCTTTGTATTGATTCCCTTTCCGATGAACATTAAACATTCCTTAGAACTGCTGATGTTTTTGTAAAAGTGGTCACAATATTTCTTTTGTTGAGTGCAATGGTCTTTCTGATGATATTTATCTTCTAATGAATATTACTCCTGTTGAGTATATTAGCTTGAGAAGATATCATTCTTTGATCTTGTCTTCTGATGGACTTTGAGATGTTGAGTAGATGTGAGTCCACAAGATCTTTCTTCCTTTCTTCTTATGGAGTACTTCTTATGTTGAATGAAGGTGTGTATTCCATGAACTCCTAGTCTTCAGAATCTTGACTTTGTCTTTAGAAATATGAGAAGCAACACTTATGATGAGAAAATCTTGACTTCTGATTTTAGAGTAGAAACTTTCTTCACATGTGTTCATAATCATGACTTCATCTTTAGAATCCAAACAACAGCTCTTCTAATGAATGAATCTTGACTTCTGATCTTCTATGTTGTAAGCTTGTTTCTTGTGTAGTCTTGATTTATGATATTGTAGTAGTAGCTTATCAAAAACTCTTTCTTCTTGGAACCATATTGAGATTATTTTCTTGCCGAACATTCAATATTCCATAGAACTACTGATGTTACATTAGAAACATAACTCAATGGTTCTTCTTCTAAGTGATAATGTGATTTTTATGATATCCTGGTTAAGACTATCCAAAATTCTAATAATGTATCTGGACACTCAATAAAACCATTAGAAATAAAATTATTCTTCATAAAATATATGCTTGTTATCATTAAAACTCAGAGATTAAACATAGATCGAAATCTTGTTCTTACAATCTCCCCCTTTTTTATGATGACAAAACCATGTATTTTGATGAAACAATTTTACTGGGTTAAATCATAAACAAAGTAAAGTAAGAGTTTAGAAAACTCCCCCCGAGTTGGAAACTCCCCATGGGATAAACAATCTACCCCTGAATCTTAAACTTATGATCTTGTAGAGCTTATGAGCAATGTTATCCTTTATGAGACTTCTGATTTAAAGTAGATGGAAGTAGTTTATCAGAGTTTGCTTTATCAGACATTTTTCCTTCATTAGAACCTTCTAATCAGAAGTTAGGTTCATTATCATAGCTTGATTTATCATACCATTCTTATGTTTGAAGTTCTTTATCAACACTCGATCTCTCAGAACATTCTATACCCTAGAATTTCTTTTTATCAGAGTTTGATCAACCGACCCTTCCAAAACATTAGAAGTCCTTTTACCACATCTTGACTTATTGAACCTTCTAGCCTTTAGAAGTTCTTAAATCACTTACTTTGTACCTGAAACACATTTTTAAAAGCTTTTAGAGAAATAGATATATATATATCAAAATCATTATGCTTTCTCCCCCTTTGTGTCATAATGAAAAGGAAAAAAATGTTAGCCTTAAAGATAATAAGACAAGTTAAACCAGAGATTGTTATAGATGATTTAGAACAGTAAACACTGAAACAATAAAGATGTACAAGAGATTTTCTTAAAGATACATTAAGAACAACAAAGAGGAACACACAAGAAAATTTAAGAGACATGACGATTAGACAGCGGTGAGGCATAAATCTAAATGATTCTTGCTACTCTTCATATATGTTACATAAATTTTTCACAAGAGAACTTCTTGGTTCATTTTTCCTAATAATTTCAACGGTTCCTTCTTTAAAAAATATCCCAGAGAAAATTTTTCCAAAAGGTATGAAAGACTTGATTTCATTTCTGGAGGAGATAATGGATTTTTGCAGAAAGTTGAAAACAACCTAAGGTAGATTAATCTTGATTTGATTCATCATAAGTACTAGAAAAATCTGATCATCTTGTAGAAGGGTAGTTTTAGAGATTCCTCGAGGACGAAGGTTTGTTAGCAAGAACTTATACCTAAAATTTGGAATGGCAAGAAGGTTTTTAGGATTTGTAGGCTCATATCTGATAGAAGTTTCATGGAGAGAAAATACTTCGTTAATGTTGCACCCCAAAATTTTCCCTCTCATTTCTCAAGATATTTCCTACAAATATCTTCAATGACTCAAGTTTGCGCAAGTATCGACTAGGTCAAACAATCTCCTCAACACTGATGGCTCAAATTAGGGTTTGAGTTTGTACAAAGGCAGTTGGATTTTTAATGTTTCAAATGACTTTCATGGATCATTATGGACCCTCAGGATTACTTCTGCCTAGTTTCAAGTCTTGGATCACAATTTTCCAAGAAAGTCATTCAAATTATCAAAAGGGCAAAATGGGCAAAATTAGGGTTTTGACTGGAAATGACCGAACTTTGATTTTTGACCTAATACCTGACTTATTGGTAGGAAGCATGATCTCAAGGATCCGAGCGCGTCATTTTGACCTAATCACATATTTCAATTTATCTCTTGAGATCAGTGGATTGATAGACGAAATTCAGTCAACTGGTGGAAAAAGTCAATTGTACACTAAAAAGTCAAACTTTGACTTTTTGAACAAAGTTGAATCCCAAAAATCACATTTCATCAAGATATCCAAAATATGAATTTTGATCATAAAAAATCGGGAGAGTAAAAAATGCAACTTTGCAAGACTTGGAGATTTTTCTAAGTATTTTCTATACTTGTTGATTTCATTGCTTCATGACATCTTTTCACTATAATTCAAAATAATTCAAGATGTTACAAATAATTCAAGATGTTACAAATAATTCAAGTTATTACAAAGTGGCATTTTTGCAAGATTACAAATCTTAAGTTTGGTCTTGTTTGCACTCTTTCCCTTTGACTCAAACCTTGCCACTATGCTGCCCAGAAACATGCTTTGTCTTTGTTACAATCTACATAAATTTGTCCACAAACCAGATTTTATACCATGCTACAATATGCTTCCAAGTCCAAGCCTGCTTACTACAAGCTCAAAATCATGTTTAGAAGATAGTCTTCTATCCTGAACAAAACATCCCTGCTATGTTATCTCCAAATACTGCCACAACACTCCAAAATTACTGCAAAGCAGCCCTACTATGCTGCTCCTAACCCAGTCCAAGCCTGCATTATCTCAGCCCCATATTTGCACCAAATTAGCACATAAGAGCTGCATAAAAAAAATCCATGTAGACGGCATACCCAAACAGTTCAAATTGTTATTTGTTTCCCTCCCAAAATCCCAGCAAAACTCATCTACAAATAGATTATTTTCACAACACACAAGAGGTTGGCTTTTAGAGAGAAAAATAGAGAACATAAAAAATAGCATTCTTTGTAAACTCTTCTCATTCATAAAAGACCCTTGCTCATACTCATCTTTATTCTCAGTCACAAAAACAGAACCTCAACCCATTATTCCATCTTACAAAATCTCCCATAAACCAAACACCTTATCACATAGAGATTGTTCAAACACAAGAACTGTTTCTGTAGTGCCATTATCTTCACCCTCCAAACACAAAAAATAGTATTGTACAACTTGACTGAGTTAGTGTGATTCAATAGTTTGAAACAACTTCCTGGAAATTCATTGGAGTCATCACAGCATCCTGAAAAGTATTTAGACTTAAAACACCAAGTGTAGTCCCAAGGTAAGTCTTCTTGACTTTGCATTTTTTCATACATCATTAATGATTTATTTTTGAAGATAAAATATAGTAATCATTTCCCCTTTGAGCAAACCATTTGTTTGTTGTTTATGTTTATCAATCATATGCTATAAACTAATCTCTGCAGACAATTAAACAACGTTTAAGGCAAAAAACTACAACATGAGTCAACACATATCCACATGGGTCGACTCATTCTAGTGAAAAAACAGGGTATGAGTTGACACATGGTCTTATGCATCGACTTATACTGTTATACAGGCCCAAAAACAGAAGGATGAAAGGTGCATGAGTCGATACAAAATGCGTATGTGTCGACACAAACAGGTGCATGAGTCGACACATCCCATTATGCATCGACTCATATTGAGTTGGTTTGGTTTTACATGGGAAAGGAAAGTTATGTGTCGATGCACAGTGTTGTACCACAAAATTTTCCCTCTCACTTATCAAGAATTTGCTCACAAGTTCTCCTTAGGCTCAAGACTGCACTAGGGCTTGATCAGCTCAAGACACCTCCTTATGCACTGATGACCAAAATTAGGGTTTGAGTTTGCACAAAGATTTTTGAAACTTTCTATACCACATATTATTCTCATGGATCATTATGGACCCCCAAGATTACACATGTCAAGTTTCAAGCCTTGGATCACATTTTTGATCAGTCAATTGAGCAGTTGACCTAAAAATCAGTTGTATTTGGGAAAAAGTCAACCATGGCCAATTTACAGTCAAATTTCATAATTCTTGATCCACATCAACATTTTAAACTCATATGTATCATTTGATCAATTTTGGACCACAACTCCTCGAGAAATTTGATCAAATCTCTAAAAGGGCAAAATGGTCAAAATTAGGGTTTTGACTGAGAAAGGGCAATTTCTGATTTTTGACCTAGAAAATGGTCAATTGGGTTAAGGTATGATCTTAAGAGTCCAATTTCATCATTTTTACCTAATGACATGGTTCAAAACATTGCAAGTTCATTGGATTGACAAATGAATTTTGCAGTCAACTAATCAAAAGTCAATTGTATACTGAAAAGTCAAACTTTGACTTTTTGGTCAAATTCAAGTGCCAAAGATCATAATTCATAAAAACATGTAAAAATATGAAACTTATTCATCAAGAAATCAAAAAGTCAAGATTTCATTTTGAAAAGTCAAAATTTCTAAACTTATAAATGTTTCTAAGTGTTGGAAATTTCATGTTTTTTTTATAACTTTGAACAAAAATTTCACCATGATGCAAGGTGATTCAAGAGAAACTTCCAACATGAAAGTTGTATATCTCCATGAAATCTAAAAATTTTCTTTACACAACTCCTTCCAGAAATGCTTGGATATCAAGTTATAATTTTATGAACATGTGGTCATGAAACTAAACACTTGGTGAAAATTTGCCCTAATTTGGTCAGGATTTTGACCCAACTTCATGGAACTTTTTCATATAGTTCCAAGGGGAATCATCAAAAGCAATTTAAATATGGGTTATAGAGAACATTGTAATATTTCCAAAATGTCCAAGAACTCCTTGAGATCATTCTTGAGTAGGGAGAATTGAAGAGATGAAGTAAAGGTTTCATCACTTGAATTACAAGTCATTTTTGATGAACACATAATCCATACTACGCTGCATAATCTTTGCCTTGCAGGCCTAAAACTTGTTTTTCAATCCATAATTAAATGTTTACACAACTGTTAGGGCTTTGATCCAAGCAATTGAGCTATTATCCAAGTTGCATTTCCATTAATGGCACAAAGTTAACATTACCATTCTTGTAAAGCAAGCTTTTTTACATAAAGTCCATTCTTAAGACTCTAACTTGTTCCCTATGATCACACTCCATCCATAAAGTCATAAGCAAGCTTGTTTAAAGCATAACCACTATATGAACCAAGTACAAGGCATGGAAACTCGTTTTGTAAAAAGAATCACATGTTGAACTTAAACATGTAAATTTGAATTCTGATCAACTAGAGCACTCCAAACTTGTTGCTTATAAATGGAGTCACTATTTGTGAGCTAAGGGACGAGTTTTAGCACCCTGAAACACTCCAAAATTCCCTCTAGCCAGAAATTGCACAAAAAACTCCATTGATACACAATTATGACCTTAAACTTGTATCTCCCATTTCCCTCGTGCGTTTTCCCTCAAATTCATTCCTAAAGCTTCCTTACATAAAATACAACTCATCCCCATCCTTATTCCAGAACTGTAACACCATTTACTATAACCTCCATAACCAAAAAACAGAGTCCGCAACTTGACTTCTCCAGGCCATTTCAGCCACTCTCAACTCAAGCAAACCATTGCATTAGCTTCCTAGGACCTCAAGGAAGCTAACCTGATCATCACCATCACTTGAAACAAGCTCAAACTCAAAACATGATTTCCAATTTTGAGGTAAGTTTTCTCAACTTAGAACTCTTCATACATGCATCATCAATAGTTTATTTGTGAACAAAACATGTAGATATCATTGCCCTGAAGCTAACCATGTCCATAGTTTCCATTAATTTTGCTTGAGCTTAGAGAATTTTGAAACTGAAATTTCTGAGATTGTTAGGGTTCATATTAGGGCCATTAAAATTCATGCTTATCTTTGATCTATAATTTTAATGCTTTACATTTCTGAAACCGTGAGAAAATTTGCTACAAGTTTCATGTTTACAGTTTTCATTTTTGGTGAGAAATGAGCAAGTTACAGTTGGTCTGGCTGGAGGTTGAAGATGAAGTCTTCAGGGTGCATTTTGCCTTGTATATTTATTGTTTTGCTTATGTTAATGGATGTATAGCCACCCCAGTGGTAGAAGCGCGCACCTGTAACCTTTGGAATCTGGGTTCGAGCCCCAGTGGTACCCTTTTGCATTTTTTTTACATATTTTGACATTTCTGACTTTTTTTGAGCGCCTGGGCCTTATTGGGCTTGTTTTGTTTTCTTTATTTTTTTTGCTGACTAACCCCCTTGTAGGCTGTTTACACCCTGGCCCAAGTTTATTTACTTTTCCTTTTTTTAATTTTACTTTTACTTATTTCATTTATATTTTCTTAATTATTTTTCCTAATATTAAAAAATACAAAAAATTAGATTTTATTTTTAACTTAGTTTATTTTATTTTTCTCATAAAAAATATTTTATTTAACTATACATTATTTATTTTTATTAACTAGTCTTGTAAATATAATTAAAACTAGGTTATTAGTTATTTTCTTTCATACTAATTAAAATACATTATTTTTAATATTAAAAAATACCAAAAATATTTTATAATACCATGAATATTTTCAAGATAAAAATACCAAAAAATACTTTTTTTCTAAACTTATTTTCTTGTAATCAACTAAATAGAATTAGGGTTTTATTCAAAAATCTTTCCTTAATAAATTTAAACTTGATTAATTATTTTCTTTAAATTAATTAGGTTAAAAAAATTTCCCTCTTTCTCATGAAAACCAAACAAAGACCCATTTTCTTTATATTTTGCATTTTTTGTACATTTATTCATTTTTGTACCTTATATTCATTTAGTTCCTTTTACATTGATACCCATTCAATATGGTTGTAATAGACTAATTAGGTTTAAATTTTTGCAATCCCCATTCATGAATTTGTATACCCCCTCCCACAAATGTTGTAATAGCGTAGTAACTTTAAATTCCGCAATTTATCGCTTTTATATATAACATGCTAGTAATTAGGGTTTGTATGGAAAGACTAAAACCAATACCTAGAAAACCCTAATTCAAGACAAAAACAAGCATGAAAATGATACACTTGAACACAAGCACCCACCCCTAGGGTTATTCCACTTGGTTGCCTTATACAAAATGACTATATTACGCATGTAAGGTATCTTAGCAAAAACAAGCAAATACAAGATCATAGTCCCTCAATGACGCTATCTAAGTTGCCTTTCAAATGATCTTAGTCCCTTAAAAAGAAGGCTAAGATACCTTGCAACATTTATGATCATGGTTATACGATGACCCACGCCCGTCCCATTTACATCCAAAGATAGGGTTGCTTACCAAATCAATGGTAAGACAACAATGTCAAAGGAAAGAAAATGAACAAGAAAGACTTTTGAGTAGGTAGAATGCTCCTAATTACTTGCTAAATTTTAAACAAACATCCTTGCTATTTTCAAAATAAATACCTACACTTTCAAACATCTTACAAAATTGAAAACATTTTCAAAAGATCAAACATCTTTATATACACTCTTACAAACAAGAATCATTACAAAGATTGCCTAAACAATGGCCTCTTTACAAAATACTTTAAAAAAACCACACCAAGCACAATTTCAAACAAAAATCAAGTGATATAGCAAGTAACTAAGAGCCCATGGAAAACCATGGATGAAAAGGGTGCTAATACCTTCCCTTTTCATAATCTACCCCCCGAACTCAAGAAATAATCTCAAAGGTCTTTCCTGTGCTTTTTCACCTTTCCTTTTGGATAAAAGAAAAGTCGGTGGAGACTCTTGCTAACCACAACATTTGCAATCAAACGCAAAACCTTCAAGTCAGTTCTCCCACCGTATCACAGAACTGGCGACTCTGTTGAGGACAATTTTAAAAGTGGGGTTACCTTAGGTTTATATCACATTTACTTGCTTTCATTGTTTGATTTGTTTGCTTTACATTATGGTTTTTTGTTTGGATTTGAATCCTCTACCAGGATTTGGGATACCTTATAGGTAAGTAGCAATACATTATGGAAACTGTGCGGGGTATACCGACATGGTCTAAGAAATAGCTATGTTAGTGCGACATATTTGTGGGTACCGGTAGCCTTTGAGTCAATCAAAGAGAATACGAGGCCGCTGAGTGAGTTCATGAAGCACTAATGAACTTCTAGAACCTTTACTTGACCAACTTGGCCTTTAGGATGTAGTGAGACGACCGACTTTGGTGCAGTCCGAAGTTGGTAGATGCTCGATACTACACTCATTGAGGTTTGGTTTCTTGGGATATTTCGGTCGCCATTAAAAGAGGCTTGTGCTGAAACAATGACTAAGAAAACAAACCAGTGATATTGAGCTCCTTAGAACCCGGTTACTATTACTAGGACAGGTTTGAGCCAACTAAACTTCAAGAGGGTACTTACCTATGAAACTCCATGAATGCCTAAATCTAAGGACTTGTTTTCTATGTTTGTATATATACATACTTGTACATAACATCACGAACATCATAACATCATACACATTCACTAACCATTTCAAGTATTTTGGATTTATCTTTGTTCTTGTTTTGTAGGATATGGATTCCCTTCATAGGAAAACTATTCAAGTAAATCTTGTAAGGATCCTTCCACAACTTAAGGAGCTAGCTTCAAGGATTCCTGAAAACTCTCCATTCACCGAGAGACATGGTCGCCTACTCAACTTGGTCACCTCTAACACAGATGAGGACATGATGAAGGTTCTCTTTCAGTTCTTTGATCCTTTACACCATTGCTTCATATTTCCCGACTATTAACTTGTGCCTACTTTGGAAGAATTCTCTCGACTCTTGAGGATTCCCATTCTCAACCAACTACCCTTCAACGGTATGGAAAGAGACCCAAAGCCAAAAGAGATTTCTCAAGCTCTACACTTGCACTCATCTGATGTCACAACTCATTGGGAAACAAGGAGTGGTGTCAAAGGTTTCATAGGAAATTTCTTGTATGAGAAAGCCCAAAGTTGTTGGAATTATTTGGACCTGCAAGCTTTTGGGGAAATTGTGGCTCTCCTCATCTATGGGATGGTTTTGTTTCCAAATCCTAACCAACTCATAGGCGTGAACACTTTCAAAATCTTCATATCCGACTCGGTGCCTACATTGCTAGGGGATATCCTACACTCTTTTTGCACTCGCACTATGAGGAAAAAAGGTGTCCTTATGTGTTGCACTCCTCTCTTGGAAAGATGGTTTATTTCACATCTTCCCCAATCTGTATTAAAGAATGAGCAAGTTTCAAGGTGGTAACAAAGGTTGATGACGCTCAAACATTCAGACGTTCATTGGTGCTCCCGATCCATAGAGAATGTTACTATAGTTGATCGTTGTGGAGAGTTACCTAATGTCCCCTTACTTGGAATTAGAGGAGGTATCACCTACAACCCCTACTTAGCTTTAAGACAGTTTGGTTACGCCCGAAGGGTTTTCCCGCATGAGATGCTGATTCAAGGTTTGGTATTTGACTACGACAACAACGATAAAGGTCTTCGCCAGAGATTTATCCGAGCTTGGAGGATGTTGAACAAGGTAGATAGCAAGACTCTGGGGCATACAAATTCCATCCCTCTTGAGCCTTACCTCAAATGGGTACGAACCCATGCTCAGAGTCTTATGATGCCTTATCCCTCCATTCTCCCGGTAATCATTGAGCCTGTCATGGAGGGAGATGTTCCATATACTATCCTAAATTCTGACATGCCCACTTCTCTTGAAGACCTCCAAAGAGATTGGATACAACTCAAAGGGGAGAGAGACACTTTCGAAGCCCAATTCTACGCAAGCGAGAATAAGGTTTTGGAACTCACTAGGCTACTTCATGAGGAGCAGACTCTGAATGCTTACATTGCACCAAAGAGGATGCGTACCACCTCTCTATCTTAGAGTTTCTTGTATTTGATTTACCCAAAGAGGCACTGATGTACTCAAAACTTTAAATTATTAATATAACGTGTGTTTCCTTTTTGTCTAAAACAAATTTGAATCTTAAAATCCTTGAAATCATTGCATATGCATTTATCATTCATCATAACATAAGCAAGTTTCTTGCAACAAGTCTCCTCATCTCTCTATTGTTTATTTCAGTAAGATGGATCTCGAGCAAATGGTGAAAGACCTCCAAGCTCAGAATGCACAGTTTCAACAGTTGTTCTTAACTCTAGCCAAAAGACAAGAAGAGTTGAAGAACTTGCTGGTTGAGGAGAAGAAAAAGAAGACAAAGAAGATAACTGGAGTTCTAAACATGGGAAGAAGATTTCAAGGGCAGACAAGAAGGGCCTTAGACTTTGCAACAACATCCGGTGAGAAAGACAATCAAGATGGGAAAGGAAAAGAAACAGTTGCCCCGTTAGAATCAGAAGAGGAAGAAGAAGATTATTCTGAAGAACAATATCCTCCAACCGATGACAAGTATAAGCATCTCGAAGAGCGGTTGAGCGCAATGGAAATCCAAAGAGTGCCTGGATTGGACTTTGAGGAGTTGGGCTTAGTGTCAGGGATTTTCATTCGTCCAAAATTCAAAGCACCTGTGTTCTCCAAATATGACGGAGTCTCATGCCCCAAAATGCATCTCCGGTCCTATGTAAGGAAGATGCAGCCCCATACCGATGACAAAGACTTATGGGTACACTTTTTTCAAGATAGTCTGTTTGGAACTCAACTTGATTGGTTTTATCAGTTAGAAAGAGCCAATGTTCATAACTGGGAAGATCTTGCTGTAGCCTTTTACAAACAATATCAATACAACGCTGATCTTGCACCTACCCGTTCTCAACTCCAGAGTATGGCCATGGTTTCAAGTGAAGGCTTCAAGGACTATGTGCAAAAATGAAGGGACATGGCTGGAAGAGTTCAACCTCCCCTATCTGAAAGAGAATTAATATACATGTTCTTGGGCACCATGTCTGGTCCCTTCTTCAATCACTTAATTGGGAGTTCATCGGCAGATTTTACTAAACTGATATTGACCGGAGAAAGGGTAAAAGCCGAGATAAAAAATGGAAAGATTCAAAAAGACACATCCTCTGCTGCTGTAAGGAAACCATTCATCAGGAAGAAAGAAGTGGTTGCTGTATATCCTCAGAGAAATCAAGATAGGGCCGAACTCCGTCCAATGGTGGGGGCTGTTATGATTCCTAAACCTGCGCCTGATCAGCAAAGAAACAACCTACCAAGAATGGAAAGACCAGTCAGACAATTCACCAGAATTAACATGACCCTATCTCAAGTATTTCCACATATGTTAAGATCCAACCTAGTGACTTTGAAAGAAGCTCCAAAGATTCCTAACACAACCTCTCCTCAATATCATCCTAATGCCCGTTGTGCATACCACTCTGAGAGTCCCTGTCATGACACTAATAACTATTGGACTCTAAAGAACAAAGTACAAGACCTCATTGAGGCCAAAGAGATTGAATTCGACGTGCACAAAAAGCCAAATGTCATTGTTGTACCCCAAAATTTGACCTCTCACTTATCAAGAATTTCCTCACAAAATCTCTTTGACTCAAGACTGCATTAGGGTTTGACCAGCTCAAGACACCTCCTCATGCACTGATGACCAAAATTAGGGTTTGAGTTTGCACAGGGATTTTTGTACTATAAATGCTTCATATGACTTTCAAGGATCATTAGGGACCCCAAAGATTACTCATGTCAAGTTTAAAGCCTTGAATCACACTTTTGATCAGTCAATTGGACAGTTGACCTAAAAATCAACTGTATTGGGGAAAAAGTAAACCATGGCCAATTTACAGTCAAACTTCATAATTTTTTATCCACATAAACATCTTAGGCTCATATGTATCATTTGATCAAGTTTGGACCACAATTCCTCAATAAATTTGATCAAATCATCAAAAGGGCAAAATGGTCAAAATTAGGGTTTTGACTGAGAAAGGGCAATTCTGATTTTTGACCTAGCAAATGATCAATTGGTTTGAAGCATGATTTCAAGAGTTCAATTGCATCATTTTTACCTAATAACATGATTCAAAACATTACAAATCCATTGGATTGACAGATGAATTTTGCAGTCAACTGATCAAAAGTCAACTGTATACTAAAAAGTCAAACTTTGTCTTTTTGATCAAATTCGAGTGCCAAAGATCATAATTCATCAAAACATGTCAAAATTTGAAATTTGTTCATCAAGAAATCAAGAATTCAAGATTTTGTTTTGAAATGTTGAAATTTCTTAACTTAGAAATTTTTCTAAGTATAAAAAATTTCTTATTTTTTCTCAACTTTGAGCCAAATTTTCACCATGATGCAAGACGATTCAAAGGAAACTTCCAACATGAAAGTTGTAGATCTACACGAAATCATCAACTTTTCTTCATACAATTTCTCCTAAAAATGCTTGGATCTCAAGATATAATTTTGTGAATACATGCTCATGAACTAAAATAACTTAGTGAAATTTGTCCCTAGCTAGGCAGGTTTTTGACCTAACTTCATGCCAATTTTTCACATAGTTACAAAGGGAATTTTAAAAAGCAATTCAAATATGAGTTGAATAGAACATTGCAAGCTTTCCAAGATGTCCAAGAACTCCTTGAGATCATTCCTGAGTAGGGAGAATCGAAGAGATGAAGTTGGTGATTTATCACTTTGATTTCAAGCTATTTCATGATGAAGAAAAATTCAAATCCAAGCCTAGGTTGCATAATCTTTGCTCTGCAGGCCTCAAACTTGTTTCTCACTCCATAATTAAATGTTTACACAGCTGCTAGAGCTTTAATCCAAATATTTGAGCCTTTATCCAAGTTACAATTCCATTTATGGCACAAAGTTGCCATTTCCATTTTGATAAAGCAATCCTTTGGCTTTGTCAACTTCTTGAGCTTCTCAATTGTTTTATCTGCACACAAGCAAAGTCAAAACCAAAAGCAACTTGTCTAAGGCCTCTACCAACTCAGATCATGCTTGTACAACACTTAGAGATTTGTCTCCTCACTTTTCTTCAAAAGCAAGTTATAGAGCCAAAAGGCTATAACTCAAAAACCGTGAGTGGAGTTGATCTCTAACCTTTTCCATACATATACACAAGTGTATTGAAACATAGGACAAGAAGGCTAAGACTCAAAAACACTCCCAAACACTTTTCAACTGAAAATCTGCCATAGCTTGACAGTTTTGAATCTTGCATAGCCACCTCCAAATCCACTCGTGCGTATTGAGTTTTAACCACTCAAACACTTAATATACCTCATATCTAAGTGATCCAGACCCCTGTTCCCTCACTATAACTCCTCCTCCACCATTTTCAAATATCAAGTTTGCAGGTTGACTTGAGTAGGGAGATTCAGGGACTTTCAAGACAAAGTAAGGATTGGAATACACTCAGGGAGGTCCAGGCAAGCTAAACAGATCCTCAGGCCTTCTCAAAACTTGCTCAAACTCCATTCACGATCCCAGATGCAAGAGGTAAAAACTCAAAATTCTATCTCTTCAAACAAGCATCATTTGGTCCTGATTTGTGAAAGCAAAATGTAGATATCCTTGCTCTAAAGCTAACCATGTTCATAGTTTTCATTTATATTAACTGTGTATAGAGAATTTTAGATTTGAAATTTCTGTAAAAATTAGGTTTCAAATTAGGGCCAGTAAAATTAGCTCTTATCTTTGACTTTTAGTTTACATAAATTATATGGTTGAACTCGTGGGAAGAAACACCATAACTTTCATGTTTGGACTTTCCATTTTTATGGAGAAATAAGAGAGATACAGGTGGTCCGGCCATGACTCAAGGTTGAAGATGAAGTTGCCTTCAGGAGGCGTTTTCTAATATATATTTGTGCTTTTGTTTATATAAACGGATGTATAGCCACCATAGTGGTAAGACAGCGCGCGTAAATGCTAGAGGTCACGGGTTCGAGCCTCAACGCGCTGCCTTTTGCATTTTTTCCCACATTTTTCCATTTTTTTGTCCCTTTGCAGCGTTGGGCTTCTTAATCTTGGGCTTTTTGTTTTTTCTAACATTTTACTCTCCCTGTCTACTTGTATACACCCCTGGCCCATTATCATTTTATTTATTTATTTTGTTTTCATTTTATTTTCTTAAATATATTTTCTTAATATTAAAAATCACAAAAAATATAAAAATGATAGATTTATATTTTGACTTATTTTATTTTATTTTTCTCACAAAAAATATTTTTATTTAGTTATATATATTATCTATTTTTATTAAATAACTTTGTAAATTAAATTAGAACTAGGTTAAATATTTATTTTTTCTACACACCCATAAAATATATTATTTTAGTATAAAAAAGACCAAAAATATCTCATAATGCCATATATTATTTTTAAGACAAAAAAAATACAAAAAAAAAACTTTTTTCATAAAGAAACTTATTTTCTTTTAATCAAATAGAATTAGGGTTTATTCAAAAATCTTTTCTTAAATAATTCCTTTCCTTAATTAATTTAAGTTAATCTTGATTTACTTATTTTATAATTAGGTGTTAGGTTAAAGCTTTTCCATATAAAAAGACCAAACAAAAATCTTCTTTGCATTTACACATCTTTGCATATTTAATTCATCTTGTATATTATTTATTCCAATATTTGTACATATTCAATTTGGTTGTAATAGATTAATTAGGTTTATATAATTGCAATCCCCATTCATAAATTGTATACCCCCTCCCATAAGTGTTGTAATAGCGTAGTAACTTTGAATTTTGCAATTTATCGCTTTGACATAACATGCTAGTAATTAGGATTTGTATGGCAAGATAAAACCAATCAAATAGAAAACCCTAATTCAAGACAAAATCAAGCATGAAAATGACACACTTGCACACAAAACACCCCTAGGGTTATCCCACTTGGTTGCCTTATACAAAAAATGGTCATATTACGCATGTAAGGTATCTTAGCAAAACAAACAAATACAAGATCATAGTCCCTCAATGACGCTATTTAAAGTTGCCTTACCAAATGATCTTAGTCCCTAAAAAATGCTAAGATACCTTACAACATTGCTAATCATGGCTATACGATAACCCACGCCTGTCCCGTTTACATCCAAAGATAAGGTTGCTTACCAAACCAATGGTAAGATAACAATATCAAAGGAAAAGAAAATGAACAAGAAAGACATTTGAGTAGGTAGATTGTTTTTAGTTACTTGCTCCTTTTCAAAACAAATATCCTTGCTATTTTCAAAACAAACACCTAGACATTTCAAAACATTTTACAAAATTCAAAACATTTTCAAAAAGATCAACATCTTTGTATACATCCTTACGAATGAGAATCATTATAAAGATTGCCTAAACAATGATATGTTTTATAAAATACTTTCAAAACCACACAAAGCACAATTTCAAACAAAAGCAAGTGATCTAGCAAGTAACTAAGAGCCCATGGAAAACCATGGATGAAAAGGGTGCTAATACCTCCCCTTTTCGTAATCTACCTCCCGAAATCAAGAAACAATCTCAAAGGTCTTTCATGTGCTTTTTCACCTTTCCTTTTGGATAAAAGAAAAGTCGGTGGCGACTCTTGCTAACCGCAACATTTTGCGATCAAACGCAAAATCTTCAAGTCAGTTCTCCCACCGCATCACAGAACTGGCGACTCTGCCGGGGATAATTCTAAAAGTGGGGTTACCTTAGGGATATATCATATTTACTTTCTTACATTGTTTGACTTGTATGCTTTACATTATGGTTCTTTGTTTGGGTTTGAATCCTTTACCCGGATTTGGGATACATTATAGGTAAGTAGCAATACGTTGTGGAAACTGTGCAGGGTATACCGACATGGTCTAAGCAATAGCTATGTTAGTGCGACATATTTGTGGGTACCGGTAGCCTTTGAGTTAATCAAAGAGAATACGGAGCCGCTGACTGATGTCATGAAGCACTAATGAACTTTTAGAACCTTTACTTGACCAACTTGGCCTTTAGGATGTAGTGAGATGTCCGACTTTGGTGCAGTCCGAAGTTGGTAGATACTCGGTACTACACTCATTGAGGTTTGGTTTCTTGGGATATTTCGATCGCCATTAAAGAGGCTTAAGCTGAAATAATGACCAAGGAAAAAATCCGGTGATATTGAGTTCCTTAGAACCCGGTTACTATTACTAGGACAAGTTTAAGCTAACTAAACTTCAAGAGGGTACTTACCTATAAAACTCCATGCAAGCCTAAACTAAGGATTTGTTTGCTTTGTTTGTATATGCATACTTGTACATAACATCATGGACATCATGAACATCATATACATCCACTAACCATTTCCAGGATTTTGGGATTCATCTTTGTTCTTATTTTGTAGGATATGGATTCACTTCGCAGGAAAACTATTCAAGTCAACCTTATGAGAATCCTTCCACAGCTTAAGGAGCTAGCTTCAAGGATTCTTGAAAACACTCCATTCACTGAGAGACATGGTAGTCTACTCAAATTGGTCACCTCCAACACAAATGAGGACATGATGAAGGTGTTCTTTCAGTTCTTTGATCCTTTACACCATTTCTTCACATTCCCCTACTATCAACTTGTGCCTACTTTGGAAGAATTCTCCCAACTCTTGAGGATTCCCATTCTCAATCAACTACCTTTCAACGGTACGAAAAGAGATCCAAAGCCATAAGAGATTTCTCAAGCTCTACACTTGCACTCATCTGATGTCACAACCAATTGGGAAACAAGGAGTGGTGTCAAAGGTTTCTTAGAAAAGTTCCTGTTTGAGAAAGCCAAAAGCTGTTGGAATTCCTTAGACTTGTAAGCCTTTGAGGAAATTGTGGCTCTCCTCATCTATGGGATGGTTTTGTTTCCAAATCCTGACCAGCTCATAGATGTGAACACCGTCAAAATCTTCATATCACGCAACCCGGTGCCTACATTGCTAGGGGATATCCTACACTCTTTTCACACTTGCACAATGAGGAAAAGAGGTGTCCTTATGTGTTTCTCTCCTCTCTTGGCAAGATGGTTTATTTCTCATCTTCCCCAATTTGTATTAAAGAATGAGCAAGGTTCAAGGTGGTCACAAAGGTTGATGACCCTCAAACATTCAGACATTCATTGGTGCTCTCGATCCAAAGAGAATGTTATCATCGTTGACCATTATGGAGAATTCCCTAATGTACCTCTACTTGGCATTAGGGGAGGCATCACCTACAACCCATGTTTAGCCTTAAGACAGTTTGGTTACACCCGAAGGGATGGCCCATACGAGATGCTGATTCAAGGTTTGGTATTCGACTACGACAACAATGATCAAGGTCTTCGCCAGAGATTTATCCGAGCTTGGAGGATGCTAAACAAGGTGGATAGCAAGACTTTGGGGCACAAGAATTCCATCTCTCTTGAGCCTTACCTCAAATGGGTACGAACTCGTGCTCAGAGTCTTATCATGCCTTACCCCTCCATCCTCCCGATAATCATTGAGCCTGTTAAGGAAGGAGATGTTCTATACACTATCCTACATCCTGACATTCCCACATCTCTTGAAGACCTACAAAGGGATTGGATACAACCTTCGAAGCCCAATTCTACGCAAGCGAGAAGAAGGTTTTGGAACTCACCAGGCTACTTCACGAGGAGCGGACTCTGAATGCCTACATTCCACCAAAGAGGATGCGTACTACCTTTTTATCTTAGAGTTTTTGTATTATTTTGCCCAAGGTGCAGTGATGTACTCAAACTTTATCTTATTAATATAACGTGTGTTTCCTTTTTGTCTAAAACAAATTTGAATCTTTGAAATCCTTGAAAACATTACATATGCATATATCATTCATCATAATATAAACAGGTCTTTTGCAACAAGTCTCCTCTTCTCTATACTGTTTATTTCAGTAAAATGGATCTCGAGTAAACAGTGAAAGATCTCCAAGCTCATAATACGCAGTTTCAACAGCTGCTCATGACCCTAGCCAAGGGGAAAGAAGAGTTGAAGACTCTGCTGGCTGAAGAGAGGAAAAAGAAAACAAAGAAGGTAACCGAAGTCTTAAACATGGGGAGAAGGTTTCATGAGCAGACAAGAAGGACTTTGAACTTTGAAACAACATCCGGCGACGGAGAGGGGAAAGTCAAGGAAACAGTTGTCCCATCAGAATCGGAAGAGGAAGAGGAAGAAGAAGACTACTCTGAGGAACAGTATCCTCCAGCTGATGACAAGTACAGACATCTCGAAGAGCGGTTGAGCGCGATGGAAATCCAAAAGGTGCTAGGCTTGGACTTTGAAAAATTGGGATTAGTATCGGGGATTGTGATTCCTCCGAAATTCAAAGTACCTAAATTTTACAAATATGACGGAGTGTCATGCCCTAAAATGCATCTCCGGTCATATGTGAGGAAAATCCAACCCCATACCACTGATAAAGACTTGTGGGTGCACTTCTTCCAAGACAGTCTGTCTGGAACTCAACTCGACTGGTTTTACCAACTAGAAAGAGCCAACGTCCATAATTGGGAAGATCTTGCCGCAACTTTGTACAAGCAATATCAATACAATGCTGATTTGGCGCCTACCTGTACTCAACTCTAGAGTATGGCCATGGCCTCCAATGAAGGTTTCAAGGACTATGCGCAAAATTGGAGAGATTTGGCTGGAAGAGTTCAACCCTCTCTGTCTAAGAGGGAATTGGTAGACATGTTCTTAGGCACCTTATCTGGTCCCTTCTTCAATCATTTAATCGGAAGTTCATCTGCAGGCTTTACTGAACTAATATTGACCAGAGAGAGGGTAGAAGCCGACATAAAAGTGGAAAGATTCAGAAGGATACATCTTCTTCTACAACTGTAAGGAAGCCTTTCATCGGAAAGAAAGAAGTAGCTGTTGTATATCTGCAAAGAAACCAAGATAGGGCCGAACGCCGACCAATGGTGGGGGCCGTTATGATTCCTAAGCCTACTATTGATCAACAAAGAGGTAATCAAACAAGGATGGAAAGGCCAGTCAGGAAATTCACCAGAATTAACATGACCCTGTCTCAAGTACTACCACATCTTCTGAGATCCAACTTGGTAACCTTGAAAGAAGCTCCGAAAAACCCCAATACAACATCTCCTCATTATCATCCCAATGCTCGTTGCGCATATCACTCTGAAAGTCCTGGTTACGATACTAATAACTGTTGGGCCTTGAAGAACAAAATACAAGACCTCATTGAAGCAAAAGAAATTGAGTTCGATGCGCCTAAAAAGCCAAATGTCATTTTTGCTCCTATGCCCAGACATGGTCACAATACCAATGCCATTGAAGAAGATTTATTTGTTACCTCAGTTGATGAACTCATGACCCCACTTCCGACTATTAAGACAAACTTGTTGAAAGCCGGTGTGTTCCCGGGTTGTAATAAAGTTTTCCATCTCTGCTTATCCTCACCAAATGGTTGTCCTTTGTTGAAGGCAGGCATTCAGTGCCTGATAGATAACAAAGAGATTTTGTTTGAAAAAACTTTTGTTTCACCTATTCCTGTTGAAGATGTTTCTATCATTACCATTTCCGCGAATTCTTCCAGGGTCTCCACCAAAAGACCCATTAGAATTACATCAGCTCTGAAAGCAACTCCTTTAATAATCACAATGCCTGGGCCAGTCCCATATGAATCAGACAAAACTGTGCCGTTGAATTACGGAGGGGACATTTACTACCATGGCATCAAGCAAGACTGGCCGGCCACCGAAGAGATAAATTCCAAGAAAGAAGACTCCGACATCAGTAATATTGCGCAACTAGAAAAATTACCCGAAGTGGTAGGATCTTTTCTCCAGAAATTGCTCCCCCAAAAGCAGTTCTTGGACCCGTAATTATCCCTGTGGCTGCTCCGAAGGTTTCTACCGTACCCATAATCATCTCTTCAAGTACTCCTATTGACGAAGCTGTTACAACCCATGTTATCATTCCTACCAACACTCCTGCTGCCGAAACTCGAGGAAAAAGTATTTTGGTTGAGCCTGTCTGGCCGAAGGCCCAGTCATTGACTATCCCTGAGACTTGCAAGAAAGAAATGGAGGAGATCCTAAAAATTATAAAGAGGAGCGACTACGATGTAGTTGAACAATTGGGGTAAACTCCCTCTAAAATCTCCATGTTGGCATTACTACTGTGTTCCGAGGCGCATGCAAAAGCCTTGGTGAAGTTCTTAAAAACAGCCCATGTACCTCAAGAGACGTCTGCTGATCAATTCCAAGACTGCGTAGCCAGCTTGACAGCGGATAATGGCCTAGGTTTTTCGGACGCTGATCTGACGCCAAGGGAAAGAAAGCATAATGAGGCATTGCACGTCTCGGTTGAATGTACGGGTACGACTCTGGCCCATGTTTTGGTGGACACAGGCTCATCTTTGAATGTATTACCCAAAAAGACTCTTAATAGATTTGACCGCGAGGGACTTACATTAAAGCCAAGCAACATAGTAGTAAGGGCATTTGACAACTCGAAGAGGATGGTGCATGTGGAAGTGGATATCCCCATAAAGGTTGGAACCCAAAATTTCAATTCAACCTTTTATGTAATGGACATCCGCCCTTCATACTCCTACTTGCTAGGTCGGCCATGGATTCACAATGCCAGTGTTGTTACCTCTACATTGCACCAGATGATAAAGTATCCGGTTCAAGAGAAGATTATCACCGTCCATGGAGAGGAAGAATACATGATCAACCATCTCAATTCCTTCAGATATGTGGAATTGGATGGCGAATTTATTGAAACTCCATTTCAACACTTTGAAGAGGTCCCCCAAGATGTGGCAGTGACCAAGGCTGTGTCTCAGGTCCCCAAGATTACAAGGCCTTCACTCCGGATGTCATCTCTGAAGGATGCCAAAGCAGTGGTAGAGGAAGGTGGATGCACTATCTGGGGGAAACTTCCATATATCCCATATAAGTCTGATAAGTTTGGCCTAGGCTTCATTTCAAGTGCTCAAAAGGTTGTACGCCATGCCCGTGCTGGAGGACCACACATGAAGATCAGCAACAGTGAGGTCAACGCGGTAGAAGATGATGAAGATGATTGCAACCTGGAGGATTTGATATTCCCGACTGTCAATGGAGGGCTCAACAATTGGGAGGCTAGAGACTTTATCCCGATCACTTTTATCCCACAATAATTTATCTTTACATTTTATTGGATCTGTAATATTGAAACAATTCGCACTCTTAAAACCTTATGTCTTACCCGAGGCACAATGGTCCATTTGTAAGGGTTATTATCTCATTTTCATATGACATCAATGAATCATGGACATTTTCGCATACAAACTTTTGTGCTCATTGTTTTTCTTTTAAATTTTATTTTCTTTCAAAGATAGCTATACCCTTACACACACCCACACTCACTATGCAGGTATACATCCATTCTGGATCACATGGGTAACGATACTGCTATGGCCTTTTGTGACTCTGAGAATCTAATCTACCAAGACGAAGACGAAGGTGAAGAAGATTGTGAAGTACCAGGGGAAATTTCCAGACTACTAAAACAAGAAGAAAGAACCATTCAGCCTCACGAGGAACCCGTGGATACAATTAACCTGGGTACCGAAGAAGATAAAAAAGAGGTCAAGGTGGGTGCCAATCTGGAACCCGGTGTCAAGGAGCATCTGATTCAGTTGTTACACAATCAAGTTGAAGTTTTTTCCTGGTCATATGAAGACATGTCGGGACTTGATGCAGACATTGTGGTACACCGTTTGCCTACCAGAGAAGATTGTCCACCACTAAAGTAAAAGGTTCGCCGAATGAGGCCTGATATGTCAGAAAAGATTAAAGCAGAGGTCATGAAGCAATTCAACACTAGATTCTTGGCTGTCACCTCCTACCCTCAATGGGTTGCCAACATTGTTCCCGTACCCAAAAAAGATGGCAAAGTACGAATGTGTTTGGACTACAGAGATTTGAATAGGGCGAGCCCTAAGGATGATTTTCCACTTCCCCACATTGATATCCTAGTTGACAATACGGCACAACACAAAGTGTTTTCCTTCATGGACGGATTCTCAGGTTACAACCAAATCAAAATGGCACCTGAGGACATGGAGAAAACAACATTTGTCACACACTAGGGCACATTCTGCTACAAGGTGATGCCATTCGGACTGAAGAATGCAGGGGCAACCTATCAGCGTGCCATGGTAGCTTTATTTCATGACATGATACATCACGAAATAGATGTCTACGTGGACGATATTATAGCCAGATCGAAAACAGAAGAAGAGCATCTTGATCACTTACAAAAACTGTTTAAGAGACTAAAGAAGTATAAGCTGAGGTTGAATCCAAACAAATGCACATTTAGGGTACGGTATGGTAAACTCCTAGGCTTTGTCATCATTAACAAATGTATAGAGGTTGATCCTGCCAAAGTTAAAGCAATACAAGAGATGCCTGCTCCTCGTACTGAGAAGGAAGTCAGAGGATTCTTGGGACGTTTGAACTATATTGCCAGATTCATTTCTCACCTGACAGCTACTTGTGAGCCAATCTTCAAGCTATTGAAGAAAGGTCAAGTAGTCAAATGGAATGATGAATGCCAAGTTGCTTTTGACAAAATCAAAGAATAATTACAAGAGCCTCCTATATTAATGCCACTAGTCGAGGGAAGACCATTGATCATGTATCTGACAGTTTTAGAAAACTCAATGGGGTGTGTATTGGGGCAGCATGACGAGTCTGGCCGAAAAGAGCATGCTATTTTCTACCTGATCAAAAAGTTTACCGATTGTGAAACCATATATTCACTGCTCGATAAAACTTGTTGCGCTCTGGAATGGGCTGCTCGCCGGCTAAAACAGTATATGCTGACTCATGCTACCTTGTTGATATCTAAAATAGATCCGATAAAGTACATCTTCGAGAAGCCTGCTCTTTCTGGGAGAATAGCAAGATGGCAGATGATCCTAACAGAGTACGACATACTGTATACCACCCAGAAATCTATAAAGGGGAGTGTACTAGCTGATCACCTTGCTCACCAAGCCGTGGAAGACTACCAGTCCATGAAGTTTGAATTCCCGGATGAAGACATCATGACATTAGACAACTGTGAAGAAATCAGGCCATATGACAGACCTGAACAAAGATCCCGATGGACCCTGTTCTTTGATGGGGCATCTAATGCAATCAGCAATGGTATCAGTTCTATACTCATATCTCTTGAAGGGTGTCATACTCCCTTTACTGCCAAACTTTGCTTCAATTGTACAAACAACATGGAGGAATACGAAGCATGCATCTTTGGTCTCAGAGCTGCCATTGACTTGGGGATCAAATCATTGGATGTATTTGGATATTCAACTTTGGTCATCAGTCAGATAAAAGGGGAATGGGACACCAAACACCCTAACCTTATCCATTATAAAGAACATGTCTTGACATTGCTACCGCATTTTGAGAAAATTACCTTCGATCATTTCCCGCGAGAAGAAAATCAGCTAGCAGATGCTCTAGCCACAATGTCATCTATGTTTAAACTTAATTGGGATAACGAGGCTCCCCATATCACCATTGAATGAATGATTGAACCAACACACTGTCATAAGATTAATACTGAAGAAGTAGATGACCAGCCTTGGTTTCATGAAGTCAAGAGGTATCTCGAGGCTCAAGAATATCCAGAAGGAGCTTCAATCAATGGTAAGAAGTTCTTAAGGAGATTTTCTGCTAAGTTCTTCCTTAGTAACGACATCCTGTACAAACGCAATCATGACTTTGTGTTGCTTCGGTGCGTAGATAAGGTTGAAGCTGAAAGGATCATGGCTGAATTGCACGAAGGCACTGTTGGTACCCATTCCAGTGGGCATACGTTGGAAAAGAAAATCCTACGGGCATGCTATTACTGGTCGACCATGGAAGCAGATTGCTATCAACACTCTCTAACTTGCCATAAATGTCATATCTATGTTGGCAAGGTGCATGTACCTCTGGTTCCTCTGAACGTCTTGACAGCTCCTTGGCCCTTTACTATGTGGGGGATTGATATGATTGGGGAAATCAAGCCAACAAACTCCAATGGACACCGCTTCGTCCTAGTGGCCATTGACTATTTTACAAAGTGGGTTGAAGCAGCCTCCTTCATCTCCGTTAACAAGAATGTTGTTTCCCGTTTCATCAAGCAAAACCTTATTTGCCGGTACGGTATCCCGGAAAGGATCATCACTGACAATGGTACAAATCTCAACAACACTATGATTACCGCATTGTGCGAACAATTCAATATTCATCATCACAATTCTTCTCCCTATCCGCCAAAGATGAATGGTGCCCTCGAAGCTGCAAATAAGAACATTAAAAAGATCATACAGAAAATGATAGTCACATACAAAGACTGGCATGAGATGCTACCATTCTCTCTCCACGGGTATCGTACCATAGCTTACACATCAACTGGGGTAACCCCTTATTCTCTGGTTTATGGCATGGAGGTTGTCTTACCTATCGAGGTTCAAATCCCCTCTCTGAAGATTATGAAGGATGCAAGGTTGAACGAATACGATTGGATCCAAACTTGACTTGATCAACTGAACTTGATTGATGAGAAGAGACTTACTGCTGTTTTCCATGGTCAAATGTATCAAAAACGGATGATCAAGGCTTTCAACAAGAAAGTCAGGCACCAAGTGATTCAAGTTGGAGATCTAGTGATTAAGCGCATCATCTTGCCACAAGGTGATCCCAGGGGAAATTGGACTCCTATCTATGAAGGACCATTTGTAATAAAAAATATATTCTCCGGTGGGGCAATGATCTTGACCACCATGGATGGCGACGACCTGCCACACCCTGCGAACGCAGGCATAGTCAAAAGATACTATGCATAAGAGACCCGCTAGGTTTACATGCCTAGGCAAAACAAGGGCATCCCGGCGAACCAAAAAGGTTCGGGCAAAAGTTAGGGATAAAAAAAAATCTGTACACTCGAGAAGTTGAAAACCCGGAGACTTGGGCAAAAAAGGGTTTCCCGGTGGACTGAAAACCCGAAAGGGCAGTCCAGGAAAAAGTTAGGGAATTAACGCGTACGACTATGTCCCGTTAACTTTATGGACAAACTTTGGCTTCCACTGACAAACTCAGAGTTTCTGATCAATTCAATCATCTTCGAGCGAGGTAACAAATAGACAAGATGCTCAGAGATACGAAGGCTATAGAATAGTGGAAACCCCATGGGATTATTACACATAGCTGTTTTTCTATGTATCAAATTTTTATTTTTTTATGACAACATTCTCTTACTAGAATGTTTGTCCCCTTGTACAAAAACACTTACTCAAATTCAATACAAAATATCACTTTGAAAGTGCAAAAACTATTTGTCTTTTCTTTACGCTTATGCTTTGTTTACAAAAACATCCAATGATTCATTGTTGAACATATGCACTTGAACATAATTACTGTTTACAAATAAACAAAATGAAAAGAGGCAATTACTGATAGGTTGAAAGGATAGGAAAATATCTATAGGATATTCCATAAGTAATCCCCTGCGGTACGTCATTTAAATCCTCAGCGGAACAAAGCTTCATATTGTTAATCCCCAGTAGAAGTCGTCAAATTTCTTAGGATTCCCCAATAAGATTTTACAAGCAGTACATGGCATTGCCCTTACAACAGAGTTTATTTCTCTCGACAGAAATTCATCAATACTTCGACTTCAAGACATGAAGACTCACACATCCTTAGCAACATTCAGGGATTTATTTTCCTCAACCCAACTGCAATGCAGCAAATCATCTCACATACGCATCCATCACATTCATATATCATAAACATTGATAAACACGAATGCATACAACATAATCCCATTATGCATACATTTCATGTATCATGACTTGGCATTTTAGATAACATTTTCAGCATAAGATTAACAGCTACCATTCAAATTTAGATTAGAAATACAGTTCAGATACGCTCCAGACACGGATGCCATTCTGATACTCATTCAAATTCTACTTTCAGATACAATACAAATATGCACCCGACGCGGATGCCATTCTGATACTCATTCAGAGTCAACTTTTGATACAGTTCAGATACGCTCTAGATACGGATGCCATCCTGATACTCATTCAGATTCAACCTGTTTGATACAGTTCAGATACACTCCAAATACAGATGCCATCCTAATACTCATTCAGATTCAACCTATTTGATACAGTTCATATACGCTCCAGACACGGATGCCATTCTGATACTCATTTAGATTCAACTTTCAAGATACGATGCAGATACGCTCCAGACACGGATGCCATTATGATACTCATTCATATTCAACTTTCAGATACATTATAGATATGCTCCAAACACGGATGCCATTCTGATACTCATTCATCTTTCAGATACATTTCAGATATGCTCCAGATACAGACGCCATTTTGATACTCATTCTTTCAGCTTACAAATTACAATTCAACAATCACTTTTGGATGGAATATTTAATCCCATCTACCAAGGATTTCTATCACCTCTCCAAATG
Source organism: Vicia faba (assembly GCA_948472305.1). Taxonomy (NCBI): domain Eukaryota; kingdom Viridiplantae; phylum Streptophyta; class Magnoliopsida; order Fabales; family Fabaceae; genus Vicia; species Vicia faba. Next base: position 889,460,012 of record OX451735.1, read on the forward strand.
GCATCTTTAAGCTCATTCCTTCTATCATCGCATCATCGAGTGCAAATTTCTAGACACTCTAGGGTCCAATCATCTTCGACCTTCGAGTCACGAATGGTAAAACTCGCCAATCTAACTCTTCAGGTTTAATAAGATTGAACAGGGGCAGTTTTTGTACCCCAAAATTTGCACCCTCACTTATCAAGAATTTCCACACAAAATCTCTTTGACTCAAGACTGCATTATGGTTTGACCAGCTCAAGACACCTCCTCAGGCACTGATGACTAAAATTAGGGTTTGAGTTTGCACAAGGATTTTTGGACTATCAATGCTTAATATGACTTTCAAGGATCATTAGGGACCCCCAAGATTACTCATGTCAAGTTTCAAGCCTTAAATCACACTTTTGATCAATCAATTGGACAGTTGACCTAAAAATCAGTTGTATTGGGGAAAAAGTCAACCATGGCCAATTTACAGTCAAACTTCATAATTTTTGATCCATATCAACATCTTAGGATTATATGTATCATTTGATCAAGTTTGGACCACAATTCCTCAAGATATTTGATCAAATCATCAAAAGGGCAAAATGGTCAAAATTATGGTTTTTATTGAGAAAGGGCAATTTCTGATTTTTGATCTAGAAAATGATCAATTGGTTTGAATCATGATTTCAAGAGTTCAAATGCATCATTATGACCTAATAACATGATTCAAAATATTACAAATCCATTGGATTGACATATGAATTTTGCAATCAACTGATCAAAAGTCAACTGTATACTGAAAAGTCAAACTTTGACTTTTTGGTCAAATTCGAGTGCCAAAGATCATAATTCATCAAAACATGTCAAAATGTGAAATTTTTTCATCAAGAAATCAAGAATTCAAGATTTCGTTTTGAAAAGTCGAAATTTCTTAACTTAGAAATTTTTCTAAGTATAGAAAATTTCTTGTTTTTTCTCAACTCCGAGCCAAATTTTCACCATGATGCAAGATGATTCAAAGGAAACTTCCAACATGAAAGTTGTAGATCTCCATGAAATCTAAAACTTTTATTCACACAATTTCTCCTAAAAATTCTTGGATCTCAAGATATAATTTTGTGAATACATGCTCATGAACTAAAATAACTTAGTGAAATTTTCCCTAGCTAGGCAGGTTTTTGACCTAACTTCATGCCAATTTTTCACATAGTTCCAAAGGGAATTTTCAAAATAAATTCAAAGATGAGTTGAGTAGCACATTTCAAGCTTTCCAAAATGTCCAAGAACTCCTTGAGATCATTCCTGAGTAGAGAGAATCGAAGATATGAAGTTGGTGATTTATCACTTTGATTTCAAGCCATTCATGATGAATACAAATTCAAATCCAAGCCTAGGATGCATAATATTTGCTTTGCAGGCCTCAAACTTGTTTCTCACTCCATAATTAAATGTTTACACATCTGCTAGAGCTTTAATCCAAACATTTGAGCCTTTATCCAAGTTACAATTCCATTTATGGCACAAAGTTGTCATTTCCATTTTGATAAAGCATTACTTTTGCCTTTGTCAACTTCTTGAGCCTCTCAATTATTTTCTATGCACACAAGCAAAGTCAAAACCAAAAGAAACTTGTATAAGGCCTCTACCAACTCAGATCATGCTTGTACAACACTTAGAGACTTGTCTCCTCACTTTTCTTCAAAAGCAAGTTATAGAGCCAAAAGGCTATAACTCAAACCGTGAGTGGAGTTGATTTCTAACCTTTTCCATACATATACACAAGTGTATTACAACATAGGACAAGAAGGCTAAGACTCCAAAACACTCCCAAACACTTTACAACTGAAAATATGCCATAGCTTGATAGTTTTGAACCTTGCATAGCCACCTCCAAATCCACTCGTGCGTATTGAGTTTCAACCACTCAAACACTTAATATACCTCATATCTAAGTGATCTAGACCCCTGTTCCCTCACTGTAAATCCTCCTCCAACATCCACCATTTTTAAATATCAAGCTTGCAGGTTGACTTGAGTAGGGAGATTCAGGGACTTTCAAGACAAAGTAAGGATTGGAATACACTCAGGGAGGTCCAGGCAAGCTAAACAGATCCTCAGGCCTTCTTAAAATTTGCTCAAACTCCATTCACGATCCCAGCTGCAAGAGGTAAAAACTCAAACTTCTATCTCTTCATACCAGCATCATTTGGTCCTGATTTGTGAAAGCAAAATGTAGATATCATTTCTCTAAAGCTAACCATGTTCACAGTTTTCATTTATATTAACTGTGTATAGAGAATTTTGGATTTGAAATTTCTGTAAAAATGAGGTTTCAAATTAGGGCTAGTAAAATTAGCTCTTATCTTTGACTTTTAGTTTACATAAATTATATGGTTGAACTCGTGAGAAGAAACACCATAACTTTCATGTTTGGACTGCCCATTTTTATAGAGAAATGAGAGAGATACAGGTGGTCCGGCCATGGCTCAAGGTTGAAGATAAAGTTGCCTTCAGGAGGCGTTTTCTAATATATATTTGTACTTTTGTTTATATAAACGGATGTACAGCCACCCCAGTGGTAAGGCAGCGCGCGTAAATGCTATAGGTCACGGGTTCGAGCCTCAGCGCACCGCCTTTTGCATTTTTTCTCACATTTTCCCATTTTTTTGTCCCTTTGCAACACTGGGCTTCTGAATCTTGGGCTTTTTTTTCCTAATATTTTACCCCCTGTCTACTTGTATACACCCCTGGCCCATTATCATTTTATTTATTTATTTCGTTTTCATTTTATTTTCTTAAATATATTTTCGTAATATTAAAAATCACAAAAAATATAAAAATGATAGATTTATATTTTGACTTATTTTATTTTATTTTTCTCACAAAAATATTTTTATTTAGTTATATATATTATCTATTTTTATTAAATAACTTTGTAAATTAAATTAGAACTAGGTTAAATATTTATTTTTTCTTCACACCCATAAAATATATTATTTTAGTATAAAAAAGACCAAAAATATCTCATAATGCCATATATTATTTTCAAGACAAAAAAATACAAAAAAAAACTTTTTTCGTAAAGAAACTTATTTTCTTTTAATCAAATAGAATTATGGTTTATTCAAAAATCTTTTCTTAAATAATTCCTTTCCTTAATTAATTTAAGTTAATCTTGATTTACTTATTTTCTAATTAGGTTTTAGGTTAAAGCTTTTCCATATAAAAAGACTAAACAAAAATCTTCTTTGCATTTACACATCTTTGCATATTTAATTCATCTTGTATATTATTTATTCCAATATTTGTACATATTCAATTTGGTTGTAATAGATTAATTAGGTTTATATTATTGCAATCCCCATTCATAAATTGTATACCCCCCCTCCCACAAGTGTTGTAATAGCGTAGTAACTCTAAATTTTGCAATTTATCGCTTTTACATAACATGCTAGTAATTAGGGTTTGTATGGCAAGATAAAACCAATCAAATAGAAAACCCTAATTCAAGACAAAATCAAGCATGAAAATGACACACTTGCACACAAAACACCCCTAGGGTTATCCCACTTGGTTGCCTTATACAAAAAATGGTCATATTACGCATGTAAGGTATCTTAGCAAAACAAGCAAATACAAGATCATAGTCCCTCGATGACGCTATTCAAAGTTGCCTTACCAAATGATCTTAGTCCCTCAAAAATGCTAAGATACCTTGCAACATTGCTAATCATGGCTATACGATCACCCACGCCTGTCCCGTTTACATCCAAAGATAAGGTTGCTTACCAAATCAATGGTAAGACAACAATATCAAAGGAAAAGAAAATGAACAAGAAAGACATTTGAGTAGGTAGATTATTTTTAGTTACTTGCTCATTTTCAAAATAAATATCCTTTCTATTTTCAAAACAAACACCTACACATTTCAAAACATCTTACAAAATTGAAAACATTTTCAAAAAGATCAACATCTTTGTATACATCCTTACGAACGAGAATCATTACAAAGATTGCCTAAACAATGGCCTCTTTTACAAAATACTTTCAAAACCACACAAAGCACAATTTCAAACAAAAGCAAGTGATCTAGCAAGTAACTAAGAGCCCATGGAAAACCATGGATGAAAAGGGTGCTAATACCTTCCCTTTTCATAATCTACCTCCCGAACTCAAGAAACAATCTCAAAGGTCTTTCCTGTGCTTTCTCACCTTTCCTTTTGGATAAAAGAAAAGTCAGTGGAGACTCTTTCTAACCGCAATATTTTGTGATCAAACGCAAAACCTTCAAGTCAGTTCTCCCACCGCATCACATTCATTTCTGCCCCTATGCCCAAACACGGCCATAATGCCAACGCCATTGAGGAAGATATGTTTGTTACTTCAGTTAATGAACTTATGACTCCACTCCTAACTATCAAAAAGAATTTATTGAATGTCGGTGTATTCCCAGGTTGTGATGAAAGCTGTTATTCCTGTTTGTCCTTACCAACCAGATGTCCTTTGTTGAAAGAAGGCGTTCAGTGCCTAATAGATAACAAGGAAATTATGTTCGAAAATACTTCTGTTCCAAATATTTCTTATAAGGATGTTTCCATTGTGACCATTTTCGAAAATTCTTCCAGGGTCTCCACCAAAAGACCCGTTAGAGTTACATCAGTTCCAAAAGTAGCTCCTTTGATAATTACAATGCCTGAACCAGTCCCGTATTCACCAGACAAAACCATACCATGGAATTATGGAGGGGATGTTTACTACCACGTTATCAAGCAAGATTGGCCAGCTGCCGAAGATTCAAGTTCTGAGAAAGTTGACTCCGATATGAGTAATATTTCAGCGACTAGCAAGATTACCCGAAGCGGAAGGATATTCTCTCCAGAAATTGCTCCCCCAAAAGTAGTTTCTGGACCCGTAATCATTCCTGTTGTTATTGCTCCCCCAAAGGTTGTTCCCAGTTCTACAATCATCTCCACTAATACTCCAACTGACAAAGCTGATATGACTCCTGTTATCACTTCTACTGACATTTCTACTGCCGAGTCAATCGAGACTCGAGGTAAAACTATTCCGATTGAGCCTGTCCGAACAAAGGCACAATCATTGGCTATCCCTGAGACCTCCCAGAAAGAGATGGAGGAAATTCTAAAGATCATAAAAAGAAGTGACTACGATGTAGTTGAGCAACTGGGGCAAAATCCATCTAAAATTTCCATGTTGGCTTTACTACTATGTTCCGAGGCGCATGCAAAGGCCTTGGTGAAATTCCTGAAAACTGCTCATGTACCCCAAGAAACATCTGCCGATCAGTTCCAAGACTGCGTAGCCAGCTTGACTGAAGATAATGGTTTAGGTTTTTCAGATGCTGATTTAACGCCAAAAGGGAGGAAGCATAATGAGGCATTGCATGTCTCAGTAGAATGCAGGGGCACAACCTTGGCTCATGTCCTAGTGGACACTGGCTCGTCTCTGAGTGTATTACCTAAAAAGGCTCTTGATAGGCTTGACTGCGAAGGATTGACATTGAAGCCAAGCAACATAGTAGTGAGGGCCTTTGACGCTCAAAAAGGATGGTGCATAGGGAAGTGGATATCCCCATAAAGGTTGGAACCCAAACATTTGATTCAACTTTTTATGTAATGGATATCCGCCCTTCATATTCCTGCTTGCTAGGCCGACCATGGATTCACAATGCTGGCGCTGTTACTTCTACGTTGCACCAAATGCTGAAATATCTGATTCAAGGGAAAATCATCACCGTTCATGGAGAAGAAGAGTATATGATCATCCATCTTAATTCCTTCAGATATGTGGAATTAGATGGTGAATTTATTGAAACTCCATTCCAACATTTTGAAGAAGTCCCGCAAGATGTGGCAGTGACCAAGGCTGTGTCTCAAGTTCCCAAGATTACAAGACCTCCACTCAGGATGTCATCTTTGAAGGATGCCAAGGCAGTGATAGAAGAAGGTGGGTGCACTATTTAGGGACAACTCCCAGATATCCCATACAAGTCTGACAAGTTTGACCTGAGTTTCACTTAAGGTGCCCAGAAGGTTGCACGCCGCGCTCGTGCTGGAGGACCACCCTTGAAGATCAACAACTGCAAAGTCAACACGGTGGAAGATGATGAAGACGACTACAACTTGGAGGAGTGGATCTTCCTAACTGTCAGTGGATGGCTCAGTAACTGGGAGGCTAAAGATTTTATTCCGGTCACTTTTATCCCACAGTAATTTGTCTTTACATTTTGTTGGATCTGTAATATTAAAACAATTCAGACTCTTAAAACCTTGTGTCTTACCCGAGGCACAATGGTCCATTTGTAAGGTTTATTATCTCATTTCAATATGACATCAATGAATCATGGACGTTTTTGCATACAAACTTTGTGCTCATTGTTTTTTTCTTTTTACATTTTTCATTTCTTTCAAATATAGCTATACTCATGCACAGACTCACACTCACAATACAAGTCTACATCCATTCGGGATCCCATGGGTAACGGTTCTGCTATGGCTTTCTGTGACTTTGAAAATCTAATATACCAAACTGAAGACGAAGGTGAGGAAGATTGTGAAGTACCAGGGTAACTTTCCAGATTACTACAACAAGAAGAGAGAACCATTCAGCCCCACGAGGAACCCGTGGATACGATCAACCTAGGTACTGAAGAAGAAAAAAAGGGAAGTCAAGGTGGGTTCCAATCTGGAATCCAGTGTCAAGTAGAGTCTGATTTAGTTGCTACACGAGTTTGTTGAGGTCTTTTCCTGGTCGTATGATGATATGCCAGGACTTGATGCAGATATTGTGGTACATCGTCTACCTACAAAAGAGGATTTCCCACCAGTAAAGAAAAAGGTTCGTCGTATGCGACCAGATATGTCAGAGAAGATTAAAGTTTAAGTCATGAAACAATTCAATGTTGGATTCTTGGCCGTCACCTCTTATCCGCAATGGGTTGCCAATGTTGTTCCCGTGCCCAAAAAGGACGGAAAAGTGAGAATGTGTGTGGATTACAGAGATTTGAATAGGGTAAGCTCTAAGGATGATTTCACACTTCCCCACATTCATATTCTAGTTGATAATACGACATAACATAAAGTGTTTTCCTTCATGGACGGTTTCTCAGGTTACAACCAAATCAAAATGGCGCCTGAGGACATGGAGAAAACAACCTTTGTCACGCAATGGGGCTTATTCTTCTACAAGGTTATGCCATTCGGACTGAAGAATGCTAGGGCAACCTATCAGTGTGCCATGGTCACTCTATTTCACGACATGATACATCACGAAATAGAGATCTATGTGGACAACATGATAGCTAGATCTCAAACAGAAGAAGAGCATCTTGATCATTTATAGAAACTGTTTGAGAGACTAAAGAAGTACAAGTTGAGGTTGAACCCAAATAAATGCGCGTTTGGAGTAAGGTCTGGTAAGCTCCTAGGCTTTGTCGTCAACAATATGGGTATTGAAGTAGATCCTGCAAAGGTGAAATCGATACAAGAGATGCCTGCTCCTCGTACTGAGAAGGAAGTCATAGGATTCTTGGGACGTTTGAACTACATTGCCAGATTCATTTCTCACCTGACAGCTACTTGTGAACCAATATTCAAACTACTGAAGAAAGATCAAGTGGTAAAATGGAATGATGAATGCCAAACTACTTTCGACAAGATCAAAGAGTACCTGCAAGAGCCTCCCGTGTTGATGCCACCAGTCGAGGGAAGGCCATTGATCATGTATCTGACTATTTTGGAAAATTAAATGGGGTGTGTATTGGGGCAGCATGGTGAGTCTGGCCAAAAAGAGCATGCTATTTATTACCTGAGCAAAAAGTTTACCGAATGTGAAACAAGATATTCACTGCTCGAGAAAACTTGTTGCGCTCTGGCATGGGCTGCTCGCCGGCTAAGACAGTATATGCTGACTCATACTACCATGTTGATATCTAAAATGGATCCAATAAAATACATCTTCGAGAAACCTGCTCTCTCTAGGAGAATAGCGAGATGACAGATGATCCTGACAGAATATGACATACAGTATACTACCCAAAAAGCCATAAAGGGAAGTGTACTAGCTGATCACCTTGCCCACCAAGCCGTGGAAGACTACCAGTCCATGAAGTTCGAATTCCCAGATGAGGACATCATTATGGTAAATAACTATTAAGAATTCAGGTCATATGACTGACCTGAACAAGGATCCCGATGGACCCTGGTTTTTGATGAGGCATCTAACACACTCGGCAACAGTATCGGTGATGTACTCATATCTCCTGAAGGATGTCATACTCCTTTTAGTGCAAGACTCTGCTTCAATTGTACAAACAACATGGCGGAATACGAAGCGTCCATCTTTGGTCTTAAAGCTACCATAGATTTGGGGATTAAATCCTTAAATGTATTCGGAGATTCAGCTTTGGTCATCAGCAAAATCAAAGGGGAATGGGACACCAAACACCCTAACCTTATCTCTTACAAAGAACATCTTTTGACATTGCTCCCACATTTTGAGAAGATTACCTTCGAGCATTTCTCGCGAGAAGAAAATCAGCTAGCAGACGCATTGGCCATAATGTCATCTATGTTTAAACTTAAATGGGATAACGAGGCTCCCCAGATCACCATTGAGCGAAGGGATGAACCGGCACACTATCACGAGATTAATACTGAAGAAGTAGTGGACCAACCTTGGTTTCACGAAGTTAAGAGGTATCTCAAAACCCAAGAATATCCAGAGGAGCTTTAGTAAATGATAAGAAGTTCTTAAGGATATTCTCTGCTAAATTCTTCCTTAGTAATGGCATTCTTTACAAACGCAACCATGACTCTGTGCTACTTCGGTGCATAGACAAGGTTGAAGCTGAAAGGATCATGGCTAAGTTACATGAAGGCACTTTTGGCACCCATTCCAGTGGGAATACGATGGCAAAGAAAATCCTACGGGCAGGCTATCACTTGTCTACCATTGAAGCAGATTGCTATCAACACTCTCGAACTTTCCATAAGTGTCAGATCTATGCTGACAAAGTGCATGTACCTCCGGTTCCTCTAAATGTCTTGACGGATCCTTGGCCCTTTGCTATATGGGGGATTGATATGATTGGGGAAATCAAGCCAACAACATCCAATGGACACCGCTTCATTTTAGTGGCCATTGACTATTATACAAAGTGGGTAGAGGCAGCTTCTTTCGCCTCCGCGACCAAGAATGTTGTAGTCTGGTTCATTAAACAGAATTTAATCTGTTTGTACAGTATCCCGAAGAGGATCATTACAGAAAATGGTACGAACCTGAACAATACTATGATCACTGCCTTGTGCGAGCAATTCAAAATCCAGCATCACATTCTTCCCCATACTGGTCGAAGATGAATGGTGTTGTTGAAGCCGCGAATAAGAAAATTAAAAAGATCATACAGAAAATGACAGTCACATACAAGGACTGGCACGAGATGCTACCATTCGCTCTCCACGGGTATCGTACCACAACTCGCACGTCAACTGGTGCAACACCCTATTCTTTGGTATACGACATGGAGGTTGTCTTGCCTATTGAGGTTCAGATCCCCTCTCTGAGAATTATGAAGGATGCAGGATTGAATGAAGAGGATTGGACCCAGAATCGACTTGATTAACTAAACTTGATTGATGAGAAAAGGCTTACGGCTGTCTGTCATGGTCAAATGTATCAAAAACGGATGATCAAAGCTTTCAACAAGAAGGTCAGACGACAAGTATATCAAGTTGGAGATCTGGTGATCAAACATATCATACTGCCACAAGGTGATCCCAGGGGCAAATGGACTCCTACATACGAAGGACCATTTGTAATAAAAAACATACTCTCTAGTGGTGCAATGATCTTGACCACCATGGATGGTGAAGACCTGCCACACCCTGTGAACACAGACATAGTCAAAAGATACTATGCATAAGAGACCCGCTAGGTAGACACACCTAGGCAAAACAAGGGAATCCCGGCGAACCAAAAAGGTTCGGGAAAAAATTAGGGATAAAACAAAAAAATCTGTACACCCGGCAAGTTGAAAACCCGAAAGGGCTACTTAGGAAAAAAAGGGTTGCCCGGTGGACTGAAAACCCGAAAGGGCGGTCCAGGCAAAAGTTTGGGAATTAAAGCATATGATTATGTCCCGTTGGATCACCTTACGGACAACCTTTGGCTTCCACTGACAAATTCAGAGGTTCTAATCAATTCAATCATCTTCGCACGAGGCAACAAATAGACAAGATGCTCAGAGACACGAAGGTTATAGCAGAATGAGAACCCCATGGGATTATTGCACATAGCTATCTTTTCTTTGTATCAAAATTTTCATCTTTCACGATGGCATTCTCTTACTAGAATGTTTGTCTCATTGTACAAAAAATACTTACTCAAAGTCAAATACAAAGATATCCCTTTGAAAGTGCAAAACTATCTGTTTTTCTTTACTCTTGTGTTTTGTTTACAAAAACGTCCAATGATTTATTGTTGAACATATGCATTTGAACATAATTACTGTTTACAAATAAACAAAATAAACAAGGCAATCACTGATGGCCCCAAGAGGTAGGGAAATCTCTAGGTTATTTCCATAAAATCCCCCACAGTATACAATTTAATCCCCAGTAGAACAAAGCTTCCAATTATCAATCCCCAGTAGAAGTCGTTCAATTTTTCAATATTTTCCCAACAGGATTTTATAAGCAGTACACGACATTTCCCTTACAACATAGTTTATTTCTCTAAGTAGAAATTCATCAGCACTTCAACTTCACAACATGAAGACTTATACTCCATATCCTCAACAACAGTTAGGGATTTATTTTCCCCAATCCAACAACAGTGCAGCAAATTAGCTCACATACGCATACATCGCATCCATATATCTTAAACATCAATAACATGAATGCATTATACCTTGCATTTCATATAACATGACACTGCATATTAGCTAACATTTTACCCTTTTCAGGATAATGTTAATCAACAGCTACCATTAACAATGTTCAAAGGCTTTTCAGATACAGTTCAGATACGCTCCAGACACGGATGCCATTCTGATACTCATTCAGATTCAACTTTCAGATACAGTTCAGATACGCTCCAGACACGGATGCCATTCTGATACTTATTCAGATTCAATTTTCAGATACAGTTCAGATACGCTCCAGGCACGGATGCCATTCTGATACTCATCCAAATTCAACTTTCAGATACAGTTCAGATACGCTCCAGACACGGATGCCATTCTGATACTCATTCAGATTCAACTTTCAGATACAGTTCAGATACGCTCCAGACATGGATTCCATTCTGATACTTATTCAGATTTACTTTCAGATACAGTTCAGATACGCTCTAGACACAGATGCCATTCTGATACTCATTCAGATTCAACTTTCAGATACAATTCATATATGCTCCAGGCACGAATGCCATTCTAATACTCATCCAGATTCAGCATTCAGATATAGTTCAGATACGCTCCAGACACGAATGCCATTCTGATACTCATTCAGATTCAACTTTAAGATACAGTTCAAATACGCTCTAGACACAAATGCCATTCTGATACCCATTCAGACTCAATTTTCAGATACAATTCAGATACGCTCCAGACACAAATGCCATTCTGATACTCATTCAGATCCAACTCTCAGATACAGTTCAGATACGCTCCAGACACGAATGCCATTCTGATACTCATTCAGAGCCTCTTTCAGATACAATACAGATACGTTCCAGACACAAACGCCATTCTAATACTCATTCAAAATCAGCCTCCAGATGCAGTTCAGATACGTTCCAGACACAGACGTCATTCTGATACTCATTCTTTCAACTTACAAATTACAATTCAACAATTACTTTTGGATGGAATCTACAAGCCCATCTCCAACAACTTTCTAGCACCTCTCCAAATGGCATCTTTAAGGCCATTCCCTCAACTCTCACATCACCGAGTGCAAATTTTTGGGCACTCTAGTGTCCAATCATCTTCCACCTTCGAGTCACGAATAACAAAACTTGCCAATCTAACTCTTCAGGCTTAATAAGATTGAACAGGGGCAGCTGTTGTACCCCAAAATTTTCCCTCTCGCTTATCAAGAATTTTCTCACAAGATCTCCTTGGGCTCAGGACTGCACTAGGGCTTGATCAGCTCAAGACACCTCCTTATGCACTGATGACCAAAATTAGGGTTTGAGTTTACACAAAGATTTTTGAACTTTCTTTGCCCCATATGATTCCCATGGATAATTATGGACCCCCAAGACAACAAATGTCAAGTTTCAAGCCTTCGATCACATTTTTGATCAGTTAATTGAGCAGTTGACCTAAAAATCAGTTGTATTGGGGAAAAAGTTAACCATGGCCAATTTACAGTCAAATTTCATAATTCTTGATCCACATCATCATTTTAAACTCATATGTATCATTTGATCAATTTTGGACCACAACTCCTCAAGAAATTTGATCAAATCTCTAAAAGGGAAAAATGGTCAAAATTAGGGTTTTGACTGAGAAAGGGCAATTTCTGATTTTTGACCTAGCAAATGGTCAATTGGGTTAAGGCATGATCTCAAGAGTCCAATTGCATCATTTTTACCTAATGACATGGTTCAAAACATTGCAAGTCCATTAGATTGACAAATGAATTTTGCAGTCAACTGATCAAAAGTCAACTGTATACTGAAAAGTCAAACTTTAACTTTTTGGTCAAATTCAAGTGCCAAAGATCATAATTCATCAAAACATGTCAAAATATGAAACTTATTCAGCAAGAAATCAAAAAGTCAAGATTTCATTTTGAAAAGTCAAGATTTCATTTTGAAAAGTCAAAATTTCTAAACTTAGAAATTTTTCTAAGTGTTGGAAATTTCATGTTTTTTCACAACTTTGAACAAAATTTTCACTATGATGCAAGGTGATTCAAGAGAAACTTACAACATGAATGTTGTAGATCTTCATGAAATATACAACTTTTATTTACACAACTCCTTCTAAAAATGCTTGGATCTCAAGTTATAATTTTATGAACATGTGGTCATGAAACTAAACACTTAGTGAAATTTTGCCCTAATTTGGTCAGGATTTTGACCCAACTTCATGGCACTTTTTCATATAGTTCCAAGGGGAATCTTCAAAAGCAATTCAAATATGGGTTGTAGAGAACATTGCAAGCTTTCCAAAATGTCCTAGAAATCCTTGAGATCGTTCTTGAGTAGGGAGAATCGAAGAGATGAAGTTAGTGTTTCATCATTTGAATTACAAGTCATTTTTGATGAACACATGAACCAAATCCCTGCTAGGCTGCATAATCTTTTCTTTGCATGCCTCAAACTTATTTTTCACTCCATAATTAAATGTTTACATAGCTGTTAGGGCTTTGATCCAAGCAATTGAGCTATTATCCAAGTTGCATTTCCATTAATAACACAAAGTTAACATTGCCATTCTTGTAAATCAAGCTTTTTGCATAAGTCCATTCTTGAGCCTCTAACTTGTTCCCTATGATCACACTCCATCCACAAAGTCAGAAGCAAGCTTGTTTAAAGCATAACCACTCTATGAACCAAGTACAAGGCATGGAAACTTGTTTTGTCAAAAAAAAAATCACATGTTGAACTTAAACATGTAAATTTGAATTCTGATCAACTAGAGCACTCCAAACTTGTTGCTTATAAATAGAGTCACTATTTGTGAGCTAAGGGACGGGTTTTAGCACCCCGAAACACTCCCAAATTCCCTCTAGCCATAAATTGCACAAAAAACTCCATTGATACACAGTTCTGACCTTGAACTTGTATCTCCCATTTCCCTCGTGCGTTTTCCCTCAAATTCATCCCTAAAGCTTCCTTACATCAAATACAACTCATCCCCATCCTTATTCCAAAAATGTAGTACCATTTACTATAACCTCCATAACCAAAAAACAAAGTCTGCAACTTGAGTTCTCCAGGCCATTCCAGCCACTCTCAACTCAAGCAAACCATTACATTAGCTTCCTAGGACCTCAAGGAAGCTAACCTGATCATCACCATCAATTGAAACAAGCTCAAACTCAAAACATGATTTTCAGTTTTGAGGTAAGTTTTCTCAACTTAGAACTCTTTAAACATGCATCATCAATAGTTTATTTATGAACAAAACCTGTAGATATCATTGCCCTGAAGCTAACCATGTCCATAGTTTCCATTAATTTTGCTTGACCTTAGAGAATTTTGAAACTGAAATTTATGTGATTTTTAGGGTTCATATTAGGGCCATTAAAATTCAAGCTTATCTTTGATCTATAGTTTTAATGCTTTACATTTCTGAAACCGTGAGAAAATTTGCTACAAGTTTCATGTTTACAGTTTTCATTTTTAGTGAGAAATGAGCAAGTTACAGTTGGTCTGGCTGGAGGTTGAAGATGAAGTCTTCAAGGCGCGTTTTGCCTTGTATATTTATTGTTTTGCTTATGTTAATAGATGTATAGTCACCCCAGTAGTAGAAGCGCGTGCCTGAAACCTTTGGGACATGGGTTCGAGCCCCAGTGGTACCCTTTTGCATTTTTTTTACACATTTTGACATTTCTGACTTTTTTTAGAGTGCCTGGGCCTTATTGGGCTTGTTTTATTTTTTTATATTTTTTTTGCTGACTAACCCCCTTGCAGGCTGTTTACACCCCTGGCCCAAGTTTATTTATTTTTCCTTTTTTATTTATTTTATTCTTACTTCTTTCATTTATGTTTTCTTAATTATTTTTCCTAATATTAAAAAATACAAAAAAATAGATTTTATTTTTAACTTAGTTTATTTTATTTTTCTCATAAAAAATATTTTATTTAACTATACATTATTTATTTTTATTAACTAGTCTTATAAATATAATTAAAACTAGGTTATTAGTTATTTTCTTTCATACTACATAAAATACATTATTTTTAATATTAAAAAAGGCCAAAAATATTTTATAATACCATGAATATTTTCAAGATAAAAATATCAAAAATACTTTTTTTCTAATCTTATTTTCTTGTAATCAACTAAATAGAATTAGGGTTTTATTCAAAAATCATTCCTTAATAAATTTAAACCTGATTAATTATTTTTCTTTAAATTAATTAGGTTAAAACAATTTCCCTCTTTCTCATGAAAACCAAACAAAGACCCATTTTCTTTATATTTTGCATTTTTTGTACATTTATTCATTTTTGTACCTTATATTCATTTAATTCCTTGTACACTGATACCCATTCAATATGGTTGTAATAGATTAATTAGGTTTAAATTCTTGCGATCCCCATTCATGAATTTGTATACCCCCTCCCACAAATGTTGTAATAGCGTAGTAACTTTAAATTCCGCAATTTATCGCTTTTATATATAACATGCTAGTAATTAGGGTTTGTATGGAAAGACTAAAACCAATACCTATAAAACCCTAATTCAAGACAAAAACAAGCATGAAAATGATACACTTAAACACAAGCACCCCTAGGGTTATTCCACTTGGTTGCCTTATACAAAATGACCATATTACGCATGTAAGATATCTTAGCAAAAACAAGTAAATACAATATCATAGCCCCTCAATGGCGCTATCTAAGTTGCCTTTCAAATGATCTTAGTCCCTAAAAAAGAATGCTAAGATACCTTGCAACATTGCTAATCATGGTTATACGATGACCCACACCCGTCCCGTTTACATCCAAAGATAGGGTTGCTTACCAAATCAATGGTAAGACACAATGTCAAAGGAAAGAAAATGAACAAGAAAGACTTTTGAGTAGGTAGAATGCTCCTAATTACTTGCTCAATTTTAAACAAACATCCTTTCTATTTTCAAAACAAACACCTACACTTTCAAACATCTTACAAAATTGAAAACATTTTCAAAAGATCAAACATCTTTATATACATTCTTACAAACAAGAATTATTACAAAGATTGCCTAAACAATGGCCTCTTTACAAAATACTTTCAAAAAACCACACCAAGCACAATTTCAAACAAAAATCAAGTGATCTAGCAAGTAACTAAGAGCCCATGGAAAACCATGGATGAAAAGGGTGCTAATACCTTCCATTTTCATAGTCTACCCCCCGAACTCAAGAAATAATATCAAAGGTATTTCCTGTGCTTTTTCACCTTTCCTTTTGGATAAAATAAAAGTCGGTGGCGACTCTTGCTAACTGCAACATTTGCAATCAAATGCAAAACCTTCAAGCCAGTTCTCCCACCATATCACACACAGCAACATGTGTCGACACATAATAGTTCAAAATGCAATTTCCTTTATTTTACATAATTTTTACACTGTCTTCATTGTTATTCGATATGGTTGTAATATTTAAGTTTCTACTTCATCCCCATTTGTAAATTGTATCCCCACTCCCCTAATGATGTAATAGCTTAGGATTATAATTTCCGTAATTTACCGCTTTAATATAAATTGTTAGTAATTAAGGTGTGTATGACAAGATAAAATTAACCGTTACAAAACCCTAATCTCAAAGACAAAAATGCATGCAATCAAACATACTATTCACACGTGAACCTCTAAGGTAACCTCGCTTGTTGCCTCAGAAAATAGTCATGTCCCTCGAATATGGGCGTTTTAGCAAAGACCCCCCGATAAAAAGATCGTAGTCCCTCAATGTCCCTCGATGTTGCCTTCGGTAAACGATCTAGTCCCTTATGAAAATTGCTAAAACGTCTCGTAAGTTGCCTTCTATGACTATACAATTGACCCATGCCCGTACCTTCACATCCAATGATGGGGATTCTTACCAATCAATGGTAAGATAGCAACATTTAAAGGAGAAGGAAAAGAACAAAGACCTTTTGAGTAGGTAGGACACTCGTAGTTGCTTGCTCACAAATCAAAACCATTTTCACACTTACACTTTCAAAACATCTTCAAAATAAATATCTCTTTGAACTATTTTAAAAACCAACACTTTGTATGCATTCTTATAGAGACGAGAATCATTACAAAGTTTGCCGCCACAAAGGCGTTTTCAAAATATTTCAAACTTACACCCACCACAAACACATTTCAAACAAATAAATTTTAAAAGTTATCTAGCAAGCAACTAAGAGCCCGTAAATAACTACGGATGAAAAGGGTGCTAACACCTTCCCTTTTCATAAACTACCCCCCAAACTCAAGAAAATATCTCAAAGGTCTTTCCTGTTCTTTTCACCATTTCCTTTATTGGATAAAAGAAAAGTCGGTGGAGACTCTTGCTATTCACAACATTTGCGATAAAACACAAAGCACCCATGTCAGTTCTCCCACTGTATCACAGAACTGGAGACTCTGCTGGGGATGGAAAATTAAAAGTGGGGTTACCTTAGAGTTAGATCATATTTAGTTGCTTTCATTGTTTGATTTGTTTGCTTTACATTTATGGGTCCTTGTTTGGGTTTGCATTGATCCTCTATCCGAATCTGGGAACACCATTAGGTAAGTAGCAATAGATTATTGAAACTGTACGACGTAGACCGATATGGTTGAACCAATGGCTATGTTAGTGCGATGCATTTGTTGGTACCGGTATCCCTTGTATTGAATTGAGCATAATACCGGGCCGCTGAGTGGTGTCATGAAGCACTAACTGACCGTAGAACCTTTAATTGAACAACTTAGCCATTAGGAAGTAGTGAGATAGCTGACTTTGGTGTAATGCTGAAGATTGGTTGATACTCGATACTACACTCTTTGAGATCAGAATTTTGGGATATTTCGGCCGCAAGAAAAGATTAATTATGATGAGACAATGCCCAATAATGAAAGATAAATGATATTAAGATCCCCTAGAACCCGATTACATTCTCGGACATGTTGAACCAACTAAACTTCAAGAGGGTAATTTCCTATGAAACCAATGTAAGCCTAAACATAAGATCTTAGTGTCCTTTGTTTGCGATTATTATTCGTGACATCATAAGTATCATGACATCATAAGTATTCTGACTAACCATTTCAAGGATTTAGGGATTTATCTTTGTTCGGTTTTGTAGGTCATGACTTCCATTCGTAGGAATACCATCCGAGTCAACTTCGTGAAAGTGCATCCTCAACTTTAAGAATTAGCATCAAGGGTTCTTGGAGATTCTTCTTTCACCAAGAAATATGGTCGACTTATCAACTTAGCTACCTCAAACTCCCAAGAAGAAATGATGTGTGTGCTTTTCTAATTCTTTGATCCTATGCGTCATTGCTTTACCTTTCCTGACTACCAATTGGTTCCTATATTAGAAGAGTTCTCTCAATTGCTAGGAGTGCATGTGCTTGATCAAATACCACTCACCGGTTTAGAGGAGACTCCAAAGCCTAAAGTTGTTGCCGAAGCCTTGCATTTGAAGAGATCTGACATTATGACAAATTGGGAGACAAGAAGTGGAGTTAAGGGTTTCTTAGCCAAGTTTCAGTTGGAGAAGGCTCGTTTGTTCCGGGAAGATATGGATTTTCGAGCTTTTGAGGATGTCTTGGCTCTTCTAATCTATGGTTTGGTTCTATTTTCCAATCTAGACCAACTCATAGATGTGAATTCCATCAAGGTTTTTCTCTCTCGCAATCCCGTACCTACCCTGCTTGGAGACATTCTACACTGTTTCCACACTCGTACCATGAAGAAAAGGGGTACTCTTTTGTGTTGCGTTCCATTACTGTCTAGGTGGTTTATTTCGCACCTACCTCGGTCAACATTGAAGAATGAGCAGGGTTTGACATGGTCTAATAGGTTAATGTCACTCACGCATTCAGATATTCATTGGTGTTCTCGATCCTTGGAGGACGTTATCATCATTTATCACTGTGAGGAACTCCCTAATGTCCCCCTCCCTGGCATTAGGGGAGTAATCACCTATAACCCTTGTTTGGCTTTGCGACAATTTGGATATGCTAGGAGAGATGGTCCCCATGATGCGCTCATCTAAGGATTGATATTCAACTACGAGGGTGATGACCAAGGCTATTGACAAAGGTTCATACGAGCTTGGAGAATGGTAAACAAAGTGGATAGTGAGACATTGGGGCATAAAAATTCCTTCCCCCTTGAGCCTTACCTTAATGGGTACAAACTCGTGCTCAAAGTCTCGTAATGCCTTACCCTGCCATCTTACCAATCATCATGGAGCCTGTTGCTGAAGGAGATGTTCCATATACTGTCCTTTATCCTGATATGCCTACTTCTCTGGAAGATTTGCAAAGAGCTTGGATTCAGCTAAAGGGGGAGCGAGACATCTTTGAAGCCCTGTTTTTGCAAGCGAGAAGAAGACATTGGAGCTCACGTGATAACTTCATGAGGAGAGGAGCCTGAATGCCTATATCGCTCCAAAGAGGATTCATCCAAAGGAAATTTGAGCCATTATTATTGTATTATAGTTCATTTTGTTTCTTTTGTTCCATTGTAATCCCAAGAGGCATTGTTGTAACTTTTTAAACCAATTAATGCAATTAATGTTTGTTCTCTCTTTGTCTAAGAAAATTTAAATCTTAAAAATACTTGAAAACATTGCATAAGCATATCATGCATATCATCACATACAGGTTTCAGGACCAGTTTCTTATCTTTTTGCTGTTTATTTTAGCAAAAAGAAATGACTCTCGAACAAAATATTAAGGATCTATAAGCATAAAATGCTCAATTCCAGCAGATGCTCCTGGCTCTGGCTAAGGGACAAGAGGACCTGAAAGCTCTCATTCTCAATGACAAGAAGAAAAAGACAAAGAAACCAGTGGGTGTCCTAAATATGGGAAGGAGATTCAGAGGACCAGCAAAGCGAGCTCTAGAATTTGCAACTCCGTCAAATGAGGGGGACAATCAGGAAGAGAAGACAAAAGAAGAGGACCACGGTCCAGGGTCTGATGAGGAAGAGGATGACTACGCTGAAGAATAATATCCCCTGCTGATGACAAATATAAACAGCTGGTGGATCGTGTCAACACCATGAAAATTCAGAGAGTACCTGATCTGGATTTTGAAGAATTAGGTTTGGTTTCCGGTGTGGTCATTCCACAGAAGTTCAAGGTTCCCGCATTTTCTAAATATGACGGGATTTCATGTCCTAAGTTGCATCTAAGGTCTTATGTCAGGAAGATCCAACCTCACACTGCTGATAAGAATTTATGGGTGTATTTCTTCCAGGAAAGTTTATCGGGGACTCAATTGGAATGGTTCTATCAGCTGGAGGGAACCAACATCCGTAACTGGGAGGATCTGGATGCTGTTGTCTATAGGAAGTACCAATACAATGCTGACCTCGCTCCAACCCGTACACAACTTCAAAGCATTTCTATGGGTTTTGGTGAGGGCTTCAAATATTATGCCCAGAAGTGGAGAGATCATGCAGAAAATGTCCAACCTCCTTTATCTGATAGAGTGCTGGTAGATGTGTTCTTGGGTAATTTTTCAGGCCTATTTTTCAACCATCTTATCTGAAGCTCTTCAGCTGGGTTCATCCGAGTTGATATTGATAGATGAGAGAGTAGAAGCTGGAATAAGAAGTGGAAAAATTTAAAGGGCTGCATCTTCAAGGGCTATAAAGAAGCCTTTCAGTGGGAAGAATGAAGTTAGTGTTTCCTATGGCCAGAGAAACTGGGGTAAAGCTGAATGTCGTCCAAGAGTAGGAGCCGTAATGATCTCCAACCCTGTATCGACTCAATAACAAAATAATCAGCGTAAGCAGGATGTGCCTACAAGACAATTCACTAGACTCAACATGCCATTATCTCAAGTATTGCAACATCTAATGAAGGCTAGCTTGGTCACTCTGAGGGAGCCTCCTCAAAATCCAAACACTACATCTCCCCGTTATAATCTAAATGCTCGGTGTGCCTGCCACTCCAACAGTCCAGGGCATGATAAAAATTAGTGTTGGGCTCTGAAGAATAAAGTTCAGGATCTTATTGAGGCGAAGGAGATTGAATTTGACCCTCCTAAAATCCCCAATGTGATAATTGCACCAATGCCCAAGCATGGCCAGGGTATTAATGTTGTTGATGATGTTCTTTTTGTTTCTTCTGTGGATGATTTGACTACCTCTCCGCCAACTATTAAGAAGAATATCTTACAAGCCAGTTTATTTCTAGGTTGTGGTGAAGGTTGCCACCTGTGTGCGTCTCTGCCCAATGGTTGTTTATTGTTGAATATAGGTGTCCAATGCCTGATGAACAACAAGGAAATTCAGTTTGAGAAGACTACCTCTATGAAAGGTCTATGTGAAGATGCAATATGTGAAGACGTGTCAATTATTACCATTTTTGACAATCCTCCCAGAGTCTCCTCCAAATGACCTGTCAGGATTACATCCACTCCTAAGGCTTCTCGTTTAATTATCACCTTTCTGGGGCCCATACCATATTCCTCTGACAAAGTTGTTCCTTAGAATTATGGAGCTAACGTTTATTATCATGGCATCAAGCAGGATCTCCTGGCCATTAAGAATGAAGTTACTGAAGATACTGATCCTAACATCAATAACATTGTTGGGACCAGTAAAATTACCAGAAGCAGAAGGGTTTTCTCTCCTGAAATCTCTTCAAAGACTGTTGCCACTCCTTTGGTTATTCTTGCTAAAACACCTGTTGCTCCTGTTGTTATTCCTGCTACTGAGTCAGTTGAGACTAGGGGCAAAGAAGTATTGGTTGAGCCTTCCCAGACAAAGGCACCCAAAGAAGCCATTACTGAAGCCTCCAAACGAGAAATGGAGGAAATCTTGAAAATTATACAGAAGAGTGACTATAATGTTGTGGAACAATTGGGGAAAACACCCTAAAAAATTTCAATGCTGGCATTGTTATTATGCTCCGAAGCCCATGCTAAGGCTTTGGTGAAGTTCCTGAAGTCTACTCATGTGCCGCAAGAGAATTATGCCGACCAATTCGAGAACTGTGTTGCTAGTCTGACTGTTGACAATGGACTTGGTTGCTCCGATGCTGATTTGACGTCTAAAGGAAGAAAGCATAATGATGCTCTGCATGTCTCTATTGAGTGCAAGGGCACTACCCTGGATCATGTTCTAGTTGATATGGGTTCGTCGCTAAATGTCCTACCCAAGTGTGATTTAGACAGATTAGACTGTGAGGGACTGACTTTGAAGCCCAATAATATTGTGGTGAGGGCTTTTGATGGTTCTAAGAGAATGGTACACGGGGAGGTGGACATTCCTATTAAAGTCGGTTCCCAAACTTTTGGCTCCACTTTCTATGTGATGGACATTCGCCCGTCTTACTCTTATTTATTGGGACCCCCTTGGATTCATGGGTTCGGCGTTGTCACTTACACCTTGAATCAGATGTTAAAATATCTGGTTAATGGAAAGGTTGTTACAGTCCATGGCGAAGAAGAGTATATGGTGAGCCATCTGAACTCTTTCCGATATGTCGAGATGGACGGAGAGTTCATCAAGACCCCCTGCTAGAATTTTGAAGAGGTTCCTCAGGCAATTGCTGTTACCAAAGTTGCCACCACTGTTCTAGAGATTACCAGACCTCCATTGAAGATGGCTTCTCTAAAAGATGCTAGGGATGTAATTGAAGAAGGTGGGTGCACTATTTGGGGCCAACTACCTGACCTCCCTTATAAGTCTGACAAGTATGGTTTGGTTTTCACTTTAGGAGCTCAAAAATCCATCTGTCGTGCTCGCGCCGGAGGATCACCACTACGCATCAGCAACTGTGGTGTCAATGCTGTAGAAGACGCTGATAGTTACTATGACCTGGACAATTGGATCTTCCCTGCTACCAACGTTGGACTCAACAATTGGATGACTAGAGACTTTGTTCCTATTACTTTCATTCAGGAGTAATTGTCTTTTTGTTTTTTGGGATATGTAATATTTGAACAATTTAAACTCTAAAGCCTTGTGTCTCACCCGAGGCACAATGGTTTATTTGTGAGGGTTATCATTTCATTTTCATATGTCATAAATAAATAATTGGACGTTTTGCATATAAATTTTGCGCTCTTTGTCTTTCTTTTCTGCTTTTACTTTATCAAAATAGTTATGCTCTCTTACACACACCTATATATGAAACTGTAGGTCCATATCCACTCTGGATCCCATTGATAATGGTTCTACTATTGCAAGTTATGACTTTGAAAATACGATCTACCAAGCGGAGGACGAAGGTGAGGAAGATTGTGAAGTACTAGGAGAAATTGCTAGACTGTTACAAGAGGAGGAGAGAGCAATACAACCTCATGAAGAGCCAGTCGAGACAGTAAACTTAGGTAATGAAGAGGATAAAAAGGAAATCAAGATAATTGCCAACTTGGAGCATAGTGTCAAAGAGAGTTTAATCTAGATGTTACATGACTATGTTGAGATCTTTGCCTGGTCATACAAAGACATGTCGGGGTTGGACACTGATATTGTGGTTCATCGTCTACCAACAAAAGAAGACTGTCCTCTAGTGAAGCAAAAGGTTCGTCATATGCGGCTTGAGATGTCAGAAAAGATCAAGGATGAAGTTATGAAACAGTTTAATGACGGGTTCTTAGTTGTTACTTCATATCCACAATGGCTTGCAAACATGGTATCGACACCTAAAAAGGACGGCAAGGTGTGTATGTGTGTGGATTACAAAGATTTGAATAGGGCGATCCCCAAGGATGACTTTCCGCTTCCCCATATTGATGTTCTGGTTGACAACACTGCACAACATAAGATATTCTCCTTCATGGACGGTTTCTCTGGGTATAATCAGATTAAAATGGAACCTGAAGATATGGAGAAAACGACTTTCGTCACGCAGTGGGGCACCTTCTGCTACAAAGTTATGCCATTTGGGTTGAAGAATGCTGGGGCAACCTATCAGTGTGCTATGGTAGCCTTGTTTCACGATATAATCCATCACGAGATAGAGGTCTACGTCGACAACATGATAGCCAGGTCTCATACTGAAGAGGAGCATTTGGATCACTTAAAGAAACTGTTTGAAAGACTGACGAAGTACAAGTTAAGACTGAATCTGAACAAGTGCACCTTTGGAGTAAGATCTGGTAAGCTCTTAGGTTTCGTTGTTAGCGGAAAAAGTATCGAAGTAGATCTCTTCGAAGGTTAAATCTATTCAAGAGATTCCAACTCCCTGCACCGAAAAGGAGGTTAGTGGATTCTTGGGACGTCTAAACTACATTTCCAAATTCATTTCCCACCTAACCGCTACTTGTGAGCCAATCTTCAAATTACTAAAGAAAGATCAAGTAGTGAAGTGGAATGACAACTGCCAAACTGCCTTTGACAGAATCAAGGAGTATCTTTAAGAACCTCCAATTTTGATGTCGCCGGTTGAAGGACGACCTGTGATCATGTACTTAACAGTATTAGAAAATTCAATGGGGTGTGTGTTGGGGAAACATGACGAGTATGGTCGAAAAGAGAATGCAATATACTACCTTAAAAAAAATTTACCGACTGTGAAACAAGATACTCACTGCTCGAGAAAATTGCTACGCTTTGGCATGGGCTGCTCGTCGACTAAGACAGTATATGTTGACTCACACCACTTTATTGATATCTAAAATGGATCACATCAAATACATATTCGAGAATCCCACTCTCTTTAGAAGAATAGAAAAATGGAAAATGGTCCTGACCGAATATGACATTCAGTACACTACCCAAAAAGTAATAAAAGGAAGTGTGCTAGCTGGTCATTTGGCTCATCAGGTTATGGACGACTATCAATCCATGAATTTTGAGTTCCCGGACGAGAAAATCATGTTAGTGACTGATTATGAAGAACCTGGACCAGATGAAGGACCTGAAAAAGGTTCCTAATGGACTATGTTTTTCGATGGAGCTTCCCACGCACTTGGAACTTGCATCGGTGCTGTGATCATATCTCCCGAAGGCTGTCATACTCCTTTCACGACCATACTATGTTTCAGCTGTACCAACAATATGGCTGAATATTAAGCATGCATTATGGGTCTCAGAGCTGCTATCGACTTGAGAATCAAATTCTTGAGTGTATTTGGAGACTCGACCCTGGTAATCAGTCAAATTAGAGGAGAATGGGACACGAAGCATCCTAATCTCATCTCTTACCGAGAGCATGTGTTGAAACTGATTCCACACTTTGAAGAAGTTACCTTTAAGCATTTTACACGAGAATAAAATCAATTAGAGGACGCGCTAACTACTATGACATCCATGTTTAAATTCAGATGGGATAATGAAGCTCTCCAGATCACTATTGAGAGATTGGACGAACCAGCATACTGTTATGAGGTTGATACTAAAGAAGTAGTGGACAAACCTTGGTTCCACAAAGTGAAAAGATACCTCGAAGCCCAAGAGTATCCTGAGGGAGATTTCGTTAATGATAAGAAGTTCCTAAAAAGGTTTATGCCAAGTTTTTCCTCAGTAACAGAATCCTCTACAAGCGCAACCACGAGTCTACTTTGCTTCTGTGTGTAGACAAGAGTGAAGCAGAGAAAATTTTGGCAGATATGCACGAAGGTACCTTTGGCAACCATTCTAGTGGGAACACAATGGCTAAGAAGATTTTGAGGGTAGGGTACTATTGGTCCACTATAGAAGCAGCATGTTATCAGCATTCCCAAACTTGTCACAAGTTCCAGATCTATGCTGATAGAGTACATGTGCCTCTGGTTCCCTTGAACGTCTTGACTGATCCCTGGGCTTTCGCAATGTGGGGAATTGATATGATCAGAGAGATTAGACCTACCGCTTCTAATGGGCACCGCTTCATCCTCGTTTCCATTGATTACTTCACAAAGTGGGTCGAGGCAGCCTCATTTGCTTATGTTACCAAGAACGTCGTGGCCCGGTTCATCAGACATAACCTTATTTATCGGTATGGTATTCCAGAAAGAATCATCACAGATAATGGTACCGATCTCAATAATACTATGATCACCAAGCTCTGCACACATTTTAAGATTCGGCATCATAACTTTTCTCCTTACTGGTCGAAGATGAATGGCGTTGTAGAGGCTGCCAATAAAAACATCAAGAAGATCATACAGAAGATGACAGTGACATACAAAGAATGGCACGAGATTTTACCATTCGCTCTTCATGGTTACCGTACCTCAGTATGCACGTCAACAGGGGCAAATCCTTTCTCTCCGGTATACAGTATGGTAGCTGTCCCACCCATCGAAGTCCAGATGCCTTCCTTGAGAATCATGACGAATGCGGGTTTGAATAAAGACGAATGGGTTCAGACTCGACTTGACCAATTGAACCTGATTGACGAGAAAAGGCTCGCGGCTGTTTATCATTGTCAGATGTACGAGAAACGTATGATCAAAGCTTTTAACAAGAAGGTCAGACGCCCGGAATATAAAGTTGGTGACCTAGTAATCAAGCTCATTATTCTGCCACAAGGTGATCCTAGGGGAAAATTGACACCCACATACGAAGGCCCATTTGTGATCAAGAACATATTTTCTGGCGGAGCCAT
Source organism: Vicia faba (assembly GCA_948472305.1). Lineage (NCBI taxonomy): Eukaryota > Viridiplantae > Streptophyta > Magnoliopsida > Fabales > Fabaceae > Vicia > Vicia faba. The sequence goes on from OX451735.1 coordinate 889,486,426, forward strand.
GATATTAACCACTATGGACGCTGATGACCTTCCGCATCCTGTAAACACGGATATAGTTAAAAGATATTACACATAAACAGAGACCCGTTAGGTTGACTGGCCTAGGCAAAAATAAGGGCATCCCTGCAAACCAAAAGGGCTCGAGCAAAAGTTGGGGATATATATATATATATATATATATATATATATATATATATATATATATATATATATATATATATATATATATATATATGAAAAAAAATTGTACACCCGACAAGTCGAAAACCTGAAAAGGTGGCTTGGGCAAAGAAGGGTATCCCGCTGGACTGAAAACCCGAAAGGGAGGTCCAGGCAAAAGTTAGGGATTAAAAGCATACAATTATATCCCGTTGGATCACATCACAGACAAAATTCAATATCAAGTGTCAAATTCAAATGGTACTAATCAATCCAGACAACTTCGGTCAAGCAACAAAGTGATGAGACACTCAAAGATATAAAGGCAATAACAAAATGGGAACCCAATGGGATCATTTCACATAGCTGTTTTTCTTTGTATACTGCTTTGTATAATTTTCATTCTTACGAAGGCATCCTCTTTTTAGGATGTCTGTCTGCTTGTATAAAAACGCCTGTTATAGGCAGACTTCTTCAGATTAATACAAAATCAATTTTTTTAAAAGTGCATAAACTATTTGTTTTTATTTTTCTGTTTTGTTTTGCAAAAACATCCAGTGATTATTTTTAACACATGCATTTGAATATAATCACCGTTTACAAATACACACATAAAAAATAGAAAGACAATTATTAATGGCTTTAAGAAACGGGACAATGTCTAAAAAGCCATCTGCGGATCCCCACATATACATGCCACAATAGATACAGAGACAGAGACGTCCTCCTGCAAAGTCACTGCCATATCTTCAGCATATAGCCTATTGATGTCAGAGTTTCCGATATCCCCTGCCGAGAAAGAGTCTCCAATCATATCCCCAACATCCTGAAGAATTCCACAACATGGTTCATAAACTTCTTGGGTTCCCCAACATGGCTTCATAAAAATCCCCAAGCAGTCTACGAAGTTTTATTTCCTCAGTAAAGTTTATTTCTCTAGCCACAAAAATCCATCTCTCAGCAATTCAACTTCAACAAATGATTAAGAATCACATTCTTCATCCCCAACAGTAGTCAGGGATTTATTTTCCTTCAATTCAACGATGCTACAAAGAACAACTGATCAATTCATATATTGCATTCATACATTATTTTACAAACATCATAGCATATGCATACAAAATACATATAGCACAATCTCATTTATTTTGTGAAACTCATTACACAATAAGTGTCATGCATTATGACATTACATACATCTAATTCTTTACCTTTTCAGGAAAGATCAACAAATAAATATCATCATCAATTTTTAACAAGTTCCAGATTAATTCCTGAAACAAGACAGGAAAACTATCTGTGAACAACTTATTATAGATTAATACCTGAAACAAGACAAGACAACTATCTATATGAGCAGATTAAAGATTAACTCCTGAAACAAGACGGGGAAACTATCTTTCTTTCTCTAAGGCCAAGGATTAATTCCTGAAACAAGACAAGGTGTAATATGATGGGAGAACTGACTTGGTTGTTTTGCGTTTGATCACAATTGTTGCGGATAGCAAGAGTCACCACCAACTTTTCTTTTATCCAATAAGGAAAGGGTGAAAAGAACAGGAAATACATTTGAGATGTTTTCTTGAGTTCGAGGGGTAGGTTATGAAAAGGGAAGGTATTAGCACCCTTTGCATCCATAGTTATCTACGAGGTCTTAGTTACTTGCTAGATCACTTGCTTTATTTGAAAATGCTTTTTTATGAAGGGTGTAAGTTTGAAAATATTTTGCAAAATGCCTTTCTTGCGGCGAACTTTGTAATGATTCTCGTCTCTATAAGACTGCGTACAAAGTGTTGGTTTTGAAAATAGTTCAAAGAGATGTTTGTTTTTGAAAGATGTTTTGAAAGTGTAAGTGTGGAAATGGTTTTAATTTATGAGCAAGAAACTACGAGCGTACTACCTACTCAAAAGGTCTTTGTTCTTTTCCTCCTCCTTTAGATGTTACTATCTTACCATTGATTAGGCAAGAAGCCCCATCATTGGATGTGAAGGGACATGCGTGGGTCAATCGTACAGTCATAGAAGGCAACTTATGAGACGCTTTAGCAATTTTCATAAGGGACTATATCGTTTACTGAAGGCAATATTGAAGGACATCGAGGGACTACGATCTTTTTATCGAGGGTCTTTTCTAAAACGCCCATATTCGAGGGACATAACTATTTTCCAAGAAAACAACTGAGATTACCCTAGAGGCGCATGTGTGAATACTGTGTTTGATTTTCATGCATTTTTGTCTTTGATTGGGGTGGTCTATGTATTGGTTTTAACCTTGCCATACACACTGTAGTTACTAACATTTATGAAAGCAATAAAAATGCGGAAAATAAATGTCCTACGCTATTACATGTTTTGAGGGATGGGGTATGCAAGTTTACAAATAGGGTTGAAAAGCAATAAAATTCCTAATTATTACAACCATATTGAATAGAAATAAAATGTAAATATATAGAAAATATAAGGATAAAAGTAGTGTAAAAGAGAAAAAGCAAAGTCATCCTGGATCGAAGGATATGTCTTTCGATTCCAACATTTTTTTCTTCTTTCGATTGGGCCTGCAGCCTATGTGTATCGAAGCTTGCATCCTTCGATTCCCACAACCTTTCATTTCATTTGGGCCTGTGCATCAACGAGTATCGAAGCACACCCTTCGGTTCACACACCTTTTTTTGTTTTCTTTCATTTGGGACATGATAGCAGTATGGGTCGAAGCCATGCTAATATGGCCTGTACATGTTAGTCTCTAACATATATTTGGAAAATAAAAGCAAAACAAACGAAATGGTAGAAATGAAAAATAAGCAAAAGGTTATTTACATGCTTGAAACGAAAGGGTCATAGTCAGGAAGACTTACCTTGAATCTGAAGTTGGGGCTTCTGGACCTTGAGTGATTGCCCTGGATGCTCTTGGATTTGAAGGTAGAGAAACAAGTGTTATGTTTCTTTGACTGGATTCGAAATCCAAGAAAAGTAGAGTTCTGCTTCTTTGGTTCTGGATTCGAAGGAAAAGAAACAAGTGTTATGTTTCTTTAGTTCTGGATTTGAAAGAACATAAACAAAGGTATGGTCTTTTGATTATGGGTTTTAGAGTGTGTTAAGTTTTTATCTTTTCTTTGCCTTGCCAAAAAATCTCTATCCCTTCACTCAAAATTTCCCCTGTAGATGTGTTGTGGAACCTCTTATTTATAGATGAAATTGGCTGAGGTTTGGGAGGGAAAACAAATGAGATTTGAACAAATTGGGTATGCTGTTTTTGTAGCTTTCGAGGTGCAGTATTTGTATGTCAATTTTGTGCAAATATGGGAGCAGCATAGTAGGACTGCTTTGCAGCAGTTTTGGCGTGTTGTGGTCAGTGCAGCAGTCTTGTACTTGGCAGCACAAGCATCTTGAATACTTCACCCTTTCGTTTTGACCACATAGGTTCAACCTTCGACCAAACTCTTCTTCAGACAACAATGTTTGTTCCCAACTATAACACGGTGGGAGAACTGACTTGGTTGTTTTGCATTTGATTGCAAATGTTGCGGTTAGCAAGAGTCGCCATCGACTTTTCTTTTATCCAAAAGGAAAGGCTGAAAAGAACAGGAAAGACCTTTGAGATATTTTCTTGAGTTCGGGGGGTAGATTATGAAAAGGGAAGGTATTAGAACCTTTTCATCCATGGTTTTCCATGGGCTCTTAGTTACTTGCTAGATCACTTGCTTTTGTTTGAAAATGTGCCTTGTGTGGTTTTTGAAAGTATTTTGAAAAGGTGCCATTGTTTAGGAAAACTTTGTAATGATTCTCGTTCGTAAGAATGTATACAAAGTGTTGATCTTTTGAAAATGTTTTCAAGTTTGAAAGATGTTTTTGAAAGTGTTGGTGTTTGTTTTGAAAACAACAAGAATGTTTTTGGTTTTGAAATTGAGCAAGTAACTAGGAACATTCTACCTACTCAAAAGTATTTCATGTTAATTTCCTCTTTCCTTTGACATTGTTACCTTACCATTGATTTGGTAAGTAACCCTATCTTTGGATGTAAAACGGGCGGGTGTGGATCATCGTATAACCATGATTAGCAATGTTGAAAGATATCTTAGCATTTTCTTTAGGGACTAAGATCATTTTTAAAGGCAACATGGATAGCGTCATCGAGGGACTGTGATCTTGTATTTTGATTGTTTTTGCTAAGATAACTCACATGCATACTATGGCCATTTTTGTAAGGCAACCAAGTGGATTTACCCTAAGGGTGTATGTGTGCAAGTGTATTGATTTACATGCTTGATTTGTCTTTGAATTAGGGTTTTCTATTTGTTGGTTTTGATCTTTCCATACAAACCCTAATTACTAGCATTTGCATATAAAGCATTTAAATTACGGAAATTTAAATTACTACGCTCTTACATCATTTAGGGGAGGGGGTGTATAAATTACAAATGGGGAATTGCAAGAAATTAAATCTAAATAATTATTACAACCATATTGAATTTGAACAAACGTACAAAATTGAATAAGTAAAAATGCAAGAAGAAGTGTGATTTTTATTTGGTATTTCATGAAAAGGGTTTTTTGACTTAATTAATTAAAACAAAATAATTAGTTAAAAATAAGTTAATTAATATTAATTTATTAAAATAATTTAATTTAAAGAAAATAAGTTTTTTAGGGTTTTTGTGAATTTAATTAAATTAGTAAATAAAAATAATTAAATAAAAGTCCAAAATTCTAAATTGATTTTAATTTACAAGAAAAATAATATAATATAATCATCAAAATTAAATTATATTAGTATTTAAAAAAGGGTAAATTAAATTATTTAAAGGAAATATTTTTGTTCTTTTGTTTTTTTGTGAAGTAAAAATAAACTAAATAAATATAAGTAATAAAATATAAATGCTTTTTTGGATTTTTTATTAATGAAAATAATAATAATAATAATAATAATAATAATAATAATAATAATAATAATATTAATAATAATATTAATAATAAAGAAAATGTAAAATGAAAATAAAATAAAAAAAAAGAAAGAAAATAAAATAATAAAGAAAAAAAATGGGCCAGGGGTGTAAACAACAAGGCAGAGGTCAAAAATAGCAAAAAAAATAAGGCCTAAACACTTGGAGGCCCAGGCGCTGCAAGAGAAAAAAATGTAAGAAAATGTGAAAAAAGCAAAAGGCAGCGCACTGAGGTTCGAACCCATGACCTCTACCAATAATGCCCGCTGCCTTACCACTTGGGTGGTTATACATCCATTAACTTATGTGAAAGAACAAATACATAATGTAAAACATCTCCATGACCTGTACTTCGTCTTCAACCTTCAGCCAGCCATACCATATGTATCTCATTCATTTCTCAACAAAAATGGAAAATGTAAACATGAAAATTGTGCTATTTTTCCTCACGAGTCTAACCATGTAAACCACTAAAGCTATATACGAAAGGTAAATGGGAATTTCTCTGGCCCTAATTTGAACCCTAATTTTTTCAGAAACTTCAAACTTAAAATTCTCTAAGCTCAAGCCATGTAAATGAAAACTAAGGATATGTACAGCTTCAGGGCAATGAGGTCTACATTTTATCTTCACAAATGCAAGCCTAATAATGCCTAAGTAATGAGATAGAACTTCAAGAAAAATACCTCAAAATTGGAAATCATGAAATGCAAATGAGCTTGATTTAAGGTGCTGCAATGATCAGGTTAGCTTCCTCAAGTTCCCAGGAAGCTAATGCAATGGTTAGCTTGAGTTGAGAGTGGCTGAAATGGCTTGGAGAAGTCAATGTGCAGACTCTGTTTTTTGGTTATGGAGGTTATGGTAAATGGTGTTACAGTTATAGAATGAGGATGTGGATGAGTAGTATTTGATGTAAGGAAGCTTTAGGAACCAAAAGGACAAGAAACACACAAGGGAAATATGAGTTTGGTGTTCAAGGTTAGAAATTGTGCAACAATGAAGTTTTTGGGAATTTATGATTTGAGAGAGTTTTGGTGTGTTTCAGGGTGCTTCAGCTCGTGTTCTAGCTCACAAATAGTGCCTCTATTTATAAGCAGCAAGTTTGTAAGCTTGTTGTTGATCAGAATTCAAAATCATAAGTTTAAGCATAACATGTGAGTTTTTTGAGAAATCCAAGTTTCAAAGTCTTTTGTACTTGCTAAGATAGAGTGGTTATGCTTTAAACACACTTGCCTCTGACTTTGTAGATGGAGGGTGATCAGAGGGAACAAGTTAGAGGCTCAAGAATTGACTTTGTGCATAAAGCTTGCTTTTCCAAAATGGAAGTGTTCACTTTGTGCCATTAATGGAAATGTGAATTGGATAAAGCTTAAACCACTTAGATTAAAGCTCAAAAGTTTGTGTAATCCATTAATGATGGATAGATACATAAGTTAGAAGGCCTGCAAAGCAATATTATGCAACCTAGCATTGAAATTTCATTTTTGTTCATCATGAAAATGACCTATAATTTTAGTTTGAAACCCTAACTTCCTCTCTTCGATTCTCCTTGCTCAAGAATGATCTCAAGGATTTATTGAACATTTTGGAAAGCTTTTAATGTGATCTACAACCACTCTTTGAATTACTTTTGAAAATTCCCCTTGGAACTATGTGAAAAATTTCCATGAAGTTAGGTCAAAATCCTGCCTAAACTAGGGCAAAATTTTCACTAAGTGTTTAGTTTCTTGACCATGACTTCATGGATTAATAACTTGAGATCCAAGCATTTCTAGGATAAGTTGTATAAATAAATGTTGTAGATATCATGGAGATATACAAATTTCATCTTGAAAGTTTCTTTTGAATCATCTTGCATCATGGTGAAAAATTGGCTCAAAGTTGTGAAAAAATATGAAGTTTTCAACACTTAGAAAAATTTCTAAGTTTGAAAAATTTGACTTTTCAAAATGAAATCTTGACTTTTTGATTTCTTGATTAAAAAGTTTCATATTTTGACATGTTTTGATGAATTGTGATCTTTGACACTTGATTTTGACCAAAAAGCCAAAGTTTGACTTTTTCCGTATACAGTTGACTTTTGATCAGTTGACTGAAAATCAACTATCAATCCAATTGATCTTGAGCAATGTTTTGAGTCATGCCATTAGGTGAAAATGTTGCAATTGGAATCTTGAGATCATCCCTCAAACCAATTAACCATTTTCTAGGCCAAAAATCAGAAATTGCCCTTTCCCAGTCAAAACCCTAATTTTGACCATTTTGCCCTTTTGATGATTTGATCAAATTTCTTGAGAAATTATGTTCCAAACTTGATCAAATGATACATATGAGTTTATAATGTTGATAAGGATAAAAAATTATGAAATTTGACTGTAAATTAGACATAGTTGACTTTTTCGCCAATACATCTGATTTTTAGGTCAACTGGTCAATTGACTGAGCAAAACTGTGATCCAAGACTTGAAACTTGACATGAGAAATATTGGGGGTCCATAATGATCCACGAAAGTTATATGAGGCATTAAAAGTTCAATTATCCTTGTGCAATCTCAAACCCTAATTTCAGTCATTAATGCTTAAGGAGGTTTCTTGAGCTGATAAACCCTAGTGCAGTCTTGAACCAAATGAGATCTTGTGAGAAAATACATGATAAGTGAGAGGAAAATTTTTGGGGTACAACACCAACCAATATGTATCCTTCGAATGGACCATTTGCAATTCTTCGAATGGGCCACCAATATTTGTCTTTCAAATGGGACACCCAGGTACGTCCTTCAAATCCACCAATGCATGTCCTTCGAACGGGACACTCATGTATGTCCTTAAAATCCATCAATGCATGTCCTTCGAATGGGACACCCATGTACTTCCTTCAAATCCACCAATGCATGTCCTTCGAATAGGCTACCAATTGTGTGTCATAGTGTAGAAACTATATGTGTTGAAGGTTTTTTTAAAGGTGGAATCGAAGCAAGCTGTTTCAAAAGGGCTCCACTGTCTTATGGGTTCTAGCATGAAAGAAGTCATTGCCTTGTGTATCAAAACAAACATGCAGGAGGTCATTGCACAATCGAAGTTGGCATGTAGATAACCATTGTCCAATCAAAGCTTGCATGTAGGAGGCCACTACATTATGGGTGCTAGCATGAAGGGAAGTCATTGCCTTGTGCATTAAAGGAAAGCATAGAGGAAGCCATTTCCTTGTGGGTTGAAAGAAAGCACAGAGGAGGAACTTGTCTTATGGATCAAAATCAGGCATGAAGGATGTACTACTTGTGAATTGAAACAAGCATGCAGGAGGCTAATGCTTATGAATCGAAGGTAGCATTTAGGAGGCTAATACTTGTGAATCGAAGGATGCATGTAGGATGCTACTACTTGTGAATCAAAGGATGCATGTAGGAGGACACTACTTGAATGAAGCATGTTGACCAAAGCTTGCTCGAAGGGGACCAGATGCTCAATCGAAATCTCTGAACCAAGCTTGATCGAAGGAAGCTAGATGCCTAATCGAAGCTTAAGAATCAAGCCTGCTCGAAGGAAGCTAGATGCCTAATCGAAACTTAAAAATCAAACCTGCTTGAAGGAAGCTAGATGCCTAATAGAAGCTTACGAATTAAGCCTGATCGAAGGAAGCTAGATGCCTAATCGAAGCTTATGAATCAAATCAAACTTGCTCTTATTTGATTTGATGCTTGAGAGCCCAATATAACCCATGGAAACTTGCGCAGTCTTGACCCAGTAGAAATATTGTGAGAAAAATCTTGAGGAATGAGAGGGCAAATTTTGGGGTACAACAGCTGCCCCTGTTCAATCTTTTTAAACCTGAAGAGTTAGATTGGCGAGTCTGCCATTCGTGACTTGAAGGTGGAAGATGATTGAACACTAGAGTGCCAAGAAATTTGCACTCGATGGTGTTGTGGTTGATTGTGTAGGGAATGGGCTTAAAGATGACATTTAGAGATGTGATGGAGAGTTGTCGGAGGTGGGCTTGCAGATGCCATCCAAAGGTGATTGTTGACAGAAATTAGACTAAGTCTAAGTTTGACTTTATCTTGAAGAATGCTTTTCAGGATTCCGTCTCTGAAGGGGAAATGCTTTTCAGAATGAAGTGCTGAAGGAGATGCTTTTCAAAATAAAACTTCTGAAGGAGATGCTTTTCAGAATGAAGTACTGAAGGGGAAATGCGTTTCAGAACTCCTCTGAAGGAAATGTTCGCCAGAACTTGGTCTCTGGGGAAAATGCTTTTCAAGATTCCGTATCTGAAGGGGAAATGCTTTTTAGAATGAAGCGCTGAAGGAGATGCTTTTCAGAATAAAACTTCTGAAGGAGATGCTTTTCAGAATGAAGTGCTAAAGGGGAAATGCGTTTCAGAACTCTTCTGAAGGAAATGTTTGTCATGTAGATAGTTGCCCCGTCTTGTTTTGGGAATTGATCTACAATCAATCGTTCATAGATAGTTGTCCTATCTTGTTTCAGGTATTAATCTGGAACTTGTTTTTTTTGGTCGTTGAGATAGTTGTCTTGTCTGATTTCAAGTATTAATCTCTGACCTTTTTAAAAGAAAGATAGTTTCCCCGGCTTGTTTCGAGAGTTAATCTTTAATCAGTTCATGTAGATAGTTGTCCTGTCTTGTTTCAGGTATTAATCTACAATCAATCGTTCACAGATAGTTTTCATGTCCTGTTTCATGTATTAATCTGGAACTTGTTTTTGTTGGTCGTTGAGATAGCTATCCTGTCTGGTTTCAGGTATTAATCTCTAACCTCTTTGAAAGAAAGATAGTTTCCATGGCTTATTTTGGGAGTTAATCTTCAATCAGTTCATGTTGATAGTTGTCCTTTCTAGTTTCAGGTATTAATCTACATTCAGTCGCTCACAGATAGTTGTCCTGTCTTGTTTCAGGTATTAATCTAGAACTTGCTTTTTGTTGGTCGTAGAGATAGTTGCCTTGTCTTGTTTCAGGAATTAATCTCCGACCTTTTGAAAATTGTTGATGATTGCTATCTGTTGATTAATCTTTCCTGAAAAGGTAAAGAGTTAGCTGCATGCAATGTCATGATGTATGAAATTCATGGCGTAATGATGTTCTCAAAATAAATGAGATTGTGCTATATGTGTTTCGTATGCATATGCTATGATGCATGAAATGTGAAATGTTATTGGAATGTATCTTTGTCTTGGAAAATAAATCCTTGACAAATGCTGGGGAGTTTTGGGAAGTTAAATCCTGGAATGCCGTTAGGGATGAAGAGTATGCACACCTTCTGACCTTGTTTTAGAATGTTTCCACTGGGGATTCCTATTTTGTTGTTTGAGGAGAAATCCACTGGGGAAGATTGGCTTTGGTTTGATAAATCTTTGTGGAGAGCATTGATTTCTGCTTGGGGAAAAAAGTTCAAGAGTTTCAGTTGTCCGTTTCTCTACTGGGGAGTTATCTCTTGATTGGAGAGAATGGAAGTTAACAACTTGTTATGGGTAAGAAAGTTAACTGTTATCTGGTCGGGTTCCAAGTTTTGCAGCAACTCACTGGTGATAGTGGTAAACACTACTGGGGAAGAGGAGCTTTGTTGATGACTTCACTGGAGATTAGGGGTTGTGGTCCCTAAATTTGTAAAAGTATGAAAGGCAAACTCAAGCTGGGGAATCTTTAGTTTGTTGGGGAAATAAACCCTGTTGAAGTGAATATTTGACGAACTACTGAAGAGGTGTTTTCTTTTGGCAGAACTCCTTGAGGATTCTTCTTGAGACCAAATCAGCTGGGGAGAGGTTTTCTGGAGACTCAAACCCTGGCTGGGGATTGCATGGATCCAATTTTATAGGGATATCCGTGAATTTGGCCTTGAGGGGTTTGTACCCTTATCCGTGAAGATTATTCTGTGGGGATAAACTTATAGAGATGACTTTGTGGGGACTTGACTGGGGGTCACCCTATGAAAAGGACTTTGTGGGAATTTGTCACTACCTCTAGTAGTAAGTGTTGTAGTACTTCCAGGAAATGTTTTCTTGGTCGTACATAACCCTTTGTTGGAGTTCATGTTCAATTCCCCAAGTGATTCATATACAGACCTGCCCCTGGTTATTAAGCATTTCTTGAGAGATTTCTTGGAATCTCGACTAGACTGCTCCAGATGAGTTGGACAGAGACATGTCATGCCCCCTTTCTTATAGGAGTTTTCTCATTGGAAGTGTCTTCCCACTTGAAGTCATTCTATTTCTTTGAGAGAGTTTTTGTTCACTAGATATTCGTCGTGTGAATTTCTCCGTTGTCAAACAATTATCCATATGAAAACAACGATATTCAAACAATGCAAAGTTTATGCTTGTCTTGATGTTTTGAAAAGGAATTTTTAGCAGATAAAAAAGTTTTGTAAGAACATGAATTCCACTCAGGATTTACAGTAAGCCTTACATGAGTCAGGATACCTTTTGTAACAGTATGCTTTCGAACTAACCCATGCTTCAATTTGGACTTTTAAGAGGGTTGTAACGTAGCTTGGTTCAAAGTTTAAGAAACAAAGGATAAGGCTCAAAGTTTATTTGTACGCACCTGTTCTTCATGATGTTCTTCAACCCTCAGTTAATTGTGCATTTGAATTCCAATTGAGTCTAGAATGACATTTTGGTAATGGTTCGGACAAGTTAAGTTTGTTGGAAGGCAGTCATTTTTGCAACATTTTTCATGTTGTCGAGGATTTGTAGTGACCTCTTTTGATTTATTATCCCCGATTTTTTCCTGACTGTTCTTGTTTTGAGATTATAGTCAGTGGGATGCCCCAATTTCTTAAGTCTCCTTCGTAGGTTTTGACTTAGTGGGCTTTTCTTTTGAGAGATAATGACTTCCTATTTGATAGGGAACCATCGCCACCTTTTGATTTAGAAGGACGTTTTCATTGTCATTCATTGTGTATGAAGTGAAAGCTTGCGGGTGAACGCATATTTGAATTAACTGAGAAACTAACACTGCCCCAGGTTTTGATTAAAGGTTTCAATTTGTATGAAAAAGAAAACTCCTACTTCTTAGGCTCAAATGGGTTGACTAGGGATTATCTTCCTTATAACTCCATTGTTTAGGATTTGAAAGAAACGCTTGTACATCATCATCAAGGTATGTCCAAAAGCATATTGTATGAGATTATGGCATTGTTTTCTTCATCCTTCCTCTAAAGGCTTACAACTTTTAAGACAAGAGTTGAATATCACGAAAAACAAGGAATAAAAACACAGTTTAAATGTAGTGAAGACAAATGGATTAATTCAAGACAAACATATGCAATGCATTAAGGAAAGTAACCAGAGTCTGACATACAGATAAGTGTTTAAACAAACAAAGAAGTTGCAATTGAAAATTCAAAATGAACTTGACGCTCAATGATTTGTCATGAGAGCAGTGGCCATGTTAAGAGTTTTCAGGAGGGTCCAATTCAATCTCCTTGTCATCAATGATGTCTTGAATTTTGTTCTTCAGAGCCCAACAGCTATTCGTGTCGTGTCCAGGACTATTGGAATTGTAAGCACACCTTTCATTGGGATGATAACTAGGAGAAGAAGTATTGGGATTCGAGAGAGGAGCCTTTAATGTAATCAACTCTACCTTCAACATGTGTTGTAACACTTGAGCCAGTGACATGTTGATCTTGGTGAATAGTCTTTTAGGTGTGACCTCCTTATGCTGATTCCCCTGTTGACGTTGTTTCATAGTCGTAGGATTAGAGATCAGGACTTCCCCCACAGATTGGTCGTGGTTACCCTTGTTACGACCCTTTTGGCCGTATACAACATGGGGCTCTTTCTTCCCAATGAAAGGCTGCTTCCTTGCACTTGAAGATGCACGCCTTTGAATTTTACCGCTCCTAATGCCATCATCTACTCTTTCTCCTATCAATATTAGCTCGGTGAACCCAACAGAAGAGCTTCCGATCAGATGGTTAAAAAATGGTCCAGTCAAAGTTCCCATAAAGATATCAGTCATCTCCCTGTCAGTTAATGGGGGGCTGCACCCTGCCAGCCAGGTCTCTCCACTTTTGGGCATATTCTTTGAAGCCCTTGTTGGAACCCATTGTCATATTCTACAACTGCACGTGAGTTGGTGCAAGATTAGCGTTGTATTGGCACTACTTGTAGAAAGTAGCAGCCAGATCCTCCCATGTGTGGATACGATAACCTTCCAATTGATAGAACCATTCAAGTTGAGTCCCAGCTAGACTCTCTTGGAAGAAATGGACCCAGAGCTTCTGATTAGTGGTGTGTGGCTGAATCTTGCAGACATAAGATCTTAGATGCATCTTGGGACAAGAGACTCCATCATACTTGGAAAAAGTAGGGATCTTGAATTTCGGTGGGATGACCACTGAAGAAACCAAACCACAAACCTTCAAAATCCAGATCAGGTACCCTCTGAATTTCCATGGTGTTGAGAAGATCCTCCAACTATTTGTATTTGTCATTAGCAGGAGGATACTGTTCTTCAGCATAGTCATCCTCTTCTTTGTTAGACCCCAGACTGTGGTCCCATTCTTTTGTCTGATTGTCTCCCTCAGTTGACGGATTTGCCAATTCTAGAGCTCGCTTTGCTGGTTCTCTGAACCTCCTTCCCAAATTCAAGATGCCCACTGACTTCTTTGTCTTTTTCTTCTTGTCTTTGAGAATGAGAGTCTTCAGGTCCTCTTGCCCCTTAGACATAGCCAGGAATATTTGTTGGAATTGGGCATTTTGTGCTTGAAGATCCCTCACTGTTTGTTCCATATCCATCTTACTGAAATAAACAGTAGAAAGATATGGAAACCTGTGTGGGGAAAACCTGTCATGATATGATGCATGGTATGTGGATGCATGTTTTCAAGGATCTTGCACGGTAAACACAAGGAGATGTTTGAATTTGAACTTTTGTCACAACTTTGATTGGTGAACTTCGTATCGGTGGATGTCCTTCCCCGAGAATCAAGTTCACCATGTCAAGTGGATCATAGCCCTTGACTCAAGTTATTATGCTTTGGTCTTTGACGGTGTTTGGTTTGAGGAGAATAAATCCTCTTGCCCCTTGATAGATGTCTGGTTCAACATGACCCTGCATCATAGGCCCTTGAGATCCTTGAAATGGTTATTAAAAATTCTATGGTATGATGTCATGATGTTTATGATGTTATGTACAGGTGAACAAAGCAAACAAGTCTTTATAATCATATACACACAAAGCAGACAAGTCCTTAGGTTTAGGATTGCATGGGGTTAGTAGGTGTTGTACTCCAAAATGTTCCCTCTCTTTTCTCAAAAGATTATCCTGGACCCTTAGGTCTGCTTCTGTCAAGTTTCAAGTTTTGGATTACAATTTTTTAAGAAAGTCATCCACAATTTTAAAAATTATATTTCATCAGGACATGAAGTTGGTTCATCAAAAATCAGAAGTCAGAATTTGCTTTTAAAAAAATCAAATTTTCTAAACATTTAGAAAACTTTCTAAGTGTTAAGAGAATATGATACTTCAGAACTTCTGAGCCAGCCTCCATGCAAGTGCAATCAGAATTTGCAAACATGGTTCAGAACATGATTCTTTAATCAGAACATGACTCTTCAGCATATGCTTCGATCAGAGCCTCACCCTTCGAATCTCACTCTGGTCTTCTGCGATTAGAACATCACCAAATCCCAAAACCTCATTTGAGCAACCTGCTGCACTACAATAGCATAGTCCTGCCACCAGCTGCCAAAACACTCCAAGGTGCTGCTGATCCAGTCCACGCCTGTGTTTTTCTCAAACCCCATAATTGCACCAAATTAGCATATGAAAACTGTGTTTAAAAAGCAATGGAACAGTATGCCAAAAAGGTTTTAAATCCCATTTTTAAATTTGTACCTGTAACACCCCAAGCTAATTTCAGGATTACCGACTGACCCCACAAACCAACACGAGTCTTTTCAGCGTGTTTTATCCTCACTCACATGCTTTCCGAGAAACTTCCCAGAAGGTCACCCATCCCAGAATTGCTCCAAGTCAAGCATGATTAACTGTGGAGTTCTTATGAATGAGCTACCGAAAAGAAGATGCATCTTGTTGGTATAGGTAGTACCAATTAATCCTTATAAGCCTCCCTTCAACCTTGCAGTCCCATATCTGCATAGTCTCGGGATCCCTCTCATTTCGATGTGGCAACCACCGTTACCCTCTTAGGCCTTGAGTGTTACATGCGGTGTAACCACTCCTCACCCTTTTAGGCCTCGAGTGTTACATGCCCACCAGCTTCCGCATAGTTCGTCCTCGAACCACATCGTATTTGGAGAGGTATGGCTCTGATACCATTTGTAACGCCCTAGACTGCACTTAGGATTATCGACTGACCCCACAAACCAACACATGTCTTTTCAACAAGATTTGACCTCACTCACATGCTTTCCGGGAAACTTCCCAAAAGGTCACCCATCCCAGAATTGCTCCAAGTCAAGCACGCTTAACTGTGGAGTTCTTATGAATGAGCTACCGAAAAGAAGATACATCTTGTTGGTATAGGTAGTACAAATTAATCCTTAACTGGGAAAGGTATGGCTCTGATACCATTTGTAACGCCCCATACTGCATTTAGGATTATCGACTGACCCCACAGACCAACACATGTCTTTTCAGCATGATTTGACCTCACTCACATGCTTTCTGGGAAACTTCTCAGAAGGTCACCCATCCCAGAATTGCTCCAAGTAAAGCACGCTTAACTGTGGAGTTCTTATGAATGAGCTACCGAAAAGAAGATACATCTTGTTGGTATAGGTAGTACAAATTAATCCTTATAAGTCTTCCTTCAACCATGCAGTCTCATACATGCATAGCCTCGAGATCCCTCTCATTCCGATGTGGCGACCACCTTTTCCCTCTTAGGCCTTAGGTGTTACATGCAGTGCAACCACTCCTCGCCCTTTTCGGCCTTGAGTGTTACATGCCCACCAGCTTCCGCATGGTTCTTCCTCAAACCACATCGTACTAGGAGAGGTATGGCTCTGATACCATTTGTAACGCCCCAAGCTAATTTCAGGATTACCAACTGACCCCACAAACCAACATGAGTCTTTTAAGCGTGTTTTATCCTCACTCACACGCTTTTTGAGAAACCTCCCAGAAGGTTACCCATCCCAGAATTGCTCCAAGTCAAGCACGCTTAACTGTGGAGTTCTTATGAATGAGCTACCGAAAAGAAGATGCACCTTGTTGGTATAGGTAGTACCAATTAATCCTTATAAGCCTCCCTTCAACCATGCAGTCCCATATCTGCATTGCCTCGGGATCCCTCTCATTCCGATGTGGCGACCACCGTTGCCTGCTTAGGCATCGGGTGTTACATGCGGTGTAACCACTCCTCGCCCTTTTAGGCCTCGAGTGTTACATGCCCACCAACTTCCGCATGGTTCGTCCTCGAACCACATCGTACTGGGAGATGTATGGCTCTGATACCAACTTTGTAACACCCCAATTCTACCCGACAATTGAATAAGTAAATCAGAGTTATAAAATAATTCATGCAAACGAATCAGGATGCCACAAATTCATCATTAAAAACTCATTGTATTCGTCGTGGATACATAACACTTTAAAACTTCGGATGAACCATCAGCATAATAATTAAATCTCTTAATTCAACAATTTAAACATCTACGTAGTGGAATTCTTAATAACATCTTTATCATCGTTACAACAACTTAAAAATAATGCATACTTAGCAACAAACGAATTAAAGTTCAACAACTGAATAATCAACAATCAAAAGCAACAAGCATTCATCCCCCCGGGTGTTACATATCAGAGCAATGACACCGACTCGATCTATTGAAGGTATACAACCTTCACTCTCGATTACCTACACGTTACCAACATAAGGGCAACATTCAAACAGAAGGGGTGAGATATCTAACAATATAATACATCATATGATAACTAATATATTAAATTAGATCACATAACACCACCACTTCTCATCTTATAATCAACAATAATCGCAATAATAATACACATTCATAACATCAATACACAACTTTTTTATGAAATCGTATAATGCGACTCAATACTATGCAAATGCATGTGGTACCATTGGAGCAGAACTCCCATCTTAAAAATCAGCCAATAAATAGAGGCATCAACAAGGCATAAGCCTTCATCTTAATATTCGCCAATACAGTCCATCTTAACGAGCATAAGCTCCATCTTGAAATGCAATGTATGCGACTCAATCATGAATGTAATGACAACACCAAAATTGACAACATCTCAACACAAACATCATCGTTGGCTAGAAGCCTGCATCTTAAAAGCTGCCAATTATTAGAAGCATCTCAACATCTTTCATCAACATCATATATCAACATCATATATACATACATCATATATTTCGCAACAATTCAGCCACAACAACATTACAACAACAATTCGTCAATCTCGCAACGTTGGCCATAGGCCTGCAACATGATTCGCCTATAACTAGTTAATCAACTAAGGCTTACTTCTAAATCACTAGACCTCTACATATTACTATTCTGTAATACTACATCATTATCATCATTAATCCTACTGTTACAAATCAGATAGTAATCTCTAAACGTTTCGTCCTCATCATTTTTCACAAAAATCAACATAATGATTAACACGGGAACTAATTCAAATCCTACTTTGGATACTAGGATCACCCCTCCTATTCTTCATTTTAATCCTTAAGAACGAAGTTCATCGTGTTAGCTATTCAATGCTTTGAATGACACCTCAAACAGAGTCCGAAAACTCAAGTTATAGCATTCTCAAACTGATTCTGCCAATACCAGACAACATGGATCGACGCATAATGCCTTGGTTCGACGCACACTGAGTTTAACACACTACATGAGTCGACGCATACTCTCTTGTATCGACTCATCCTGAGTTTGCAACACTGCATGTATCGACACATGCCCCTACATATCGACTCATTCTGAGTCTAAAATCCCTCATGTATCGACATGACTCCTTCGTGTCAACTCATACTGAGTCTAACATCATTCATGTATCGACACATACCATTTGGGGGCGACACATACTGCTCTGCTAAGGATATTTTCTACAATTTTCTTTGCGTTTTCACTACGGATTCCACACTTTAGGCCCTAAAAACATAATCTAATCATAGATAATCATCACTTACAATTATCCTATAATTCTACATTAATTAAACAACATTGGGACATCATTATTCATCCATAATTCATCGATTTTCCATCATACAAAATCATATACATTCAATCATAAACTAAACAATCTTTCACCTCTAACCCCACATACCAATTATCATGAACCCTATTATAGAGTCAAAATCCCACCCTTACCTTAGATTGAAGGTTTCTCTATAACTTCCGGTTGAATTCCCGTTCTGCCTCTTTCCTCTTTTCCAACAGCTTTCACGTTCTTTCTCTAACCCTTATTCTTCTACTGCTTCTTCTTCTCATTACTTCTAACAATATAATAAAATAACCTATTATTATCTTTATGCCTTAATGGGCTTAAAACTACTACACCCCCTTATTACTACTTCTATTTCTTTAAAACAAGCCCACATCAAATAATATCATTCTTCTAATATTATTTCACCACTTAATAAAATAATTAAATCCAATTGAACACAACACAACTTCACAATTATTCTAAAAATAATTTTATTAAATAATTAATTAAATTACGGGCGTTACAACTCTCCCCCACTTAGAATATTTTCGTCCTCGAAAATTTACCTTAATCAAACAACTCAGGATAGCTCAATTGGTAGTGGGAATGCATTGAGCATGTACTTGAACCCCAGGGTACAAGGTTCAATTCCCACGAAAGGCAAAAACTCTAATAGTGAGAGGGTAGAGAATATCATGAGGTAATAGTTCCGGGAACGCTGAAGGCTCGGGCTGTTACAAAAGTCAGTGCCGACTCTTGCTATCCGCACAATTGCGATCAAACACAAAACACCAAGTCATTTCTCCCACCGCCTTACAGAACTGGCGACTCTGCTGGGGACTAACTTAAAAGTGGGGTTACCTTAGGGCTAGATCACCTTTACTTGTTTTCTTTGTTTGACTTGTATGCTTTACATTATGGTTCTTTGTTTGCATTTGCTTTAATCCTCTACCCGGATCTGGGACACCTTTTTTAGGTAAGTAGCAATAGATTGTGGAAACTGCACGACGTAGACCGATATGGTTGAAGCAATGGCTACATTAGTGTGACACATTTGTTGGTAGCGATATCTCTTGTGTTGAATCAAGGAGAATACGGGGCCGCTGAGTGGCGTCATGAAGCACTAACTGACTTTAGAATCGTAGTTGAACAACTTGACCCATAGGACGTAGTGAGATAATCGGTTTCGGTGGAAAGCTGAAAATTGGTTGATACTCGATACTACACTCATTGAGATTGGACTTTTGGGATATCTCGGCCGCAAGAAAAGATTGATTGTGCTGAGACAATGCCTAAAAGAAAGGTCGGTGATATTGAGATCCTTTAGAACCCGGTTACTATTACTAGGACAGGTTGAGCCAACTAAACTTTAAGAGGGTACTTACCTATAAGACTTCATGCAAGCCTAAAACATAAGGACTTATTTGCCTTGTGTATATATGCTTACTTGTACATAACATCATAAACATCATAACATCATACACATTCTCACTAACCATTTCAAGGATTTTGGAATTTATCTTTGTTTTTTGTTTTATAGGCCATGAGCTCCATCCGAAGGAACACCATCCGAATCAGCTTCGTAAAAGCACACCCTTAGCTCCAAGAGTTAGCATCAAGGGTACCCGGAGATTCTCCTTTTACCAGGAAATATGGTCGACTCCTCAGTTTGGCCACCTCTAATTTCCAAGAGGAGATGATGTGTGTGCTCTTCCAATTATTTGATCCCATACATCATTGCTTCACTTTTGCAGACTATCAATTGGTACCTACACTTAAAGAGTTCTCTCTATTATTAGGGGTGCCCGTTCTTGATCAGATACCATTCACCGGTCTAGAAGGGATTATGAAACCTGAGGTCATTGCCGAAGCTTTGCATCTGAAGAGAGTCGACATCATAGCAAATTGGGAGACAAGAAGCGGGGTCAAAGGGTTCCTAGCTAAGTTTCTATTGGAGAAGGCTCGTTCATTCTGGGAAGATATGATTTTCAAGCTTTTGAAGACGTCCTGGCTCTTCTCATTTATGGTTTGGTTCTATTCCCCAACTTGGACCAATTCATAGATGTTAATGCCATCAAAGTCTTTCTCTCTCGTAATCCTATACCTACCTTGCTGGGAGACATCTTACATTGCTTCCATACTCGCACCATGAAGAAAAGAGGTACTCTCTTGTGTTGTATTCCCCTACTCTCCAAGTGGTTCACTTCACACTTACCTCGATCAACATTGAAGAACGAGCAAAGATTGACATGGTATCAAAGGATGATGTCCCTCACCCACTCTGATATTCATTGGTGTTTGAGATCCTTGGGAGATACATCTATCATTGACCGTTGCGGGGAATTCCCTAACGTCACACTACTTGGTATTAGGGGGGTATCACTTACAACCCTTGCTTAGCTTTACGACAATTTGGGTATGCCCGAAGAGATGGTCCTCATGAGATGCCTATCCAAGGTGTGGTGTTCGACTAGAAAAGCGACAATCAAGGCTACCATCAGAGGTTTGCACGAGCTTGGAGGATGGTAAACAAAGTGGATAGTAAGACATTGGGACGCAAAAAACTATTCCCCTTGAGCCTTATCTTAGGTGGGTACGAGCTTGTGCTCAGAGTCTCGTAATTCCTTACCCCTCTATCCTCCCTGTTATCATAGAGCCTGTTGTTGAAGGATATGTCCCGTACACTGTCCTTCATCCCAACATGCCCACCTCTCTTGAAGACCTACAAAGGGATTGGATTCAGCTTAAGGAAGAAAGAGACACTTTCGAAGCCCAATTCTACGCCAGTGAGAAGAAAGTTTTGGAACTCACCAAGCAGCTTCATGAAGAGAGGAGTCTGAACGCCTACATCGCACCTAAGAGGATGCGTTCAACTTTTTTGTCTTAGAAGTTTTGTATTTTATTTCTTTCATTGTAAGCCCAAAGAGGCATGATGTACTCAAACTTGGATTTCCTTGAAATCATTTGCATATGCATCTTCATTCATCATAACAAAAACAGATTTATTACAGCAGGTCTCCTTATCTTTCTACTGTTTATTTCAGTGAGATAGATATTGAACAGACAGTAAAAGATCTTCAGGCGCAGAACGCTCAGTTTCAACAAATGTTCTTGACTCTGGAAAAAGGACAAGAGGAGTTGAAAACTCTGCTAATCAAAGAGAAGAAGAAGAAAGCGAAGAAATAAATTGGTGTTTTGAACCTGGGAAGAAGGTTCAAAGGACCAGCCAGACGGACTCTAGACTTTGCAACATCATCTGGTGAAGGGGATAATCAAGAATGGAAAAAACAAGGAAGTGACTGACCATCCAGAATCTGAAGAAGAAGAAGAGATTGACTATTCTGAAGAGCAGTATCCTCTATCTGACAACAAGTACAAACAATTGGAAGATCGCCTCAATGCTATGGAGATCTAGAAGGTACCCGAGTTGGATTTTGAAGAGCTAGGACTTGTATCAGGGGTTGTCATCCCACAAAAATTCAAGGTCACCACTTTTGCTAAATATGACGGTGTCTCTTGTCACACGCTGCATTTGAGATCATACGTCAGGAAAATTCAACCCCATATTGCGGATAGGAATCTATGGGTGCATTTATTCCAAGAAAGCTTGTCTGGGACGTAGTTGGATTGGTTCTATCAGTTAGAAGGGACCAACATCCGCAATTGGGAAGATTTGGCGGCTGCTTTTTACATGCAATACTAGTATAATGTTGACTTAGCTCCGACACGGACATAGTTGCAAGGCATGTCTATGGTTACAGGTGAAGGTTTCAAAACCTATGCTCAAAAATGGCGAGATATCGCGCGAAGGGTTTAACCCCCTCTATCTGACAGAGAATTGGTGGAGATGTTCTTAGGCACGCTATCTGGTCCATTCTTCAAACACTTGATCGGAAGCTCCTCGGCTAGGTTTACCGAATTAATCATGACCGGCGAACGGGTAGAAGCGGGTATAAAAAGTGGAAAAATTAAAAGAGATGCATCCTCGAGCGCGATAAAGAAGCCCTTTATCGGAAACAAGGAGGTCAGTGTTGCATATAACCATAGGAATCAGGACAGAATTGAACGCCGTCCAATGGTAGGGATTGTAATGATCTCTAAGCCTACACCTACTCAACAAAGGAACAATCAGTCTAGAACGGAAAGGCCGATAAGACAATTTACCCGGATAAATATGACGCTGTCTCAAGTCTTTCTGAATTTTTTGAAATCTAATCTGGTAACCTTGCGGGAAGCTCCGAAGAATCCCAACACTTCCTCTCCCCGTTATAACCCAAATACTCGTTGTGCTTACCATTCAGAAAGTCCAGGTCATGATACAAACAACTGCTACGCTTTGAAAAATAAGGTGCAAGACCTTCTCGAGGCAGAGGAAATTGAATTTGACGCTCCTGAGATCCCAAATGTTACCACCACCCCTATTGCCCAAGCATGGCCGTGGTGTTAACACTTTTGAAGGTGATGTGTTTGTTACTATTATTGATGAACTTGTTACTCCCCTCCTAACCGTCAAAAGGAACCTATTGAAGGCCGGTTTATTTCAAGGCTGTGGCGAAGGCTGCCACCTCTGTTTATCTCTACCGACTGATTTTCATTTATTGAAGGCAGGTATCCAACGCCTGATGAATGACAAAGATATTTTTTTTGAAAAGACTCCCGTTCCAACCATTTCTTACAAGGATGTTTCAATAATAAACATTTCCACCAATCCTCCCAAGTTCTCCACCAAAAGACCCATTAGGATTACATCTGTTCCGAAGATGACTCCACTGATAATTACTATGCCAGGGCCAATCCCATACTCCTCAGACAAAACTGTTCCCTGGAACTATGGGGGTGATGTCTACTACCACGGTGTCAAGCAAGAATGGCTGGATGATGAAGACCCAGTTTTTGAGAAGGCTGACCCTGACATTGGCAACATTGTGGGAACCGGCAAAATAACTAGAAGTGGAAGAGTGTTCTCGCGTGAGATTTCTCCTCTGAAAGCTGTTACCGATCCTGTGATCATTCCTGCTTTTGTTCCTGCTGATACTACTACTACAGTTCCTGTGATTACCCCTGCTGACACCCCTATCACCGAGTCGACCAAGACTCAGGGCAAAGGAATTTTAGTTGAACCTGTCCGGATGAAGGCGCAGTCAGTATCTATCCCAGAGGCTTCCAAGAAGGAGATGGAAGAAATTTTGAAAATTATAAAGAGAAGCGACTACAATGTAGTCGAACAGCTAGGGCAGACCCCTTCAAAGATTTCTATGCTAGCTTTACTGTTATGCTCCGAAGCTCATGCGAAGGACTTGGTGAAATTTTTTAAAACTGCCCATGTGCTACAGGAAACCTTTGTGACCAATTCGAAGAGTGTGTGGCCAGTTTGACACCTGATAATGGTTTGGGCTTTTCTGATTCTGATATGACACCTAGAGGGAGGAAACACAATGAGGCGTGGCATGTTCTATGAATGTAGGGGCACTACTTTGGCCCATGTCCTGGTAGATACTGGTTCATCATTGAATGTGCTGCCTAAGAAGGCTCTGGATAGACTAGACTGTGAAGGTTTGACTTTAAAACCCAACAACATAGTGGTAAGGTCCCTCAACGGTTTAAAGAGAATGGTGCACGGGGAGGTGGACATCCCCATTAAAGTTGGAACTCATACATTTGATTCAACTTTCTATGTGATGGATATTCGCCCTTCTTATTCCTGTTTATTGGGCCGACCTTGGATTCATGACGCTGGTGCCGTCACCTCTACATTACATCAGATGTTAAAGTACCCAATTAAGGGAAAAATCATCATTGTCCATGGAGAGGAGGAATATATGGTCAGTCACCTGAACTCCTTCAGATATGTGGAAATGGATGGTGAATTCATAGAAACTCCGTGTCAGCATTTCGAGGAAGTCCCATAAACAGTTGCGACAACCAAGACTGTTTCCAAAGTCCCGATGATTACCAGACCTCCGTAAAATATGGCTTCTTTGGAAGACGCCAAGGAAGTAGTTGAAGAAGATGGGTGTACCATTTGGGGCCAACTCCCGGATATTCTCTACAAATCTGACAAATTTGGTTGGGGTTTTACTTCAGGAGCCCAGAAAGCTGTTCGTCTTGCTCGTGCCGGGGGACCACCTTTACGGATCAGCAACCTTGGAGTCAACGCAATGGAAGATAGTGATGACACCTGTGATCTGGAAGAATGGATTTTTCCAACTATCAGCGGAGGACTCAACAACTGGGAAGCCAAAGAATTTGTCCCTATTACTTTTATCCAACAATAATTGTCTTTAAATTTTTTTCGGACTTGTAACAATTAAACAATTTAGACTTTAAAACCTTGTGTCTTACCTGAGGCATAACGATCCATTTGTGAGGGTTGTTACTTCATTTTCATATGTCATCAATATATAATGGACGTTTTTGCATGCAAATTTTACGCTCTTTGTTCTTCTTTTTCTACATTTTTATTTTTTTAAAGATAGCTATGCTCTTACACACACTCACATATCAAAAAGCAGATCCACATCCACTCGGGATCCCATGGGTAACGATTCTGCTATGGGCTATTGTGACTTTGAAAATCCGATCTACCAAGCCGAAGACGAAGGTGAGGAAGATTGTGAGGTGCCAGGGGAACTAGCCAGGTTACTACAACAGGAAGAAAGGACCATACAGCCCCACGAAGAGCCGGTTGACACAGTTAACTTAGGTACCGAAGAGGACAAGAAAGAAGTCAAGATAGGTGCCAATCTGGAACCTAGTGTCAAGAAGAGCTTAATTTAGTTACTACATGACTATGTTGAGGTCTTTGCCTGGTCATATAAAGACATTCTAGGACTCGACGTGGATATCATGGTCCATCGGCTGCCGACAAAAGAAGATTGCCCTCTGGTAAAATAGAAAGTCTGTCGCATGCGGCCAGAAATGTCAGAGAAGATCAAGAATGAAGTCATGAAACATTTCAACCCCATATTATTAGCCGACACATCCTATCCAAAATGGATCGCGAATGTTGTTCCAGTACCTAAAAAGGACGGTAAAGTATGCATGTGTGTGGATTACAAAGATTTGAATAGGGCAAGGCCTAAGGATGTTTTCCCGCTTCCCCATATCAATATTCTGGTTGAAAACACCGCACATCATAAAGTATTCTCCTACATGGATGGTTTCTCCGTGTACAACCAAATCAAAATGGCACCCAAGGACATGTAGAAAACGACCTTCGTCACACAGTGGGGCACGTTCTGTTACAAAGTTATGCCATTCGGGTTGAATAATGCTGGGGCAACTTATCAGCGCGCCATGGTAGCTCTGTTTCACGATATGATCCATCACGAGATAGAGGTCTACGTGGATGACATGATAGCCAGATCTTAAACTGAAGAGGAACACCTTGACCATTTGCAGAAACTGTTTGAAAGACTGGATAAATACAAACTAAGGTTGAACCCGAGTAAATGTACATTTGGAGTGAGGTCCACTAACTCCTAGGCTTCATTGTCAGCGGTAAAGGTATCGAAGTAGACCCTGCAAATTTAAAAGCAATACAAGAAATGCCTTCTCCTTGCACCAAGAAGGAAGTCAAAGGATTCTTAGGACGACTAAACTACATCGCCATATTCATTTCTCACATAACCGCTACTTGTGAACCAATCTTTAAATTACTGAAGAAAGATCAAGTGTTGGATTGGAACGACGACTGCCAGGCTGCCTTCGACAGGATCAAAGAGTACCTTCATGAGCCTTCGGTTTTGATGCCTCCAGTCGAGGGAAGACCTTTGATCATGTATCTAACTATTTTGGAAAATTCAATGGGGTGTGTGCTGGGGCAGCATGACAAGTCTGGCCGAAAAGAGCATGCAATATACTACCTGAGCAAAAAGTTTACCGACTGCGAAACCAGATATTCACTACTCGATAAAACTTACTGCGCTCTGGCATGGGCTGCTCGCCGGCTAAGACAATATATGTTGACCCATACTACCTTATTGATATCCAAGATGGATCTAATTAAATACATATTCGAGAATTCCGCCCTATCTGGAAGAATAGTAAGGTGGCAGATGATCTTGACTGAATACGACATTCAATACACTACCCAAAAGTAATAAAGGGTAGTGTGCTAGCCGATCACCTTGCTCGTCAGGCTGTGGATGACTACCAGTCCATGAAATTCGAGTTCCCAGATGAATACATCACGTTGGTAAACAATTGTGAAGAACTCAAACCATATGACGGACCTGAACAAGGATCACAATGGACCTTGTTTTTGACGGAGCTTCCAATGCGCTCGGCAATGGCATAAGCGCTATGGTCATATCCCTTGAAGGATGTCATACTCCTTTCACTGCAAGACTTTGTTTCTACTGTACCAATAATATGGCGGAATATAAAGCGTGTATTATGGGTCTCAAAGCCGCCATAGATTTGGGAATCAAGTCCTTAAAGGTATTTGGAGATTCAGCCTTAGTCATTAGTCAGATCAAAGGAGAATGGGACACGAAGCACCCTAATATCATACCTTACAAAGAACATGTGTTGACATTAATCCAACATTTTGAGGAAATTACCTTTGAACATTTTCCAAGAGAGGAAAATCAACCAGCGGACGCGCTATCCACTATGTCATCCATGTTTAAAATTAGGTGGGATAACGAGGCTCCCTAGATCACCATTGAACAGATGGATGAACCAACTTACCGTCACAAGATCGATACTGAATAAGTAGTTGACAAGCCTTGGTTCCATGAAGTTAAGAGGTATCTCGAGGCCCAAGAGTATCCGAAGGGAGCTTTAGTCAATGATAATAAGTTCTTGAGAAGCTTTTCTGCTAAATTCTTCCTCAGTAAGGAAATCCTCTATAAACGCAACCACGACTCTACTTTGCTTCGTTGCGTAGACCAGAGTGAGGCAGAAAGGGTCATGGTTGATTTACACGAAGGTACCTTTGGCACTCATTCTAGTGGGCACACGATGGCTAAAAAGATCCTACAGCCAGGATACTACTGGTCCACCATGGAAGCGGATTGTTATCAATATTCATGAACTTGTCACAAGTGCCAGATCTATGCTGACAAAGTACATGTTCCCCCGGTTCCCCTAAACATCCTGACTGCTCCTTGGCCCTTCCCAATGTGGGGAATTGACATGATTGGAGAGATCAAACCCACAACTTCTAATGGACATCGCTTCATCTTGGTTGTCATTGATTACTTTACGAAGTGGGTCGAGGTAGCTTCATTCTCTTATGTTACCAAGAACGTTGTGGCCCGATTCATCAAACAGAATCTCATGTGTCGGTACGGTATCCCGGAGAGAATCATCACAAATAGTGGTACCAATCTCAACAATATTATGATTACCGCACTATGCGTGCAATTCAAGATCCAGCAACATAACACCTC
The DNA here is from genome assembly GCA_948472305.1 of Vicia faba. NCBI lineage: Eukaryota > Viridiplantae > Streptophyta > Magnoliopsida > Fabales > Fabaceae > Vicia > Vicia faba. The sequence goes on from OX451735.1 coordinate 889,514,094, forward strand.
TCCTTACCGGCCGAAGATGAATGGCGATGTAGAAGCCGCAAATAAAAACATCAAGAAGATCATACAAAAAATGACAGTGACCTACAAGGACTGGCATGAGATGTTACCATTTGCTCTCCATGGTTATCGTACCATGGCGCACACGTCAAAAGGGGCAACTCTTTTCTCTTTGGTATACGGTGTGGAAGTTGTCCTACCAATTAAAGTCCAAATACCTTCTCTGAGAATCATGAAAGATGCATGGCTGAATGGAGATGAATGGATTTAAACTCGACTTGACTAGCTAAATTTGATTGATAAGAAGAGGCTTACAGCTGTCTGTCATTGTCAGATGTACCAAAAATGCATGATCAAAACTTTTAACAACAAGGTCAGACCTCAAGTATATCAGATTGGTGACTTGGTAATCAAGCGTATCATATTGCCACAAGGTGATCCCAGGGGAAAATGGACTCCTACATACGAAGGACCTTCTGTGATCAAAAACATATTCTCTGGTGGAGCAATGATCTTAACCACTATGGATGGCGACGACCTTCCGCACCCTGTAAACACGGACATAGTCAAAAGATACTACGCATGAATAAAGACCCGCTAGGTCGACTGGCCTGGGCAAAAATTAGGGCATCCCGGCGAACCAAAAGGGTTCGGGGAAAAATTAGGGATAAAATACAAAAAAAAATCCGTACACCCGGCAAGCTGAAAACCTGAAAGGGCAGATTGGGCAAAAAAGGGTATCCCGTTGGACTGAAAACCCGAAAGGGCGGTCCATGCAAAAGTTATGGATTGAAAGTGTATGACTATGTCCCGTTGGATCACCTTACAAACTCAAACGATTCTAATCAATACAATCAGCTTCAGACAAAGCAGCATGTGGATGAGACGCCCAGAGACATGAAGGCTATAGCAGAGTGGGAACCCCATGGTATTATTTCACATAGCTATCTTTTCTTTGTATCAAATTTCATTTTTTACGATGACATTCCCTTACTAGGATGTTCGTCTCTTTGTACAAAAATACTTATTCAAGTTAATACAAAGATATTCCTTTAAAAGTGCAAAACTATCTATTTTTCTTTTATTTTCCTGATTTGTTTGCAAAAACGTTCAATGATTATTCTTGAACATGTTCATTTGAACGTGATTAATGTTTACAAATGAGCGCAAAAAAAAGGGAGAACAGAAAACAGAAAGGCAATTACTAATGGCTTTAAGAGATAGGATAATATCTATAGGCCATTCCATAAAATCCCGCAGGTGCTTTTTCCAATAAGAGCGGAAGCAAGGACATCCTACTACAAGATCATTAACGTATCTCTAATATGCAGCCTAATGGTATCAGGTGCTCTCACATTCCCGACAGAGCAAAACTTCCAATTATCATTCCAAAGATTCCCCAGTGAAAGTCTCCCAGTTTCTCAGGATTCCCCAGCAGGATTTCACGAAGTCCACAAGCAATGCACTGAGTTTCCCTTCCCCAACAAAATTTATTTCTCTAAACCCATCCATAAACACTTCAATTTCAGCAAAAATATGAAGACTTACACTCCACATCCCCAACAGCAGTCAGGGATTTATTTTCCCTAATCCAACAACACTAAAGCAGAACAACTTACATGCGCATACATCACATCCATACATCATAGACATCGATGAAACAAATGCATATATCGCCATCTCATTGCACTGTGCATTTCATGCATCATGGCATTACATACAACTAACTCTTTACCTTTTTCAGGAAAAATCAGTCAACAAAAAATCACCATCAATTTTTCAACAAGACAAGGCAACTATATATGAACAAATCAATCGTAGATCAATTCCAAAAATAAGACGGGGTGAATATCTACATGACAATTACTTCCTTCGGATTCCTGCCGGTTCAGTTTAAACCTCTCAACAATTTATCCTGATTCTTTCCTGCAGACATCTTCTCTAGTTCAGATAAGTCACTCCAAGATTTATTCTGATTCTTTTCCATACCCCTGTTGGTTCAGTTTAAACCTCTCAACGGTTTATCCTGATTCTTTCCTGCAGACATCTTCTCTGGTTCAACTAAGTCACTCCAAGATTTATTCTGATTGTTTTCCAGACCCCTGTTGGTTCAGTATAAATATCTCAACGATTTATCCCGATTCTTTCCCGCAGACATCTTCCATGGTTCAGATAAATTTCTCTAAGATTTATTTTGATTCTTTTCCAGACCCCTATTGGTTCAGTATAAATCTCTCAATGGTTTATCCTGATTCTTGCCCGCATACATCTTCTCTGGTTCAGATAAGTTGCTCCAAGATTTATTTTGATTCTTTTACAGACCCCTGCTGGTTTAGCTTAAACCTCTCAACGGTTTATCCTAATTCTTTCCCGCAGACATCTTCTCCGGTTCAGATAAATCAATCCAAAGGTTTACTCTGATTCTTGTCCTAGTTGACTAAAACTTAGACTCAGTCTAATTTCTATCAACAATCATTTTTGGATGGCATCTATAAGCCCATCTCCGCCAGCTCTCTATCATTTCTCAAAATGGCATCTTTAAGCCCATTCCTTACACCTCAACCTCAGAATCACTAGAGTGAAAATTTCTGGGCACTCTAGTGTTCAATCATCTTCCACCTTCAAGTCACGAATGGCAGATTTGCCAATCTAACCCTTCAGGTTTAAGAAGATTGAACAGGGGTAGATGTTGTACTCCAAAATTTGCCTTCTTATTTCTCAAAAGATTATCCTGGACCCTTAGATCTGCTTCTGTCAAGTTTCAAGTTTTGGATTACAATTTTCTAAGAAAGTCATTCACAAGGGAAAAATGGTCAAAAGCACACTGAAAAGTCAAACCTTGACTTTTTGATCAAAAATCAAGTTTTAACAATTATATTTCATCAGGACATGAAGTTGGTTCATCAAAAATCAGAAGTCAGAATTTGCTTTGAAAAAATCAAATTTTCTAAACATTTAGAAAATTTTCTAAGTGTTAAGAGAATATGATACTTCAGAACTTCTGAGCCAGCCTCAACGCAAGTACAGTCAGAATTTGCAAACATGGTTCAGAACATGATTCTTCAATCAAAACATGACTCTTCAGCATATGCTTCGATCAGAGCCTCACCCTTCGTATCTCACTCTAGTCTTCTGCGATCAGAACATCACCAAATCCTAAAACCTCGTTTGAGCAACCTGCTGCATTGCTATAGCACAATCCTGCCACCAGCCGCCACAACACTCCAAGGTGCTGCTGATCCAGTCCACACCTGCTTTTTTCTCAAACCCCATAATTGCACCAAATTAGCATACGAAAATTGTGTTTAAAAAGCAATGGAACAGTATGCCAAAAAGGTTTTAAATCCCATTTGTAAATTTGTACCCCCATCCCTAAATGATGTAATATCGTAGGACCTTTACATTTTTGCAATTTATTGCTTTCAAACATAAATGCTAGTAATTAGGGTGTGTATGGCAAGACATAAAATCAACAAATAGGTAACCCTAATCAAGACTAAATGCATAAAAATCAAACACACTTGCACACTAGCACCCTTAGGGTAATCCCATTTTGTTGCCTATCGGAAAATAGTCATGTCCCTCGAAAATGAGCATTTTAGCGAAGACCCTCGATAAAAGATCGTAGTCCCTCGATGACCGTTAATGTTGCCTTCGGTAAACGATCTAGTCCCTAAAATGACATTGCTAAAATGTTCCATAGGTTGCCTTCTATGACAATACAAACGTCCCACCCCCGTCCCTTCACATCCAATGATGGGGCTTCTTACCAAATCAATGGTGAGATAGAAAGGTCTAAAGGAGGAGGAAAAGAACATTAAAGTCCTTTTGAGTAGGTAGATTCGCTCCTAGTTGCTCGCTTGCTCACAACAAAACATTTCATACACCAACACTCTCACTTTGAAACATTTTCAAAAGACAAACACTTTGTACGCGTTCTTATAGAAACTAGAGCCATTACAAAGAAGACACCTTTTCAAAATCACTTTCAAAAACACATTCCACAAACACCTCTTTGAACTATTTTCGAAACAACACTTTGTACGCGTTCTTATAAAAACGAGAACCATTACAAAGACATTTTTAAAATACTTTCAAAACCCACACCACAAGCACATTCAAACAAAAGCAAGTGATCTAGCAAGCAACTAAGAGCCCGTAGATAACTATGGATGAAAAGGGTGCTAATACCTTCTCTTTTCATAATCTACCCCCCGAACTCAGAAAACATCTCTAAAGGTCTTTCCGGTTCTTTTCAGCCTTTCCTTATTGGATAAAAGAAAATTCGGTGGAGACTCTTGCTATCCGCAGAATTGCGATCAAACGCAAAACACCTAGTCAGTTCTCTCACCGTGTTACAGTAGGTAAGTACCCTCTTGAAGTTTAGTTGGATCAATCTGTCCTAGAAAGTAACTGGGTTCTAGGGGATCTCAATATCACTGACCTTTCTTTTAGGAAATGTCTCAGCATAATCAATCTTTTCTTGTGGACGAGATATCCCAAAAGTACGATCTCAATGAATGTAGCATCGAGTATCAACCAATCTTCAGCTTTACACCATAGTCGGCTATCTCACTACTTCCTAATGGCCAAGTTGTTCAATTAAGGTTCTATGGTAAGTTAATGCTTCATGACACCGCTCAGCGGCCCTGTATTCTCCTTGATTCAACACAAGGGATACTGGTACCAACAAATGCGTCGCACTAATATAGCCATTGCTTCAACCATATCGGTCTACTCTGTACACTATCCATAATCTATTTCTACTTACCTAAAAAGGTACCCCAGATCTGGGTGTAGCATTTTTAACAATAACCCAAACAAGGAACCATAATGTAAAGCAAGCAAGTCAAACAAGGAAATCAAGTAAAGATGATCTAGCCCTAAGGTAACTCCACTTTTAAGTCTTTTTCCCCAACAGAGTCGCCAGTTCTGTAATACGGTGGGAGAACTGACTTGGTTGTTTTGCATTTGATCGTAATTGTTACGGATAGCAAGAGTCGCCACCGACTTTTCTTTTATCCAATAAGGAAAGGGTGAAAAGAACAGGAAAGAACTTTGAGATGTTTTCTTGAGTTCGGGGGGTAGGTTATGAAAAGGGTAGGCATTAGCACCCTTTCCATCCGTAGTTATCTACGGGCTCTTAGTTGCTTGATAGATCACTTGCTTTGTTTGGAAATGCTATTTTGTGATGGGTGTAAGTTTGAAAATATTTTGCTAAATGCCTTTGTTGCGGCGAACTTTGTAATGATTCTCGTCTCTATAAGAATGCGTACAAAGTGTTAGTTTTGAAAATAGTTCAAAGAGATGTTAGTTTTTGAAAGATGTTTTGAAAGTGTAAGTGTGGAAATGGTTTTAATTTGTGAGCAAGCAACTACGAGCGCACTACCTACTCAAAAGGTCTTTGTTCTTTTCCTCCTCCTTTAGATGTTGCTATCTTACCATTGATTTGGAAAGAAGCCCCATCATTGGATGTGAAGGGATAGACGCGTGTCAATCGTACAGTCATAGAAGGCAACTTATGAGACGTTTTAGTAATTTTCATAAGGGACTAGATCGTTTACCGAAGGCAACATCAAGGGACATTGAGGGACTACAGTCTTTTTATCGAGGGTATTTGCTAAAACGCCCATATTCGAGGGACATGACTATTTTCTGAGGCAACAAGTGGGATTACCCTAGAGGTGCATGTGTGAATAGTGTGTTTTATTTGCATGCATTTTTGTCTTTGATTAGGGTGGTCTAAGTATTGGTTTTAATCTTGCCATACACACCCTAGTTACAAACATTTATGAAAGCAATAAAAATGCGGAAAATAAATAACCTACTATTGTACCCATAAATTTTCCATCTCATTTTACTCAACACATTCCTATTGAGATCCTCAATTTGCTCAAGGATGCCCAAGAGTTGACCAGACAAACTCTCTCCTAAGGCAATGTACCTCAAACTAGGGTTTCCATTTTCATCAAGATGGGTGAACTACAAAGACCTCATATTCTCTCCATGGTCCTAATATGTTCACAAGACACTCCATGTAAAATTTCAAGCGTTGCACAAGAAGTTTGCTCAGTCAACTGCTCAGATGCTTGAGAATTGACTATATTAGGTCAAAAGTCAACTATGGCTCACATACAGTCAAACTTCAAGATTTTTGGTCAAAATAAACATTTTGAAGTTATATCCATCATTTGATCAAGGGTTGATCATGATTCATCAAGGAATGCCCCAAATTCATCAAAACCCAAAAGTTTCTAAATTAGGGTTTTCCCAAGAAAAGTCAACTAAACTTTGACCAAGCATAACTTCCTCATACTTTATCAGAAAGTTTCCATCCATGGATCATTTTTAAAAGGATGAAATTCCATAGAATTCATCTTCATCCCTCAAGTTCAAAATATTCACTCACAAAAAGATATTAATTTCCACATTATAGGTCCTTTTGAAATGTCAACAAAAACACTTTTTGGGTCAATGCTTCTTACATGAACATGGAAGACCCAATTGAGATGAGACCAAAAGGGTTGTTTAGGGGACATCCTAATATTTCTAAAAGTCCAAGAACACCTCTCTAGGGTTAAAATTGGAAGAGATATGCCTTGTCAAAGTTGACCATTTTTGCAAAATTGCCAAAAGTCAAATGTGCTCAAAAATGAATTTTTTGCCAAATGGGCCTAACTTTTTATGCTTGAACCTCGCTCATAAAATGGTCCACGACCCAAATATTCACCCACACATTATTTTCTTCATTATTTATTTTATTTTGATTTTTTATTATTAAAAATTCAAATTAAATCAAATAAATGATAAATAATAGCAAAGATTTGTTTTGATCTGATTTTTGGACAGGATCACAAGCTAATTATGTTGACATATCAGGATCAAATCGAATCAAGGTGGATTTGCACAAGAATGGTATGATTAGTCCTAATTTTGAAATAAATCATACAAGGAAGGAATGAGATCAAATCTTCAAAGTTTTCAAAGATACATGTAGTTTTTATAACTCTAATTCATTCAGGGTTATATATTGAGCAAGGGCTAGCAGTCGTGGAAAGCACAAAGGAAAACTCAATTTTTTTGCAAAAAATTATTGAAACGGTTTCAAGCTTGGAGGCCAATTCAAGCCATTCTAACGTTGCCAATAGATTGCTGGACATCTCAGGAACGTATCTCCATCATTTGCAAGCCTTTTCACGCTGTTGTACCCCAAAATTTGCCCACTCATTTTCTCAATATTTCTCTCATGTGTGATTACAAAAACATGTTTAAAGAAATAAAGAAAATGTAAAACTTTGAAGATGTTAGTATGCCTTTCGATCAGGTCAAGAAACAAATTGGCTTCGATTTAGCAAAGCTTTGATTGGGCAATACAGTCTCCCTTCGATCCACAAGCTAGGCATATGATTTCCTTCGAGGAGGCCTCCTTCGATTCACAAGTTGGACCACTAAACCCTTCAAAGCAACGTACTTAGAGCATACTTTGTCTGGAAATAAACGTTTATGTGCGGTGATGTATCTGGTAGAAGATATCAAAACGAAAGAGGGGAGTATTCAAGGAGTCTTGTTGACTAAATCCCATGCGCTGCCAGAGTTAAGCCTGAGGCACTGTCCATAAAACTCCAAAACTGCTGCACGATAGTCCTGCATTGCTGCCCTATTCCTTGCACCAAAATGGCAATAAAAGACTATCCCTCGAAATCCACAAACGCAGTATACCCCTTTTGTTTGAACCTTTTTGTTTTCCCTCCCAAAGCATCAACTCAAGCCACCTATAAAAAGGAGGCATCATCACACGTACAAAGGGGCCTGAAGATCTTTTGCAAGAAAACACTTGTGAAATCTCTCAGAATTCTCAAACACTTCTCAACATTTTCCTTACGCACTAGGAGGAAACCTCCGATTCATTCTCCAAGTAACCATCAAATCACCCTTCGACCCACTCACCCAATTATCATACAATAGGCTTTTGGGTTTGTCCCATCACTTGTGATAAAATATCTTCCGACCCACTCATACCACCCCTTTCAACCCAGTAGTCACTTTTGTCAAGTAGCAACTGGACTAGCCTCAGGGGACTCCCAACGAACCCTCATTTTCCATCAGAGAAAGCCAATACCTCTCCCTTCGATTTAAGAACCTTAAGAGGTAAGTTTTCTTTCAAACTTGAGTCCATTTTATTTTAATATCATGAACATATGCCAATATAAAAAAATATAGACATTTCCAAACTATTGTTTTAGCCTTCGATTCTGACTTCCCGTAGGATAAACGTAGACATTTCTAGATTATGTTTTCGATTCTGACTTCCTGTGTGTCAAAAAAGAATTAGCCTTAGTCTAGTTATGGCTTGGACTTTGAATCCCACATGTTTTCATGCTAACCCCTAGATCGTAGTTATATCTGGATATTTTATTTTTTAGACTGTAAGGCAGGTTGGTTGTACTCTTCGATTGGCTTTCGCATAAGCTCTTCGAATCATACTCTGAAGACCCAATATGCATACAAAGGGCCAGCAAGGAGCTTGTGGCAAAGTAAGAATGTTGTTTCTTCTGGGCCTCAAGCGAAAGGCAGAACTACGTTGATTTCTAGGCAGAATCGAAAAGCGTGACAATCTTGATTCCAGCTCTCAATCGAAGGAGTCAGAAATCCAAATCGAAGGAAGTCAAGAAACGCAGATTCGATGGGTGTTTCAATCCAAATCGAAGGGTCCATTTCACTTGCATTTATTTTATTTTCGTCTTTATATTTCCATGCAATTCGATATGGTTGTAGTAGCGTAGTTTTTATTTCTTGCATCTTTTATTACCTTTTGTACAAATGCTAGTAATTAAGTGTGTATGGCAAGGTATGAAAATCAACAAATAGATCACCCTAATCAAGACTAAATGCATGAAATCAAACTCACTTGCACACTAGCACCCTTAGGGTAATCCCACTTTGTTGCCTATCAGAAAAATAGTCACGTCCCTCGAACATGGGCGTTTTAGCAAAAGACCCTCGATAAAAGATCGTAGTCCCTCGATGTTGCCTTCGGTAAACGATCTGGTCCCTAAAAAACGACATTGCTAAAACGTCCCATAGGTTGCCTTCAATGACTATACAAATGTCCCAACACTCGTCCCTTCACATCCAACGATGAGGCTTCTCACCAAAATAATGGTAAGATAGCAACATCTGAAGGAGGAGGAAAAGAACATCTAAAGACCTTTTGAGTAGGTAGGTTCGCTCTTAGTTACTCTCTTGCTCACAACAAAAACACTTTTACACACCCACGCTCTCGTTTATTTTTTTTAAAATATTTTCGAAAGACAACAATTTATACGCATTCTTATAGAGACGAGAACCATTACAAAGACACCTTTTCAAAATCACTTTTAAAACCACATTTCACAAACACACCTTTGAACTATTTTCCAAACAAACACTTTGTATGTGTTCTTATAGAGACGAGAACCATTACAAAGACGTCTTCAAAATACTTTCAAAACCCACACCACAAGCACATTCAAACAAAAGCAAGTGATCTAGTGAGTAACTAAGTGCCCATGGAAAACCATGGATGAAAAGGGTGCTAACACCTTCCCTTTTCATAATCTACCCTACGAATTCAAGAAAACATCTCTAAAGGTCTTTCCTGTGCTTTTTCTCCTTTCCTTTTGGATAAAAGAAAAGTCAGTGGCGACTCTTGCTAAACTGCAACATTTGCGGACACAAACGCAAAACCTCAAGTCAGTTCTCCCACCGTACACAGAACTAGTGACTCTGATGGGGAGTTTCTTAAAGTGGGGTTACCTTAGGGTTAAATCATATTTACTTGCTTTCATTGTTTGATTTGTGTGCTTTACATTTTGTTCTTTGTTTGGGCTTGCTTTGATCCTCCACCCGGATCTGGGACACCTTCTTAGGTAAATAGCAATAGATTGTGGAAACTGTACGACATAGACTGATATGGTTGAAACAATGGCTATGTTAGTGTGACACATTTGTGGGTACCGGTATCTCTCGCGGTGAATCGAGCAGAATACGGGGCCGCTGAGTGGCGTCATAAAGCACTAACTTACTTTAGAACCCTAATTGGAAAAACTTGGCCATTAGGACGTAGTGAGATAACCGGTTTCAGTGTAGAGCTGAAAATTAGTTGATACTCGATACTACACTCATTGAGGCTTGACTTTTGGGATATCTCGGCCGTAAGAAAAGATTGATTGTGCTGAGACAATGCCTAAGGGAAAGGTCGGTGATATTGAGATCCTTTAGAACCCGATCACTATTACTAGGACAGGTTGAGCCAACTAAAATTCAAGAGGGTACTTACCTATAAAACCTCATGCAAGCCTAAAACATAGGGATTTGTTAGCTTTGTGTGTATATACTTGTACATAAACATCATAAACATCATGAGCATCATACGCATACTCACTAACCATTTCAAGGATTTAGAAATCTATCTTTGTTTTTGTTTCGTAGGTCATGAATTTTTTCCGAAGGAATACCATCTGAATCAACTTTGTAAATGCACACCCTCAGCTTCAAGATTTAGCCTCAAGAGTGCCCGGGGATTCTCCTTTTACCAAGAATACGGTTGACTCCTCATTTTGGCTACATCCAATTTCCAAGAAGAGATGATGTGTGTATTGTTCCAATTCTTTGATCCCGTACATCATTGTTTCACCTTCCCGGACTATCAGTTGGTGCCTACACTAGAAGAGTTCTCTCTACTCTTAGGGGTGCCCGTGCTTGATCAGATACCTTTCACCGGTCTAGAAGGGATTCTAAAACTTGATGTCATCGCGGAAGCTTTGCATATTAAGAAAGCCGGCATCATAGCCAATTGGGACACAAGAAGTGGGGTTAAAGGCTTCCTAGCCAAGTTTCTATTGGAGAAGGCTCGTTCATTCTATGACGACATGGATTTCCAAGCTTTTGAAGACGTCATGGCTCTTCTCATTTATGGTTTGGTTCTGTTCCCCAATTCGGACCAATTCATAGATATTAACGCCATCAAGGTCTTTCTCTCTCGCAATCCTGTACCTACCTTACTGGGAGACATCTTGCATTGCCTTCATACCCGTACCATGAAGAAAAGAGGTACTCTTTTGTGTTGTATTCCTCTACTCTCTAAGTGGTTCACTTCACACCTACCTCAATCAACATTGAAGAACAAGCAAAGACTGACATGGTCCCAAAGGATGATGTCCCTCACCCATTCTGACATCCGTTGGTGTTCGAGATCCTTGGAAGATGTCTCTATCATTGACTGCTATGGGGAATTCCCTAATGTCCCTCTGCTTGGTATTATGGGAGGTATCACCTATAACACCTGCTTAGCTCTTCGACAGTTTAGTTATGCCCGAAGAGACAACCCTCGTGAGATGCTCGTCCAAGGTCGGGTGTTCAACTACGACAAAGAAGAACAAGGTTACTGCCAGAGGTTTACACGAGCTTGGAGAATGGTGAATAAGGTGGACAATAGGACTTTAGGACACAAAAACTCTATCCCTCTCGAACCTTATCTTAGGTGGGTGCGAGCTTGTGCTCAGAGTCTCATGATGCCTTACCTTTCATCCTCCCTGTTATCGTAGAGCCTGTTGTTGAAGGAGACGTCCCATACACCGTCCTTCATCCTGACATGCCTATCTCTCTCGAAGACTTGCAGAAAGCTTGGGTTCAGTTGAAGGAAGAGTGAGACACCTCTGAAGTCCAATTTTACGCCAGTGAGAAGAAGGTTCTGAAACTTACCAAGCAGCTTTATGAAGAGCGGAATCTGAACGCCTATATCGCTCCCAAGAGGATGCGTTTAACCTTTCTGTCTTAGGAGTTTTTGTTGTATTTTGTTCCTTTTCTTTGTAAGCTCAAAGAGGAATGATGTACTCAAACTTGGATTTAATATGACGTGTGTTCCTTTTGGTTTGAACAAATTTAAATCTCTAATTTCCTTGAAATCATTTGCATATTGCATTTTCATTCATCATAACATCATAACAGTTTTCTTACAATAGGTCTCCTTATCCTTCTACTGTTTATTTCAGTGAGATGGATATTGAACAGATAGTGAAAGATCTTCAGGTGCAAAATGTCCAGTTTCAACAGATGCTCTTGACTCTGACAAAAGGACAAGAGGAGTTGAAGACTCTACTGGCCAAAGAGAAGAAGAAGAAAGCGAAGAAACCAATCGGTATTGTGATCATGAGAAGAAGGTTCAAAGGACAAGCCAAATGGACTTTGGATTTTACAACATTATCAGGTGAAGGAGATAATCGAGGAGACAGGACCCAGGACCCAAGAAGTGAACAACAACCCAGCATCCAAAGAAGAGGAAGAGCCTAACTACTCTGAGGAACAGTATCCCCCTCCTGGTAATAAATACAAAGAGCTAGAGGATCGTTTGAATGCTATGGAGGTCCAGAGGGTACCCGGATTGGATTTTGAAGAGTTAGGACTTGTCTCAGGGGTTTTCATCCCGCAGAAATTCAAGGTCCCCACTTTTGCCAAATACGACAGTGTCTCTTGCCCAAAGCTGCATTTAAGATCATACGTCAAAAAGATTCAACCCCACACGGATGATAAGAATCTGTGGGTGAATTTCTTCCAAGAGAGCTTGTAAGGGACACGGTTGGATTGGTTCTATCAGTTGGAAGGGACCAATATTCACAATTGGGAAGATTTAGATGCCGCCTTTTACAAACAGTACCAGTATAATGCTGACTTAGCTCCAACTTGGACGCAATTACAAAGCATGTCTATGGGTGCAGGTGAAGGTTTCAAAACCTATGCTCAAAAATAGAGGGATCAAGCAGGCAGAGTTCAACCCCTTCTATCTAACAGAGAGTTAGTGGATATGTTCCTAGGCACCTTGTCAGGTCCATTCTTCAACCACATGATCGGAAGTTCCTCAGCCGGATTTACTGAACTAATCATGACTGGTGAGAGGGTCGAAGCCGGTATAAAAAGTGGCAAAATTCAAAAAGATGCACCCTCGAGAATGATGAAGAAACTCTTTGTTGGAAAGAAGGAGGTCAGTGCCATTCATAACTCGAGAGATCAGAGCCGAGCAGGATACCGTCCAACGGTAAGTGCTGTAATAATACCTAGGCCTGCTACTTCCCCACAACACAACAATCAACAAAGGGTAGAAATACCAAAAAGGAAGTTCACCCAGATCAACATGACATTGACAGAGGTTCTACCCCATCTGTTGAGGTCTAACTTGGTAACTTTGAAAGAGGCTCCCAAGAATCCTAATACCTCCTCTCCTCGATACAATCTGAACGCTCAGTGCGCCTATCATTTTAGGAGTCCCGGTCATGACATTAATGACTATTGGGCTCTAAGAAACAAAGTTCAAGATTTGATTGAAGACAAGGAGATTGAGTTCGACGCTCCGGAGAAACCCAATGTCATAACCGCTCCCATGCCTAGGCATAACCATGGAGTTAACACCATTGATACCGATCTGTTCGTGACCTACGTTGATGAAGTTTCTACTCCCCTTTTTTCTGTCAAGAAGAATTTGTTGTTGGCCGGTTTATTTCTGGGTTGTGGTGAAGATTTCCACATGTGTTCATTTCTACCTTCTGGTTGCCATTTGCTGAAGTCAGGTGTCCAACGCCTGATGGACAACAAAGAAATTTTGTTCAAGAAAACTCAGGTCTCCGTTGTTCCATCTGAAGACATTGTTATTATAACCATTTCCGCTAGTCATTCCAAGTCCTCCTCGAGAAGACCTGTTAGGATTACACCCGCTACGAGAATCGCTCCATTGATAATCACATGTCCTGGTCCTATCCCGTACGCGTCAGACAAAGCTGTCCCTTGGCATTATGGCGCCGATGTTTACTATCACGGCGTTAAACAAAACTTGAAGACCGAAGAAGTTGATCCTGATGTCGGTAACATTGTTGGGACCAGCAAGATTACTAGAAGTGGAAGGGTTTTCTCTCCTGAGATTTCCCCTAAGACTGTCAATAAGCCTATTGTCATTCCATCTGTTGTTCATGCTAGCACATCAACTACTGCTCCTGTTCCTACTCCAGTTATTACCCCTGTCAATGAATCATCTGATACTCGCAGCAAAGAAGTCATAGGTGAGCCTGCCCGGACGGAGGCGCCTAAGAAAATTGTTGTGGAAGCCTCTAAGCAAGAGCTAGAAGAAATTCTGAAAATAATTAAAAAGAGTGACTACAATATGGTGGAGCAGTTGGGGGCAGACCCCCTCAAAGATATCCGTGTTATCCCTGCTGTTGTGCTCCGAGGACCATGTGAAGGCTTTGATTGCATTCCTCAAAACTGCGCATGCGCCACAAGAGACTTCAGCTGATCAATTTAAAGATTGTGTGGCTAGCCTGACTGATGACAATGGGCTGGGTTTTTCAGATACAGACTTTGTAATGATTCTCGTTCGTAAGAATGTATACAAAGATGTTTGTCTTTTGAAAAATGTTTCAATGTTTTTTAAATTGTTTGGAAATGTTTTGAAAAGACAAACATTTTTGTATTCATTCTTACGAACGAGAATCATTACAAAGATTGCCTAAACGAATGGCCTCTTTTCAAAATACTTTCAGAACCACAGCAAACACAAAGCACCATTTCAAACAATTTCAAAGCAAAGCAAATGATCTAAGAAAGTAACTAAGAGCCCATGGAAAACCATGGATGAAAAGGGTGCTAGCACCTTCCCTTTTCATAATCTACCCCCTGAACTCAAGAAAACATCTCAAAGGTCTTTCCTGTGCTTTTTTACCTTTCCTTTTGGATAAAATAAAGTCGGTGGTGACTCTTGCTAAACCGCGACATTTGCGACAAAATGCAAAACCTCAAGTCAGTTCTCCCACCGTATCACAGAACTGGCGACTCTACTAGGGATATAGGGATCCTTCATGTCTTGAAGTTGGAGTATTGACAAAACTTCCGTCGTGAGAGTAAAGCCATACTGCTTGAGTAATCTGCTTGGGGAGTCCAGAGAACTTTGATGACTTCTGCTGGGAATTAAGAATGAGAATCTTCATTCTGTTGGGGAGCAATAAAAACTCTGTGGGGAAGAAAGCTATCCTGCTGGGGAGTAGTGAAGACTCTGAGAAAAAGCTTATTCCGCTGGGGAGTAGGTTTAGGAGTTTGGGTTGTCTGCCAATCTACTGGGGATTTATCATAAGTTGTTGTCTGGTTAGTTTTCAGGCCTCAAGATAACTTGTTGGGGAATATGGAGAAATGGAATGGTTTCCACTAGGGATTGATAGTTGGAAGTTTCAGCTCCACTGGGGATCTGTAGTTCAAAGTTTTGGCTCTGTTGGGGATCTTGATGATGTGCTGCAGGGATTGCTCATGGAATAGCCTAAAGACATTTTCCTATCCTTTCAACCTGTCAGTAATTGTTCTTTTTCATCCTGTTTATTTATAAACAGTAATTATGTTCAAATGCATATGTTCATTAATGAATCATTGGACATTTTTGTAAATAAAACACATGTGTAAAAAGAAAAATACAAATGGTTTTCTGCACTTTAAAGAGATATCTTTGTATTTACTTTGAATAAGTATATTGTACAAAGGAGACAAACATCCTAGTAAGAGGATGGTGTCACAAAGATAAGAAAAATTTATACAAATAAAGATAACTATCTATAAAAAATCCCATGGGGTTCCCATTCTGCTATAGCCTTCGTATCTCCGAATATCTTGTCCATTTGTTGCTTCGTCCGAAGATGATTGGATTGATAAGAGGTTCCAGGTTTGTTAGTGAAGAGATTGTCCTTAAAGTGATCCGACGAGACATAGTCATACGCTTTAGTTCCCTAACTTTTGCCTGGACCGCCCTTTCGGGTTTTTGATCCACCGGGAAACCCTTTTTTGCCCAAGTCGCCCTTTCGGGTTTTCAACTTGCCGGGTGTACAATTTTTTTTAAATTTTATCCCTAACTTTTGTCCTAACCTTTTGGTTCGCCGGGATGCCCTTGTTTTTCCTAGGTGTGTCAACCTAGCGGGTCTCTTATGCGTAGTATCTTTTGACTATGTCTGCGTTCGTAGAGTGTGGCAGGTCATTGCCGTCCATGGTGGTTAAGATTATTGCCCCACCAAAAAAGATGTTTTTGATCACAAATGGTCCTTCATAGGTAGGAGTCCATTTGCCCCTGGGATCACTTTGTGGAAAGATGATGCGCTTGATCACTAGATCTCCAACTTGATACACTTGGCGTCTGACTTTCTTGTTGAAAGCCTTGATCATCCGTTTTTGATATGTTTGACCATGGCAAACAGCAATAAGTCTCTTTTCGTCAATTAGGTTCAACTGATCATGTCGGGTTTGAATCCAATTGTCTTCACTCAAACCTGCATCCTTCATGATTCTTAAAGAGGGGATCTGAACCTCAATAGGTAAAACAGCCTCCATGCCATAAACTAAATAATAGGGTGTTGCCCTAGTTGATGTGTGAGCCGTGGTACGGTACCCGTGGAGAGCAAATGGTAGCATCTCATGCCAGTCCTTATAGGTGACAGTCATTTTCTGTATGATCTTTTTAATGTTTTTGTTAGCAGCTTCGACTGCACCATTCATATTTGGCCGATAGGGGGATGAATTATGATGTTGAATCTTGAACTTCTCGCACAAGGCTGTGATCATTGTATTGTTAAGGTTCGTACCGTTGTTAGTGATGATCCTTTCTGGGATACCATAACGGCAAATAAGATTCTGCTTGATTAAGCGGGCAACAACATTCTTAGTAACGGATGCGAAGGAAGCTGCTTCGACCCACTTTGTGAAATAATCAATGGCCACCAGAATAAAGCGATGTCCATTGGAGGCTGTAGGCTTGATCTCCCCAATCATATCGATTCCCCACATAGCAAAGGGCCAAGGAGCTGTTAAGACATTTAGAGGAACTGGGGGCACGTGCACCTTGTCTGCATAGATTTGACACTTATAACAAGTCCGAGAGTGTTGATAGCAGTCTACTTCCATAGTAGACCAATAATAGCCTTCCCGTAGAATTTTCTTCGCCATCGTATGCCCTCTAGAGTGAGTGCCAAAGGTACCTTCATGCAATTCAGCCATGATCTTTTCAGCTTCAATCTTATCCACACAACGGAGCAGAATAGAATCATGATTTCATTTGTATAGGATGCCATTACTTAGGAAGAACTTAGCCGAGAATCTCCTTAAGAACTTTTGTCATTGACTGAAGCTCCTTTTGGATATTCCTGAGCCTCGAGATACCTTTTGACTTCATGAAACCAAGGCTGGTCCACTACTTCTTCGGTATTAATCTCGTGAAAATGTGCTGGTTCGTCCATTCGTTCAATGGTGATATGGGGAGCCTCGTTATCCCAATTAAGTTTAAACATGGATGACATTGTAGCTAGAGCATATGCTAGCTGATTTTCTTCTCGCGGGAAATGCTCGAAGGTAATCTGCTCGAAATGTGGTAACAATGTCAAAACATGTTCTTTGTAAGGGATGTGGTTTGGATGCTTAGTGTCCCATTCTACTTTGATCTGACTGATGACCAAAGCTGAATCCCCAAACACAACCAAAGATTTGATTCCCAGGTCTATGGAAGCCTTGAGACCAAAGATGCATGCTTCGTACTCTGCCATGTTGTTCGTACAGTTGAAGCAAAGCCTGGCAGTAAAAGGAGTATGACATCCTTCTGGAGATATAAGCACAACGCCGATACCCTTACCAAGTGCATTGGATGCCCCATTAAAGTACAGGGTCCATCGGGATCCTTGTTCAGGTCCGTCATATGGCCTGATTTCTTCAATGTTATCCACTGTCATGATGTCTTCGTCAGGGAAGTCGAACTTCATAGATTTATAATCTTGTAGAACTTGATGAGCCAGATGATCAGCTAGCACACTTCCCTTTATAGCTTTTTGAGTCGTATACTGTATGTCATACTTTGTTAGGATCATCTGCCATCTAGCTATCCTTCCAGACAAAGCAGGCTTCTCAAAGATGTACTTTATCGGATCCATCTTAGATATCAGCAGAGTGGTATGAGTCAACATATATTGTCTTAGCCGGCGAGCAACCCATACTAGAGCGCACCAAGTTCTCTCGAGCAGTGAATATTTGGTTTCACAGTCGGTAAACTTTTTGCTCAAGTAATAAATGGCATGCTCTTTTCGGCCAGACTCGTCATGCTGCCCCAATACGCACCCCATTGAATTCTCTAAAATAGTCAGATACATGATTAGCGGTCTCCCTTCGACTGGCAGCATCAGGACAGGAGGATCTTGTAAATACTCCTTGATTTTATCGAAAGCAATTTTACAGTCATCATTCCATCTAACTACCTGGTCTTTCTTCAGGAGTTTAAAGATTGGTTCACAAGTAGATGTTAGGTGAGAAATGAACCTAGAAATGTAGTTTAGGCGTCCCAAGAATCCTATGACTTCCTTCTCAGTACGAGGAGCAGGAATTTCTTGTATAGCTTTGACTTTGGCAGGATCAACCTCGATGCCTTTGTTGTTGACAATGAAACCCAAGAGTTTACCGGATCGGACTCCGAATGTGCATTTGTTCGGGTTCAACCTTAGTTTGTACTCCTTCAACCTGACAAACAGCTTTTGCAAGTGATCGAGGTGTTCTTCTTCAGTTTGTGATCGGGCTATCATGTTATCTACGTAGACCTCTATATCATGATGTATCATATCATGAAACAAAGCTACCATGGCGCGTTGATAGGTTACCCCGGAATTCTTCAGTCTGAATGGCATCACTTTGTAGCAGAACGTACCCCACTGTGTAACAAATGTAGTTTTCTCCATGTCCTCAGGTGACATTTTGATCTGGTTATAGCCTGAGAATCCGTCCATGAAAGAAAATACTTTATGCTGAGATGTATTGTCAACCAGGATGTCGATGTGCGGAAGTGGAAAATCATCTTTAGGGCTGGCCCTGTTTAAATCTCTGTAATCCACACACATTGTCACTTTGCCATCCTTTTTAGGCACGGGAACAATGTTAGCAACCCATTATGGATAAGAAGTAACAACAAGAAACCCATCATTGAACTGCTTCATAACTTCTTCTTTGATCTTCTCTGACATGTCAGGTCTCATGCGGCGGATTTTTTGTTTTACTGGTGGATAGTCTTCTCTTGTGGGTAGACGGTGTACCACAATGTCTGTATCGAGTCCCGACATGTCTTAGTATGACCATGCAAAGATCTCAACATAATCATGCAATAGCTGAATTAGGTGTTCCTTGACACTCGGGTCTAGATTGGCACCCACTTTGATTTCCTTTTTATCTTCCTCAGTGCCCAAGTTGATTGTATCCAATAGATCCTCATGAGGTTGAATAGCTCTTTCCTCTTGTTGCAGTAATCTGGCCAATTCCTCTGGCACCTCGCAATCTTCCTCACCTTCGTATTCGGCTTGGTAGATCAGATCTTCAGAGTCACTGAAGGCTATAGCATTATCGTTACCCATGGGATCCGGAATGGAAGGGTACCTGTATTTGTGAGTGTGGGTGTGTGTAAGGGAATAGCCATCTTAAAACAAACAAAATGTAAAAGAAATACAATTAGCACAAAAGGTTTATATATGAAAAAGCGTCCATGATTCATTAAATGACATATGAAAATGAAATAAGAACCCTTAAAAATGGACCGTTGTGCCTCGGGTAAGACACAAGGTTGAAAAAGTACGAATTGTTGGTGAATTATTACAGATCCAACAGAAATGTAAAAGATAAATTACTGCGGTATGAAAGTAATTGGGATGAAGTCTTTGGCTTCCCAGTTGCACAGTCCTCCGTCAACAGTAGGAAATATCCAATCTTCCAGGCTGCCATCTTCTTCACTGTCCTCTAGTGCATTAACCCCTTGGTGGCTGATCTTCACAGGTGGCCCTCCGGCACGGGCGCGGCGCACGGTCTTTTGAGCAGTTGAGGTAAACCCCAAGCCAAACTTGTCTGATTTGTAGGGAAAGTCTGGAAGCTTCCCCCAGTTGGTGGATCTGCCTTCTTCCACTACTGCCTTTGCATATTTCAGAGAAGACATCCGAGGTGGAGGTCTTGTGATTACAGGAACTGAGGATACCACTTTGGTCGCTGCTATTTCCTGAGAGACTTCTTCAAAATGTTGGAAAGGGGTTTCAATGAATTCGCCATCCAATTCTACATATCGGAAAGAATTCAGATGACTAATCTTGTATTCCTCTTCCCCATGGACAATTATGATCTTCCCTTGGACAGGGTACTTCAGCATCTAATGCAAAGTGGAGGTGACGGCACCGACATTGTGAATCATGGGGCGTCCCAACAGACAAGAGTAAGAAGGAAGGATGTCCATCAAGTAGAAGGTTGAATTGAACGTCTGAGTACCCACCTTGATCGGGATGTCCACCTCCCCATGGACCATCCTTTTAGAGCCGTCAAATGCTCTTACAATTATGTTGTTGGGTTTTAAAGTTAGCCCCACACAATCCAACCTATCGAGGGCTTTCTTTGGCAATACGTTTAAAGATGATCCAGTATCAACCAAGACATGGGCTAGGGTGGTTCCCCTACACTCCACTGAGACATGTAGTGCATCGTTGTGTTTTCTCCCTTTGGATGTCAAGTCAGCATCGGAGAAACCCAAGCCATTGTCAGTTGTCAAACTGGCCACACACTCTTGGAATTGATCCGCAGACGTCTCTTGCGGTACATGAGCCGTATTCAGAAATTTTACCAAAGCTTTAGCATGTTCCTCAGAGTACAGCAACAATGCTAACATAGAGATTTTGGAGGGGGTCTGCCCTAGTTGTTCAACCACATCATAATCACTCTTCTTGATTATCCTCAGGATTTCTTCCATCTCCTTCTTGGATGTTTCCGGAATAACTAGTGATTGAGCCTTCATCAGGACAAGCTCCTCTTGAACATTCTCTCTTTTATTCTCAGCAGTGGAAGTAGGGATAGGAATTGTATTGTCATTGTTGGTGGGTACACTTGCAGGTAAAATCACAGGAACAAATGTAATCTTCGGAACAACCACGGGTCCAAAGACTGCCTTTGGAGGGGCAATCTCTGGAGAGAAAATTCTCCCACTACGAGTGATTTTTCTTGTTCTGGCAATGTTACTTATGTCGGGATTGTCCTCTTAGGAGCTCTCTTCCTAGGCAGTCTGTTCAATCTATTTGACACCATGGTAGTAGATTTCTCCACCATAATTCCATGGTACCGTTTTATCCGATTTGTAAGCGGTTGGCTCGGGCATTGTTATCTTCAATGGAGTAGTCACTGGAGCAGATGTAATCCTAACGGATCTTTTAGGGACCCTGGAAGGATTGGCGTATATGGTTATTATTGAAACTTCTGGAATTGGAATGGGTGAAACAGAAGCTTTC
Source organism: Vicia faba (assembly GCA_948472305.1). NCBI lineage: Eukaryota > Viridiplantae > Streptophyta > Magnoliopsida > Fabales > Fabaceae > Vicia > Vicia faba. The sequence continues at coordinate 889,535,429 of OX451735.1, forward strand.
TCAAACAAAATTTCCTGGTTATCAATCAGTTGTTGGATATCTTTTTTCAACAGAGGACAATCAAATGATGAGGACAGGCAAGTATGGCAATCTTTGTCATAACTTGGGAAACCCCAGCCTTTAACAAATTCAACTTGATGGTTAGGAGTGGAGTTAACAATTCAGCCACAGTAGCAACAAATAAATCCTCCTCAATAACATTGGCATTGTGTTTATGCCTAGGCATTGGAGCAGAAATAACATTCGGTTTCTCAAGAGCTTCAAATTTAACTTCCTTCGCGTCCATCAGATCTTGAATCTTGTTCTTCAGAGCCCAACAATTGTTGGTGTCGTTCCCTGGACTTTCAGAATGGTATGCGCACCTGGCATTCGAATGGTAGTGGGGAGATGCAGTATTGGGATTTTTAAGGGCCTCTTTTAATATTGCAAGATTCAACTTCAGAATATGTGGTAGGACTTGAGTTAGAGTCATGTTAATCTTGGTGAATTTCCCTACTGGCCTTTCCACCCTTTGCTGATTATTTCTCGGCTGGTTGTTTCTTGGCTGGTCTGATGCAGGATTTTGAATCATAACAGCCCCCACCGTTGGTCGACACTCAGTTCTTCCCTGATTCCTCTGTGCATAGACAGCAGACACTTCCTTCTTTCCAGTGAAGGGCTTTTTACAGCAGTAGAGGCAGACGCGTCTTTCTGAATCTTCCCACTTCTTATACCAGCTTCCACCCTCTCGGCAGTTAGAATCAATTCAGTGAACCCTGCAGAGGAACTTCCAATCAGATGATTAAAGAAAGGACCTGACAACGTTCCCAAGAACATGTCCCCTAACTCCCTTTCAGATAAAGGTGGTTGCACCCTTCCGGCTAAATCCCTCCACTTTTGGGCGTAGTCTTTGAAGCCCTCATTGGAAACCATGGCCATACTCTGGAGTTGAGTACGGGTTGGTGCCAAATCGGCATTGTATTGATACTGTTTATAGAAGGCTGCTGCCAAGTCTTCCCAATTATGGGCATCTGCCCTCTCCAACTGGTAGAACCAATCAAGTTGCGTCCCTGATAAACTATCCTGGAAAAAGTGGACCCACAAGTCTTTGTTTGCAGAATGTGGTTGAATTTTCCTGACATAAGATCGTAGGTGCATTTTGGGACAGGACACCCCATCATACTTGGAAAATAATTGCACCTTAAACTTCGGAGGGATTATTATTCCAGACACCAACCCTAACTCCTCAAAGTCTAGCCCCAGTACTCTCTATATCTCCATAGCAGTTAGACGTTCTTCCAGGTGTTTGTATTTGTCATCGGCCGAAGGGTATTGCTGTTCAGAGTAGTCCTCTTCTTCCTCTTCTTCTGCTTCAGAATCTGATGGCACTGCAGTCTCCTTTCCTTTTATTTCCCCTTCGTCAGAGGTTGCTGGAAATTCTAAGGTCCGTCTGGCTTGTCCCTAAAACCTTATGCCCATGATAACCACACCGGCTGACTTCTTCTTCTTTTTCTCTTTCTCTTTCTCTAGCAGAGTCTTGAGCTCCTCCTGCCCCTTGGCTAAGGTCAAGAGTAGCTGTTGAAATTGTGAATTCTGAGCTTGTAAGTCTTTAACCGTTTGTTCAAGATCCATTTTGTTGAAATAAACAACAGAGGGATGAGGAAACTTGTTGCAAAGACCTGTTTATGCATATGATGAATGATATGTATTCATGCAATGCTTTCAAGGATTTGAAAATTCAAATTTGTGTTAAACAAAAAGGAACGCACATTATATTAATAGAATTTGAGTACATCAATGCCCCTTGGGAAAATTAATACAAAATTCTAAGATAAAAAGGCGTTGCGCATCCTCTTTGGTGCAATGTAGGTGTTGAGAGTCTGCTCTTCGTGAAGTAACCGAGTGAGTTCCAAAACCTTCTTCTCGCTTGCGTAGAATTGGGTTTCAAAAGTATGGGTTCTCCCTTGAGCTGTATCCAACTCCTTTGTAGATCTTCGAGTGATGTTGGCATATCAGGATGTAGGAGGGTGTATGGAACCTCTCCTTCCTTAACAAGCTCTATAATCACTGGGAGAATGGAGGGGTAAGGCATCATAAGACTTTGGGCGCGGGTTTGTACCCACTTGAGGTAGGGCTCAAGGTGGATGGAATTCTTGTGTCCCAATGTCTTACTATCTACCTTGTTTGGCATCCTCCAAGCTCGGATGAACCTTTGTCGAAGACCTTGATTATCATTGTCGAAGTCGAAAACTAAGCCTTGAATCAGCATATCATGTGGGCCATCCCTCCCGGCATAACCAAACTGTCTTAGATCCAAGCAAGGGTTGTAGGTGATGCCTCCCCTAATGCCAAGTAGAGGGACATTAGGGAATTCCCCACAACGATCGACAATGATAACATTCTCTTTGGATCGAGAACACCAATGAATTTCTGAATGTGTAAGTGTTATCAACCTTTGTGACCACCTCAAACCTTGCTCATTCTTCAAGACTAATTGGGGAAGATGAGAAATAAACCATCTTGCCAAGAGAAGAGTGCAACACATGAGAAAACCTCTTTTCCTCATTGTACGAGTGTGAAAAGAGTGTAAGATATCTCCAAGCAATGTAGGCACCAGATTGCGTGACATGAAGATTTTGACAGCACTCACATCTATGAGTTGGTCATGATTAGGGAACAAGACCATCCCATAGATGAGAAGAGCTAAAATCTCCTCAAAATCTTGCAAGTCCAAGGAATTCCAACAGCTTTGGGCCTTCTCAAACAAGAACTTTGCCAAGAAGCCTTTGACACCACTTCTAGTTTCCCAATGGGTTGTGACATCAGATGAGTGCAAGTGCAGGGCTTGAGAAATCTCTTCTGGCTTTGGATCTCTTTCCGTACCGTTTAAAGGTAGTTGATTGAGAATAGGAATCCTCAAGAGTTAAGAAAATTCTTCCAAAGTAGGCACAAGCTGGTAGTCAGGAAATGTGAAGCAGTGATGCAAAGGGTCAAAGAACTGGAAGAGAACCTTCATCATGTCTTCCTCTATGTTGGAAGTGACTAAGTTGAGTAGACGACCATGCCTCTCGGTGAATGGAGAATTCTCAAGAATCCTTGAAGCTAGATCCTTGAGTTGTGGAGGAATTCTTACAAGGTTGATTTGGATAGTTTTCCTGCGAAGTGAATCCATAACCTACAAAACAGGAACAAAGATGAATTCCCAAAATCCTTGAAATGGTTAGTGGATGCATATGATGCTTCATGATGTCCATGATGATATGCACAAGTATATATGTACAAGCAAATCACACAAGTTCCTAGTTTAGGCTTGCATGGGGTTTTATAGGTAAGTACCCTCTTGAAGTTTAGTTGGCTCAACCTGTCCTAGAAATAGTAACCGGGTTCTAAGGAGCTCAAGATCACTGGATTTTTTCCTTGTTCATTGTTTCAATTCAAGCCTCTTGACTGGCGACCGGAATATTCCAAGGAACCAACCCTCAATGAGTATAGTATCGAGTATCTACCAACTTCGGACTGCACCAAAGCCGGTCATCTCACTACATCCTAAAAGGCCAAGTTTGTCAAGTAAATGTTCTAGAAGTTTGTTAGTGCTTCATGACATCACTCAGCAGCCCCGTATTCTCTTTGATTGACTCAAAGGCTACCGGTACCCCCAAATATGTCACACTAACATAGCTATTTCTTAGACCATGTCGGTATACCCCACACAGTTTCCACAACGTATTGCTATTTACCTATAATGTTTCCTAAATCCGGGTATAGGATTCAAACCCAAACAATAGAACCAAAATGTAAAGAAAACAATCAAACAATTGTAAGCAAATAAAGGTGATCTAAACCCTAAGGTAACCCCACTTTTATAAAAAATCCCCAGCAGAGTTGCCAGTTCTGTGATACGGCGGGAGAACTGACTTGAGGTTTTGCGTTTTGTCGCAAATGTCGAGATTTAGCAAGAGTCACCACCGACTTTTATTTTATCCAAAAGGAAAGGTAAAAAAGCACAGGAAAGACCTTTGAGATGTTTTCTTGAGTTCGTGGGGTAGATTATGAAAAGGGAAGGTGCTAGCACCCTTTTCATCCATGGTTTTCCATGGGCTCTTAGTTACTTTCTTAGATCACTTGCTTTGCTTTGAAATTGTTTGAAATGGTGCTTTGTGTTTGGTGTGGTTTTGAAAGTATTTTGAAAAGAGGCCACTCGTTTAGGTAATCTTTGTAATGATTCTCGTTCGTAAGAATGTATACAAAGATGTTTGTCTTTTGAAAAATGTTTCAATGTTTTGTAAATTGTTTGGAAATGTTTTGAAATGTGTGTGTGTTTATTTTTGAAAATAGCAAGGATTGTTTTGAAATGGAGGAAGTAACTTAGAAGCTATCTACCTACTCAAATGTCTTTCTTGTGCATTTTTATTCCTTTGACATTGTTGACTTACCATTAATTTGGTAAGCAAACCTATCTTTGGATGTTAAACGGGACGGACGTGGGTCATCGTATGACCATGATAGCAATGTTGCCAAGTATCTTAGCATTTTTGAGGGACCAAGATCATTTTGTTTTAGGCAACCTTTTGATAGCGTCATCGAGGAACTATGATCTTTTGTTTGTTTTGTTTTGCCAAGATACTTTGCATGCGTAACATGGCCATTTTAAATTAGGCAACCAAGTGGGTGAAACCCTAAGGGTGCTTGTGTGCAAAGTGTGTCATTTTTCATGCATTTGATTTGTCTTGTATTAGGTCTTTTCTACTTGTTTGTTTTTGGTCTTGTCATGCAAACCCTAGTTTACTAAACATGGTATAAAAGCGATAAATTGCGTAAAGATAAACTAAGCTATTACAACAATTATTATGGGAGGGGGGATACAAGTTTTTGAATGGGGATATTGCACAAAATAAACCCTAAAAATACTATTACAACCCAATTGAATATTGTGCGCATTAAATAAATAAACAAGTATTTAAAATGCAATGCAATGTATTTATGCAAAAATGTTTTGGTATTTGTTTAATGTATGAGAAAATAATTTATTTAAACCCTAGAAATAAGAGAAAAAACATTATTATTTTTGAAAGGGGAAAACCCTAATTTTTGATTAAAAGAAAAAAATGTTTCCTATATTATTATTTTGTCCATTTTTGTACAAGAAAATAATAAATAATATTATGTATAAATATTAAAAATTAAAAAAACGTATGAAAATAAATATTTTATGTATATAAATAACATAATAAAAATGTATAGTATTTTTAAATATATTTACAATTTATTTAAGAAAATAAAGTATATTATCCTAATAAACTGTTTTTTATGCCAAAAAATAATAAAAAAATAAAATAAAAGTGTGGAAATAAATAAATTATTTTTGGGTATTTTTTTATAATTAGAAAAATTAAATGCAAGTAATAAATATAAAAATATGCAAGAAAATGCAAAAATATAAGAAAATAGTCAGGGGGTGCAAAAGTAATCCAGGAGGTGTGAATAACAAAAGCAACAGGCCCAAGGCGCCAAAGGCCCAAAACATCATCCGTGTCCTCCAGCTTCCTCCCTGCGCGCGCGTTTTTCTTCAAATTTGTATCTTTCATATGCTTGCACAAAAACAAAATCTTATAACATGAAACATGTAGCATTTAATCTCACGATCCCAACCATATAAAATTTGTAACCTAACTCTCCAAGATCAAGGAGAATTTTAATGGCCCTAATTCGTGACCTAATTATTTCATGAACTTCAAGCTTCAAATTCTCATAGCACAGTTAATATAAATGACAAGTATGCATATGTACAGCTTCACCATGATAAGGGCTACATCTTTTCTTCATAAATCGTGGCTTGAGGATGCCTAAATACAGAGATAGATTTTGAGAAAAATACCTCCTTCAGCTGGATTTGGATATGACAATGTGGGGACTTTGAGGAAGGCCTGAGGATCGTGTGAGCTTCCTTGAACTTCCTTCAAGCTGTTCCAATCCCTAGCTCGCTTTGTGGATGGCCAGAAGTCTCTGCACAAGTCAAGTTGCAAGTTCCAAGTTTGAAAATGGCAATGGCTGAAACAGATCTTACAGAACCAGGACAAGGGCTTGGATAACTTTGATATGATATGGATAAGATGTTTGAAGTGTTGAAACAAAAAACGCACGAGCCACAAATGAAATGGCTATGGTTTTGCAACAACTGGATATTTTGGCAGAAAAATGAAGTTTTTCAGTTTGGGAGTGTTTTGGATGCTAGGCCATCGTGTTAAGCCTTGCAATGAGTAGTCCACTTTTTATCAGTTGTACAAGTTATGACCTCTTTTGCAACTTTTCTTGCATTTGAAGAAAAGTGAAGTGACCAATGCAACCATGCTTGTACTGGATGGCTTGTGAGCTGCAGAGAGTTGGTATACATTGCTTGTGGCCTGTGGAAATTGTTTACATCAAAGGGACAGGTCCAAGGCTCAAGATGGACAAAGTTGCAAAAGCTCACTTTATGAAAACGGCATTGTGCACTTTTGGCCAAAAATGGAATTACAACTTGTACAATGCTTCAAAAGTGAAAATAAAGCCTTTAACCTCTGAGTTTGCATTTAATTATGGAGTTTAGAATGAGTTTAGGACCTGAAAAGTGAGATACAACCATCTTGAATCTGATTTGCAAGTTGATATCTTGTGAAAATGGCATGAACAAAAATGATAAAATGCCAACTTCTCCTCTTCGATTCTCCCTAACCAAAAATGATCTTGGATAGTTCTTGGACATTTTGGAAAGATTGTTATGTGCTCTATAATCCATATTTGAAATTAATTTTGAGATACCTCTTGGAACCAGGTGAAAAATGTCCATGAAGTTGGGTCAAAAACCTGCCTAAATTAGGGCAAATTTTCAATAAGTTATTTAGTTCATGGACCTATGTTCACAAATTCATAACTTGAGATACAAGCATCTTTTGGAAAAAGTTTGTGAAGAAAAGTAGTAGATTTCATGGAGAACTACAACTTTCATGTTGGAAGTTTTCTTTGAATCAAATTGCATCATGGTGAAAAAGTGGTGAAAAGTTGGAAAAAAATAAGAAAATTTTCATACTTAGAAAAATTCTAAGTTATGAAAATTTTCAAATTCAAAACCCTAATTTTCAAAATTGGTTTTCTTGGTGAACAAGTTTCATATTTTGACATATCTTGATGAATTATGACCTTTGGCACTTGATTTTGACCAAAAAGTCAAAGTTTGACTTTTCAGTGTACAGTTGACTTTTGATCAGTTGACTGCAAAATTCATTTGTCAATCCTATGAACTTGAGATCTTTTGAGCCATGTAATTAGGTCAGGATGATTCTATTGAGTCCTTGAAATCATGCTTGAACCCAATTGGTCATTGGCTAGGTTAAAAATCATAAATTGCCCTTTCTCAATCAAAACCCTAATTTTGACCATTTTGCCCTTTTGATGATTTGATCAAATTTCTTGAGGAATTGTGATCCAAACTTGATAAAATGGTACATATGAGTCTAAAATGTTTTTGTAGATAAAAAATTATGAAGTTTGATTGTAAATTGGCCATGGTTGACTTTTTCTCCAATACAGTTGATTTTTCGGTTAATTATCCAATTGACTGATCAAAAATGTGATTCAAGGCTTGAAACTTAACATGAGCAATCTTAGGGGTCCAAGATGGTGTATGAAAGTCACATGAAGCAATCCTTGTGCAAACTCAAACCCTAATTTTGGGTTATCAGTGCAAGATGAGGTGTCTTGAGCTGACCAAACCCTAATCTTGTCTTGAGTCTAAGAAGTCTTGTGAGGAAAATATTGATAAATGAGAGGGAAACTTTTGGGGTACAACAACCTTCTATGTGATGGACATCAGGCCATCATACTCTTTTTTTTTGGGTCGTCCTTGGATCCATGAAGCTAGGGCTATCACTTCTACACTATACCAAATGTTGAAGTATCTGGTGAAGGGGAAGATAGTTACTGTGCATGGCGAAGATGAGTATATGGTAAGCCACTTAAACTCCTTCAGGTACGTAGAGATGGACAGAGAATTTATAGAGACTCCTTGTCAAAACATTAAAGAGGTTCCCCATATTTTAGCGTCAACTGAGACCACTACCAGCACCAAACCTCCTCTGAAGATGGCTTCTCTCAAAGACGCTAGAGAAGTAGTTGAAGAAAGAATGAATACCGATTGGGGACAGCTTCCTGAATTTATCCATAAAACTGACAAGTTTGGCTTGGGCTTTACTTCAGGGGATCAGAAGGCCGTTCGGCCCTCTCGAGTTGGAGGACCTCCCCTACGCATCAACAATCAAGGGGTCAACGCTATTGAAGACAGTGAGGAAGACTTTGACTTTGACATCTGGATTTACCCGACTACCAACGGTGGACCGAACAATTGGACGACCAGAGATTTTATGCCAGTTTCTTTTATTCTGTAGTAATTGTCTTACTTGTTTTCTAAGTTTGTAATGAACAATTTAAACTTTTTGGCCTTGTGTCTTACCCGAGGCACAATGGTTCTATCTGTGAGGGTTATTATATGTCATAAATGAAGCATTGGACGTTCTTTGCATACAAATTTTGCACTCTTTGTTTTTCTTTTCCGCCTTTGCTTTATCAATACAGTTACGCTCTTACACACACTCACATATCAAACTGTAGATCCATATCCACTCTGGATCCCATTGATAACAATCCTGCTATTGCCAGTTATGACTTCGAAAATCCGATCAACCAAGCCGAGGACAAAGGTGAGGACGATTGTGAGGTACCTGGAGAACTTGATAGACTGCTACAACAGGAGGAGAGGGCTATACAGCCTCACGAAGAGCAAGTTGAGACAGTAAACTTGGGCACATAGATAAATAGAAAAGAGGTTAAAGTAGGTTCAAATCTAGAGATTAGCGTCAAATAGCGACTGATACAGATGTTGCACGACTACGTTGAAATCTTCGCCTGGTCATATGAAGACATGCCTGGTTTAGACACAGATATTATGGTACATTGCCTTCTGACTAAGGAAGACTGTGCATCGATTAAACAGAAGGTCCACCGTATGAACCCTAAAATGTCAAAGAAGATCAAGGCAGAGATCATGAAACAGCTCGACACAGGGTTCTTAGCTGTCACCTCCTACCCGTAGTGGGTTGCTAACGTCGTTCTGATACCTAAGAAGGACGGCAAGGTACGGATGTGTGTGGATTACAGAGATTTGAACAGGGCAAGCCCCAAGGATGATTTCCTGCTTCCCCACATTGATGTCCTGGTTGACAACACCGCACAACACAAAATCTTCTCCTTCATGGACGGTTTCTATGGCTACAACCAGATCAAGATGGTCCCCAAAGACATGGAAAAGACAACCCTCGTCATGTAGTAGGGCACCATCTACTACAAGGTGATGCCTTTTCGATTGAAGAATGTTGGGGAAACCTACCAGCGAGCCATGGTCGCTTTGTTCCATGAAATGATTCACCATGAGATCGAAGTTTATGTTGATGATATGATAGCCAGGTCTCAGACTGAGGAAGAGCACCTAGATCATCTCCAAAAGCTGTTTGACAGATTGGAGATATATATGTTGAGGTTAAATCTGAACAAGTGCATTTTCGGGGTAAGGTCCGGTAAGATTCTATGTTTCATCGTCAGTGACAAAGGTATTCAGGTAGACCCCGCAAAGGTAAAAGCTATACAAGAAATGCCAGCTCCCCGTACAGAGAAGGAAGTTAGAGGTTTCTTCGGACGCCTGAATTATATCGCCAAGTTCATTTCACATCTGACTACTACTTGTGAGCCAATCTTCAAGCTTTTGAAGAAAGATCAAGTGGTAAAGTGGAATGATGAATTCCAGACCGCTTTCGAAAGAATCAAGGAATATCTTCAAGAACCACCAATCCTGATGCCTCCAGTTGAGGGGAGACCTTTGATATTATACTTGACCATGCTAGACAATTCAATGGGGTGTGTGCTGGGGCAGCATGACGAGTCTGGTAGAAAAGAGCATGTGATATACTACCTTAGCAAAAAGTTTATCGACTGTGAGACACGATACTCACTGCTCGAGAAAACTTGTTGCACTTTGGCATGGGCTGCTCGCTGACTGAGACAATATATGATGACCGACACTACTATATTGATATCTAAGATGGATCCAATCAAATACATTTTCGAGAAGCCCGCTCTCTCCGGAAGGATATCAAGGTGGAAGATGATCTTAACTGAATACGATATACAATATGCAACCCATAAAGCAATCAAGGGGAGTGTATTGGCTGATCATTTGGCTCATCAGGCCGTGGATGACTACCAATCCATGAATTTTGAGTTCCCGGATGAGAATATTATGCTGGTGACTGACTACGAAGAACCTGGACTAGATGAAGGACTTGGGGAAGGATCCCGATGGTCTATGTATTTTGATGGAGCCTCAAACGCATTGGGTAACGACATTGGCGCTGTAATCATATCTCCCGAGGGTTGTCATACTCCATTCACTACCCGATTGTGTTTCAATTGCACCAATAATATGGCAGGGTATGAAGCATGTATTATGGGTCTTCAAGCTGCTATCAACTTAAGGATCAAGTTTTTGAGTGTATTCGAAGATTCAGCTTTGGTGATAAGTCAGATCAAAGGCGAGTGGGATACGAAGCACCCGAATCTCATTCCTTACAAAGAGCACGTACTGACATTGCTCCCGCACTTTGAGGAAGTAACCTTTGAACATTTCCCATAAGAAGAGAATCAGTTAGCATACGCGTTAGCCACCATGTCTTCTATGTTCAAAATCTGGTGGGACAATGAAGCTCCCTGAATCACCATCGAGAGGTTTGATGAATCGGCACACTGCTGTGAAATCGATACCGAGGAAGTAACAGACAAACCCTGGTTTCATGAAGTCAAAAGGTATCTCGAGGTTCAGGAGTATCCTGAAGGGGCGTTTGTCAATGATAAGAAGTTTCTGAGAAGGTTCGCTGGAAATTTCTTCCTCAGTAATGAAATCCTCTATACACGCAACCATGACTCTACCTTACTGTGGTGTGTAGGCAAGGGTGAAGCAGAGAGGATCATGACAGATCTACATAAAGGCACATTTGGAACCTATTCCAGTAGACACACCATGGCTAAGAAGATCCTACGGGTAGGATACTATTGGTCTACTATGGAAGCCTATTGTTATCAGCACTCTCGAACATGTCACAAGTGCCAAATCTACGCTGATAAGGTGCATGTGCCTCCGGTCCCCTTAAACGTCTTGACAACTCCATGGCCCTTTGCAATGTGGGGCATCAACATGATTGGAGAAATCAGGCCTACCTCTTCTGATGGACATCGCTTCATCCTAGTAGCCATCGATTACTTCACGAAATGGGTTGAGGCAGCTTATTTCGCCACAATAACCAAGAACGTTGTGACGCGATTTATCTGACATAATTTGATCTGTCGATACAGTGTGCCAGTGAGAATTATTATCGACAATGGTACAAATCTCAACAACACAATGATCACCGAGCTCTGTAAACAATTCAAGATACAACATCACAACACTTCTCCCTACCGGCCAAAGATGAATGGCACCGTTGAAGCAGCTAACAAGAATATCAAGAAGATCGTACAAAAGATGACAGTGACATACAAAGACTGGCATGAGATGTTACCATTTGCTCTTCATGGGTACCGTACCTCAGCACGGACGTCGACAGGGGAAACACCCTACTCTCTGGTATATGGCATGGAGGCAGTCCTACCCATTGAGGTTTAGATACCCTCTCTAAGTATTATGAAAGATGCAAGTTTAAACAAAGACGACTGGGTCCAGACACGATTTGATCAACTGAATTTGATCGATGAAAAGAGACTTACTTCTATCTGCCATGGTCAAACGTATCAAAATTGAATGATCAAGGCTTTTAACAAGTAGGTCAGACGCCAATAGTATCGAGTTAGGGATCTGTTAATCAAGTGCATCATACTGCCGCAAGGTGACCCCAGGGGCAAGTGGACTCCCACTTACGAAGGGCCATTTGTGATTAAAAACATTTTCTAAGGTGGAGCCATGATTCTAACCACCATGGACGGTAATGACCTTCCTCACCCTATCAATGCGGACATAGTGAAAAGATACTAAGCATGATAAAAGACCCGCTAGGTTGACTGGCCTAGGCAGAAATAAGGGCTTCCCGGCGAACCAAAAGGGCTCGGGCAAAAATAAGGGATGAAAATGAAAAAAAATATGTACACCCGACAAGTCGAAAACCTGAAAAGGCGACTTGGGCAAAAAGGGGTATCCCAGTGGACCAGAAACCCGAAAGGGCGGTCTAGGAAAAAGTTAGGGATGAAAAGCGTATCACTATGTCCCATTGGATCACCTTGCGATCTGACCTCATTATCAACTATCAAGCTCAAACGGCATCAATCAATCTAATCAGCTTCGAACAAGAAGCAAAGTGAGGAGACGCTCGAAGGCATAGTGGCAATAGGGGATTTGAAACCCAATGGGATTGTTGCACATAGCCGTTTCTTTTCGTTGTACATAATATTGTATATCCTTCATTTTAACGGCGGCGTTCTCTTACTAGAGCGTCAGCTTCCTTGTACAAAAACGCCTGTTATAGGGCAACTTTGACATTAATACAAGTCAATTTTACAAAACTTTTCTTTTTCTATTTTGTTTTTGCAAGAACGTCCAATGATTTATTCTTGACATATGCTCTTAAATATGATTACTGTTCATAAATATTTGTATAGAAAAAAGAAATACAATTGCTCATAATTTGAGAAACAGGGACGAAAAACTAAAATATCAAACCCGACAGTTACTTTGTCCAATAGGTACCAGGGAAAAGACGACTTTGGAGTACAGTCATCAGTACATGTGACCTTGTGACACCTATACTCCCCACAGAGTAGAAGTAATCAAGGTGTTGATATCAGTTCTCTCAAAAAGGGAGGTAATCTCATTAGCCAAGGGTCATCCAGAAACCTGACACCTATCTCCCCTAGTCTAATTTCATAGTCAGTAGTGGATCATCAAAAATTTATGACTCCCCAAGAAAAGTTTATTTCTCTGGATACATGAGCTCAATCCCCGACAGAGCCCATCACTCCAGCTATTGGAAATTCACCTTTCAAGTTGTTCCCCGCAGAGTTATTCTCAAGCAGAGTCTCTCCCCGACAGAATATTCGTAAATAAGGAGCAAATCCCCATCGTAGTCACTTCCATTCATCATCCCCAGCGGAAGTAGAAGAGCCATATTTCTCTACACCAGTCAGGAATGCTATTTTCTCCAGCAGCAGCCAGGGATTTATTTTCCCCGACTCGGATATGTCACAACTAACATCTCATGATCATACACCATGACATGCACATACATATCACATACAGCATAATCTCGTTTATTTTGAGAACATCATCTCACAATGCATTTCATGCATCGCATATAACTAACCCTGTTATCTTTTCAGGAAACACAATTATCACCAATAATTCCAATAGTTATACGTGTCATATCTGCAGGCAACCAAGAGAAAATCAGTTCCCGAAACCAAATGGGTCAACTAATCTACATGATCAAACGAAGTAACCCTACTATCCAGGTTCCTTCCTACAAGCCCTACTACCCAGGCTTTCATTTCGAAGTAACCCTACTATGCAGGTTCCTTCCCACAAGCCCTACTACCCAGGATTTCATCACGAAGTAACCCTACTATCCAGGTTCCTTCCCACAAGCCCTATTACCCAGGCTTTCATCTCGAAGTAACCTTACTATCCAAGTTCCTTCCCACAAGTCCTACTACCCAGGCTTTCATCTCGAAGTAACCTTACTATCCAGGTTCCTTCCTACAAGCCCTACTACCCAGGCTTTCATCTCGAAGTAACCTTACTGTCCAGGTTCCTTCCCATAAGCCCTATTACCCAGGCTTTCATTCCAAAGTAACCTTACTATCCAGGTTCCTTCCCACAAGCCCTACTACCCAGGCTTTCATTTCGAAGTAACCCTACTATCCAAGTTCCTTCCTACAAGCCCTACTACCCAGGCTTTCATTTAGAAGTAACCCTACTATCCAGGTTCCTTCTCCCTTATCTCCAGACAACAGGTTACAACGTTGTAAGGCCTGGACCTGATCAGATACGGTCGATTTCACATTTCCCCAGCGAGTGGCTATACAACATGGAACCTGACCAGATATGCATCCTACTTTCACCCTCCCCAGTTAGGAGATAATTCCCCAGTAGAGTAATGGGCAACCGAAGCTCCTAGACTTTACATCCCAGTGCATAAGTCCATGTTCCCCAATGAAGTCCTCCTCGACAACAGGAACAAGATTTCTCGCCAAGGAATCCCACATACAACCAACATTTTCTGGATGGAATCTACAAGCCCATCTCCAACAATTCTCCATCATTTCTACAAATGGCATCTTTTAAGCCCATTCCCTGCACAATCAACCACCACATCATCTGGTGCAAGTTTTCGGCCACTCTAGTGTTCAATCATCTTCCACCTTCAGATCACGAAAGGCAGATCAGCCAATCTACATCCTCAGGCTTAAGACGATTGAACAGGGGCAGCTGTTGCACCCCAAAATTTGCCCTCTCATTTTCTCAATATTTCTCTCATGTGTGATTACAAAAACACGTTTAAAGAAATAAAGAAAATGTAAATTTTTGAAGATGCTAGTGTGCCTTTTGATTTGGTCAAGAAACAAGTTGTCTTCGATTTAGAAAAGCTTCGATTGGGCAATACAGTCTCCCTTTGATCCATAAGCTGGGCATATGATTTCCTTCGAGGTGGCCTCCTTCGATTCGCAAGTTGGACCACTAAACCCTTCGTAGAAACGTACTTAGAGCATACTTTGTTTGGAAATAAACGTTTCTGTGTGGTGATGAATCTGGTCGAAGTGATCAAAACGAAAGAAGGGAGTATTCAAGGAGTCTTGTTGACTAAATCCCATGCGCTGCCAGGGTTAAGCCTAAGGTGCTGTCCATGAAACTACAAAACTGATGCACGATAGTCCTGCATTGCTGCCCTATTCCTTGCACCAAAATGGAAACAAAAGACTATCCCTCGAAAGCCACAAAGGCAATATACTCCTTTTGTTTGAACCTTTTTGTTTTCCCTCCCTAAGCATCAACTCAATCCACCTATAAAAAGGAGGCATCAGCACACGTACAAAGGGGCCTGAAGATCTTTTGCAAGAAAACACTTCTGAAATCTCTCAAAATTCTCAAACACTTCTCAACATTTTCCTTACACACTAGGAGGAAACCTCCGATTCATTCTCCAAGTATCCATCAAATCACCCTTCGACCCACTCACCCAATTATCATACAATAGGCTTTTGGGTTCGTCCCATCACTTGTGATAAAATATCTTCCGACCCACTCATACCACCCCTTTCAACCCAGTCATCACTTCCGTTAAGTAGCAACTAGACTAGCCTCAGGGGACTCCCAACGAACCCTCATTTTCCATCAGAGAAAGCCAGTACCTCTCCCTTCGATTTAATAACCTTAAGAGGTAAGTTTTCTTTCAAGCTTGAGTCCATTTTATTTTAATATCATGAACATATGCCAATATAAAAAAATAGAGACATTTCCAAACTATTGTTTTAGCCTTCGATGCTGACTGCCTGTAGGATAAGCATAGACATTTCTAGATTATGTTTTAGATTCTGACTGCCTGTGTGTCAAAAAAGAATCAGCCTTAGTCTAGTTAGGGCTTGGACTTTGAAACCCATAAGTTTTCATGCTAACCCCTGGATCGTAGTTATATCTGGATGTTGTATTTTTTGGACTGTAAGACAGGTTGGTTGTACTCTTCGATTGGCTTTCGCATAAGCTCTTCGAATCATACTCTGAAGACCCAATATGCATACAAAGGGCCAGCAAGGAGCATGTGGAAAAGTATGAATGTTGTTGCTTCTGAGCCTCAAGCGAAAGGAAGAACTACATTGATTTCTAGGAAGAATTGAAAAGCGTGACCATCTTGATTCCAACTCTCAGTCGAAGGAGTCATAAATCCAAATCGAAGGATATCAAGAAACACAGATTCGAAGGGTGTTTCAATCCAAATCGAAGGAAGTCAAGAAACGCAGATTCGAAGGGTGTTTCAATCCAAATCGAAGGGTCCATTTCACTTGCATTTATTTTATTTTCATCTTTGTATTTCCACGCAATTCGATATGGTTGTAATAGCGTAGTTTTTATTTCTTGCATTTTTTATTACCTTTTGTACAAATGCTAGTAATTAAGTGTGTATGGCAAGGTATGAAAATCAACAAATAGATCACCTTAATCAAGACTAAATGCATGCAATCAAACTCACTTGCACACTAGCACCCTTAGGGTAATCCCACTTTGTTTCCTATCGAAAAAATAGTCATGTCCCTCGAACATGGGCGTTTTAGCAAAAGACCCTCGATAAAAGATCGTAGTCCCTCGATGACCCTCGATGTTGCCTTCGGTAAACGATCTGGTCCCTAAAAAATGACATTGCTAAAACGTCCCATAGGTTGCCTTCTATGACTATACAAATGTCCCAACACTCGTCCCTTCACATCCAACGATGGGGCTTCTTACCAAAATAATGGTAAGATAGCAACATCTAAAGGAGGATGAAAAGAACATCTAAAGAACTTTTGAGTAGGTAGGTTCGCTCTAAGTTACTCGCTTGCTCACAACAAAAACACTTTTACACACCCATGCTCTCGTTTTTTTTATAAATATTTTCGAAAGACAACACTTTGTACGCATTCTTATAGAGACGAGAACCATTACAAAGACACCTTTTCAAATCACTTTCAAAAACACATTTCACAAACACACCTTTGAACTATTTTCCAAACAAACACTTTATACGCGTTCTTATAGAGACGAGAACCATTACAAAGACGTCTTCAAAATACTTTCAAAACCCACACCACAAGCACATTCAAACAAAAGCAAGTGATCTAGCGAGTAACTAAGAGCCCATGGAAAACCATGGATGAAAAGGGTGCTAACACCTTCCATTTTCATAATCTACCCCTCGAACTCAAGAAAACATATCTAAAGGTCTTTCCTATGCTTTTTCTCCTTTCCTTTTGGATAAAAGAAAAGTAGGTGGCGACTCTTGCTAAACCACAACATTTGCGGACACAAACGCAAAACCTCAAGTCAGTTCTCCCACTGTATCACAGAACTAGCGACTCTGCTGGGGAGTTTCTTAAAGTGGGGTTACCTTAGGGTTAGATCATATTTACTTGCTTTCATTATTTGATTTGTATGCTTTACATTTTGTTCTTTGTTTGGGCTTGCTTTGATCCTCCACCCGGATCTGGGACACCTTCTTAGGTAAATAACAATAGATTGTGGAAACTGTACGGCATAAACCGATATGGTTGAAACAATGGCTATGTTAGTGTGACACATTTGTGGGCACCTGTATCTCTCATGGTGAATCAAGGAGAATACGGGGCCGCTGAGTGGCGTCATAAAGCACTAATTGACTTTAGAATCCTAATTGAATAAACTTGGCCATTAGGACGTAGTGAGATAATCGGTTTTGGTGTAGATCTGAAAATTGGTTGATACTCGATACTACACTCATTGACTCTGCTTGATTTTGCGTTTTGATGCTTATATCCAGAGTTGCCATTATTAGGGTTTGAAAGGTCGTTTTGGGGCTTCTTGATACAGGTGAAATTGGCCTAAACAAAGGGTACCATCATACTCGTGAGGTCAAAACAAATAGTTGATGTAGCCATAATTGATTTATCATGCCTGTGTTGGATTTTTGAGATTTACAGTTTCTTAGCCATAGACGTTGTCCGTAGGTATAAGTTATATACCTAAGACAATAGGTAGAAGGAAGAAGACGGTGATTTGTCACCATCCTATTGAACCATTCAAACCAGCGCGCGCGTTTTCTGTTTTACCCACTAATCCACTTTGCTTTTATATAATATTGTTTATTTTCATTATAATAACAACTAATACATGTAGCGCAAATGGCAAGAGTACACACGCTGGGTAGTGGGAGGACCTGGGTTCGATCCCAGGTCCCAACAAATTCTATTTTCTTGTTTTATTTCCACATATTCAAGGCACTACTTGTCCAAGCATCCCATCGTACGCCCCACAAATCCGGCCAATGGATCATTGTTGATCAGATCCAACGCTTCACCAAAGCAGGACAATGGTGTACTCTCAAACTTGCGCATTAGGGAATCTCACGCCTAGGATGGGCTGAGAAGTTATTGGGCCTAAGTAGTTTCAACATGCACCCCCCTGATTTCTTCAATACAGGCCCTTTTCAAATCTTTTTATTTTTAATTCTTTTTTGATTATTTCCTCAATTATTTTCTTTTAATTAACATCAAAAATCATATATTTCTTATTTAATAAAAAAAATCACAAAAACACCAAAAAAACTTTTTCATAATAAATATTTTGTTTCCTTGAATTAATTAATTTAATTTAATTAGGGCATTTAAATCTTGTTTTTGTAAATTAAAATCAATTAGAAATTAGGGTTTAATTTTGTATATAATTAATTTTTCTTCAAAAAATAACTTAAATATTTTTCTCAATTAGATTTTTAGGTTTTCTAATTATTCTCGCATTTAATTCGTCGCGCACATTTTAATTACTTTTTTATTATTTTTGTAACTATTCCGAGTTTGTAATAGCTTTAATTAGGTTTTAATTCCGCCTTTTATTTTACAATAAAAAATAATTATGTATATGCGAATGCCATGTATTAGCTAGAACTTTAAACTTTCCGCATTTTAATTTCCGCAATTATAAACTGTTAGATGTATGCTAATAGGATTGTATGGAAAGACTAACTGAAAATTAATACGGTAGAAAACCGTAAATGTGCAAACACAAATTAAATGAAAAAATTAACTCGTACATGCTCACTCCTAGGGTTTACTCCACTCCGGTTGCTTTCGGTAAACGGTCATGAAGTATAGGGTTTGTTAGTGGTTGTCTTCTAGACCCGAAAGATCTCAAATGACCCATTCGGATGTTGCCTCGGAAAAAGATCTTTAGGGCTTTAGGATGATTACTAACACCTCCTGACATTGCTTTTGTGACTGTATCTGTCCCTTCAAACGTCCCTTAAAACTCCAACGATGGTGTTACCTATTCCTTAATAATGGGATAGCGTTGTCAAAAGGAAAATGAACAGACTTTTTTCGAGTAGTTAGAAAACTCTTAAGTACTTGCTCAGATTATCAAACAAAACTTTTCACACAAACACTTTTTCAAAACAATTTTCAAAACAACTTCATCACACCCTTGAGGACTGATACACGGGTTATCACGAAGTAAACTTTTTTTAAAAACAAGCACACACACAAGCAATTTTAAAATGAGCAAGTACCTAAGAGCCCATGGAAAACCATGGATATAAAGGGTGCTAACACCTTCCTTTTCAATAATCTACCCCCCCCCCCCCCCGGTACTCAAATATTCTCGAAAAAAGTTTTTTCTGTTCTTTTTCCTTTTCCTTAGTTGGATGAAATAAAAGTCGGTGGCGACTCTTGCTTACCGCGACATTTTACGAACAAAAAACACAAACCAATATAACAGTCGGTTCTGCTAACGTATCACAGAACTGGTGACTCTGCCGGGGATTAAAATAAAGTAGGGTTTACCTTAGGATCTAGGTCATTTCAAAATTTCTTTCTTGTTTGTTTGCTTTATTCTTAAAGGGTTTTGCTTGGGTTACTATAGATCCTACACCCGGATCTGGGGGAACTTTTTAGGTAAACAACAATAGATCACGGAGAATGTATGGCGTAGACCGATATGGTTTAAGTGATGGCTTTGTTGGTGTGGCACTTTGGTTGGTACTGGTATCCTTCGTGGGGAAACGAGGAGAATACGGGGCCGCCGCGTGGTGTCGTGAAGCACTAATGGACCTTAGAACCTTAGTTGAACAAACTTGGCCATTAGAAAGTAGTGATATAGCCGGCCTGGGTATGGATCTGAGGATTGGTTGATACTCGATGCTACACTCATTGAGATCAAACTTTCGGGATATTTTGGCTGCAAGAAAATATTGATTGAATTGATAAAACGCCTGATAAAGGATGATCAGTGATATTGAGAATCTTTAGAACCCGGTTACTTTTCTAAGAAAAGTTTGAAACCAACTAAACTTCAAGAGGGCATGACCTTAAAACTCAAGCAGGCCTTAAACCTAAGGACTTGGTGTGATTTGTCTGTGTTTGCTATACCCGTGGTTTATCATTACATCATGCATCATAACATAGCATCCATTCTTATTGCACTTACCATTTCAAGGACCAAGGGAATTTATCTTTGTTCTATTTTGCAGATCATGGCTTCCGTTCGTAGAAACACTATCTGAATCAGCTTTGTGAAGATACCTTCCCAACTCAAAGAGCTAGTATCAAGGGTTTCTGAAACTTATGCGTTCACCAAGAGACATGGTCGACTTCTCAACCTGGTTACTTCAAACATTGATGAAAAGATGATGAGTGTACTCTTTAAGTTCTTTGATCCCAAGCACCACTGCTTCACCTTTCCAGACTATCAGTTGGTGCCTACCATGGAAGAATTCTCTTAGCTGTTGGATATACCCATCCTTGAACAGTTTCCATTCACAGGTCTGGAAGAAGTTCCTAAGCCATAAGTCATTTCCTCAGCTTTGCATCTGAAACGGGCCGACGTGGTATCCAATTGGGAAACAAGAAGCGGAGTCAAGGGTTTTCTAGCCAAGTTCCTGATAGACAAGGCTTAGCTGTTTTGGGATGATATGGATTTTCAGGCTTTTGATGAGGTCTTGGATCTTCTAATATATGGGTCAGTACTATTCCCTAATCCAGACTCATTCATAGATGTGAATTCTATCAAGATCTTCCTCTCTCGCAACCCTGTGCCTACCTTGCTCGGAGATATTTTGCATACTCTCCATACTCGTACCATGAAGAGAAGAGGAGTTCTTATGTGCTGCATGCCATTGCTGCCGAGGTGTTTTATTTCTCACCTCCCTAAGTCTGTACTGACGAATGAAGAAGGTGTGGGTTGGTCACAAAAGATAATGTCACTCGTTCACATGGATATTCTCTGGTGTTCCCGAGCTATGGAAAACACTACTATTATTGACCGATGCAGGGAGTACCCTAATGTCCCATTACTTTGCATCATAGGGGGTATAACCTAAAATCCTTGTTTAGCTCTGTGACAATTTGGTTATGCTCGAAGAGATGGTCCCCATGAGTTACTTATCGATGGCATTATATTCAACTATGAGGATAATGTTCAAGAGTATCGCCGAAGGTTCATACGAGCTTGGGGCGTGGTAAACAGATCTGGCGCCAAGGCTTTGGGGCCAAAGGCTTCCATTCCTATGGAACCTTACCTCCAATGGGTACGAGCTCGCGCCCAGAAACTTATGATGCCCTATATGGCCATTTTACCAGTGATTATGGAACCCACTACTGAAGGGGGTATTCCTTACACGGTTCTCTATCCTGATATGCCCACTGATCTTAGAGAATTACAAAGGTCTTGGATTCAGTTGAAGAAAGAGAGGGATACTTATAGGGATCAGTTCTATGCCCAGGAGAGGAAGGTTTTAGAGCTTACAAAGCAGCTCCATGAGGAAAGAGGACTCAATGTATATCTCGGCACGAAGAGGAAGCATCCATGGGAATTTTGATTTTTCTAGTTTTAGATTTTTTTTTAATTGTAATGCCTAAAAGGTATTTGAACTTTGAATTCAACTAATAAAATATTTGTTTCATTTTGGTTCGAAAATTTAAATTTCCCAAAGTCTTTGAAATCATTGCATACGCACCCCATCCATAGCATTGCATAAACATGTATCATTACAGGTTTCTCATTGTGATCGGTGGAATGAGAACTGACTGTTTTTTAAGCTGGTTTCGCGAAATGTCGCGGTAAGCAAGAGTCGCCACCGTCTTTTATATTCTCCAACATTGAAAGGACAAAAGCACAGCAAAATTCCTTATTCGAGAATGTTTCTCGGTTCGGGAGGTAGATTTATAGAAAGGGAAGGTGTTAGCACCCTTTCTATCCATGGTTATCCATTGGCTCTTAGGTACTTGCTCTTATGTTTTCAAAATTTGTTTGCTTTTCAAATGTGTGTGGCTTTTTGAAAAAGTTTCGTTTGAAAGTTTTCTGAATAACTCTTGTATCTGTCCTCAAGAATGTTTGAAAAATTGTTTTGAAAGCTTTTTGAAAGTGTAAGGTGTGAAAAGTATTTTGTTTTGTTTTTGAAAAGAGCAAGTATCCATGAGTCATCTACCTACCCTAAGGAATTAGGCTGTGTAAAAGTCCTTTAGGTAGTGCCATCCCACCATTGAGAGGTAGGTAGCACCACCGTTGGAGGTGTTCGGGTCAATTCGATTGTAGGGACAGTGTGGTCACCGAAGAAACAGTAGGACACCTTAGAAGCTACCCTTATGTCCTTGATCCTTTTTTAATCCGAGGCAACCGTTTCGAGGCAACTGGATCATGGACATAAGGACTGCTAAGACGTCCTATACTTGACGACCACGTTTCGAAGGCAACAAGTGAGGCGTACCCTAGAAGTGGTGTGTGTATTTGTGTGTTGTATTCATGTTATGTTTGTCTTTGTAATTAGTGAGCTACGAGTTGTTTTTATTTACATACATTCTTTCATGCAAGTTTAGCAGTTAAGGGATGCAGAAAGTAAATTGCGGAAAAATAAATCCTACGCTATTACAAGGCCGCCAAAAATTACAAAGACCCGTTTTTTAGTAAATAAGTACGGAAAGTAAATAAAAACAGTAAAAGTCCTAATTACTATTACATCCGGAGGCAATTACATAACAATCCAAAATAAGGAATTAAAATTAAAATGCGCGCGAAAGAAGAATCGGGAATGTCTTAAGGGTGTTGACCCTTTTAGAAAAGAAATTGATTTTTTTGTCTTTTTTGTAATTAAAGTGAAATTAAAACTAACTAATGACTAATTAATTAATTTAATTAAAAGAAAATATTTTTTGTTTTTGTGTTTTTATGAAATAAAAGAAATGGAATAAAATTAAAAGTTAACTTTTACCTAATTCTAGATTTATTTTAATTTTTTAAGAAAAGGAATTAAAATGGCCTAATTAAACTATTTTAGTTAATGTTTATTTACAAAATAAAATAATAATAATAATAATGATGTAATTCTATTTTTTTTGATTTTTATGAAAATATGTTAATTAAGTTAATTGTTAATAATAAAAATAATTAAAAGGTTAGCAATTAAAAATAAGAAAAAATGACAAAACAAAATAAAAAAAGAAGTAAAACCAAAGGGCGTGTGGGCTGAAATGGAGGTGCAATGCTGAAATTGTGGCCCATTAGCAAGAAGCCCTGTTTGACTTTCCTTGATTGCTTGCAGCGCACTTGACTCCAGAGTATGGTATTCTGCACCTTTTGTCCTTTGGATCTGTACTAATGACACATGGTTGGCGCTTTGGATGAGGTTTATGGTGTTCCTCCTTTGAGAATCTGCACATGAAAGCAATGAAAAAAAATGATATGGAAATTATAGGGGACCTGGGAAGAACTTACAGCGCGGTCTGAGCCTCAGGACTTGGCAAAGGTTGCTTTAGCTTCAGGGTGTGGCAAGGAATAGAACCACGTGCTTATTTTGATCTGAAGATGCTCGCAACTATGTTTTAGAACTCTGACTTTTTGAATAATTTTTGGTTTTGCTCTTGGCCGTTTCTGCACACACCCTTTTTTTGAATGAGGTTGGGAAGGCTTGTATATATAGTAATGAATGAGAATCAGTCACATGATGAGCCTTTAACCATTGCAATTATACTTGAGATTTTGCCATAACCAACATTGAAACAACTTGCCTTTTGTGTCAAAATTTGAATTTCTATGCCCATAATAGGCCTTGCACGAATTTGGAAGGTATTTCAAGGTGATTCAAAGCTAATCAACACAAAATATATCCCTCCCTTAATTTCTTTGATTTTTATTTGAATTTTAAAGATTTAAAATGAATTAAATCGCATAAAATTAAATAAAAATGGAAAAATTAATTTTAAATCTTGAAATAAATTGTGGGACACGTGGGAAGCATGGCCAAGCTGAAACAAGTGGAAAACGTGGGGCCCTTTTGTCAAAAATGAAGTTTCAAGGATAGTTGACTTTGGCCATTTCACAAAAATTTCCCAACTTCTCCAATGCATATCTTGCTCATTTTTGAAGCTATGAACATGTTCTTGGACATTTTGGAAAGGTCTTGAAGTCCTCTAACCAATGTCTTTGGTCCCATGTCATTTTGATTTACCAATCTCAAGTTATGGTCTTTGACTTAAAGTCCCTTTTTGTTGACTTTTGAAAATGACCTATAATGTTGAAATTGATAACTTTTTGTGAGAGCATTTCTTGGACTTGGAATGTGAAGATTAGTTGTAGGAAATGTCTTCCCCTTCAAGATGAGAATTGGATGGGATTTTTCTGATGAACCATGAAAAAGTTATGCCTTGGTCAAGTTACAGTTGACTTTTCAGCTGTCCAAAAATAGAAACTTTTGCATCTTGATGATTTTTGAGCCATGCTTGTGGAATCATGATCAAGAATTGATCAAATGATGATTGTGGCTTCAAAATAAGATGTTGACCAAAATTTTTGACTTTTGACTGTCAAATGACCATTTTGCCCCTATAGTTGACTGTTGAGCAAATGGGACTTTTGACTGTGCAACTTGACCTTGTGAGCCTTGAAACTTGACATGTGGATGCTTGACAATGTCCATGAGAATATGGGACTTGATTGGGCCCTTGAAAACCTGAACTTCCTTGTAAGAGCCAAAACCCTAATTTTGCCTGCCTTAGGAGGATGGTTGACTGTGTAGCCCTTGAGTAGACTTAGAACCATTGGAGGTGATGCTTGTCAAATATTGAAGAATATGGGAGGGGAAATTTTGGGGTACAACAGTTGCCCCTGTTCAATCTTCTTAGAGCTGAGGATGTAGATTGGCTTGTGTGCCTTTCGTGATCCGAAGGTGGAATATGATTGAACACTAGAGTGCCTAGAAATTTGCACTCACATAGTACAGTATAAGCAGTGTGATGTCGGGAATGGGCTTACAGATGCCATTTGGAGAGATGATGGATGGGAGGATGGGCTTAAAGATTCCATCTGAAAGTGTGACAGAACCTTGTCGGGAATGGGCTTATAGATGCCATTTGGAAAGATGGTGGATAGGTGAATCTGAATAAGAAATAGAATAGCTTCCGTTTCTGGAGCATATCTAGTTTGTGTCTAATTGCTGACGTCTGAATAAATGGTAGAATGACCGCCGTGTCTGGTATATCCATACTGCATGAGTAACAGAATGTCATCCGAGTCTGGATCGTATCTGGACTGAACAATAGAATAGCATCCGGGATGGAGCATCTCTAAGTTGTCTATAGAAGTTTGAATCTGAATAAGAAAATGAACAGCATCCATATCTGGAGCATTTCCAAGTTATCTCTGAAAGGAAATCCGGAATGAGTATCAGAACGTCGCCATGTCTGGGTCACATCTGAACTATATCTAGAAGGAGTCTTGAATAAGCAAAAGAACAGCATCCATATCTGGAGCATTTCCAAGCTATCTCTGAAAGGAAATCTGGAATGAGTATCAGAACGTCGCCATGCCTGGGTCACATCTGAACTATATCTAGAAGGAGTCTTGAATAAGCAAAAGAACAACATCCATATCTGGAGCATTTCCAAGCTATCTCTGAAAGGAAATCCGGAATGAGTATCAGAACGTCGCCATGCCTGGGTCACATCTGAACTATATCTAGAAGGAGTCTTGAATAAGCAAAAGAACAGCATCCATATCTGGAGCATTTCCAAGCTATCTCTGAAAGGAAATCTGGAATGAGTATCAGAACGTCGCCATGCCTGGGTCACATCTGAACTATATCTAGAAGGAGTCTTGAATAAGCAAAAGAACAGCATCCATATCTGGAGCATTTCCAAGCTATCTCTGAAAGGAAATCCGGAATGAGTATCAGAACGTCGCCATGCCTGGGTCACATCTGAACTATATCTAGAAGGAGTCTTGAATAAGCAAAAGAACAACATCCATATCTGGAGCATTTCCAAGCTATCTCTGAAAGGAAATCTGGAATGAGTATCAGAACGTCGCCATGCCTGGGTCACATCTGAACTATATCTAGAAGGAGTCTTGAATAAGCAAAAGAACAGCATCCATATCTGGAGCATTTCCAAGTTATCTCTGAAAGGAAATCCGGAATGAGTATCAGAACGTCGCCATGCCTGGGTCACATCTGAACTATATCTAGAAGGAGTCTTGAATAAGAAAAAGAACAGCATCCATATCTGGAGCATTTCCAAGCTATCTCTGAAAGGAAATCTGGAATGAGTATCAGAACGTCGCCATGCCTGGGTCACATCTGAACTATATCTAGAAGGAGTCTTGAATAAGCAAAAGAACAACATCCATATCTGGAGCATTTCCAAGCTATCTCTGAAAGGAAATCCGGAATGAGTATCAGAATGTCGCCATGCTTGGGTCACATCTGAACTATATCTAGAAGGAGTCTTGAATAAGCAAAAGAACAGCATCCATATCTGGAGCATTTCCAAGCTATCTCTGAAAGGAAATCTGGAATGAGTATCAGAACGTCGCCATGCCTGGGTCACATCTGAACTATATCTAGAAGGAGTCTTGGATAAGAAAAAGAACAACATCCATATCTGGAGCATTTCCAAGCTGTCTCTGAAAGGAAATCTAAAATGAGTATCAGAACGTCGCCATGCCTGGGTCACATTTGAACTATATCTAGAAGGAGTCTTGAATAAGCAAAAGAACAACATCCATATCTGGAGCATTTCCAGGCTATCTCTTCAATCTCTTTAATGTAGATATGCCCTGGTTGGATACAGGAATCGAATCTGGAATTGCGACAATTGATAGTAACCGTCATTGGATTGACCTTTTTCCTGAAAAGGCAACATCAGTTATATGCAATGTCATGATGCATGAACTGCATGATTTTAAGATGTTCTCAAAATAACTGAGATTTATGTTGTATGATGCGTATGCATGCTATAATGTATGAAGATGTGATGTTTATGAATGTATTTTCGTCTAGGAAAATAAATCCTTGACGAATGCCGGGGAGATAACTCCTGGGCTGATGCTGGGGAGTGAAATTCTTCATTTCCACTGGGGGTGATGGTTGCAAGAATACCGGTAGGAGAAGATGACTCCGTTGGGGAATAAACTTGGCGAATAGATTACTCTGCGGGGAATGCTCTGTGGGAAGAGAGGCACTTTGCTGAGATGTTGCTGATAACTCCACTGGGGATACCGTTGATAAGTTTTGTTGGAAGTTTTGATGAACTCCGCTGGGGGTAGGAAGAACTTCGCCGAGGACGATCTTTCCGTGGCAATTGGCTGAGGATAACCCAGTTATAAGCTCTGGTGAGGAGTAATCTTCTGAATAAAACCGGGAAGAGGCACTCGCACTCTGCAGGTGATAAGCTTCCAGAATCTACTGGGGGTAAGCTTCCTGAATCTACTGGGGTGATTGATTGAGTTCTCCTTGGGAGATCTTTTCAGATTGGACTGGGGAATGGCTCCACTGGATGTCCGGTATTCCACCGGGGAACAATCTTAGATCAAGACTGCTGGGGATGCTTGTTAGGAATGTCTGTATACTCTGTTGGGGAATATTGAGATCTTCGGGGAATGATCCAACTTCCTTGAGGTTGACTGCAGGCTAACTCTGCTTGGGGAGAGTATCGCTGACTTGCTGGAGATACGGTGCCTTGTTAGGACTGACGGGAGGACAACTGCTTGGGGAGAATTGTTGAATCTTGTCTTACTCGGCGGGGAGTGAAGGTATCTGGGTTACATTCTTCAGCCGAACTTACCTTGGTACCTTGGTGGACAAAGCAACTGCACAGCTCGGACAATTCTTATTGCCCCAGTTTCTGCGGGAGAAGAAGGCCTATGAGGTGTTTAATAACCATCGATGGACAACTCTTCTTCTGGTAGACAAGTGACGAGATGACGGGACATAGTCGTACGCTTTGATCCCTAACTTTTTCCTGGACTGCCCTTTCGGGTTTTCAGTCCACCGGGATACCCCTTTTTGCCCAAGCCGCCTTTTCAGGTTTTCGACTTGCCGGGTGTACAGATTTTTTCATTTCATCCCTTATTTTTGCCCGAACCCTTTTGGTTTGCTGGGAAGCCCTTATTTTTGCCTAGGTGTGTCAACCTAGCGGGTCTTTGATTGTGCGTAGTATTTTTTTTCGACTATGTCCATGCTCTCAGGATGCAGGGAGGTGCCCCTGTCAGAAGTGTTTTGCCATGCCACCAGAAGATGTTTGATCAGGCAAGATTCGTTGCTGGAATGCCCTAAGTGACTTAGGCGGAGATTTGCCCCAGGCTATTTGGCATTTTGAGAGATTCCTTGAATCTTGACTGGACTGCCCCAGATGATAGACAATGACCATGCCGTGCCCCTTGATTGGAAGTGCTTTTGTTCGCTGGATATTCTTCGTGCGAATTTCCATGCTGTTCGAACAAATAGTCATATGCAAACAATGTTATTTTAAGAATGCAAATCTTATGTCTGTCTTGAAGTTTTTGAGAAATGCATTTTTCATAAAAACAAGTGATTTTTGTAAAATGTGATGTCAACTCATTATTTTATAGCAAACCTTAAGGAGTCAGGATACCTTTCGTAACAGTATGCTTTTGAACTAACCCATGCTTCAGCTAGGACTTTTTAGGGTTGTAACGTGGCCTGGTTCACGGTTTAAGAAACAAAGGATAAAGGCTCAAATTATTTGTACCCACCCGTTCTTCGTAATGTCCTTCAAACCTAAACTCGGCTGATCGTGCGTTAGACCTTGTTTGAGTCTTCGTCCTGATATACCGGTGATGGTTCGGATTTTGACAATTTATTTGGAATAGGCAGTCATTCCTTTTTTGGTTGAGGGTTTGTAGGACCTCTTTCTTTTTTGATTTTGTTATCCCTGGTTTTTTGCCTGAACTATTTCTTTCATGATCACAGTCAGCGGGATGCCCCAGTTTTTGTAAGTCTCCTTCATAGGTTTTGACTTATTGGGCTTTAGTTAGTTTTTTTTTGGTAATGACTGCTTGTCCTTTATGATTATTCAGGACCATCACTGTCTTTTGTTTTGTAAGGACTTCTTCGGTGCCACTCGTTGTGCACCTGGATCAAACTGAGAGAATTACCCTGCCCTAGGTTATGATTAAGGGTTTTAATTTTCGAAAAGAAAAAACTCCGACTTCTTTGGCTCAAAGGGGTTGACGAAGGATTATCATCCTTATAACTCCAGTGTTTAGGAATTGAAACAATGCCTGTACCTCATCAGTGGGGTTTGTTCAAAAGCATACTGTAGATTATGGTATCGTTTTCGTCATCCTCCCTCAAGAGGCTTAGAATTATTAATTGAGAGTTGATCATCAAAAAATGAAAGCAATTTGAATATAATGAAAATAATTGGATTAATTCAAAAACAGACATATGCAGTGCATTAGTGAAATAAAAGAGTTTGCTATGACCTTAATTGTTTGTATAAGCAAAAAATTACAACTCGGAAATTCAGATAAAAAAAATCCTTCAATGATTGGGCAAAGGAGCATTGATTATGTTTGGAGTCTCTGACGCTTCAAACTGAATCTCTCTGGCGTCGATCATGTCTTGAATCTTGTTCTTCAAAGGCCAGCAGTTGTCCGTAGTATGACCCGGGTTATCGGAGTGGTATGCGCACCTCTCATTAGGATGGTAGTTGGGAGCAGAGGTGTTTAGATTTCGGAGAGGAGCCCTCAAGGTAATCAGCCCTGCCTTCAACATTTGCTGTAGTGCTTGATCCAGTGACATGTTGATTTTAGTTAATTGTCTCTGGGGTGCGACCTCCTTACGTTGATGCCCCTGTCCCTGTTGAGCAGGCCTAGGATTAGAGATCTGTACTGCCCCTATATGTTGATCATGGCGACCCTTTTGGATGTACGCAGCATTGGCCTCTTTCTTCCCAGTGTAAGGCTTTTTGTGAGTATCAGAAGGTGCAGCTTCTTGAATCTTTCCAGCCTTGATGCCAACTTCGATCCTCTCCCCGGTCAAGATCAAATCTGTAAACCCAGCAGAAGAATTTCCAATGAGATGGTTGAAGAAAGGACCAGACAGGGTCCCCAAGAACATGTCAACGAGCTCTCGGTCAGTCAAGGGCGGCTGCACCCTTCCATCCAGATCTCTCCACCTTTGCGCATACTCCTTAAAACCTTCACTCGTCCCAAGTGACATACCCTGCAGTTGGGTACGCGTGGGAGCGAGGTCGGCATTATACTGATACTTCTTATAAAAAGCAGTTGCCAAGTCCTCCCAGTTACGAATACTGGTTCCATCCAACTGATAGAACCAATCGAGCTGAGTCCCTGAAAGACTCTCCTGGAAGAAATGGATCCATAGATTCTTGTCTGCCGTGTAGGGCTGGATCTTCCTTGCGTATGAACGGAGGTGTAGCTTAGGACAGGAAGCCCCGTCGTACTTTACAAAGGCAGGTGCCTTGAACTTGTGAGGGATCACCACCCCAGAAGATAAGCCTAGGTCCCCGAAGTCCAACTCGGGCACCTGTTGAATCTCCATGGCATTTAACCTGTCCTCCAACTGTTTGTATCGGTCCTCAGCAGGAGGGTACTGTTCATCGTTGAAGTCTGTCTCGGTGTCAGAGACCACAGAACTAGGAACCCTTCTCTCTTGGTGACTGCCTTCCCCAACAGATGGAGTAGTCCGCTCAGCTTCATTCTATAGTGTATTCGCAGATCTGCGTCTAGGGTTGAACAAAACAGTCCTCTTCTTCTTTTTCTTCAAAAGCAGAGTCTTCAATTTCTGTTATCCTTGGGCTAAGCTCATGACCAGCTCCTAGAACTGGGCGTTCTGGGCCTGGAGGGCCTTGATAGCTTTCTCATTGGATGATTCAGGATTCATGATGACTGCTGAAATAAACAGCGAAGAAGGTAAGCAACCTGTAACAAGGGTACCTGTAATGCAATGATATGTATGATATGTATGCAATGTTTTCAAGGATCTCGCGAGGTAAACAGAGAAACTTGTTAGAATTTGAATTTGGGTAGCTTGATTGAAGGAACTTCATGTTGTTGAGAGTCCTTCTTCAAGAGTCAAGGCTCACCATATCGAGTGGGTCATAGCCCCTGACTCAAGTCATTAACCTTGGCTAGAGGAAAATAAATCCCCTTTTCCCCTTGCTAGACATTTGATTCATCATGACCTGCATCACAAGCCCTTGAGATCCTTGAAATGGATTAGTCCTTATGTAGGATGTATGCAATGGTATGATGGTATGATGTTATGTTGTGGATCAATGTAGGTAAACCCTGTTATGAGTCCAGATTAAGGACTGTAAACAAAACCTGCAAGGAACTCATGTGTTAGATAACAAGCATGCAAGTAGTTCAAGTATGAAGGCACACAAGTCACACAAGACAACCCTTAGAGTTTAGGCCAGCATGAAGTTCGGGGTACTACCCTCTTGAAGTTGGTGGGCTCAAAAACCTGTCCTATAAAAAATAACCGGGTTCTAAGGATCTCAATATCATTGGATTGTTTTCTGTGTTCATCGTTTCGATTTAGCCACTGAACTGGCAATCAAAATATCCCAAGAAAACAACCCTTAACTGAGTGTAGTATCGAGTATCAACCAACTTCGAACTGCACCAAAGTAGTTATCTCACTACCCTAAAGAGGCCAATATGGTTCAATTAAGGTTCCTAAGGTCAGTTGATGCTTCACGACACCACGCGGCGGCCCCGTACTCTCCTTGACTTGACTCAAGGGTTACCGGTACTCACCAAAGTGCCACATCAACGTAGCAGACTGCTTCAACCGTGTCGGTATACCCCGCACAGTTCCCTCACAGCCTTGTTGCTACTTTCTAAGAAGGTATCCCCCAGATCCGACTTAGGATCTATAGAACTCCCAAGACAGTACCCACAATAATAAAGCAAACAATTCAGACAATTGAAAACACAAGTATGAGCTATCCTAAGGTACACCTCACTTTATAATATCCCCAGCAGAGTCGTCAGTTCTGTGATCGGTGGAATGAGAACTGACTGTTTTTTAAGCTGGTTTCGCGAAATGTCGCGGTAAGCAAGAGTCGCCACCGTCTTTTATATTCTCCAACATGGAAAGGACAAAAGCACAGCAAAATTCCTTATTCGAGAATGTTTCTCGGTTCGGGAGGTAGATTTATAGAAAGGGAAGGTGTTAGCACCCTTTCTATCCATGGTTATCCATGGGCTCTTAGGTACTTGCTCTTATGTTTTCAAAATTTGTTTGCTTTTCAAATGTGTGTGGCTTTTTGAAAAAGTTTCGTTTGAAAGTTTTCTGAATAACTCTTGTATCTGTCCTCAAGAGTGTTTGAAAAATTGTTTTGAAAGCTTTTTGAAAGTGTAAGGTGTGAAAAGTATTTTGTTTTGTTTTTGAAAAGAGCAAGTATCCATGAGTCATCTACCTACCCTAAGGAATTAGGCTGTGTAAAAGTCCTTTAGGTAGTGCCATCCCACCATTGAGAGGTAGGTAGCACCACCGTTGGAGGTGTTCGGGTCAATTCGATTGTAGGGACAGTGTGGTCACCGAAGCAACAGTAGGACACCTTAGAAGCTACCCTTATGTCCTTGATCCTTTTTTAATCCAAGGCAACCGTTTCGAGGCAACTGGATCATGGACATAAGGACCGCTAAGACGTCCTATACTTGACGACCACGTTTCGAAGGCAACAAGTGAGGCGTACCCTAGAAGTGGTGTGTGTATTTGTGTGTTGTATTCATGTTATGTTTGTCTTTGTAATTAGTGAGCTACGAGTTGTTTTTATTTACATACATTCTTTCATGCAAGTTTAGCAGTTAAGGGGTGCAGAAAGTAAATTGCGGAAAAATAAATCCAACGCTATTACAAGGCGCGGGTCTATACATCGCCAAAAATTACAAAGACCCGTTTTTTAGTAAATAAGTACGGAAAGTAAATAAAAACAGGAAAAGTCCTAATTACTATTACATCCGGAGGCAATTACATAATAATCCAAAATAAGGAATTAAAATTAAAATGCGCGCGAAAGAAGAATCGGGAATGTCTTAAGGGTGTTGACCCTTTTAGAAAAGAAATTGATTTTTTTGTCTTTTTTGTAATTAAAGTGAAATTAAAACTAACTAATGACTAATTAATTAATTTAATTAAAAGAAAATATTTTTTGTTTTTGTGTTTTTATGAAATAAAAGAAATGGAATAAAATTAAAAGTTAACTTTTACCTAATTCTAGATTTATTTTAATTTTTTAAGAAAAGGAATTAAAATGGCCTAATTAAACTATTTTAGTTAATGTTTATTTACAAAATAAAATAATAATAATAATAATGATGTAATTCTATTTTTTTTTTTTTTATGAAAATATGTTAATTAAGTTAATTGTTAATAATAAAAATAATTAAAAGGTTAGCAATTAAAAATAAGAAAAAATGACAAAACAAAATAAAAAAAGAAGTAAAACCAAAGGGGGTGTGGGCTAAAATGGAGGTGCAATGCTGAAATTGTGGCCCATTAGCAAGAAGCCCTGTTTGACTTTCCTTGATTGCTTGCAGCGCGCTTGACTCCAGAGTATGGTATTTTGCACCTTTTGTCCTTTGGATCTGCACTAATGACACATGGCTGGCGCTTTGGATGAGGTTTATGGTGTTCCTCCTTTGAGAATCTGCACATGAAAGCAATAAAAAAAATGATATGGAAATTATAGGGGACCTGGGAAGAACTTACAGCGCGGTATGAGCCTCAGGACTTGGCAAAGGTTGCTTTAGCTTCAGGGTGTGGCAAGGAATAGAACCACGTGCTTATTTTAATCTGAAGATGCTCGCAACTATGTTTTAGAACTCTCACTTTTTGAATAATTTTTGGTTTTGCTCTTGGCCGTTTCTGCACACACCCTTTTTTTGAATGAGGTTGGGAAGGCTTGTATATATAGTAATGAATGAGAATCAGTCACATGATGAGCCTTTAACCATTGCAATTATGCTTGAGATTTTGCCATAACCAACATTGAAACAACTTGCCTTTTGTGTCAAAATTTGAATTTCTATGCCCATAATAGGCCTTGCACGAATTTGGAAGGTATTTCAAGGTGATTCAAAGCTAATCAACACAAAATATATCCCTCCCTTAATTTCTTTGATTTTTATTTGAATTTTAAAGATTTAAAATGAATTAAATCAAATAAAATTAAATAAAAATGGAAAAATTAATTTTAAATCTTGAAATAAATTGTGGGACACGTGGGAAGCATGGCCAAGCTGAAACAAGTGGAAAAAGTGGGCCCCTTTTGTCAAAAATGAAGTTTCAAGGATAGTTGACTTTGGCCATTTTACAAAAATTTCCCAACTTCTCCAATGCATATCTTGCTCACTTTTGAAGCTATGAACATGTTCTTTGACATTTTGGAAAGATCTTGAAGTCCTCTAACCAATGTCTTTGGTCCCATGTCATTTTGATTTACCAATCTCAAGTTATGGTCTTTGACTTAAAGTCCCTTTTTGTTGACTTTTGAAAATGACCTATAATGTTGAAATTGATAACTTTTTGTGAGAGCATTTATTGGACTTGGAATGTGAAGATGAGTTGTAGGAAATGTCTTCCCCTTCAAGTTGAGCATTGGATGGGATTTTTCTGATGAACCATGAAAAAGGTATGCCTTGGTCAAGTTACAGTTGACTTTTCAGCTGTCCAAAAATAGAAACTTTTGCATCTTGATGATTTTTGAGCCATGCTTGTGGAATCATGATCAAGAATTGATCAAATGATGATTGTGGCTTCAAAATAAGATGTTGACAAAAAATTTTGACTTTTGACTGTCAAATGACCATTTTGCCCCTACAGTTGACTGTTGAGCAAATGGGACTTTTGACTGTGCAACTTGACCTTGTGAGCCTTGAAACTTGACATGTGGATGCTTGACAATGTCCATGAGCATATGGGACTTGATTGGGTCCTTGAAAACCTCAACTTCCTTGTAAGAGCCAAAACCCTAATTTTGCCTGCCTTAGGAGGATGGTTGACTGTGTAGCCCTTGAGTAGACTTGGAACCATTGGAGGTGATGCTTGTCAAATCTTGAAGAATATGGGAGGGAAAATTTTGGGGTACAACACTCATCTTCTTCGCTGTTTATTTCAGCAAAAATGTCTTCCGAACAAAGCATCAAGGATCTTCAGGCACAAAATGCCCAATTCCAACAAATGTTCATAAATCTGGCGAAAGGGAAGGAGGATCTGAAATCCCTCATCCTGAAGGAGAAAAAGAAAAAGAAGAAGGTTATTGGTATTCTGAATATGGGCAGAAGGTTTAGAGGGCCGTTGAAGCAACAAGTCGATCTGACCTCTTCATCCAAAGAAGGGGAGAATCAAGAAGAAGAGACAAGGGAAAAAGACTTCAGTCCTGAAGTTTCTGACAATGATACCGACTACAACAACGAGCAGTATCCTCCCACTGAGGATAGATACAAGTAGTTGGAAGATCGCTTGAGTGCTATGGAGGTCTAGAGGATACCTGGGTTGGATTTCTAAGAATTGGGATTGGTGTCGGGAGTGGTCATCCCGCAGAAGTTCAAAGCTCCAATTTTTACAAAGTATGATGGGGTGTCCTGCCCAAAACTCCACCTTCGCTCTTATGTCATAAAGATCCAGCCCCACACCGCTGATAGAAATATGTGGGTTCATTTCTTTCAAGATAGTCTGTCAGGGATTCAACTTGAATGGTTCTATCAACTGGAGAGAGCCAATGTCCGAAATTGGGAAGATCTGGTTGATGCTTTCTATAAGCAGTATCAATACAACACCGACCTTGCTCCTACTCGTACTTAACTCCAGAGTATGTCCATGGGGGCGAGTGAAGGCTTTAAAGGTTATGCATAGAAGTGGAGAGACTTGGCTGGAAGATTCCAACCCCCGTTGTCTGATAGGGAGTTGGTTGATATGTTTCCGGGGATGCTATTTAGTCCATTCTTTAATCATTTGATCGACAACTCGTCAGCTGGTTTCACCGAGCTGATTCTGACTAGAGAGAGAGTAGAAGCTGGGATTTGGAGCGGAAAGATACAGAAGGATGCCTCTTCAAGTTCGGTAAAGAAGCCTTTTGATGGTAAGAAGGAAGCCAGTGCCATCTATAGCCCAAGGGGCCAAAACAGAGCTGGACATCGTCAGACAGTAAGTACCGTAATGATACCTAGGCCTACAGTTGCTCCACAATGCAACAATCAACAAAGGGTGGAAAGACCACAACGGCAGTTTACCCGAATCAATATGACATTGGCTGAAGTTCTACCTCATCTGCTGAGATCCAACTTGGCAACCTTGAAAGAGGCTCCCAAGAATCCGAATACCACATCTCCCTGATTTAATCCAAATGCTCGGTGTGCCTATAATTCTGAGAGTCCCAACCACAATACCAATGGCTGCTGGGCTCTAAGAAATAAGGTACAAGATCTGATCGAATCCAAGGAAATTGAGTTCGATGCTCCGGAAAAGCCCAATGTCATAACTGCTCCCATGCCTAAGCACGGCCGTGGAATTAATGTTGTTGATACCGACTTGTTTGTGACCTTAGTGGATGAAGTTTCTACTCCTCTCATGACTATGAAGAAGAATTTGCTGTTGTCCGGTTTATTTCGGAGTTATGGTGAAGGTTGCCACATGTGTTCATTTCTACCTTCTAGTTGCCATTTGCTGAAGTCAGGTGTTCAACGCCCGATGGACAACAAAGAAATTTTGTTCAAGAAAACTTTGGTTCCCGTTGTTCCATCTGAAGACATTTCCATTATAACCATTTTCGCCAATCCTTCCAAGGTGTCCTCGAGAAGACATGTTAGGATTACATATGCTCAAGAATCGCTCCGCTAATAATCACTATTCCTGGTCCTGTCCCGTATGTCTCAGACAAAGCTGTCCCCTAGCATTATGGTGCCGATGTGTACTATCATGGCATCAAACAAGATTTGAAAAATGAAGAGGCTGATCCTGATATTGGTAACATTGTCGGAACCAGCAAGGTTACCCGAAGTGGAAGGGTCTTCTCTCCCGAGATTTCCCCTAAGACTGTCAACAGGTCTATTATCATTCCATCTGATGTTCCTGTTGGTACATCAACTACTGCTCTTGTTCTTACTCCAATTATTACCCCTGTCGGCGAATCGTCTGATACCCGCGACAAAGAAGTTATAAGTGAGCCTGCCCGGACGGAGGCGCCTAGAAAAATTGTTGTGGAAGCCTCTAAGCAAGAGATAGAGGAAATATTGAAAATAATTAAAAAGAGCGACTACAATATGGTCGAGCAGCTGGGGTAGACCCCCTCAAAGATATCCATGTTATCCCTGCTGTTATGCTCCGAGGCCCATGTGAAGGCTTTGATTGAATTCCTCAAAACTGCGCATGTGTCGTAAGAGACTTCAGCTGATCAATTTAAAGATTGCATGGCCAGCCTAACTGCTGACAATGGGCTGGTATTTTCAGATGCAGACTTGACACCGAAGGGAAGGAATCATAATGATGCTCTGCATGTCTCGATTGAATGCAGGGGCACCACTATGGCTCATGTGTTGGTAGATAATGGGTCTTTGCTGAATGTTATGCCGAAGAAGGCGTTGGACCGGTTGGATTGCGAGGGTTTGACTTTAAAGCCTAGTAACATTGTGGTAAGGGATTTTGATGGGTCGAAAAGAATGGTCCACGGGGAGTTGGACGTCCCTATCAAAGTGGGTTCTCAGACCTTTGGGTCCACCTTCTATGTGATGGACATCAGGCCGTCGTATTCTTGTGTGTTAGGTCATCCTCGGATCCATGAAGCTGGGGCAGTTACTTCCACACTACACCAAATGCTGAAGTATCCGGTAAAAGGGAATATTGTCAATGTGTGGGGTGAAGAGGAGTATATGGTGAGCCACCTCAAGTCCTTCTGCTACATAAAGATGGACGGGGAATTCATAGAAACTCCTTATCATAACTTCAAAGAGGTCCCTCAGATCTTGGCTTTGACTTAAACTACTACCAGCAACAAACCTCCTCTGAAGATGGCTTCTCTCAAGGACGCCAGGGCCGTAGTTGAAGAAGGGGCTCAAAGGGTTGTTCGATGCGCTCGGGCTGGAGGACCTCCCCTACACATCAGAAATCGTGGGGTTAACGCCATTGAAGACAGCGAGGAAGACTGTGATATTGACAGCTGGATCTACTACCAATGGTAGACCGAGTAACTAGACGACTAGGGACTTTATACCAGTTTCTTTTATTCTGTAGTAATTGTCTTACTTGTTTTGAGATTTGTAATAAACAATTTAAAACTTTACGGCCTTGTGCCTTTCTCGAGGCACATTGGCTTTGCTTGTGAGGGCTATTATTTGTCATTTCATATATCATTAATAAAGCATCAGACGTTTCTTGCATACAAATTTTGTGCTCTCTATTTTTTCTTTTCTTTTTTTACTTTATCAAAATAGCTATTCTCTTACACACACTCACGTATTATACTGCAGATCCATATCCACTCTGGATCCCATTGATAACAGCTCTGCTATTGCCAGTTATGACTTCAAAAATCTGATCAACCAAGCTGAAGACGAAGGTGAGGATGATTGTGAGGTGCCTGGAGAACTTGCTAGACTATTACAACAGGAAGAAAGGGCCATACAGCCTCATGAAGAGCCGGTTGAGATGATAAACTTGGGCACGGAGATAGACAGAAAAGAAGTCAAGATCAGCGTAAATCTGGAAGTTAAGATCAAACAACGGTTGATACAAATGTTGCACGACTATGTTGAGATCTTCGCTTGGTCCTATGAAGACATGCCTGGTTTGGACACTGATATTATGGTACATCTCCTGCCGACTAAAGAAGATTGCCCTCCAGTAAAGCAGAAGGTTCGTCGTATGCATCCCGAAATGTCATAGATGATCAAAGCGGAAGTTATGAAGCAGTTCAACGCTGGGTTCCTAGCTGTCACTTCCTACCCATAATGGGTTGCTAACATCGTCCCATTATCTAAGAAGGACGGTAAGGTACGGATGTGTGTGGACTACAGAGACCTGAATAGGGCCAGTCCCAAGGATGATTTCCCACTTCCGCACATTGACATTCTTGTTGATAACACCGTGCAACACAAGATCTTCTCCTTCATGGATGGTTTCTCTGGCTACAACCATATCTAGATGGCTCCTAAAGACATGGAGAAGACAACCTTCATTACACAGTGGGGTACCTTCTGTTACAAGGTGATGCATTTCGGGTTGAAGAATACTGGGGCAACTTATCAGCGCTCCATGGTCGCTTTGTTCCATGATATGATTCACCATGAGATAGAGGTTTATGTGGATGACATGATCGCCAGGTCTCAAATCGAAGAAGAGAACCTTAATCATCTGCAAAAGTTGTTCGACAAGTTGAAGATATATAAGCTGAGGTTGAATCCGAACAAGTACAACTTCGGGGTAAGGTCTGGTAAGCTTATGGGGTTCATTGTCAGTGAAAAGGGTATTCAGGTAGACCATGCGAAGGTAAAAGCCATACAAGAGATGTCGGTTCCCCATACAGAGAAGGAATTTATAGGTTTCTTGGGACGCCTGAATTATATCGCCAGGTTCATTTCACATCTGACCGCTACTTGTGAGCCAATCTTCAAGCTTCTGAAGAAAGATCAAGTGGTAAAGTGGAATGATGAATGTCAGACCGCTTTCGAAAGAATCAAGGAATACCTTCAAGAACAACCAATTTTGATGCCCCCGATTGAAGGAAGACCTTTGATTTTGTACCTGATAGTGCTAGACAATTCAATGGGGTGTGTGCTGGGGCAGCATGACGAGTCTGGTCAAAAAGAGCATGCAATATACTACCATAGCAAAAAGTTTATCGACTATGAGACAAGATACTCACTGCTTAAGAAAACTTGCTGCACTTTGGCATGGGCTACTCACCGACTAAGACAGTATATGTTGACCCACACTACCTTGTTGATATCGAAGATGGATCTGATCAAGTACATTTTTGAGAAACCTACACTCTCCAGAAGAATCGCAAGATGGAAAATGATCTTATCTGAGTACGTCATACAATATAAAACCCGGAAAGCAATAAATGGGAGTGTATTGGCTGATCATTTGGCTCATCGGGCCATGGATGACTACCAGCCCATGAATTTTGAGTTCCCGGATGAGAATATTATGCTGGTGACTGACTTCGAAGAACCTGGACTAGATGAAGGACCCGAGGACGGATCCCGATGGACTATGGTTTTTGATGGAGCTTCAAACACACTGGGTAATGGCATCGGCGCTCTAATCATATCTCCTGATGGCTGTCATACTCCTTTCACTACCCGACTATGTTTCAACTACACTAACAACATGGCGGAGTATGAAGCTCGTATCATGGGACTCAAGGCTGCTATTGACCTCAGGATCAAATTATTGGACGTTTTCAGCGATTTAGCCTTAGTAATAAGTCAGATCAAATGTGAATGGGATATGAAGCATCTGAATCTCTTCCCATACAAAGAGTATGTGTTGACATTGCTCCCACACTTTGAGGAGGTAACTTTTGAACATTTCCCACGAGAGGAGAACCAGTTAGTGGACACACTAGCTACCATGTCTTATATTTTCAAAGTTAGGTGGGACAATGAAGCTCCCCAAATCACCATTGAGAGGCTGGATGAACCAGCACACTGATGTGAAATCGATACTGAAGAAGTGGAAGAAAACCCTGGTTTCACGAAGTCAAGAGGTATCTCGAGACTCAAGAGTATCCCGAAGGGGCATCTATCAATGATAAGAAGTTTCTGAGAAGGTTCGCTGCAAAGTTCTTCCTCAGTAATGGAATCCTCTATAAACGCAACCATGACTCCACACTACTACGGTGTGTAGACAAGATTGAAGCAGAGAGGATCATGACAGATCTATATGAAGGCACCTTCAGAACCCATTCTAGTGGACATACCATGGCTAAGAAGATCCTACAGGCAGGATACTACTGGTCCACTATGGAAGCCAATTGTTATCAGCACTCTCGAACTTGTCATAAGTGCCAAATCTACGCTGATAAGGTGCATGTGCCTCTGGTCCCCCATAAACATCTTGACAGCTCCATGGACCTTTGCAATGTGGGGCATCGACATGATCGGAGAGATCAAGCCCACAACTTCTAATGGACATCACTTCATCCTAGTAGCCACTGATTACTTCACGAAGTGGGTTGAGGCAGCCTCTTTTGCTACAATAACCAAGAACGTCGTGGCGCGGTTTATCCGGTATGATCTGGTCTGTTGATATGGTGTGCCAGAGAGAATTATTACTGACAATGGTACGAATATAAACAAAACAATAAACACTGAGCTCTGTAAACAGTTCAAGATACACCATCATAATTCTTCTCCCTACCGACCAAAGATTAATGGCGTTGTTGAAGCAACTAACCAGAACTTCAAGAAGATTGTACAGAAGATGACGGTGACATGCAAAGACTGGCATGAGATGTTACCATTTGCTCTTCATGGGTACCGTACCTCTGCACAGAAGTCGACAGGGGCAACACCTTACTCTCTGGTATATAGCATGGAGGCAGTCTTACCCATCGAAGTCCAGATACCTTCTCTCAGGATTATGAAGGATGCGAGTTTGAACGAAGACGACTAGATCCAAACCCGGTTTGATCATTTAAATCTAATCGATGAAAAGAGACTTGCTTCTATCTTCCATGGTCAGACGTATAAAAAGCGAATGATCAGGGCTTTTAACAAGAAAGTCACGCATCAAGAATATCAAGTCGGGGATCTAGTGATCAAACTCATCATGCTTCCGTAAGGTGATCTCAGGGGAAAATGGACCCCCACATACGAAGGACCATTTGTGGTTAAGAACATTTTCTCAAGTGGAGCTATGATTCTAACCACCATGGATGGTGACGACCTTCCTCACCATGTCAATGCAGACATAGTGAAAAGATACTACGCCTAATCAAGAGACCCGCTAGGTTGACTGGAATAGGCAAAAATAAGGGCTTCCCAGCGAACCAAAAGGGTTCGGGAAAAAGTGAGGGATGAAAATGAAAAATCTGTACACCCGGCAAGTCGAAAACCTGAAAGGGCGACTTGGGAAAAAAAGGGTATCCCAGTGGACTGAAAACCCAAAATAGCGGTCCAGGAAAAAGTTATGGATATAAAGCGTACCACTATGTCTCATTGGATCATCTCGCGACCATATTTACATATCGGATATCAAGCTCGGACGACACCAATCAATCTGATCAACTTTCGGCCAAGAAGCAAAGTGATGAGACGATTGAAGATATAAAGGAAATAACAGAGTTTGAACCCAATGGGGTTGTTTCACATAGATTTTTTTTCTTTTACACAAATTGTATAGTTTCTATTTTTCGGTGGCGTTCTCTTACTAGAGCGTCAGCCTCCTTGTACAAAAACGCCTATTACAGGCCAACTTTAGAAATCAATACAAAATTATTTTCACAAGAAACTTCAAGTTTGTTTTTCTTTTTCTATTTTGTTTCGCAAGAACGTCCAATGACTTATTTTTGGTATATGTATTTGAAAATGATTGCTGCTCATAAATATTTACATAAGAAATAAAAGACAATTACTCGTAATTCCAAAAACAAGGGCAAAAACAAGAAGTGCCAAACCTGATGGTTACCCCGCCCAGCAGGTGTCGGGACAGAGCCAGCTTTGGAACATAATCATTGGTACATACACTCCCCACAAAGTAAAAGTATTCAAAAGCATTAATGTCAGCTTTCCCGAAACAGGACGTAACCTCCCCAACCAGGGTCACTCAGAAACCTGACAACTATATCCTCCAGCCGAATTTCATAATCGCGGGCGAGTCAGTAAATTTCGTCCCCCAAGCAGAGGTTATTTCTCTAGATACAGAGGCTCAATCCCCGACAGAGTTCATCACTTCAGCTACAAAAATTCACTTCCTAAGGTTGTTCCCCTCAGAGTTTATTCTCAAGCAGAATCTCTTCCTGACAGAATATTTATAAATCTCAAGCAACAATCAGGTATTTATTTTCCCAGACGCGGGCATACCCCGATAGCATTTCGTGAACATACATCATGACATGCGCATACATATCATATACAACATAATATCATTTATTTTGAGAACATCATCTCACCCTTCATTTCATGCATCACATATAATTAACCCTGATATATTTTCAGGAAAAGACGATTAGCTTCAACAAATCCAATTGTTATACAGGTCACGTCTACAGACGACTAATGGAAACTCAGTGTCCTAAACCGAATGGGTCAACTAACCTACACTATTGCTTCGAAGTAACCTTACTATCCAGATTCCTTCTCGTATCCCTACTATCCAGGCTTTCATTTCGAAGTAACCCTACTATCCAGGTTCCTTCTCATAGCCCTACTATCCAGGCTTTCATCTCGAAGTAACCCTACAACCCAGGTTCCTTCTTGTAGCCCTAATATCCAGGCTTTCATTTCGAAGTAACCCTACTATTCAGGTTCCTTCTTGTAGCCCTACTATCAAGGCTTTCATTCCGAAGTAACTAGCCCTATTATCCAGGCTTTCATTTCGAAGTAACCTTACTATCCAGGTTCCTTCTAATA
This sequence comes from Vicia faba, assembly GCA_948472305.1. Taxonomy (NCBI): domain Eukaryota; kingdom Viridiplantae; phylum Streptophyta; class Magnoliopsida; order Fabales; family Fabaceae; genus Vicia; species Vicia faba. Next base: position 889,579,095 of record OX451735.1, read on the forward strand.
GCCCTACTATCCATGTTCCTTCTCATAGCCCTACTATCTAGGCTTTCATTTCGAAGTAACCCTACTATCCAGGTTCCTTCTCATAGCCCTACTATCCAGGCTTTCATTTCGAAGTAACCCTACTATCCAGGTTCCTTCTCATAGCCCTACTATCCAGGCTTTCATTTCGAAGTAACCCGACTTTCCAGGTTCCTTCTCATAGCCCTACTATCCAGGCTTTTGTTTTGAAGTAACCCTACTATCCAGGTTCCTTCTCATAGCCCTACTATCCAGGATTTCATTTCAAAGTCACCCTACTATCCAGGTTTCTTCTCATAGCCCTACTATCCAGGATTTCATTTTGAAGTAACCCTACTATCCAGGTTCCTTCTCATAGCCATACTATCCAAGCTTTCATTTCGAAGTAACCCTACTATCCATATTCCTTCTCCTAGCCCTACTATCCAGGCTTTCATTTCGAAGTAACCCTACTATCCAGGTTCCTTCTCATAGCCCTACTATCCAGGCTTTCATTTTAAAGTAACCCTACTATCCAGGTTCCTTCTCATAGCCCTACTATCCATGCTTTCATTTCGAAGTAACCCTACTATCCAGGTTCCTTCTTATAGCCCTACTATCCAGGCTTTCATTTTGAAGTAACCCTACTATCCAGGTTCCTTCTCATAGCCCTACTATCCAGGCTTTCATTTCGAAGTAACCCTATGATCCAGGTTCCTTCTTATAGCCCTACTATCCTGGCTTTCTTTTCGAAGTAACCCTACTATCCAGGCTTTCATTTCGAAGTAACCCTACTATCCAGGTTCCTTCTCATAGCCCTACTATCTAAGCCTTCATTTCAGAGTAACCCTACGACACATGTTTCTTCTCATAGTCCTACTATCCAGGATTTCATTTCGAAGTAACCCTGCTATCTAGGTTCCTTCTCTCTTATCTCCAGACAACAGTTCAAAACACTGTAAGACGTGGACCTGATCAAACACGATCGATTTCACATTTCCCCAGTAAGTCGCTGTGCAACCTGGACCCTGACCAGATACGCCACTCACTTCCACCTCCTCGATCATTCCCCAGTAGAGTAATGGACAACCAAAGCTCCTAGACTCTATCAACATTCTCCAGCAAAGTCCTCCTCAACGGTAGGTACATGGATGCTCACAAAGTAATCTCTTACGTGACCGTTATCTTATCTGAATGGCATCTTTAAGCCCATCTCTGAAGATTCTTCGTCAACTTCCAAATGTCATCTGTAATCCCATTCCCGATACTACCGATTGACACTCACTTCACACGAGTGCAAATTTCTGGGCACTCTAGTGTTCAATCATCTTCCACCTTCAGATCACCAAAGGCAGACAAGTCAATCTACATCCTCAGGTTTAAGAAGATTGAACAGGGGCAGCTATTGTACCCTAAAATTTTGCCTCTTATTTTACTCAACACATTCCCATTGAGATCCTCAACTTGCTCAAGGATTCCCAAGAGTTGACCAGACAAACTCTCTCCTAAGGCAATGTACCTCAAACTAGGGTTTCCATTTTCATCAAGATGGGTGAACTCCAAATACCTCATATGCTCTCCATGGTCCTAATATGTTCTTAAGACCCTTCATGTCAAATTTCAACCCTTGCACAAGAAGTTTGATCAGTCAACTGCTCAGATGCTTGAGAATCGACTATATTAGGTCAAAAGTCAACTGTGGCCCACATACAGTCAAACTTCAAGATTTTTGGTCAGGATCGACATTTTGAAGTTATATCCATCACTTGATCAAGGGTTGATCATGATTCCTCAAGGAATTCCCTAAATTCATCAAAACCCAAAAGTTCCTAAATTAGGGTTTCTCAAGAAAAGTCAACCAAACTTTGACCTAGTATAACTTCCTTATAATTTATCAGAAATTTTCCATTAAAGGCTCATTTTGAAGAGGATGCAATTCCCTACAATTCATCTTCATCCCTCAAGTTCAAAATATGCACTCACAAAAAGATATGAATTTCCATATTATAGGTCCTTTTGAAAAGTTAACAAAAACACTTTTTGGATCAAAGCTTCTTACATGAACATGGAAGACCCAATTGAGATTATACTAAAAGGGTTGTTTAGGGGACATACTAAGCTTTCTAAAAAGTCTAAGAACACATCTCTAGGGTTAAAATTGGAAGAGATATGCCTTGTCAAAGTTAACCATTTTTGCAAAATTGCCAAAAGTCAAATGTGCTCAAAAATGCATTTTTTTGCCAAATAGGCCTAACTTTTTATGCTTGCACCTCGCTCATAACATGGTTCACGATCCAAATATTCACCCTCACATTATTTGCTTCATTATTTATTTTGATTTTGATTTTTTATTATTAAAAATTCAAATTAATAAAAATAAATGATAAATAATAGCAAAGATTTGTTTTGATCTGATTTTTGGACAGGATCACAAGCTAATTATGTTGACATATCAGGATCAAATTGAATCAAGGTGGATTGGCACAATAATGGCATGATTAGGCCTAATTTGGAAACAAATCATACAAGGAAGGAATGAGATCAAATATTCAAAGTTTTCAAAGATACATGTAGTTTTTATAACCCTAATTCATTCAGGGTTATATATTGAGCAAGGCCAGGCACGAAAACAAGGGCTAGCAGTCGTGGAAATCACAAAGGAAAACCCAATTTTTTGCAAATAAGTATTGAATCGGTGTCAAGCTTGGAGGCCAATTCAAGCCATTCTAACGTTGCCAATAGATTCCTGGACATCTCAGGAACGTATCTCCGGCATTTGCAAGCCTTTTCACGCCCATAAATGCATGCTACAGACCCACAGTTTGCCTTCCCTAGCTTGAATCATATTTTACAATTTAAGCATGATTAATAATTCTTAAACATTGCATTGTGTTTATATTGTCATTTGCAACATTTTGGTTAACTTGATTTTGCATTTTTATGCTTATATCCAGAGTTGCCATTATTAGGGTTTGAGAGGCCGTTTTAGGGCTTCTTGATACAGGTGAAATTGGCCTAAACAAAGGGTACCATCGTACTCGTAAGGTCAAAACAAATTGATTGATGTAGCCATAATTGATTTATCATGCCTGTGTTGAATTTTTGAGATTTACAGGTTCTTAGCCATAGACGTTGTCCGTAGGTATAAGTTACATACCTAAGACAACGAGCAGAAGGAAGAAGACGGTGATTTGTCACCACCCTATTGGACCATTCAAAACAGCACGCAATTTTCTGTTTTACCCACTAATCCACTTTGCTTTTATATAATATTGTTTGTTTTCATTGTAATAACAACTAATACATGTAGGACTATGGTGTACTCTCAAACTTGCGCAATAGGGAATCTCACGCATAGGATGGGCTGAGAAGTTATTGGGCCTAAGCAGTTTCAACATGCACCCCCCTGATTTCTTCAATACAGGCCCTTTTCTCATCTTTTTATTTTTATATCTTTTTTGATTATTTCCTCAATTATTTTCTTTTAATTAACATAAAAAATCATATATTTCTTATTTAATTAAAAAAAATCACAAAAACACCAAAAAAACTTTTTCATAAAAAATATTTTGTTTCCTTGAATTAATTAATTTAATTTAATTAGGGCATTTAAATCTTGTTTTTGTAAATTAAAATCAATTAGAAATTAGGGTTTAATTTTGTATATAATTAATTTTTCTTCAAAAAATAACTTAAATATTTTTCTCAATTAGATTTTTAGGTTTTATAATTATTCTCGCATTTAATTTATCGCGCGCATTTTAATTACTTTTTTATTATTTTTGTAATTGTTCCGAGTTTGTAATAGCTTTAATTAGGTTTTAATTCCGCCTTTTATTTTACAGTCAAAAATAATTTTGTATCTGTGAAAGCCATGTAATAGCTAGAACTTTAAACTTTCCGCATTTTAATTTCCGCAATTATAAACTGTTAGATGTATGCTAATAGGATTGTATAGAAAGACTAATTGAAAATTAATACGGTAGAAAACCCTAAATATGAAAAGACAAATTAACTAAAAAAATTCACTCGCACATGCTCACTCCTAGGGTTTACTCCACTCTGGTTTCCTTCCATAAACGGTCATGAAGTATAGGGTTTATTAGTGGTTGTCCTCTAGCCCCGAAAGATCTTAAATGACCCATTCAGATGTTGCCTCGAAAAAAGATCTTTAAGGCTTTAGGATGATTACTAACACCTCCTAACATTGCTTTTGTGACCGTATCTGTCCATTCAAACGTCCCTTAAAACTCCAACGACGGTGCTACCTATTCCTTAATAATTGGATAGCGCTGTCAAAAGGAAAATGAATAGACTTTTTTGGAGTAGGTAGAAAACTCTTAAGTACTTGCTCAATCAATCAAACAAAACTTTTCACACAAACACTTTTTCAAAACAATTTTCAAAACAACTTCGTCACACCCTTGAGGACTGATAATACAAGGGTTATCACGAAGTAAACTTTTTTTCAAAACAAGCACACACACAAATAACTTTAAAATGAGCAAGTACATAAGAGCCCATGGAAAACCATGGATAGAAAGGGTGTTAACACCTTCCCTTTCTATAATCTACCCCCATACTCATAAATATATTCGAAAAAGGTTTTTTCTATTCTTTTTCCTTTTCCTTAGTTGGATGAAATAAAAGTCGGTGGCGACTCTTGTTTACCGCGATATTTTGTGAACAAAAAACGCAAAGCAATATAACAGTCGGTTCTGCCACCGTATCACACCTACGCTATTACATGTTTTGAGGGATGGGGTATACAAGTTTACAAATGGGGGTTGAAAAGCAATAAAATCCATAATTATTACAACCATATTGAATTTCAAGAAAATGTAAATATATAGAAAATAGTGTAAAAGAGAAAAAGCAAAGACATCCTGGATCAAAGGATGTGTCTTTCGATTCCCACACTTTTTCCTTCTTTCGATTGGGCCTGCATCCTGTGTGTATCAAAGCTTGCATCCTTCGATTTACATAGCCTTTCCTTTCATTTGGGCCCGCGCATCAGCGATTATCGAAGCACACCCTTCGGTTCACAGACCTTTTTCTGTTTTCTTTCGTTTGGGACATGATAACAGTATGGGTCGAAGCCATGCTAATATGGCCTGTACAGGTTAGTCTCTAACATATATTTGTACAAGAAAAGCAAAACAAATGAAAAATAAGCAAAAGGTTATTTACATGCTTGAAACGAAAGGGTCAGCGTTAGGAAGACTTACCTTGAATCTAAAGTTTATGCTTCTGGACCTTGAGTTATTACCCTATATGCTCTTGGATTCGAAGGGATAGAAACAAGTGTTGTGTTTCTTTGACTGGATTCGAAAGCCAAGAAAAGTAGAGTTATGCTTCTTTGGTTATGAATTCGAAGGAAAAGAAACAAGTGTTGTGTTTCTTTAGTTCTGAATTCAAAAGAACAGAAACAAAGGTGTGGCCTTTTTATTCTTGGTTTGAGAGTGTGTTAAGTGTTTTCTCTTTTCTTTGCCTTTCTAACAAATCTCTCTCCCGTCACTCAAAAGGACCCCTTTAGATGTATTGTGGAACCTCTTATTTATAGATGAAATTGGCTGAGGTTTGGGAGGGAAAACAAATGAGATTTGAACAAATTGGGTATGCTGTTTTTGTAGCTTTCGAGGTTCAGTCTTTGTATGTCAATTTGGTGCAAATATGGGAGCAACATAGCAGGATTGCTTTGCAGCAATTTTGGCATGTTGTGGCCAGTGCCGTAGGCTTGTACTTGGAAGCACAAGCATCTTGAATACTTCACCCTTTCGTTTTGACCACATAGGTTCAACCTTCGACTAGACTCCTCTTTAGACAACAATATTTGTTCCCAACCAATATGTATCCTTCGAATGGACCATTTGCAATTCTTCGAATGAGCCACCAATATTTGTCTTTCGAATGGGACACCCAGGTACGTCCTTAAAATCCACCAATGCATGTCCTTCGAACGGGATGCCCATGAATGTCCTTCAAATCCACCAATGAATGTCCTTTGAATGGGACACCCATGTACGTCCTTCAAATCCACCAATGCATGTCCTTTGAATAGGCCACTAATTGTGTGTCATAGTGTAGAAACTATGTGTGTTGAAGGTTTTTTTAAAGGTGGAATCGAAGCAAGCTGTTTCAAAAGGGCTCCACTGTCTTGTGGGTGGTAGCATGAAAGAAGTCATTTCCTTGTGTATCAAAACAAACCCGTAGGAGGTCATTTCTCAATCGAAGTTTTCATGCAGATAACAATTGTCCAATTGAAGCTTGCATGCAGGAGGCCACTAGTTTATGGGTGCTAGCATGAAGGGAAGTTATTGCCTTGTGAATTAAAGGCAAGCACAGAGGAAGCCATTTCCTTGTTGGTCTAAAGCAAGCACAGAGGAGGCACTTGTCTTGTGGATCAAAAGCAGGCATGAAGGATGTACTGCTTGTGAATCAAAACAAGCATACATGAGGCTAATGCTTGTGAATCAAAGGATGCATTTAGGAGGCTAATGCTTGTGAATCAAAGTATGCATGTATGAGGCTACTGCTTGTAAATCGAAGGATACATGTAGGAGGCCACTACTTGAATGAAGCTTGTGGACCAAAGCTTGCTCGAAGGGGACCAGATGCTTAATCAAAACCTCTAAACCAAGCCTTCTCGAAGGAAGCTAGACGCCTAATCGAAGCTTAAGAATCAAGCCTTCTCGAAGGAAGCAAAATGCCTAATCGAAGCTTAAAAATCAAACATGCTTGAAGAAAGCTAGATGCCTAATCGAAGCTTAAGAATCAAGCCTGCTTGAAGGAAGCTAGATGTCTAATCGAAGCTTATGAATCAAAGCAAACTTGCTCTTCTTTAATTTGATGCTTGAGAGCCCAATATGAACCATGGAAACCTGTGCAGTCTTGACCCCGTAGAAATTTTGTGAAAAAAATCTTGAAGAATGAGAGGGAAAATTTTGGGGTACAACACAAAGCAACTATCTCTACAACCAACAAAAAGCAAGTTCCAAATTAATACCTGAAGCAAGACATAACAACTATCTATGAAAAACCGATTATAGATTAATACCTGAAACAAGACAGGACAATTATATACTTGAGCAGATTTAAGATTAACTCTCGAAATAGGACGGTGAAACTATCTTTCTTTCTCTTTGGTTAGGTAAATATTAATTCTCGAAAAAGGACGGGGCGACTATCTTTATTACCAATGGTATGAACGCCCAAAACAGGACAGGTTTACCAACAAACTTTTTGTAGATCAATTCCCGAAACAGGACGGGGCGACTATCTACATGACAAACGCTTCCTTCAAGACTTTTGTTGGTTCAGTTTAAATCGACCAATGATTTATCCTAATTCTGTTCCAGTAGACATTTTCTCTGGTTCAGTCAAATTGATCCTAAGATTTTTCTGATTCTTATCCAGACAAAAACAAATACGGACATCTGCTGTTTCGACATAAATCGACCGAAGATTTACCCTGATACTTCTTCCAATCTCTATCAACAATCCTTTGGATATCATCTATAAGCCCATCTCCGAAGACTCCCCATCACTTCTGGATGGCATCTATAAGCCCATCTCCGACAATATATCGTCACTCTCCAAATGGCATTTATAAGTCCATTCCCGATGCAATCAACCAACCTACCATCGAGTGCATATTTCTAGGCACTCTAATGTTCAATCATCTTCCACCTTCAAGTCACGAATGGCAGACCCGCCAATCTAACTCTTCAGGTTTAAGAAGATTGAACAGGGGCAGTTGTTGTACCCCAAAATTTTCCCTCTCATTTCTCAAGATATTTCCTACAAAGATCTTCAATGACTCCAGTTTGTGCAAGTATCGACTAGATCAAGCAATCTCTTCAACACTGATGCCTCAAATTAGAGTTTGAGTTTGTACAAAAAGGCAGTTGGATTTCTAATGTTTCAAATGACTTTCATGGATCATTATGGACCCTCAGGATTACTTCTGCCAAGTTTCAAGTCTTGGATCACAATTTTCCAAGAAAGTCATTCAAATTATCAAAAGGGAAAAATGGGCAAAATTAGGGTTTTGACTGGAAATGACCGAACTTTGATTTTTGACCTAATACCTGACTTATTAGTTGGAAGCATGATCTCAAGGTTCCGAGCATGTCATTTTGACCTAATCGCATATTTCAATTTATCTCTTGAGATCAGTGGATTGATAGACGAAATTCGGTCAACTGGTGGAAAAAGTCAATTGTACACTAAAAAGTCAAACTTTGACTTTTTGACCAAAGTTGAGTCCCAAAAATCCATTTCATCAAGACCTCCAAAATATGAATTTTGATCATCAAAAATCGAGAGAGTCAAAAATCCAACTTTACAAGACTTAGAAATTTTTCTAAGTATTTTCTTGTTGATTTCATTGCTTCATGGCATCTTTTCACTACAATTCAAAATAATTCAAGATGTTACAAATAATTCAAGATGTTACAAATAATTCAAGTTATTACAAAGTGAAATTTTTGCAAGATTACAAATCCTAAGTTTGGTCTTGTTTGAACTCTTTCCCTTTGACTCAAACCTTGCCACTATGTTGCCCACAAACATGCTTTGTGTTTGTTACAATCTGCATAAATTTGTCCACAAACCAAATTTTGTACCATTCTACAATATGCTGCCAAGTCTAAGCCTGCTTACTACAAGCTCAAAATTATGTTTATAAGACAGTCAGCTGTTTTGAACAAAATAGCCCTGCTATGCTATCTCCAAACACTGCCACAAAACTCCAAAACTGCTGCAAAACAGCCCTGCTATGCTGCTCCTAACCCAGTCAAAGTCTGCATTATCTCAGCCCCAGATTTGCATAAAATTAGCAGATAAGAGCTGCATCAGAAAAAGCTATGAAGATAGCATACCCGAACAGTTCAAATTGTTATTTGTTTCCCTCCCACACACAAAGCAAGATTTTAAAAAGTGAGCTAAGAAATTAAAAGCCCATAGATAACTATGGATGAAAAGGGTGCTAACACCTTCCCTTTTCATAACTTACCCCCCGAACTCAAAATCTATCAAGGTCTTTCCTGTTCTTTTCACTCTTTCCTTATTGGATAAAATAAAAGTCGGTGGGAACTTTAGCTATCCGCACATTTTAGATAAAACCTGAAAGTCATTTCTCCCACCGTATTACAATATGCTTAAAATGTTGTTGGTGTTCAAATGAAAGTTGTCATTATTGGAACACAACCAAAGCTATCAACCAATATAACAACAACTAGAACAACTGTTATCAAAATGATTATTCAATCATGTCGTTGATGATATCAAGAAGACAATGAAATCATTGATTCATAATGTGCTTAATTTCATATACCACAAGAAGGTTTCTAAGCCGCAAAAGATAATGAAGATGATCATGGAAGCTTCAGTTGAAAATCAACAACATGAATGTTGTTCTCTAAAATGATAATTAAAGTAAATAAAACAAGGGCTATTGTCCAAAATGTTATAAGGTGAATTAAGATGAAGAAGTTTTTCTCTTTAATACATCAAGATCAACAAAGCTTTCACAAGCTTATGAAGAAGAAGACTTCAGCGACTCAAGGGCTTTTTGTTGTTGTCCTTGAATAAGCTACTTGAAGAAAAAGAGACCACACATTAAAGCTATAATACAACGTAATATTTTTAGTGTGTATTAGGATTTTTTGATGTACTTAATTGAGTTTCACTTGCTTGTTTATAAGAATTCTTTTGTAAACAAACCTTATAAAAAAAGATAGGATATTCTGCGGGATCAGAATCTATCGAGTCAATGATTATTATATCTGGTTGGATCGCTGAACATATCATTGCAAGGTTCCTTGAGAGACTGAGTGAAGGTCTGATCTCAAGAAGATAATGGTTACGGTTATTATGGGAATCATGATAGGAGATTATGAAGAATAAGATTTTGTTGGGTCAATAAACATTATATCTAGTTTAGATCCTTGAACGTGTCATTGGATGTTAGTCACCAGTGGTTACCTTGCAGATTGTAATCAGTTTGGTTATAGTGGAGATATTCTTTGAGTTCAAGGCGAAATTACCTTGGTAGGGTGGACTGGACTAGCTTGAGGGTTCCTTAAGTGAACCAGGATATATCAAGTGTTCTTTACTTCTGCTTATGCCTAATTATTTATGCTTCTACAAAATATTCGAAAGCATCACTTAATGCAACAATGTTAAGAGATGAAAGTTTAGCATGAATGGAAAACCCAATTCGAATCCCTCTTTCTTGCATTTTCTTCACACCTTCAATTGGTATCAGAGCTCAGTTCTGTTATTATTAGATGTCAAACACCTAACAGTTTCAGGTAAAGATCCAAATGTTGTGTGAAGAAATACTCTGGGTGATAGTTACTCCACCTTCAATTACAGTCTCCTATCAGAAGATGATGATTGAGTACAGAATTTTAACCAAATGGATTACCTTGAGCAATTCTCTGAATCTAAGAAAACTAATGATGTCAACAAAAAAACTTTCTTTTGGAGATAACCTATTCATAAACCAAGAAGAATATACCAGAAGTCGTAGTATCAGAAGCTCCCATCTTCTGATCTGTCAAGACAAAAAACAGAATCAAAATCTCACCTTCTGAAAAACTGGTTATGGGAGATAAAGAAGCTCTTGTCAAAGCAGATAAGGTTTCAAAACTCTTTAAGAAATGCTTCTAAATTTGTGTCCTTGATTGAGAGAACCTCCTCTGATGAAGCTCTTCTAGACAAAGACTGAATTATGGCAATAAAATAAGTTTGAAGAATCAACTGACAAGACAAATTCATCAGATAAGAAGTAACATCTCTTGAATGCTTTTATTAAAAATTTACGATTAGATGAACAATGTATTTTCTCAAAGATCAATTCATCAGAAAACAAGAAATCTTGCTTGCTGAAGATTAATTATTTTTGAGTTTGAGATGTTTTCAAGAAACAGATTAGTCCACCCTTGACTTTCTCATAAAAATCTCATTAGGAATTTCTTTAAGTAAAGAAGAAAGAGTGTTATCTTCTGATTGTGATATAAAGGAACTTCCTGATGCATTCTGCAGAAAACATCAGAAATCTTGAACAGAGGAATTCAAATCTCTAAGAATTAATTTCTAAGTCAGAACATTTGAAGCCTAATTAATCAATCAGGTAGAAGATCTTGTCATCTGAAACCAATTCTTATCAAGATCCTTCCTATCATTTGTATATCATGCCTCAACCAACGTTTCTTGGAAATGAAGATATTCTTGAAATTATCATTGAAAAGCAAATTGAAATTCTTCCTCTTGAAAGTAACATTGCTTGCAGCATCACAGATGTGTCATATTTTCAACAATGGGCAAGATACTTCACTATACTGAAGAAACCTGTCTACGTGAATCTTATTAAAGAATTCCAGAAGCATGTCTATCTAGACTATGAGAACTTCTATATTCTCTCCTGCATTTTTGAAATTCCAATCACCATTACTCCTTTCTCAATCACTCTTGCAACTGGGTGTGATAATGGTTGTGTCACTGTTAAATTTGTTAAATCTAGTTTTATTATGTCTGAGAAATTTTCTTCTCTTCATGACATGTCACCAGGACATGAACTTATAAATCCTAAATATATACTACTCGTTCCCAAAGCTTGGTTTAAGCTTGTGTTGTCCAACTTTCTTCCCATAGAGGAAAACCAAGACATTCTGAGGTATGATGACCAAGCACTCATCTATCTTCTGATGAATGATGGTCGAGTAAGCCCGCCATAGTCTATCTTCATCTGTCTTTGGAAATCTATCTCTGAGTCTAGAAATTGCATTAAGTCATACATTCCTTATGGAACAGTTTTGTCTGAAATATTATTTCAAGAAGGAATGGTGGATATTATCAAGGAAATGATAGCAAAATATGGTCTAGAGAACTGTCATGAAAGCTATTTTTTGAAGTCTAAGTGTGAAATCTTTAGTGGTTAGGAGACATAGTCTGTCTTATCTAATCGTTTTTGTCTTTGTTGATTATTCTCTTGTCTGATTCTTTTTTGTCTATTATATTTCTTTAATTAACGAAGCCTTTCATTTTTTTTAATGAATTACTTTGTATGCTTAATTTGGATATAAGAATCTCAAAACTCTGATATAATCATAATCATACATTATCATGAAACGGAAAATATTTAGGCATTATAAATTCATTAAAGTCTAAAGTAAGACAGTCAGACATGCGTCTCTAAATCATATGTAAGGTTTTATACATTTAACGTTTGTCAGTCACTTTAGCCACATATTAGAGGGTAGCAGTGTAAACTTCTTTTCATGAACAATTGATATTCCCTCATAAATGAGATTAATTATTCCTTTTCCCTTTCACGTACATCTGTGTCCTAGTATACTCTAGATACTCATAACCTACTTAAAAGATATCAACTGTCACTCATTTCTCTCTCTCTCTCTCTCTCTCTCTCTCTCTCTCTCTCTCTCTCTCTCTCTCTCTCCTCTCTCTCTCTCTCTCTCTCTCTCTCTCTCTATCTCTCTCTCTCTTATAGAATCTTAGGAGTTATAACTTCCTTTCTGACCTTCCTCAGTCATTTATTGTTGAGTCTCCCAAGATTGATAACCTTACGAAAGGAAAATAATTTTGTCAAGTCATGTCTTCTCTCTTCTTTTTATACACCATGTTTGCTCTCTAATTCTCCTAACAAGTAATCTTCTAACACCTGGTAACAATTTCCATCTACCTTTATCTCTCTCTATTTTTATTAACATTCTCTCTATTTTTCATCATGACTTCAACAACTTCTCATGAAAATGATGATCTTTTGGAAGTCATCATTAAAAAACATCCAAAACTCTTTGGTGCTAGTCCGGAATTCCATCTCAGCATTCACTTTCAAAATTGGAATCGCTATCTCTCCTTACTAAGAGGACTCATTTATCAAAATCTTGTAAAGAATTCTTGGAAAAATGCTTATGTCAATCTTAATGGTACCTCAATCTCTTCAAATATCTATGGCTGGAATGTTTTCTTCATTGCTGAATACATTACTGAAATAATAAATTATCCTCGTATAGGTATCGCGACTGGTCATGTCTCTCTCGATAGCATCCATGATTCTAAAATTATTTCCATCTTTGAAGCATCTTCTGAGTTCGACTCTACTAACCTTGAGAGTCTTAAGCCTATTGCCAAAGACTGGTTTTGCTTTATTCTGACAAATATTTGTCCTTGCAGAACTAACAAAACGGTCTTAACCAAGATTCTAATTTTTTGTCTGATCAAACATATTTTGATTAATATTCCTCAAGTCATCATCAATCATCTTAAAATGTCTATCACTTCTTCTAGAAACTTGAACAAAACCTTAATTCCCTATGGAAGAATCCTATCAGAAGTGTTCGTTCAAGGTGAGATTATGAGATACCTTCAAAGGATTCCTGATGGTCCTAATGATGCTTTGCAACAAAAGGAGTGTGAGACTTTTGATGATCAGTTGTTCCAATAAGTTTTAATTATGTCATCATTCATTCTATTGTGTAACTTGTTTTAATTCTATCATCAATGAAAACTCTTTCGATTTACCACACGTTGTTACTTCTGTTGGTTTTTATGTTTTCCATGCATAGTTACCTTTTTGATGATGTCAAAAAGGGGGAGAAATATAATGATTTTGATAAATTTTAAAAGAAATGCAAAACTCATCATGATAATAAAATGATACAAAATGTGAATTTACCATTCTGAAGACGATGTTATGAAGACTCTGAATACTTGAGGTTCTGAAGACCCAAGGTTCTAGAAAAGTTTCTCAAGACCAAGTGCTGAAGTTTCAAAGATAAGGTTCTGAGTGAACAAGGTCTGACGAATAAAGACTTGATTAATTGGAGATTTAAATGTCATGATTCTACTCAAGCTTAAATCATCTACCATCATAAGCCTATGTAGTTCAAAAGATAAATTTTACCATTAGCAATGACAAGTACATAGTACGAAAAAGCCATGTGCTACTACCTCTCCACCAGCTTGAATTGTGGAAAAGAAAAAGACGTGGCAGTATTATCTTCATCATTGTGTAACGACTCTTTTTCAATAGCCAACGGCTTTATTTTGCTTGGATATATAAGAAAAGAATTATATGCTTAAAATTTTGTTGGTGTTCAAATGTTCAATAAAAGTTATCATTATTGGTACACAACCAAAGCTATCAACCACTATAACAAGAACTAGAACAACTGTTATCAAAATAATTTTTCAATCATGTTGTTGATGATTTCAAGAAAACAATGAAATCATTGATTCACAATGTTATTAATTTCATATACCGCAAGCAGTTTTCTAAGCCGCAGAAGATAATAAAGATGATCATGGAAGCTCCAGTTACAAATCCACAACATGAATGTTGTGGTCTAAAATGACCATTGAAGTAAATAGAACAAGGGTTGTTATCCAAAATGTTCTAAGGTGAATCAAGATGAAGAAGTTCTTCACTTTACTACATCAAGATCAACAAAGCTTTCACAAGCTTATGAAGAAGAAGACTTCAGCGACTCAAGTGCTTTGGGATGTTGTCCGTGAAGAAGCTACTTGAAGAAAAAAAGACCACACATTAAAGCTACAATACAATGTAATATTTTTAGTGTGTATTAGGATATTCTAATGTAATTAATTGAGTTTACACTTGCTTGTTTAGAAGCATTCTTTTTTAAACAAACCTTATAAAAACAGATATGAGATTTTGTGAGATCCGGTTCTATCGAGTCAACAATTGTTATATCATGTTGGATCACTGAACATATCATTGTAAGGTTCCTTAAGAGACTGAGTGAAGGTATAATCTCAAGAAGATAATGGATGTGGTTATTATGGGAAATCCTGATAGGAGATTCTAAAGAAACATATTTTGTTGGTTCAATGAACGTTATAACTAGTTTGGATCCTCGAACGTGTCATTGGATGTTAGTCACCAGCGGTTTCCTGTGCATATTGTAATCATCTTGTTTATAGTGGATTAAGTTCTTGATTTCAAGGTGAAATCACCTTGGTAGGGTGGACTGGACTAGCTTGAGGGTTTCTCAAGTGAACCAGGATATATCATGCGTTCCTTACTTATGATTATGCCTAATTGTTTATGCTTCTACAACATATTAGAAAGCATCACTTAAGACAACAATGTTAAGAGACAAAAGTTTACCAAGAAATGGAAAATCCAATTCAAACCCCCTTTCTTGCGTTTTCTTCACACCTTCAACAACGACTGCTAGATGACCCCTATACACAACTACCTCACAAAATAAGAGCTACCCACCGATTCAAATGAGGAGGCCGTGGTCAGAAGAAGAGCCTTCTCCTACATCATGGTAGAAGGAAAATTGTATAGGAGAGGGTTTTCCATTCCCCTCCTCAAATGCCTTGACCAGAGCTACGCAGATTGCATCCTGCTCGAAATCCATGAATGGATAAATGTCCAACACCTGAGTGGAAGATCCCTCACTAAGAACACTCTGTGAGATGGGTATTACTTGCCCACCATACATCACGACATAAAAGAGCACGTAAAGAGATACGAGAAGTGCCAATAACATGGGGACATGCACTTAGCTCCCCCGAATGAGCTCAGTTCCCTCTCTTCCCTCTGGCTCTTCATTTGGTGGGGATTAGATCTCCTCTGACCGTTTGTGGTAGGTACAAATCAAAACAAATACTTAGTAGTGGTTGTTAACAACTACACCAAATGGATAGAAGCGGAAGCATTAGAAAACATTACCGCCAAAAATGTCATCTGCTTCTAAAAGAGAAACATACTTGCTCGGTTCGGCGTCCCGCAAGCGATCGTCACCGATAATGGAACCCAGTTCACAGACCAAGCCTTTCACGAATTCGTCTCCAAGTTGGGCACCACCCAACACTTCACCTTTGTCGAGCATCCTAAGACGAATGGCCAGACCGAGTCCGCGAACAGGGTGATACTCAGGTGTCTCAGATAAAGGCAAGATGAAACTAAGAAAAGATAGGTCAATGAGCTGCATAACATACTCTGGGTATACTAAACAACAAAGCATCATCCACCAGGGAGACTCCTTTTCTACTAGCTTACGGAATGGAGATCGTCATCCCCATAGATATCAAGGAACCCTCCAGGCGAATTGAAGCTCCCCTAGACGAGGAGATGAATGATGTCTCCCTATGGGAAGAACTAGATCTGGTCGAAGAAATCCGAACAGGAGCGGCCCTACGAGAGGCCTCTCTGAAATAAAAAGTATCAATGCGCTACAACACTAAATTCATACGACGAGAGTTCGAGGTTGGCAGCCTTGTCTTGAAGAGAAATCACAAAGAATCTCGTGAAGGCAAGCTCGCATCGAACTAGGAAGGCCCCTATCGCGTCTACGCAAAAACAGGGACCGGGGCGTACTACCTAGAAAATATACAAGGGGAGCAACTTGCTCGACCATGGAAGCTGAAAAGCTAAAACACTATTACAGTTAAAACACTGATCAATCGGCGAGCGTCGTCGACAAGACGAACTCATCCAGGCCCGAGCGTATGTGCATGCCTAGGTATGAGCATGGCACTAAAAAATTATTTAAAGGGGCGAGACCCCACTCTTTTGACGAGTGGACCCTCTGCCCGACATAGATAACTCGACTGAGCTCCATTGTCATCATACCACATGGACAAAACGCCCATCTCGTGATGGGAAGTTCATATCATCGATCTCGGGTCCTAGAAACAAGACCTGAGTTCCGGCTCATGCCTGGTAACATCCTGGTCATTTTTCCGGTCTCCTCACACCTGCAAACTCACTAACTAACGAGAAAATCCCCACTAAATTCTCTTAACCAATAAAGGTGTCTCAAGCAGACGAGCATAAAATGAACATGCAAAACACTTCAAATATAAAAGTAACACAATCATGCACAAATTAAAGCAAACAACCATCACGATTAGAAATTTAATATACAACCATTAAGGCTGCAAATTGTGCAAATTTTACAAAAAAAGAGGCCCTTGGCCCCCCATCCAACAAAAACTTTATGGCCGCAAGGACCACTATTGTTCGAAACTTAAACAAAACGGGCTAGGACCCAAAAAACGAGATTACATCAATACGGCACGCATGCCCGAAAAAATAAATAACAAAAAGCAATCAAGTATCTGGTTGGGGATCCTCCTCGGTAATGGGCTCTTGACGCGGCGACTCTCCAAAAGGCACATCCCTGAAACCTCTGAGATACTCAGGGATTAGGATATCGCCATCTTCCACGTAAAAGTGGAGACCCATCCCAGTCACATTCAATTCGACCGCAGGGTTCAGAACCTGACGCTGCTTCACTATGTTATCAAAGCTGCCCTCGACTGTGTCTAGAGCATCATCAGACTCCAGTTGTAGGCGAGCAATCAGATCAGGTTGGGTCTTCAGGCCTTTGGCCTCTTCCGGCTCATCTTCGGCAGGAGCAACTTCAGCAGTCAAGGCTTCCACCTGCTCGTCAGAAGTCTTCTTCTCGAACAAAAGCGACTTGTGATCCTTGGACAGTTTCCCTAGCATATCCTCCACTACCTTCCAGGAAGACTTCTCATCAGCATACTCCTTCTTTGCTTCTGTCATCTTTGTTCGCAGCTTTCTCACCTCGACCTCCAGGGAAGTACCCCCCCCCCCCTTGGTGTACGCCACATCCATCTCCAAGACCCTCGTGATAGCCCCGGAATCCTGGGCTAATGATGTCCTCTTTGTTGGGCGATCTAACTCCTCGAGCAGAAGGGACTCTCCCCAAAGAAGATACAGAGAAGAACCCTCGAAGAAGGACTTGTCGTGTCAGCAAGGGGGAAGCTAATATTTTCCCTTCTCCCTCTCCCTGGTTATATCCACAGTACCCTTGTTGCACTATTTATTATGCCTTGAGGACACCTATAGAGGAGAAAGAGCCTCTGTCAGCTGCCTTATCGACGAAGCGCCTGATCCCGACATAGGGCCCGTGTCGGGCGAGAAAGCCTTGACACCCTTCTGTGCCTTCTTCATGTTGAAAGCAATTATCCTAGCCAAGTGCTCCTAGGCGGGATTCATCTTATATGCAAGGAAACAACACAAAACGATCAGCCAAATAGAAGAATATATGTGTCGTGCAAACAAAGAAAACCAAATCATAATACGACTACCAACATACGCCACAAGGTCCTCACTCTCAAGGAGCTCCTTAACGCTTATCAAACCCTGGTTGTAGACCTCCTGTCTAGTTTTATCAATAACTGGCTTCCCTCCTCTGCTCGCACGTTGGATGGGAGGGAACCCTGCAACAAACGTGCATACACGATCAAAGATGGCTATGTCCTCGACACTGAGCTGATCTTTCTACCAGACATAGACATCAATCCCCATTTTATTATACTTATCGTTCCAGTAAAAAGGAAACTTTGGCACCGACTTGTTTGCATGTTTTCCCTCCTCAATTAAAACAGGAGCCCCTTCCTCTTCGTACACGGGGGTAACCCAGAAGACACTTAGTAGCGCCCTCTTTGTGATTGACTGAATGAGCATATATTTTTCCTTAAAAGAAGCGGACCGACTCTAGATACACCTTGAACAACTTGTCGTTCACCTTCTTCAGAGAAACCCAACCATATTGGACACCAAACATCTGCCTCTGAAGATGGAAACAATAGAAGAACAAAGGGACAATGGCCCTGATGCCCAAATAGTCACACACGATCTTGAAAGCCCGAAGGAAGGCAATCGAGTTTGGGTGTAGCTGGGATGCAACCAGACAAAGATGCCTGAAGACCGCCACTTGGAAGTCCGATAGAGGGAGCCGCATACCCATCTCTCTGAACATGATCTCCTACATAGGGAACCTGCAAGCTTCAAACCACAAGCAGAGCCGACTCTTCTTGTTGAGGATGTAGATTGCCCATTGCTCTTCAGCAACCTCTCGATCCATCTTTGGATCCAACAAGGTGAATATATCGTCAGGATACTTTATAAAAAGGGAGACATACCTAAACGGGCCCGATGCAACCCAATCCAGTGGACCCTCCTTGATAATGGTTGTGTTGGGACCATCTTGATGAATGGGATACACTTCCACATCCCCCTCAGCATCCTAATTACTGGGCATCTTTGGCTCCAGTTCTCCCGGCGAGGACTCATACGCCTCTGAGGTGCTCGCCTCGCCAGACTTACTCTTGGCAGAGCTATGGGAAGAACCACTAGGCTCATTGAGAAACTTGTCGTCGATGCTAGTAGTCATCGTACCTGAAAAGTAGAGAATAAAAGTGAGTTCAACATCAACGTCAAATTCATCCTTCTACCACTAATCAAGTGAAAGGGAGCCAAGGAATGAGGACCCTTTCCCCGACCAGGACCCTCACTTAAACGACTACTAGACGATCTCCCTTCCCCGACTAAGCCAGCTAGATTCATGTAAAAATTTCCTACGTTTGTCTGACACCACAGAGGTTCCAAAAACTCCTCTACGTAGGACACTTGGTATCCTCAACAGTCTCACACGCTAGAACTACCGTCTCCATCCAATATTTCGCTAGAATTTATAAGAAATCAATAACCCTAACTGCATGCATTTTCTAAGGAAAAACATTAAAATATAAACTATAACGGAAGTGACAATCACAAAAACAAGAGGAATCAGGGAAAGCTTATTGGATTGAGTAAAGGAATAGCGAGAATATACAGTGGCAAACGATGGAACGAACGAATATCTTGGAAACTGATGAAGTCGAGCATATATAAATGAAGTCGAGTAAGAACGAAGGTATCGAGCAGCTGAAAGACAGGCAAAAAGTATATATGGAGCTCTCTCCCCCTTTTTATAGGTTAGACTCACCAGCGTGTTGGCGGACACGCGCCTAGGTAACTCTAAAGGGCGTCATCATTACGCCCTAGTCTGTAGGCTAGCCATTATCACACCTTTGTGACATCATGTGGCTCGATAGAAGCGTGGCAAGCAATCTCTCCAGATTCTAACCAATCGTTTCTCTCCTTGCAAAACAAACACATGGCAAAATTCTAAACTCCTCACACAAAATTGCTTCTCAAAATGAATCACCCAACCATTCCCCTCCCCGCAAGGCAAACACGACGAGAATCATTTATACCCCTCGAGCAATGTCGACCGAGAAGTATCCCCGTTCGGGGGCGGATTCTAAGTCATCACTCTTGTTCCCATGAGCAATGACTTGGGGCTCCTATTATGGATTATCCTAACTCCTAGAATTGGACCAATATGGTTCTACCCTTAACACGACCCAACGACAATGGCCCAACATTCTGGTCGACCATGCCCCTGAGCACACGACCAGTTATGCCCGACATACACGCCTGACGAGATAAGTGAATGTCTCCCGTCAGCTCGACACGAGTCGGGCAGACACCCAAAAAATGACCAAAATGTCCATCTTCCCATAATTCTCCTCCTTGGAACAAACAACTATATACGAGCATACCTGCCCGTTTTGACTCAGTCTTGGAAGTTACCTATTTTTGCGGACCCGCATATCTAGGCCTAAAAATCGAAACCAATGGCTATACGCTGGGGGAACATTATGTAAACCCTCACAGATGTGAGGGCCAAGCATCCAATATCGAATATCCAATATTCATATCTGAAACCTTAATACTTTCCTTGTATCTCTCTGCTCCCACACGTACTTGATCATCAGAGTTCCTTGAAGGTACAACCCCCCTTCTCCTCAACTTTCCAGCCCGTCAAAGATCATCCTCCGGCCAGCTCACAAGTTCCGATCAATCGGTAAGATCAAATAACATCAACAATCATGTCATTATCACTTAACTCCAAACAATTTAAAATTTCTAACATAAAAAAATTCATCATAAAAACATAATGACCCCAACCTAATGTTGCATTATCAGAGAAAGATACACTACTAAAAAGGTAAATAATGAGTAACTCAAGTGGAATAATTTCCACTGACGTCCATATGATCCACTCCTTAATATTTGCATGTTACCCACATAGAGGAAAAATTCAAAAAGAAGGGGTGAGTAATCATAATCAATCATAAATGGCATAAGAAAAGATGGATTTCAACAATTATAGTCAACTATTCAACAACATCAATATAACACAAGCTCACACCTTCATGTATCATAAATAACTCACATATCATCTTCATCACAAAAATCACACATAATAACGTAGCAATCACAAGTATCATCACATCATATTTCATCAACAAAACTCATGCAATGCCACATAGGATGTTAATGCAACAACACCGACGCATAGCATGTGGTACCAAATATGAACACATAGGTTCATTTATCTTCCTGTTCCATCACCATAAGATGCATTATCCACCATCATAGAATCTTGGTTCACTATTGAACTGGAGAATAGTAAATCTCTACCATCACCGTAGGTAACACTTCACTAAATCCCTAGACAAAGGATGTAGCTACTCGTACTTGAACTATCACCATGGGAACGAGGCCACACCATAACTTAGAATATAAGTTCCACAACATGGATGCATGTACTCTCAATATGGAGCAACAACATCATCAACATAATAAAATCTCAACAAAATAATTGCACTCGAACCATCACCATAGGAAACGAGGCTACAACATAATCAATATAACAATTGAACTCGACCCATCACCATAGAAAATAAGGCTACAACATAATCAAAAATCAACACCATAGCAGCCAAATTAAGCTTCATATCATAACAAGTCATCACGGCACAACATTATCGCAACAGTGAAATAACTTATTAACAGGACATATAAACAATCAACTTCCCAAAAATATTATACATGGAAATAATTTTCAAACAATTCACCTATCTATACCATGTTATAGGTCTTTTATTAGCTTTCTAATGCTTCAAACAGTTCGTCATTTGGATATACATTTAAAAAGTTATGATCAAAACCGCGTTAGAAACAAAAATTTGTCTGGCCACGGCGAAGTCGGTGACGACCGCCATGAACCCCAAAACCAGAAAAATTATGTTTTTCACTATTAAGGCCCTTTCGGAGCTCCAATTTTGATTCCGTAAAAAGCCTTCATCTCAAAATTTGTAACCCAACAATTATCCCATGATTAAAACATTTAATTTACGATTTATCACATGTTGACGTCAACTAAATCATATATTTCATAACCATAACACCAAATTAACTTACAACAACATTATCATCAAAGATCTTACAATACATATTTTGCACACAACATCAACATTAAAAAATTCACCACTTTCATCAATATTCATAACAATCAATATCAATCAAAAGAACTAAAACCCTAAATTTACCCTTCCTTCATATCATTCATAATTGACAACCATTACCAACCCTTACCTTGGAATTCTTCTAGAAATTGCTTCTTCAAAGCCTATGGATGGATATCTCCTTGGTCCTTCTATGCCCTAGCTTCTTCCCCTTTTTCTCTTAACTTTTCACGTACGTTGTAAACTGACTACTCTTTTCCCAATTCCCTTTATAAATATTCCTCAACTATGATTTACCACATTTATCCTCAACTTAACCTCATGAAATTACCTTCACGCCCCTAAAATATCTATACATTATATTTATTTTATTTCTTCTCATTATTTTACTAATAAATCACATAAAAGCTATTATTTAATAATTCTAAATAATTCCTAACTCTCACTTATATCCCCACCAATATTCTTGCACACAACATCATAATTCACAAAATATTCATAATTATATATATATATATATATATATATATATATATATATATATATATATATATATATATATATATATATATATATATATATATATATATATATATATATATATATATATATATATATATATATATATATATATATATATATATATATAAGAAACAATTCTAGATTTGGGGTGTTACACCTCTGCCCTACTTAGAAAATTTTTGTCTCTGAAAATTACCTGAGGAAAAAAAAGTCAGGTAAGACTCTCTCATTTGGTCCTCACACTTCCTAGTCATATTCCCACGAACTCTTCCACCCCACACTACCTTCTCCAAGAGAATCTCTTTAACTTGCAATTGCTTCACTTCCCAAACTTCTATCTGCACGGGTGATGTTTAAGCTGTCAGATTATCTCTCACATCTTCATCATCCATTTGGATCACATGGGACAGATCTAGAATGTATCTCCTTAAATAGGATACATGAAACACATCATGAAGATTTGTAAGTGAGGGTGATAAAGCAATATGGTATGCCACTTCACCCATCCTCTTTGTAATCTGGTATGGACCATCAAAATAAGATGAAAGCTTTCACAACTTTAGGGCTCTACCAACACTAGTTACCGGAGTAACTCGCAAGAACATATTATCTCCCTTCTGGAACTTAAGTGTTTTTATCCTCTTATCATGATAACTCTTATGAAGACTCTATGAAACTTTCATCTTCTCTTTGATCATATTGATCTTTTCAGTCGTCTCTTGCACTATCTTAAGACTGAGCACAACACTCTTACCTGACTCATACCAACACAACAAAGTTCTACACCTTCTCCCATGCAATTCCTCATATGGTTCCATTCCAATACTAGCATGGAAACTATTGTTGCAAGTAAACTCAATCAATGGCAAGTGGCTATCCTAAGCACCTCCTTTTTCTAGCATATAAGCCCTTAGAAAATCCTCAAAAGACTGGATAGTATTATTTATAAGACCGTCCGTCTGCGGATAATAAGCATCACTCAACCGTAACATAGTTCCCAAATCCTCCTGCAAACTTTCTAAAAACCTCGACGTAAACCTGAGATATCTATCTGACATAATACTCGAAGGTAATCAATGTAATCTCACAATCTCATCGATATACACCTCAACCAATCTCTGTAAAGAATTGTTGATCCTTATTGGCAAGAAATGAGTTAATTTTGTCAATCTATACACTTTCACCTAAATCGAATCATTACCCTTAGCAGTCTTTGAAAAATATTATTCAAAATCAATGAAAATGCTATCCCACTTCAACTCTAGAATATTCAAAGGTTGCATCATACCCAAAGGCTCCTGGTGTTCAATCGTTGACTTCTGACAAGTCAAACAAGCATAGACAAACTCAGTAATTTCCTTCTTCATATCGGGCCACCAAAATAATTTCTTCAAATCCTAATACATCTTCGCTGCACCAAGATGAATACTTAATCCACTTTGATGTCCTTCCTCAAGAATAGTCTTCTTAAGTTCTGGCACATCTGGAACACACATTTTATATATGAACCTCATCACATCATTCTCATCAACTCGGAAATCACCATCATTACCTTGGTTAATTAGCATCAACTAATCAATAAAACTCAAATTGTATTTATGACCTTCTATGATCTCTTTAAGAATATCACTGATCAGCTTCAACATCACCAACTTCACACTATTATAAGTCTCTTCACATACCAAACTTATATCTCTAAACTGGTCAATCAATTCCCACAGTCGAACCATAAGCATAGACATGTGTAAGGACTTCCAACTCAATGCATCGGCTAAAACATTCATTTTACATGGATGGAAACTCAACTCGAAATCATAATCCGTTAGAAGTTCAAGCCATCTTATTTGCCTCAAATTCAACTCTTTCTGATTGAACATATGCTTTAAACTCTTTAGATCATTAAACACTTAAAACATAGAGCCAAAATGATAATGTCTCCAAATCTTCAACACAAATACCATATCTACCAACTCTAAGTCATGCGTAGGATAATTCCCTTCTTGAACTTTCCGTTGCCTAGAAGCATAAGCAACCACCTGACCATTCTGCATTAGCACACCACCAAGACTAGAGTAATTTGTTCTTGAGTTGACAAAAACTTTCTTCACATGCAACATCCCACACATAAGGTTGACCCTTTCGATTCAAGTGAGTCAAAGGTAATTCCAAATTCGAGAAGCTTTCAATAAATCTGCGTAATAACCTACTAAACTAAGAAAACTTTGTATCTCATTAGCAGACTTCAGAGTCTCCCATTGCAAAACAATATCAACTTTAGAAGGATCTACATAAATTCAACCACTTGAAATAACATGACCAAGGAAGCCCACTTCCTTCAAACAAAATTCACATTTTGACAACTTGGCATAAAGCTTCCTCTCCCTCAACACCTGCAACACAATCTAGAGATGTTTCTCATGCTCTCATTAGTCATATAATATATCAAAATATCTTTATGAAGACCACTACAAACTTATCCAGATACACATGGAAAATCCGATTCATATACTACATGAATAGGCTTGGGGCATTAGATACCACAAACGGTATCACAATGTACTCATAGTGATTGTATCTCATCCTAAACACCGTCTTCGAAATATGATCAAGTTTAACACGAATCTGATTATAACCTGATCTCAAGTCAATCTTGCTAAACGCACAAGCACCTACCAACTGATCCACCAAATCATCAATCTGTGGAAGTTAATACTTATTCTTGATAGTCACCTTATTCAATTGTCTGTAGTCCATACATAACCTCATACTACCATACTTTTTCTTATCTAACAACACAGGTGCACCCCATGGAGAAACGCTTGGTCTAACAAACTTCTTCTCCAATAATTCCTCTAATTGTTTCTTTAACTCAACCAATTTTTGACGTTGACATCTTATAAGGAGACATAGACACTAGAGTAGTATCGGGAAACAAGGCAATAGAAAACTCAAGCTCTTGCTGTGGAGGAAAGTCACTGATGTCATCTGGAAATACATCTTGGAAATCACACACAACAGGTAAATCAACACTTGCAACTCCACTGTCGAAATGCAAGGATACAAATATTGCAAATATTTGAGCTTCATATTCTAAGAGATATTCCACTTGCTTAGCAGATAAAAACATCAATTCTCCACTATCTCCAAACTCAAATTCATGCTGTGGAGGCAAGTCGTTGATATCTCCAAGAAAAACATTTGAAATTACACACCAATGGCATATCACTAGTTGTCACATTGCTTTCTATTCTCCGAGAGCAAACATTAACAGTACTTGATCGTTCTCCCTCAAAGACATCCCAACTTGACAAGAAGATAAGAAACACTACAACAAATAACTCTTTTTATGGCGAAGCTTACACCTCGAACAATGAAAAAACGAGGGTATAGGTCATGGGAACGCCATGTTTTAATTTTTTTATTCTGAAAAACATTAGACCGCGGTTATTTAATAAAATTAAGGGAAAGTATATATAAGGGAGCTTGCTTCGACACCTAGTTGCTGCATTTTATGTTTTTTTCAATTGTTTTATTAGTATTTCTCACTTGGCACCATTCCAATTTCTATTCTTATTATTTGTTCCATTAGTATTTATCTCGACTATAGGGTCCAACTGAGAGGTAATATATTTTTCATTAACAATTTCATAATACTAATTTTAAATTATTTATTTGATATAAAAATAACCCCTCAGATTTCATAAAAAATGGACGTGATATATCTTTTAAATGAATTCCCATAATATGGTACTATAGTATTATTCTATATTTTATATTTTTAATTAATATTGTCACGTCGATTTTTATGTAAAATCGACGTGACACTTATTTTGCATGAAATACTTCAGATTACTATCTAGTTTCTAACTTTTAATTTACCTATCAATGCTCAAACATCAATTCGTCACTTTCATTTCACAAAAAACCTTGGCGATTTTCAAGCTGATATTCATCAAAACTCTTATAACAAATATTCATCAAACATATTTTTTTCAACTGGTTTGTTCTTCACTTAAATGATTTATATATCACTTTTTTTTCATTGAAATAGTCTATTGATCATATTGTTTAGGGTTTCTACGTTAGTTTGTCTATTGATCATTTTGTTTCTATGATTTTCCATTTGTTTTCACTGAAACATTAATGTTTGATTCAGGTTTGTCTCCTGATAGTCATGGCCGGTTTGACAAGCACCTCTCATACAACATCTTATACAAGCTCTATTATTACAAAATTTAAAATAAAAACTATAGGTTCCATGATGTACACAAAGGTAAAAAAAGCCAACCAAATTGGTGTTCTCTACCAAGTTAGAGTTAATGCAGAAACTGACAGAGCTTATGATGAACATGTTGATGATTTTCTGAGTTACATTACATTACAAGGTAGAAGCAAAGTGAGTATTTTGAAAGATAGTTGGTACAACATTGAAACAACCGGCTCAAAATCATCAAACAATGAAGTCGCCATCAAACATCTTTTATCCCATAAGAAGGGAAAGCTAAACAACGAGAAAACCTGAGAAGGGAGAAGTCACGGTCTTGCGACCGAGATATCAGGTAAGAGAGTCGGTTATGCGAGGGGAAGGTATTAGCACCCCACAAGTACGTAGTACTCTATGGTATCCACTCTTGGTGTCTATCTTATGGGTGTGTTTAATTTATGCTTACTGTTTATTATTGAGGAAGAATGCATGCAAAAGGAAAGAGAAAAGAATGTAGGGAAAATAAAGTTGTACTCGCTTGGGCCCTATCCCAATGCATATGTATCCTTTTTTGAGGAATCAGAGCTACTGTAGTTCAGCTCACATGTTTTTGTTTATTTTGTGTTTTTTATGAACAATGTTAATTCCGCCTTCTGCCGCAGCTCGACCTTTGGAGACTTATGCGTTGGCACAAAAGTAAATTAATCATGTCCTTACCTGAAAAGGGTTTTCTGAGAAAAGGTTCTTGGACGCACAAAAGGTTTGAGTTGGTTTGTATTTTGTTACCTTGAAAAATGGTTTAAGTGTAATTAACACATTTTTGGATTTGCTAAAGAAAAAGGTTTTAGTTTTAGAATGCGTATGCAAAAGGGGAAGAAAAGAGTCTACGGGGGTCTAGCATATTTCTAACCTAGTGTTATCATACAATGGTGGTCCTAATATTTGGATTAACAAAAGGGAAATGTCTACCTAATGTTACCATGCATGGTTTGCAGCCTAAGGTCTAACTCGCATCCGAACAGAGAAAGCACATCCTAAGGGAACATGGTATGTACAAGGATAAAGAAAACAAGCTAATAAGCTCAAGAGAGCACACCTAGAGAGATCCTATCTAAGTTAGCATGCCAAAGAAGGTCTAACAAAATTATCCTATAGGGAACATGCAATGAGAGCGAAGTCGTGATCTCAATTTCTAAATTGAGTGACTCATCGATCAAAAAAAAAAGGAAAGCGATAAAATCCTATAGGGAACATGCACTGAGAGTGAAGACATGATCTCAATTCCTAAATTGAGTGACTCATTGATCAACATCCAAAGAAACAAACACAATCACAACACATATAGAAAATGAAGTGCGAAATGCCTGCTACAAGTCTTTAAACAACGACTTCGAGTGAATGCTCTTTATTTCCTACTTCTCATGGTATCTAGAAAGCAATAAAATCCTACTTCTCATGATATCTAAAAAACGGTAAATAAATTTAGTAAAGTGTGAAGAAGTACGAAGGTAGTAGCGGCGACTACCAAAGTGAGCAAATCGTCAAGAGCGGGCGAAAGCAATGGAGAAGCTGGGAGTACACGTCGAGCAAGCTTCACCAAGAAAGAAACAAAGTCAGAAATAACATCCAACTAAGATAAAGGCAAACTCATGGTGCGAATGTGTTGTACCCCAAAATTTTCCCTCCCATTTTACTCAATATATGCTCATTAAGACCCTCGACATGCTCAAGGATGCTCAATAGCTTACCAGACAAACTCTCTCCTAAAGGAATGAACATCCAACTAGTGTTTCCATTTTCATCAAGAAGGGTGAGCTCCAAAGTCCTCATATGCTCTCAATAATCCTAATTTGTTCTCAAGACCCTCCATGTCAAATTTCAAGCTTTGCACAAAAGTTTGCTCAGTCAACTACTCAGATGCTTGAGAATCGATTGTATTAGGTCAAAAGTCAATTGTGGCCCACATACAGTTAAACTTCCAGATTTTTGGTCAACATCAATATTTTGAAGTAATATTCATCATTTGATCAAAGGTTGATCATGATTCCTCAAGGAATGTTCATAATTCATCAAAACTCAAAAGTTGCTAAATTAGGGTTTCTTAGGAAAAGTCAACCAAACTTTGACCAAGCATAACATTTTCATACTTTATTAGAAATTTCTCATCCAAGGATCATTTTTAAGGGAATCCAATGTCCTACAACTCATCTTCATCCCTCAAGTTCAAAAAATGCACTTATAAAAAGATAGGACTTTCTACATTATAGGTCCTTTTGAAAAGTCAACAAAAACACCTTTTGGGTCAAAGCTTCTTACATGAACATGGAGGACCAAATTGAAATGAGACCAAAAGGGTTGTTTATGGGACATACTAAGCTTTCTAAAAAGTCCACGAACACCTCTCTAGGGTTAAAATTGGAAGAGTTATGCATTGTCAAAGTTGATCATTTTTGGAAAATTACCAAAAGTCAAATGTGCTCAAAATTGCATTCTTTGCCAAAAGGGCCTAGCATTTTAGGATTGTATCTTGTTAAGGACATGGTCCACGACCCAAATCAGCAGCCATATCTTATTTGCTCTATTTATTTATTTATTTTTATTTTTATTTATTAAAAATCACATTAAATCAAATAAATAACAAAAAATATAAAAGATTGTTTTGATTATCTGATTTTGATGGAATTAAAATCTAATTATGATGGCCAAATCAAATCAAAACGAATCAAGGTAATTTGAGGCAAAAATATCATGATTTGAATGGTTATGGAAAGATATCATATGGCAAGAAAAAACACATTCAATCTCCATAATTCCAAAGGATTCAGGTTGTTTTTGTTACCCTAATTAATCATACTACATATAATGAACAAAAACAAGGTAAGAGAACAAGGGTTGCAGCCGTAAGAAGAGAGAAAGAAAACTCAAAAATTGGACAAAAAGTGTTGGATTGTTTTCTCATATAGAGGGTGATTCAGGCCATTCCAAAGCTTCCAATCGCTTCTTGGACATCTCTTGGTGCTAACACAATTCATTGCAAGCATTCCCAAGCCCAGAATCGTCCCCTAGGCTCCACACGGTTTGCATCTTTTCTCAAAATCGATTACGATAATTCTTGCATCTTAGGCATGTTTGAATAATATATTTGTGATTGTTAACATATTTGTAACATGTTGGGATAATTTGATTGACGTTTTGATGCATATACTGATGGTTGCCATGGTTAGGGTTTAAGAAGCCATTTTGGGGCTTCTCTGTATAGGTAAAATTAGGCCAAGAAATTGATGCCATGATGCTCGTGAGATCAAGACGGATTGATTGGTGTATTTAGAATTAATTTATCATGCGTGGTATGGATTTTTGAAGTTTGCAGGTTTATGGCTATGGAGCTTTGTCCGTAGGTATAGATCTGATACCTAATACAACGAACATGAAGAAGATGATGAGTTGTCACCCTCCCACTGGGCCATTTGAATAATCGCGCGTCTTTTGGACCATCCACGTTGTTTTACATATTATGCTTTAATATTATTATTATAAAAACTAAGCAGCGTAGCACAGATGGCAGGGCAAGCGTGGAATGATTGGATGGACCTGGGTTCGATCCCAGGTCCCAGCATTTTCTTTATTTTCTCAACATGTGATTGCAGATCCCATGCATTCCAAATCCTGATGTTCATCATGCGCCTCATTGATCCAGCCACTAGATCGTTGCCAACGCAGATCCAATGTTCAATCCAAGGAGAGACCATGGCGCACCTTCTAAGCGTGCCAACACAGGATCTGGCACAGGATTGGGCTCAGTGTGAATTGGGCCTAACAAAAATCAGATGTGCACCCCCCGATTTGCTTATGCGCAGGCCCAATTTCTTACTCTTTTCGATTTTAATTCTTTTTCTCTTTATTTATTAATTTTGTCTTTTTTTTAAATAATTAAAAAAAATCATATTTTTTATTTAATCAAAAAATCATAAAAAACATCAAAAATCTTTTTTTAACTAATTAGTTTAATTAAATTAGGGTAATTTAATTAATTTTTATTATAATTCAAAATAATTATAATTAGGGTTTAATTTTATACTTAACCTAATTTTTTCCTCAAAAACAACATAAATATTTTCTCAAATTAGATTTTTAGGTCGTCTGATTATTTCTCGCATTTAATTTGCCGCGCGCTTTTAGTTTTATTTTTTTTATTATTTGTAACTGCTCCGAGTTTGTAATAATTTAAATAGGGTTTTAATTCCGCATTTTATTTTCAGTCAAAATAAATATGTATCTTCCCAAAGCCATGTAATAGCTAGGACTCTAATTTCTCACATTTTAATTTCCACAAACTATAAACTCCTTAGATGTATGTATAGGATTGTATGGAAAGACAAATTGAAATTAAACAGTAGAAAACCCTAATTATGCAAAGATAATTAACTAAAAAAAATACACCTGCACATGCTCACTCCTAGGGTCTACTCCACTTCGGTTGCCTTCGGTAAACGATCATAAAGTATAGGGAATGTTAGTGGTCGTCCTCTAGTCTCAAAAGATCTAAAATGATCCAATCGGATGTTGCCTCGAAAGAAGATCTTTAAGACTTTAGGGTGATTACTAAAATTTCCTAATATTGCTTTTCCGATAGTATATGTCCCTTCAAATGTCCCTTAAAACTCCAACGACGGTGCTACCTATTCTTTAATAATAGGATAGCGTTGCCTAAAGGAAAACGAAGAGACTTTTTTGAGTAGGTAGATTAGTTCCTAGGTACTTGCTCAAACAAAACATTTCACACAAACACTTTTCAAAACAATTTTCAAAACAACTTCGTCACACTCTTGAGGACTGATACAAGGGTTATCACGAAGTAAAACTTTTTTTCAAAACAAGTACACAAAAAAATTTCAAATTGAGCAAGTACCTAAGAGTCCGTGGAAAATTACAGATTGAAAAGGTTCTAACACCTTCCCTTTCTATAATCTACCCCCGTACTCAGAATATCTTGAAAAAGGTTTTTTATGTTCTTTTTCCTTTTCCTTTGTTGGATGAAATAAAAGTCGGTGGTGACTCTTACTTACCGCGACATCTGTGAACAAAAAACGCAAACCAGAATTAACAGTCGGTTCTGCCACCTTGTCACAGAACTGGCGACTCTATTGGGGATTGAATACGTGGGGTATACCTTAAGATCTAGGTCATTTAAATTGCTTCTTTTTCTTCTCTTGATTGCTTTATTTTTAAGTGATTGTTTGGGTTATTATAGATCCTACACCCGGATCTGGGGAACACATTTTAGGTAAGTAGCAATAAATTGTGAGGGAACTGTGCAGGGTATACCGACACGGTTGAAGTAGTAGCTACGTTGATGTGGCACTTTGGTTGGTACCGGTAACCCTTGAGTTAATCAAGGAGAGTACGGGGCCGCCACGTGGTGTCGTGAAGCATCAACTGACCTTAGAACCTTTAATCTTACAACTTGGCCAGTAGGACGTAGCGAGATGGCCGGCTTTGGTGTATTCCCAAGGTCGACAGATACTCGATGCTACACTCATTGAGGTTTGGCTCTTGAGTTTGGTTTGGTTGCGATTCAATCGCCTACTGAACGAAGATGGGAGAAAGATCAGTGATATTGAGATCCCTTAGAACCTAGTTACTATTTGTAGGACAGGTTAAACCAATCCAACTTCAAGAGGGTATGACCTTAAAACTCATGCAGGCCTTAAACCTAAGGACTTAGTGTGACTTGTTTGTTGTTTGCTATACCTGTGATTTTCTAATATAATCATGACATCATAAGCATGGCATATCATGGCTAACCATTTCAAGGATTTCCTAGGGCTCATTTTTGCTTTGTTTTGTAGGACATGGCATCTGCCCGTAGAAACACTATACAGATTAACCTTGTGAAAGTGTCTCTCCAACTTAAGGACCTGGCATTAAGAGTTCTTGAAAGTTCTCATTTCACTAAAAAGCATGGTCAGTTGCTCATTTTGGTCACTGCAAAACCTGATGAAGAATTATTAAAAGTGTTGTTTCAGTTCTTCGATCCTGTGCACCATTATTTCACCTTCCCGGATTACCAACTAGTACCTACTATGGAGGAATTTTCTCAGTTGTTGGGGGTGCCTATTCTTGACCAATTACCTTTTAACGGTACAGAAGAACATCCAAAAAAATATAGAATTAGGTTTTTTATTTAAATTAATTTTATTGAAAATAAATTTGTTTAATTAGATTAACTTGATTGTTTTTTCTATTAATTAAAATTAATTAGAAAATTAGGTTTAATTTACAATTAAATTATTTTCTCAATAAAAATACACAAAAATATTTTTTAATTAATTAGATTTTTAGGCTTCTGATTCATTCCCGGATTTAATTTGTCTCGCACACATTTACTTATTTGTAATTATTATAACTGTTTCGGGGTTTGTAATAGATTAATTAGGATTTTGCTTTCCGCATTTTTATTTTCAGTCAAATATTTGTGTATCAGCCCAAAAGCCTTGTAATAGTTAAGAAATTAATTTCTCGCACTTTTTAATTTCTGCAACTATTAAACTGCTAGATGTATGGATATTAGGATTGTATGCGAAAGATAAATCAACGATTAAAAGGTAGATAACCTTAATTGTGCAAAGATAATTAACTGAAAAAAGCTTGCTTGCACATGCTCACTCCTAGGGTTTTCCCCACTCCGGTTGCCTTCGGTAAATGGTCATGAAGCATAGGGAATTTTAGTGGTTTTCCTCTAGTCCCAAAAGATAAAAAATGACCCATTCGGATGTTGCCTCGGAAAGATCTTTAAGACTTTAGGGTAATCATTAAAGTTTCCTAACTATTGCTTTTGTGACCGTACTCGTCCCTTCGAATGTCCCTTAAAACTCCAACTATGTGGCTACCTAATTCTTAATAGTAGGATAGTGTTGTCTAAAGGAAACGAGAATGAATTGTCTTTATTCGAGTAGGTAGAAAATCTTAAGTACTTGCTCAAAACAAACAAAACTTTTTCACAAACACTTTTCAAAACAGTTTTCAAAAACAACTTCGTCACACTCTTGAGGACAGATACAAGGGTTACCACGAAGTTAAACAAAAAATTTTCAAACACACAAGCAATTTAAAAAATGAGCAAGTACCTAAGAGCCCGTGGAAAACCACAGATAGAAAGGGTGCTAACACCTTCCCTTTCTATAATCTACCCCCCGTACTCAAAATATCTCGAAAAAGGTTTTTTATGTTCTTTTTCCTTTTCCTTTGTTGGATGAAATAAATGTCGGTGGCGACTCTTACTTACTGCGACATTTGTGAACAAAAAACGCAAACTAGAATTAACAGTCGGCTCTGCCACCGTATCACAGAACTGGCAACTCTGTTGGGGATTGAATACGTGGGGTATACCTTAGGATCTAGGTCATTTAAATTTATTCTTTTGCTTCTCTTGATTGCTTTATTTTTAAGTGATTGTTTGGGTTATTATAGATCCTACACCCGGATCTGTGGAACACCTTTTAGGTAAGTAGCAATAAACTGTGAGGGAACTGTGCAGGGTATACCAACACGGTTGAAGTAGTGGCTACGTTGATGTGGCACTTTGGTTGGTACCGGTAACCCTTGAGTCAATCAGGGAAAGTACGGGGCCGCCGCGTGGTGTCGTGAAGCATCAACTGACCTTAGAACCTTTAATCGCACAACTTGGCCAGTAGGACGTAGCAAGATGGCCGACTTTGGTGTATTCCCAAGGTCGACAGATACTCGATGCTACACTCATTGAGGTTTGGCTCTTGATTTTTTTTTGGTTGTGAGTCAATCTCCTATTGAACGAAGCTGGGAGAAAGATCAGTGATATTGAGATCCCTTAGAACCCGATTACTATTTATAGGACAAGTTGAACCAATCCAACTTCAAGAGGGTATGACCTTAAAAATCATGCAGGCCTTAAACCTAAAGACTTGGTGTGACTTGTTTGTTGTTTGATATACCTGTGATTTTCTAATATAATCATGACATCATAAGCATGGCATATCATGGATAACCATTTCAAGGATTTCCTAGGGCTCATTTTTGCTTTATTTTGTAGGACATGGCATATGTGCGTAGGAACACTATACAGATTAACCTTGTGAAAGTGTCTCTCCAACTTAAGGACCTGGCACTTAGGGTTCTTGAAAGTTCTCATTTCACTGAAAAGCATGGTCAGTTGCTCAATTTGGTAACTGCAAAACCTGA
This sequence comes from Vicia faba, assembly GCA_948472305.1. Classification (NCBI taxonomy): domain Eukaryota; kingdom Viridiplantae; phylum Streptophyta; class Magnoliopsida; order Fabales; family Fabaceae; genus Vicia; species Vicia faba. The sequence continues at coordinate 889,614,211 of OX451735.1, forward strand.
TGAAGAATTATTAAAAGTGTTGTTTCAGTTCTTCGATCCTGTGCACCATTGTTTCACCTTCCTGGATTACAAGCTAGTACCTACTATGGAGGAATTTTATCAGTTGTTAGGGGTACCTATTCTTGATCAGTTACCTTTCAACGGTACGGAAGAACATCCAAATCCTGAAGAGATTGCTAGAGCTCTGTCTTTACAACGGTCTGACATAGTGACAAATTGGGAGACTAGAGGGAGTGTCCAAGGAATTCCCGTTATGTTTCTGTTCGATAAGGCTTAACATTTTTGGGATACCTTAGATTTACAAGCTTTCAAAGTGGTGCTGGCACTTCTCATTTACGGGACGGTACTTTTCCCTAATGCGGATCAACTCGTAGATGTGAACACTATTACGGATTTTCTGTCTCAAAATCCAATTCCTACATTACTCGGGGATATTCTACACTCTTTGCATGCTCGCACTCTAAATAAAAGGGGGACCTTCCTGTGTTGCACTCCTCTATTGGCTAGGTGGTTTATTTCGCACATACCCAGTTCTGTTTTGAAGAACGAGCAGGGTTTGAAATGATCTCGTAGGATGATGTCCCTTAAGCATTCAGACATTCATTGGTGTTCACGATTCTCGGAGGATATTACCATCATCGATCACTGTGGTGAATTCCCTAATGTCCCTCTCTTAGGCCTTAGGGGAGGAATCACTTACTACCCTTGTTTATCCTTACATCAGTTTGGTTATGCGAGAAGAGATGGCCCACATGATACACTTATCCAAGGAATTGCCTTCAACTATGAGAATGATTCTCAGGGATACCGCATGAGGTTCATAAAAGCTTGGGGCATGGTGCATAAAATTGATAGCAAGACACTAGGGCACAAGAATTCCATTCCTCTTGAGCCTTATCTCCGGTGGGTACGAGCTCGCTCCCAAAGTCTCATGATGCCTTACCCTGATGTCGTACCAGTAACTCTAGAGCCAGCTATTGAAGGAAATACTACTTCACTAGGTCATCATCCTGACATGTCAACCGATCATGAAGAGTTACATAAGTCTTAGGTTAAACTCAAAGAGGAGTGGGACACGTTTGAATCCCAGTTCTATGCTAGCAAGAAGATGGTCCTGGAGCTCACTAGGATACTTCATGAAGAAAGGAACATAAACGCCTACATCGCGCCAAAGAGGATGCGCTCCTGGGAGACCTAGTTTCGTTTTTGCTTTAAGTTTTGTTTTGTTTAATTGTAAGCCAAAAAGGCACTCTTTATAACAATTCGAACTTATTAATACAATTAACGTGTGTTTCTTTTGGTTAAACAAATCTGAGCCTTTAAGAATCCTTGAAATCATTGCATACGCATCCCATTCATAGCATCGCATAAACAGGTACCATTACATGTTTCTCATCTTCTTCGCTATTTATTTCAGCAGAAATGTATTCCAAACAAAGCATCAAGGATCTTCAGGCAAAAAATGCCCAGTTCCAATAGATGTTCATAAATCCGACAAAAGGGCAGGAAAATCTGAAGGCCCTCATCCTGAAGGAGAAGAAGAAAAAGAAGAATGTCGCCAGCATTCTAAATATAGGCAGAAGGTTCAGGGGGCCATTAAAGCAGCAAGTTGATCTGACCTCTTCATCCAAAGAAGGTGAGAATCAAGAAGAAGAGACAAGGGAAAAGGGCCCCAGTCCTGAAGTTTATGACAATGACACAAATTACAATGATGAGTAGTATCCTCCTACTGAGGATAGATACAAGCAGTTGGAAGATCGTCTGAGCGCTATGGAAGTCCAGAGGATACATGGGTTGGATTTCGAAGAATTGGGATTGGTGTCGGGAGTGGTCATCCCGCAGAAGTCCAAGGCTCCAATTTTTGCTAAGTACGATGGGGTGTCTTGCCCAAAACTCCATCTCCGTTCCTATGTCAGAAAGATCCAGTCCCACACCGCTGATAAAATTTGTGGGTTCACTTCTTTCAAGACAGTCTGTCAGGGACTCAGCTTGAATGGTTTTACCAACTGGAGAGAGCCAATGTTCGAAATTCGGAAGATCTGGCTGCTGCTTTTCATAAGAAGTATCAATACAACGCCGACCTTGCTCCCACTCGTACTTAACTCCAGAGTATGTCCATGGCTGCAAGTGAAGGTTTTAAGGACTATGCACAGAAGTGGAGAGACTTGGCTGGAAGAGTCTAACCTCCATTGAATGATAGGGAGTTGGTTGATATGTTTTTGGGGACGCTATCTGGTCCATTCTTTAATCATTTGACCGGAAGCTCATCAGCTGGTTTCATTGAGTTGATCCTAACCGGAGAGAGAGTAGAAGATTGGATTTGAAGCGGTAAGATACAAAAGGATGCCTCTTCGAGTTTGGTAAAGAAGCCTTTTACTGGTAAGAAGGAAGCCAGTGCCATCTATAGCCCAAGAGGCCAAAGCAGAGTTGAACCCCGTCAAACAGTAAGTGCGGAATGATACTTATGCCTGCAGTTGCTCCACAATGCAACAATCAACAAAGGGAGGAAAGACCACAACGACAGTTTACCTGGATCAACATGATGTTGGCTGAAGTTCTACCCCACCTGCTGAGATCCAACTTGACGACCTTGAAAGAGGCTCCCAAGAATCTAAACACAGCATCTTCCCGATATAATCCAAATGCTCGGTGTGCCTATCATTCTGAGAGTCCTGGCCACGACACCAACGATTGCTGGGCTCTGAGAAATAAGGTACAGGATCTGATCGAAGCCAAGGAGATTGATTTCGATGCTCTGGAAAATCCCAACGTCATAACTGCTCCTATGCCTAAGCACGATCGTGGAGTTAATGTTATGGATACCGATCTGTTTGTGACCTTAGTAGATGAAGTTTCTACTACTCTTATGACGGTTAAGAAGAATTTTTTGTCGGCCGGTTTATTTCCGGGTTATGGTGAAGGTTGCCACATGTGTACATTTCTGCCTTCTGGTTGCCATTTGCTGAGGTCGGATGTTCAGCGCTTGATGGATTACAAAGAAATTTTGTTCGAGAAAACTTTGATTCCTGTTGTTCCATTTGAAGACGTTGCTATTATAAACATTTCCGCCAATCCTTCCAAAGTCTCCTCGAGAAGACATGTTAGGATTGAATCTGTTCCAAGAGTCGCTCCGCAAATAATCATCGTTCCTGGTCCTGTCCCGTATGCCTCAGGCAAAGCTGTCCCCTGGCATTATGGTGCCGATGTGTACTATCATGGAATCAAACAAGATTTGAAAAATGAAGACGCTAATCCTAATGTCAGTAACATTGTTGGGACTAGCAAGGTTACCCGAAGTGGAAGGGTTTTCTCTCTCGAGATTTCCCCGAAGACTGTTAATAGGGCTATTGTTATTTTGTTTTCTACTCTTGTTGGTACATCAACTACTATTCCTGTTCTTACTCCAGTTATCACTCCCGCCGTCGAGTCATCTGGGACCCAAGGAAAAGAATTTATAGGTGAGACTGCCCGGACGGAGGCGCCTAGAAAAATTGTCGTGGAAGCCTCTAAGCAAGAGATAGAGGAAATACTGAAAATAATCAAAAAGAGCGACTACAATGTGGTCGAGCAGCTAGGGCAGACCACCTCAAAGATATCCATGTTGTCTCTGCTATTGTGCTCTAAGGCCAATGCGAAGTCTTTGATTGTAATCCTCAAGACTGTTCATGTGCCGTAAGAGACCCCAACTGATCAATTCAAAGATTGTTTTGCCAGCCTGACTGCTGACAATGGGTTGGGTTTTTCAGATGCAGACTTGACACCGAAGGGGAGGAGGCATAATGATGCTCTTCTTGTCTCGATTGAATGCAGAGGCGCCACTATAGCTCATGTGCTGGTAGATATTGGGTCATCGCTGAATGTTCTGCCTAAGAAGGCATTGGATTAATGGGACTGTGAGGGCTTGACCTTAAAGACTAGTAACATTATGGTGACGGCTTTTGATGGGTCGAAGAGAATGCTGCATGGGGAAGTGGACATCCCAGTCAAAGTAGGTTCCTAGACTTTTGAGTCCACTTTCTATGTAATGGACATCTGCCCGTCATACTCTTGTTTGTTGGGTCGTCCTTGGATCCATGAAGCTGGGGCAGTTACTTCTACACTGCATCAAATGCTGAAGTATCCAGTAAAAGGGAAGATTGTCATTGTGCGGGGTGAGGAGGAGTATATGGTGAGCCACCTCAATTCCTTCAGGTACATAGAGATGGACGGGGAATTCATAGAGACTCCTTGCCAGAACTTTGAAGAGGTTCCCAGATCTTGGCATCAGCTGAAACTACTACCAACAAACCTCCTCTGAAGATGGCTTCCCTCAAAGACGCCAGAGCAGTGGTTGAAGAAGGTGGGTGTACCAACTGGGGACAGCTCCCTGAATTTACTCATAAGACTGACAAATTTGGTTTTGGATTTGCTTCAGGAGCTCAAAGAGTTGTTCGACGCGCTCGGGCTGGAGGACCTCCCCTACGCATGAGCAATCGAGGAATTAATGCCATTGAAGACAACGAGGAAGACTCAAACATTGACAGCTGGATCTACCCAACTACCAATGGTGGGCCGAGTAACTGGACGGCTAGGGAATTTATACCAGTTTCTTTTATTCCCCAGTAATTGTCTTACTTTTTTTGAGATTTGTAATAAACAATTTAAACTCTACAGCTTTGTGTCTTGCCTGAGGCACATTGTCTTGATTTGTGAGGGCTATTATTTGTCATTTCATATATCATCAATAAAACATTGGACGTTCCTTACATACAAATTTTGTGCTCTTTATTTTTATTTTCTGTTTTCACTTTATCAAAACAGCTATGCTCTTACACACACTCACGTATCATACTGCAGATCCATATCCACTCTGGATCCCGTTGATAACAGCTTTGCTACTGTCCGTTATGACTTCGAAAATCCTATCAACCAATTCGAAGACGAAGGTGACGATGATTGTGAGGTCCCTGGAGAACTTGCTAGACTATTACAGCAGGAAGAAAGGGCTATACAGCCTCATGAAAAGCCAGTTGAGATGATAAATCTGGGCACGGAGATAGACAGAAAAGAAGTAAAGATCGGCGTAAATCTGGAAATTAAGATCAAACAGCGGTTGATACAAATTTTGCACGACTACGTTGAGATCTTCGCTTGGTCATATAAAGACATTCCGGGTTTAGACACTGATATTATGGTTCATCGTCTGCCGACCAAAGAAGATTGTCCTCCGGTTAAATAGAAGGTCCTCCGTATGCACCCTGAAATGTCAGAAAAGATAAAGGCAGAGTTCATGAAGCAGTTCGACGCAGGGTTCTTAGCTGTCACCTCCTATCCACAGTGGGTGGCTAACGTCGTTCTGGTACCTAAGAAAGATGGTAAGGTACGGATGTGTGTGGATTACAGAGATCTGAACAGGGCAAGCCCCAAGGATGACTTTCCACTTCCTTACATTGACGTTCTGGTTGACAACACTGCGTAACACAAAATATTCTCCTTCATGGACAGTTTCTCTGGCTATAACCAGATCAAGATGGCTCCTGAAGACATGGAGAAGACAACCTTCGTCACACAGTGGGGCACCTTCTGTTACAAGGTGATGCCTTTCGGGTTGAAGAATGCTGGGGCAACTTATCAGCGTGCCATGGTCGCTTTGTTCCATGATATGATTCACCACGAGATCAAAGTTTATGTTGATGATATGATAGCCAGGTCTCAAATGGAGGAAGAGCACCTTGATCATCTACAAAATTTGTTCGACAGATTAAAGATATACAAGCTGAGGTTGAATCCGAACAAGTGCACCTTCGGGGTAAGGTCTGGTAAACTTATGGGTTTCATTGTCAGCGACAAAGGCATCCAAGTAGACCCTGCAAAGTTAAATGCCATACAAGAAATGCCAGCTCCCCATACAGAGAAGGAGGTTAGAGGTTTCTTGGGACGCTTGAATTATATTGCCAAGTTCATTTCACATCTGACTTCTACTTGCGAGCCCATCTTCAAGCTTTTGAAGAAAGATCAAGTGGTAAAGTGGAATGATGAATGCCAGACCGCTTTCGAAAGAATCAAAGAACACCTTCAAGAACCGCCAATTCTGATGCCTCCGGTTGAAGGAAGACCTTCGATATTGTACTTAACAATGTTAGACAATTCAATGGGGTGTGTTTTAGGGAAGAATGACGAGTTTGGTCGAAAAGAGCACGCGATATACTACCTTAGCAAAAAGTTTACCGACTGTGAGATAAGATACTCACTGCTCGAGAATACTTGTTATGCTTTGGCATGGGCTGCTCACCGACTAAGACAGTATATGCTGACCGACACTACATTGGTGATATCTAAGATGGATCCGATCAAATACATCTTCGAGAAACCCGCTCTCTCCAAAAGAATAGCAAGATGGCAGATGATCTTAACTGAGTACGATATACAATATACAACCTAGAAAGAAATCAAGGGGAGTGTATTGGCTAATCATTTGGCTCATCAGGCCGTGGATGACTACCAATCCATAAATTTTGAATTCCCGGATGAGAATATTATGTTGGTGATTGACTATGAAGAACCTGGACCAGATAAAGGACCCGAGGAGGGATCCCGATGGACCATATTTTTTGACGAAGCTTCAAATGCACTCGGTAAAGACATTGGTGCAGTAATCATATCTCCTGAGGGTTGTCATACTCCTTTCACCGCCCGATTATGTTTCAACTGCACTAACAACATGCTGGAGTATGAAGCCTGTATCATGGGTCTCAAGGCCACTATTGACCTCAGGATCAAGTTCCTGGATGTTTTCGGGGATTCAGCCTTGGTAATAAGTCAGATCAAAGGCGAATGGGATACGAAACATCTGAATCTCATCCCATACAAAGAGTATGTGTTGACATTTCTCCCACACTTTGAGGAGGTAACTTTTGAACATTTCCCGCGAGAGGAGAACTAGTTATCGGGCGCGCTAGCTACCATGTGTTATATGTTTAAAGTCAGGTGGGACACCGAAGCTCCCCAAATCACCATTGAGAGATTGGATGAACCAGCACATTACTATGAAATTGATACCGAAGAGGTGGAAGACAAACCCTGGTTTCACGAAGTCAAAAGGTATCTCGTGGCTCAAGAGTATCCCGAAGGGGCATCTGTAAAGGATAAGAAGTTTCTGAGAAGGTTCGCTGCGAAATTCTTCCTCAGTAATGGAATCCTCTACAAGTGCAATCATGACCCCACGTTACTACAGTGTGTAGACAAGAGCAAATTAGAGAGGATCATGACAGATCTACATGAAGGCACCTTCGGAACCCATTCCAGTGGACACACCATGGCTAAGAAGATCCTACGGGCAGGATATTACTTGTCCAATATGGAAGCCGATTGTTATCAGCACTCTCAAACTTGTCATAAGTGCCAAATCTATGCTGATAAGGTGCACATGCCTTCGGTCCCCTTAAATGTCTTGATAGCTCAGTGGCCCTTTACAATGTGGGGCATCGACATGATAGGAGAAATTAGGCCAACTACTTCTAATGGGCATTGCTTTATCCTAGTATCCATTGATTACTTCACGAAGTGGGTTGAGGCGACCTCTTTTGCTACAGTAACCAAAAACGTCGTGGTGCGGTTTATCCGACATAATCTGATCTGCCGATATGGTGTGCTAGATAGAATTATTACTGAAAATGGTATGAATCTCAATAACACAATGATCATCGAGCTCTGTAAACAGTTCAAGATACAGAATCATAACTCTTCTCCCTATTGGCCGAAGATGAATGGCGTTGTTAACGCGGCTAACAAGAATATCAAGAAAATTGTATAGAAGATGACGGGGACATACAAAGACTGGCATGAGATGTTACCATTCGCTCTTCATGGATACCGTACCTCAAAACAGACATCGACAGGGGAAACATCCTACTCTCTGCTATATGGCATGGAAGCAGTCGTACCCATCGAAGTCCAGATACCTTCTCTCAGGATTATGAAGGATGTAGGTTTGAACAAAGACGACTGGATCCAAACTTGACTTGATTAGTTAAATTTAATCGATGAGAAGAGACTTACTGCTATCTGCCATGGTCAGACATATCAAAAGCGAATGATCAAGGCTTTTAACAAGAAAGTCAGACGTCAAGAATATCAAGTTGGAGATTTAGTGATCAAGCGCATCATACTGCCACAATGTGATCCCAGGGGCAAATGGACTCCCACATATGAAGGACCATTTATGGTTAAGAACATTTTCTCGGGTGGAGCTATGATTCTAACCACCATGGACGGTGACGACCTTCCTCACCCTGTCAATGCAGACATAGCGAAAAGATACTACGCCTAATCAAAAGACCTGCTAGCTTGACTGGCCTAGGAAAAAATAAGGGCTTCCCGGCGAACCAAAAGGGTTCGGGCAAAAATAAGGGATGAAAATGAAAAAATATGTACACCCGGCAAGCCGAAAACCTGAAAAGGCGGCTTGGGCAAAAAAGGGTATCCCGGTGGACTGAAAACCCAAAAGGGCAGTCCAGGAAAAATTTAAGGATGTAAAGCGTATCACTATGTCCCACTGGATCACTTTATGACTAGACTTCGGTATCAATTATCAAGCTCGAATGGCATCGATCAACCTAATCAACTTCGGACAAATAACAAAGTGATGAGACGCTCGAAGATATAGGGGAAATAGCAGAGTTGGAACTCAATGGGGTTGTTTCACATAGCTGTTTTCTTTTACACAAATTTGTATAGCTTCTATTTTTACGGCGGCATTCTCTTACTAGAACGTCAGCCTCCTTGTACAAAAATGCCTATTACAGGCCAACTTCAAAAATCAATACAAAACCATTCTCACAAGAAACTTCGAGTTATTTTTCTTTTTCGGTTTTGTTTTGCAAGATCGTCCAATGATTTATTTTTTACATATGAATTTGAATATGATTGCTGCTCATAAGTATTCACATAAGAAACAAAAGACAATTACTAGTAATTCCAGAAACAGGGGCAAAAACAAGAAGTGTCAAATCCGACAGTTACTCTGCCCAGCAGATGCCGGGACAAAAACAGCTTTGGAGCACAATCATCAATACATACACTCCCCACAGAGTAAAATTATTCAAAGGCATTGATGTCGGCTTTCCCAAAACAGGACGTAACCTCCCCAGCCAGGGTCATTCAGAAACCTGACAGCTATAGCCCCCAACCAAATTTCATAATCGCGAGCGGGTCAGTAAATTTCATCCCCCAAGCAAAGTTTATTTCTCTGGATGCAGAAGCTCAATCCCCGATAGAGCTCATTACTTCAGCTACAGAAATTCACTTTCTAAGTTTGTTCCCCGCAGAGTTTATTCTCAAGCAGAATCTCTTCCTGACAGAATATTCATAAATCTCCAGCAGTAGTCAGGGATTTATTTTCCCAGACTCAGACATACTCTGATAGAATTTCATGTACATACACCATGACATGCGCACGCATATCATATATAGCATAATCTTATTTATTTTGAGAACATCATCCCACCATGCATTTCATGCATCGCATATAATTAACCCTGATATCTTTTCACGAAAGACGATTAGCTTTAACAAGTCCAGCAATTATACAGGTCACGTCTGCAAACGACTAATGGAAACTCAGTTCCCAAAACCAAACGGGCCAACTAATCTAAAATATCGCTTTGAAGTAACCCTACTATCCAGGTTCCTTCCAATAAGCCCTACCATCCAGACTTTCACCTAGAAGCAACCCTACTATCCAGGTTTCTTCCCATAAGCCCTACCATCCAGGCTTTCACCTTGAAGTAACCCTACTATCTAGGTTTCTTCCCATAAGCCCTACTATCCAGGCTTTCATTTCGAAGTAAACCTACTATCTAGGTTCCTTCTCGAAGCCTTACTATCCAGGCTCTCATCCCGAAGTAACCCTATTATTCAGGTTCCTTCTCACATCCCTACTATCCAGGCACTCATCCCGAAGTAAACCTACTATCCAGGTTCCTTCTCACAGACCTACTATCCAGGCTCTCATCCCAAAGTAACCCTACTATCCAAGTTTCTTCTCACAGCCCTACTATCCAGGCTCTCATCCCAAAGTAACCCTATTATCTAGGTTCCTTCTCACAACCCTACTATCTAGGTTCTTATCCCGAAGTAACCCTACTATCCAGGTTCCTTCTCACAACCCTACTATCCCGGCTCTCATCCCGAAGTAACCCTATTATCCAGGTTCCTTCTCACAGCCCTACTATCCAGGCTCTTATCCTGAAGTAACCCTACTATCTAGGTCCCTTATCACAGCTCTAATATCCAGGCTCTCATCCCGAAGTAATGCTACTATCCAGGTTCCTTCTCATAGTCTTACTATCCAGGCTCTCATCCCTAAGTAACCCTACTATCCAGGTTCCTTCTCACAACCATACTATCCAGGCTCTCATCCCGAAGTAACCCTACTATCCAGGTTCCTTCTCACAGCCCTACTATCCAGGCTCTCATCCCGAATTAACCCTACTATCCAGGTTCCTTCTCACAACCCTACTATCCAGACTCTCATCCCGAAGTAAACCTACTATCCAGGTTCCTTCTCACAGCCCTACTATCCAGGCTCTCATCCCAAAGTAACCCTACTATCTAGGTTCCTTCTCACAGCCTTACTATCCAGGCTCTCATCCTGAAGCAACCCTACTATCCATATTCCTTCTCACAGCCCTACTATCCAGGCTCTCATCCCGAAGTAACCCTACTATCCAGGTTCCTTCTCACAGCCCTACTACCTAGGCTCTCATTCCGAAGTAACCCTACTATCCAGGTTCCTTGTTACAGCCCTACTATCCAGGCTCTCATCCCGAATTAACCCTACTATACAGGTTCCTTCTCACAACCCTACTATCCAGGCTCTTGATAACGAGAAAACGTATCATATAATTACTATGCTTTTTACCTATTTTATATTACATTAAGTCGTCTAACCCCCGATTATTCCGAGTTTATTTGTCTTTTTACAGGTATAACATTTATCAACTCAAACCAATGGAAAAGGACAATATGAAGAAGGCTAGACAATAGACAAAGAGAAAAAGAACTAAAAATACAAAGTTTGGATTTTTGCACCTGTGACGACCGTCACACCCTATGACGACCGTCACGCCTCCCGAACTAGAAATAACGCTCGTAACACATTATTGACGAGCGTAATGCACTATTTAAGCGCATTACGACCGTCACCCACCTGTGACGACCGTCACGCGTGTAAAGAGGAACGTTATGCTTTGATGGAGACGTGGGCAACGTGAGGAAGAATCCTTCTCCAATATTTCTTCCACTCAGTAACCATGCATTCTATTTTAACGCCACTCAAGCCTCTTCTCAAGACACTTTCAACTGCCATTTCCTCTGCTATATATATGTGTGGTAGTGCAAAGCTGTAGGGGTCAAAGAATTTTCTACAGACCAAATTTCTATTTTTATGCATTATTTCTATTTCCTTATTTTAGAGTTTTTTCTACATTGCTGTAATTTCCATTTCAAGCTTTAGTTTTAGGTGTTAATTCTACATTCAAGAATTAACACGATTTATTTACTGCAATCAAGCTCAAGGATTATTGTAACACTTCAAGATTACCATAGCAATTTTTGTTCCAGGTTTTTTTTATTGCAATTAATATTTATTCATTTTTGTATTATGCCAATTATTGTTATGAATTATATTTTGAATTGCATTTCTGTTAAATCTATTATGTCCGGCTAAATTATTCGTACCGGTATGTGACTCTTAAGAACCGAAAGAATTCAGTGATACCTTGGCCAAAAATATTTATTTATAAAACAATTTCTGGTTTCCAATTTCCAAGATTAATTTAACTACCCTTGTCACGAGAGTGAGAGGTTAATTAACACGATTTTGCCACGAGAGTGGGAAATTAATTAAGGCAAGAACCTGCATGCGAGAGTTGGGGTTCAACCCAGATAATGGTAACGAAACATTAATTTTTAAATACGCGAGAGTGTTTTAATAAATTAATTAAACTCAAATTGTTTTCAAAAAAGTGTTATTAAATTTAAAGTGCATCCACTAGGTTTAGTAGCATAACTTATTTCATGACACGAGAGTGTATGTCTCAGGTTTTTAAACAATTAGGTTTACCGAAATACTTTATAGGCCAAGCGATTCACCGAATTCCCAATGTCCGATTATCACATACCGGTATGACTATTACTATTATTTTTAATTAAACTGTTTCCCCCATAAATCGAATATTCATCGCTTAGTTAAATAAACTGTAGCATTAGATCGTATGCGATTGATCCTCAGTCTCTATGGGTTCGATAATCTTTTAAAACTAGAACGACTGAACTGTATACTTGCAGTTAGTATCCCGACAGTCTTATAAAGTCTCGATCAAGTTTTTGGCGCCGTTGCCGGGAACTGATTAGTCAATTAAGTACGATTCTTCTGTTGCGCGTTTAGACTAGGCAACAGAAACCCTCTTTCGATTTGTATGCCAAATACTCACTCCCGGAGCGAGTCTTTGCATCTACGAATCTTGTCCCAATTACTATGTATCACCCAAATTTTTTCTACAACCCCCACTCTGAGTATTTCTAGGAATCACAAGAATCCCATAAATCCGACCTCGAAATACTATTAGAGAATTTCAATGCATCACAGACTCATTCTCACCTGAATTACCTTTCCAACTATCAATCCCAAAATTTTGAGGAATCGCAAGAATATTATAGATCCAACCAAACTTATCCTCAACCAAATTTCCCCTACAATCACTACACCCAATATTTCGAGGAGACGCAAGTATCCTATAAATCCGACCTGGAAATATTAATGGGAAATTTTAATGAAATATCAATGATGACAAAGAGCTTTACGGAAACACAAAATGCGACTCTAACTCAATTTGAAGAATCAGAAGAATCGCATGATTTCAAATTCGAAACATCAATGAGGATTCCGATGCGACGCTAATCCACTCTAGGTTAGAATCTCTGATGGAGCACTTTGTAGAGACACAAACTGTCCAGAACGAAGAGTTTAGAAAACAAAGTCTTCAAAACAGTGAAAACCTTAGGCAAATAACCACTGTGGTTGAGTCGCTCGCGACCCACAACATAGCCTTAGAGACCCAAATCTCCCAGGTTGAAGAAAACCCTCTAGGACCCTTCCCTGAGGAGAAATTGGATGTTGTAACATCCAGTAGTGAAAAACAAGTTGGAAATCCTAAGGAGAGCGATAATGAGGTTGAGGAGAGTGATAATGAGGTTGAGGAGAGTGATGATGTGGATGAGGAGAGTTCAGACGAGGAAAGAGTAAAGATTAAGAAAAATCCTCCAACACCATCTAAAAGGGAGGTTGTAGAAGAGGTAGAAAAGGGAGCACCTATTGTTATGCCTCACCCCTATACCCCACTGTTTCCTTTCTTGAAAAGTTTTATGGAAGCTTAGATAGACTCCAAATCTAAAATGTATGTGGAGGTATTGGAAAATATCCACACTAATGCACCCTTGTTGGAAGTCTTGCATAAAAAGAGAAAATTAGAGGACCGTGAAACTAGGGATATAATTACTGTTAAGAAGGTAAGGTTAACCTTTGAGGTGGTGGATGAAATCACTAAGCCCAAACTTGAAAAGTTGATACTTAGGATAGATCCAGAACCACCACCACAAGTTCAGAAGAATGAACCACCCCACAGAAGAAAGAAAAGAAAAGGTGAGGGATATGTGAGATGGCTTGATAAGTGGCCATGGAAAATGACAACTACTAAAAGTTCAACCGATGAGTCATCCTCGAGAGAACCACCATGAGTGCTTGCACTCCTGTTCGTCAGGATTATGACGTTAAACAAAGTGCTGTGTGGGAGGCGACCCATCTGTTTGTTTTTGTCTTTAACTTTCTATTCCGTTTCTATATTCGTTTTCTTTTAAAGCATTATTTTCATTATTTTCTTTTTCATCTTTTCTAAAAAAAAAATTTTATACAACTGCTGCTGATTTTCAATCAACTTTACAGGTTTTTTGAAAAAGTCTTTTTCTATCCTACCTTCACCCCTTATTTGCTTTCCCCCTTTTCTATTTACTATGGAAACCACTTTTAGAGGCAGGAACCAAATGAGGAGGTTTGAGGAATTATCACACAGAAATATTGGTATGACCTTATATTATGATGAACCACCAATGGACACTTTAGGCATTAAGGATATTGTCCATTGTCTGTTTAGCCAGCTGGGGTGGAAAAAGCCCACATTAAATCTAGGTTTGTTACATACCGCGAGCTCACCCTTGAGTTTCTGAGCTCTTTAGTTCATATACCCGAGCGTGGTTTCGGAACTAGAAAGGGATTTATAGCCTTCGGGTTGTTTGGTATTGAATTTGCTTATACCCATAAAGAATTATCCAACCTTCTAGGATTCCCTTGCGGACCTTTTGCTTTTTCTACCACCCAGGCAGAGTTAATGGATTTTGAGCTAGACTACTTTTGGGGGACTTAAACCGGGAACTACCACCCTGAGCCAGATAGCATGGATAATAATGAAATACACAACCCCGCTATCCGCTATTTCCACAAGATTCTAGCAAATACCATTTTCGGCAAAGAACAGAACCACATTGCCGTATCTAAAGATGAGATATTTTTGCTGCAGTGTATGACCCAGGGCCGGCCTATAAATGCAGTGCCATTCTTAATGCAGACATTTACCCGCATTGCCGAGAACCCTAGCGAGCCGATCATCATAGGAGGCCTTGTTACCATGATTGCTAATGCCCTCGAACTTATATACCAACTACATAGGTGCACACAATTTGTTTCAATCCGCCCTATAAACATTGATTTTTCTTTCCACCTACGAATAATAGGTAACCTAGGTCCTGCACCCTTCGATTACTTGATAAGGGACGACGTAGTCACAGTATTTACACTTCCTAACCATGCCAAAACAAGTGCCCACAATCACGACAATTGGCTGTAGGAGCTTAACCCTCCCGACCACCCTTCGACACCTGAGACATCCCAATCCTACCAAGTTTATGATACCAAAATATCTGATGAGAGTGACCCCGAGACCCCTCCTGGTTACCATGATGGTAACAACATCGTAGAGGAAGTTGATGCCCCTGCAATAACAAAGGGGGAATATGCTGAAAATTTGAATAAAATCTTTTCTACGCTGGATGTTTATCAGACGGACATCAATGGAATCAAGAACGAGTTGAAGGGTATGCGTATGGACGTGATAAGCTTAACTGATATAACTGTGGAACAGTTTTCTCACATACATGCAGCTTTCGAAGACTTGAAGACGCGACTGGGATGAAGCAGTAGAATCAACACTTATTTTTTACCTTGTGTTTTATGTTTCTAGGCAGTTTATGATTTCATTTTAAACAAGTCTACTTTTTACAGTTTTTAAATGAGCGCAGCGCTTGAAAGAAGACAGCAGGAGCAACATGAGTATCTATGCGCTCAAAATACTCAAATCTTGACTGGGCAGCGGAACATGAATGAGAGGTTGGATGAGGCCCTGTCAGAGCTTAATGCCTTAAGGATGGACGTCAGCACCCTTGGTTTCCAAGATACTGACATAGAAGCCACTCCTACCAGACGCTCTCGCACCAGCAGTAGAGGACGTGGTCACCAGTAGTTTTTCTTTATTTTCTATGTAGTTTACTTTTTTCTGTTTCATTTCCTTTCTGTTTGTTTTTGTAATTGTACTTCCCCGCCTATATACCGCAACATTGAGGACAATGTCGGATTTAGTGTGGGAGAGGTACCTTTCCATCTTTTATAAACTAGTAAATTTTTTTGATATGTCTCGATTCAAATTCTTCGCTTTATTTAGCCATACCGAAATTTTTTATCTTCGCATTAGCCCGACATACCTATTTTAACGAAATCCCAGTTGAGGAAGCCGAAAACGACATAACAAGATTGATACGGTTATGACATTGTAGACTTCCTATTTACGCGATCCGTTTCAATAACCATTATACCGACATCTAGAGTTTTTAGTTCTATAGTAACCCCTAGTAGTTTATACTAGTAGTCAGCACCGTCTTAACACAAACCACGTGGAGAATCGATGAATATAAGTGTTTGATGCCTGATTCTAAAAATATCCTTCCTATCTCGCTGCTAAAAGAAAAGAAATTTTGTGCACCAAAATATACGGTCACATATAAGAGCTGAGCAAATAATGAAGGAATCCAGTGTTGGTTGGTTCAGAGGTATCTGGTTCTGAACTCGGTAGGGTGTGCTACGGCCCGATCCCCCACAACCTCCAACTTGGATAACATATGTAGGGTTGCCACATTCATGTACCAGACCCCGTGCTAAAAGGATCAAAGTCACTAACCGGTTACTCCACTACGTGCGTGCTAAGACAAAAGGCTTAATGTGATTACGCCAGAACGAAACCGGGTGAAATAGATACGAGGAACTCTGGGCAGAATTATAACGGAACTGATGGATAGCTCGTTTTAAATGGAAGCCTACGACTAAGCTTATTGCTTGTGTCATTAGCGTATCTTTAGTGTTTCAGTCAAGTATTGGCCGAACCGATGAGGATTTCCCGAAATTGCTTTAAAAATCCAAGGTATGTCATGCATATGCGCTTGACATAACTTGTCCGACCTTTTGAATGACTATTTGCTTGAGGACAAGCAAAGGTTTAAGTATGGGGGAATTTGATAACGAGAAAACGTATCATATAATTACTACGCTTTTTACCGATTTTATATTACATTAAGTCGTCTAACCCCTGATTATTCCGAGTTTATTTATATTTTTACAGGTATAACATTTGTCAACTCAAACCAATGGAAAAGGACAATACGAAGAAGGCTAGACAATAGACAAAGAGAAAAAGAACTAAAAATACAAAGTTTGGATTTTTGCACCTGTGACGACCGTCACACCCTGTGACGACCGTCACACCCTGTGACGACCGTCACGCCTCCCCAACTAGAAATAACGCTCGTAACACATTGTTGACGAGCGTAATGCGCTATTTAAGCGCATTACGACCGTCACCCACCTGTGACGACCGTCACGCGCGTAAAGAGGAACGTTATGCTTTGGTGGAGACGTGGGAAATATGAGGAAGAATCCTTCTCCAATATTTCCTCCACTCAGTAACCATGCATCCTATTTTCACGCCACTCAAGCCTCTTCTCAAGACACTTTCAACTGCCATTTCCTCTGCTATATATATGTGTGGTAGTGCAAAGCTGCAGGGGTCGAAGAATTTTCTACAGACCAAATTTCTATTTTTATGCATTATTTCTATTTCCTTATTTTAGAGTTTTTTCTACATTGCTGTAATTTCCATTTCAAGCTTTAGTTTTAGGTGTTAATTCTTCATTCAAGAATTAACACGATTTATTTACTGCAATCAAGCTCAAGGATTATTGTAACACTTCAAGATTACCATAGCAATTTTGATTCCAGGTTTTTTTATTGCAATTAATATTTATTTATTTTTTTATTATGCCAATTATTGTTATGAATTATATTTTGAATTGCATTTCTGTTAAATCTATTATGTCCGGCTAAATTATTCGTACCGGTATGTGACTCTTAAGAACCGAAAGAATTCAGTGATACCTTGGCCAAAAATATTTATTTATAAAACAATTTCTGGTTTCCAATTTCCAAGATTAATTTAACTACCCTTGTCACGAGAGTGAGAGGTTAATTAACACGATTTTGCCACGAGAGTGGGAAATTAGTTAAGGCAAGAACCTGCATGCGAGAGCTGGGGTTCAACCCAGATAGTGGTGACGAAACATTAATTTTTAAATACGCGAGAGTGTTTTAATAAATTAATTAAACTCAAATTGTTTTCAAAAAGTGTTATTAAATTTAAAGTGCATCCACTAGGTTTAGTAGCATAACTTATTTCATGACACGAGAGTGTATGTCTCAGGTTTTTAAACAATAAGTTTTACCGAAATACTTTATAGTCCAAGCGATTCACCGAATTCCCGAAGTCCGATTATCACATACCGGTATGACTATTACTATTATTTTTAATTAAACTGTTTCCCCCGTAAATCGAATATTCATCGCTTAGTTAAACAAACTGTAGCATTAGATCGTATGCGATTGATCCTCAGTCTCTGTGGGTTCGATAATCTTTTAAAACAAGAACGACTGAACTGTATACTTGCAGTTAGTATCTCGACAGAATTATAAAGTCTCGATCAACTCTCATCCCAAAGTAACCCTACTATCTAGGTTCCTTCTCACAGCCCTACTATCCAGGCTCTCATCCCGAAGTAACCCTACTATCCAGGTTCCTTCTCACAACCCTACTATCCAGGCTCTTATCCCGAAGTAACCCTACTATCCAGGTTCCTTCTCACAACCCTACTATCCAAGTTCTCATCCCGAAGTAACCCCACTATCCATGTTCCTTCTCACAGCCCTACTATCCAGGCTCTCATCCTGAAGCAACCCTATTATCCAGGTTCCTTCTCTCTTATCTCCAGATGACAGTGTAAAACACCGTAAGACCTAGACCTGACCAATTACGGTCAAGTTCACCTTTCCCCAGTAAGTCATTGTGCAGCCTGGATCCTGATCAGATATGTAGGTCACTTCCACCTCCTCAATCAAGAATTAATTCCCCAGTAGAGTAATGGACAACCGAAGCTCCTAGACTCTATTTCCTAAGACATAAATCAACACTCCTCGGTGAAGTCCTCCTCAACGGCAGGTACAAGAATTCTCGCAAAGGAATATCTTATGCAATCGATATCTTCTCTAGATGGCATCTTTAAGCCCATCTCCAACGATTCTTTGTCACCTTCCAAATGGCATCTGTAAGCCCATTCTCGATATTATCTATCGATCACCATGTACTTCATGCGAGTGCAAATTTCTGGGCATTCTAGTGTCCAATCATCTTCCACCCTCAGATCACGAAAGGCAGACAAGCCAATCTACATCCTAAGATGTAAGAAGATTAAACAAGGGAAGCTATTGTACCCCAAAATTTTCCCTCCCATTTTACTCAATATATGCTCATTAAGACCCTGGACTTGCTCAAGGATGCTCAAGAGTTGACCAGACAAACTCTCTCCTAAAGCAATGAACATCTAACTAGGGTTTCCATTTTCATCAAGAAGGGTAAGCTCCAAAGGCCTCATATTCTCTCCATAGTCCTAATTTGTCCTCAATACCCTCCATGTCAAATTTCAAGCTTTGCACAAAAAGTTTGCTCAGTCAACTGCTCAGATGCTTGAGAATCGACTGTATTAGGTCAAAAGTCAACTGTGACCCACATACAATCAAACTTCCAGATTTTTGGTAAACATCAATATTTTGAAGTAGTATTCATCATTTGATCAAATTTTGATCATGATTCCTCAAGGAATGCTCCTAATTCATCAAAACTCAAAAGTTGTGAAATTAGGGTTTCTTAGAAAAAGTCAACCAAACTTTGACCAAGCATAACTTTTTCATAATTTATCAGAAATTTCTCATCCAAGGCTCATTTTGAAGGGAATACAATTTACAACAACCAACTTCAGCCCTCAAGTTCAAAAAATGCACTCATAAAAAGATAGGAATTTCTACATTATAGGTCCTTTTGAAAAGTCAACAAAAACACCTTTTGGGTCAAAGCTATTTACATGAACATGGAGGACCCAATTAAAATGAGACCAAAAGGGTTGTTTAGGGGACATCCTAAGCGTTCTAAAAAGTCCAAGAACACCTCCCTAGGGTTAAAATTGGAAGAGTTATGCATTGTCAAAGTTGACCATTTTTGGAAAATTGCCAAAAGTCAAATGTGCTCAAAATTGCATTCTTTGCCAAAAGGGCCTAGCATTTTAGGATTGTATCTTGTTAAGGACATGGTCCACGACCCAAATCAGCAGCCATATCTTATTTTCTATATTTATTTATTTTATTTTGATTTTTATTTATTAAAAATCACATTAAATCAAATAAATAACAAAAAACATAAAAGATTATGTTGATGATCTGATTTTGATGGAAATCAAATCTAATTATGATGGCTAAATCAAATCAAAACAAATCAAGGTAATTTAAGGCAAAAATAGCATGATTTGGGTGGTTATGGAAAGATATCATATGGCAAGAAAAAACACATTCAATCTCCATAATTCCAAAGGATTCGGGTCGTTTTTGTTACCCTAATTCATTATACTACATATAATGAACAAAAACAAGGCAAGAGAACAAGGGTTGCAGCCGTAAGAAGAGAGAAAGAAAACTCAAAAATTGGACAAAAGGTGTTGGATTGTTTTCTCATATAGAGGGTGATTCAGGCCATTCCAAAGCTTCCAAACGCTTCTTGGACATATGTTGGAGCTAACACAATTCCAAAGCTTACGATAATTCTTGCATCTTAAGCATGTTTGAATGATATATTTGTGATTGTTAACATATTTGCAACATGTTGGGATAACTTAATTGACGTTTTGATGCATATAATGATGGTTGCCATGGTTAGGGTTTAAGAAGCCATTTTGG
This sequence comes from Vicia faba, assembly GCA_948472305.1. Taxonomy (NCBI): domain Eukaryota; kingdom Viridiplantae; phylum Streptophyta; class Magnoliopsida; order Fabales; family Fabaceae; genus Vicia; species Vicia faba. The sequence goes on from OX451735.1 coordinate 889,634,681, forward strand.
GGCTTCTCTGTACAGGTAAAATTAGGCCAAGAAATTGATGCCATCATGCTCGTGACATCAAGACGGGTTGATTGGTGTATTTAGAATTAATTTATCATGCGTGGTATGGATTTTTGAAGTTTGCAGGTTTATGGCTATGGAGCTTTGTCTGTAGGTATAGATCTGATACCTAAGACGACAGACAGCGAAGAAGGTGATGAGTTGTCACCCTCCCACTGGGCCATTTGAATAATCGCGCGTCTTTTGGACCATCCACGTTGTTTTACATATTATGCTTTAATGTTATTATTATAACAACTAAGCAGCGTAGCATAAATGGCAGGGCAAGCGTGGAATGATTGGAAGGACCTGGGTTCGATCCCAAGTCCCAGAATTTTCTTTATTTTCTCAATATGTAATTGCAGATCCCATGCGTTCCAAAGCCTGATGTCCATCATGCGCCTCATTGATCCAGCTACTGGATCGTTGCCAATGTAGATCCAATGTTCAATCCAAGGAGAGACCATGGCGCACCTCCCAAGCGTGTCAACACATGATCTGGCATAGGATTGGGCTCAGTGTGCATTGGGTCTAACAAAAATCAGAAGTGCACCTTCCTGGTCTGCTTATGCGCAGGCCCAATTTCTTACTCTTTTCTATTTTAATTCTTTTTCTCTTTATTTATTAATTTTTTCTTTTTTTAAATAATTCAAAAAAAATCATATATTTTTTATTTTACCAAAAAATCATAAAAAACATCAAAAACAACATAAATTATTAGAATTAGGGTTTAATTTTATACTTAACGTAATATCTTCCTCAAAAACAACATAAATATTTTCTCAAATTAGATTTTTAGGTCATCTTATTATTTCTCGCATTTAATTTGCCGCGCGCTTTTAATTTTCTTTTTTTTTTTATTATTTGTAACTGCTCTGAGTTTGTAATAGATTTAAATAGAGTTTTAATTCCGCATTTTATTTTCAATCAAAATAATTATGTATCTGCCCAAAGCCATGTAATAGCTAGGACTCTAATTTCTCGCATTTTAATTTCCATAAACTATGAACTGCTTAGATGTATGTATAGGATTGTATGGAAAGACAAATTGAAATTAAACAGTAGAAAACCCTAATTGTGCAAAGATAATTAACTGAAAAAAATACACTTGCACATGCTCACTCCTAGGGTCTACTCCACTCTGGCTGCCTTCGGTAAACGGTCATAAAGTATAGGGAATGTTAGTGGTCGTCCTCTAGTCTCAAAAGATATAAAATGACCCAATCAGATGTTTCCTCGGAAGAAGATCTTTAAGGCTTTAGGGTGATTACTAAAATTTCCTAATATTGCTTTTGTGATCGTATATGTCCCTTCAAACGTTCCTTAAAACTCCAACGACGGTGCTACAAATTCCTTAATAATAGGATAGCGCTGCCTAAAGGAAAACGAACAGACTTTTTCGAGTAGGTAGATTAGTTCCTAGGTACTTGCTCAAACAAAACTTTTCACACAAACACTTTTCAAAACAATTTTCAAAGCAACTTCGTCACACTCTTGAGGACTGATACAAGGGTTATCACGAAGTAAAACTTTTTTTTCAAAATAAGTACACACAAGCAATTTCAAAATGAGCAAATACCTAAGAGCCCGTGGAAAACCACAGGTAGAAAGGGTGCTAACATCTTCCCTTTCTATAATCTACCCCCCGTATTCAGAAACTCTTGAAAAAAAAGGTTTTTTCTGTTCTTTTTCCTTTTGCTTTGTTGGATGAAATAAAAGTCGGTGGAGACTCTTGCTTACCACGACATTTGCGAACAAAAAATGCAAACTAGTACAACAGTCGGTCCTGCCACCCTATCACAGAATGCAACGCGCAATCAGGAGTTCATGTGCAAAGCATCACAAAGTATCATATGTATCAAGACAACATATAATACGATATGAATTTCTTAGGACAATGATAAATGAGGTGCGTCGCATCAGAAGCGAACATAAGCGGTATGCTTCAATCACATAACTACTTGTTATGTTACATGATCTAAAGCATAAAAAATGTACCTTGCACAATGAACAAACGCGTCAAAAAATAACATGGCAAAGCGGGACGAAAATACAGATAAAAACTAAAAGAGAAGAAGTATTTTTTTATTAGTTTTTTATGTAAAGAGAATTCTAAAAATTTTAAAGAATTAATTCCTAAAAACCATTATATTAAAATCTACTATTTTCATTGATTTTATTATATTTTTAATCGTTTTTTATATAAAAGCCTTCCAAAACTAGAAAATTAGTTCCTAAAAAATTGATTAAAAACTAGCAAATTTTATTTTATTTTTTTACATTCTTTTTATTATGTGCATTTTATTTACAAAAATAAAAAAGTCCTAATTCTAATGAAGAATTAGTAAACTCATGGGGTGTTGATTTGAGTCCAAGGAATGTGATCCAGCAAACTGAGTGCTGGCCTGGTCAGAATGAGGCCCAACGTTGTTTCATTTTTTTTGTTTAATCATTAAATTTTTCTCAAACAAATTGGATATGCCCAAGGGATGCGATTCGGCCCGTATTTTTCAGCAAGCAGTTTTGTTGAATTATGAGGCTTCAAACTATCAAAACATCATTGGGCTTAGGCATGTCAAACTCGGCCCAATAGTGTTTTTATCTTGACCTCTAGGTTCTAATAAAAACAGTAATGATGGGCTTATAGGGAGTTTACACACGAGGCTCGTGGATGATTAGTTTAGTCCAGTCCAATTCACTCTTAAGATTATCAAATAAAATAAAATAAAAATATATGGATAAGAATGAGAAACGATGGTGTTTTGGCACATGGGCTAGGGTTCAATGTCGTTCCAGCTTCTCCGCAAGAGTTCTCTTCCATTGTTCACATTCTTCAGCATCCTCACCGCCGCGTCGCCATCATTTGAATCATCTGAAAATTCCATCTCTCAACACCAAAACACTCCTCTCTACCTCATCTTCTCAAAGCTTCACTCTGTTTTCCTCAATTCTTTCTCAGTTAACCAAATCATGATAAACTCTAGGTCCAACCAAACAGTAATTCGATCCAAAAGGTGATGAATCAAACCAGGAAATATTAGGGTAATTATTCACTAGACTTCACGATTTACAACGGTAACAAAAGCTTAAACGGAAAGATGAGAAATAGAGAGGATGCGAGCGTTAACTATTAGAGACCGTCCGATGCGGTTTCAATGGCGGCGGATAGAAAAGACTTGAAATCCATAGGAGAGGTAATATGATTATTGCTCTTCTTTATCTTTCTTCAGATTATTCTTTTTCTATGTTCTTTTCTTTCGTTTCTGAATTTGCTTTTCTCTTGTCAAACATTGATGTTATTGTGCGATGATATGAAGAAGATGAATATAATTGATGCAATGAAGATGAAGAGGATGGAGGTAGCTTGATATTGAAGAGATAGATTGAAGAAAATTGATGAAGAAGCTTGAAGATTCGGTTACAATAGGTTATGACTGTGAGAGAGGATTGATTGGTGGAGAAGAGAGCCTGAAGAGATGGCTGGTGATGGTCACTACTGAGAGAGTGCAGAGGAAGTTGCAGCGGGTTTATTTTTGTGATTCTGCAAGAGAGTAAACAAAGATGCAGGTGATTTTTTCTCTGTTGAATTCTTATATCCTCCTCCTTCTCTTGTATTTTGTTACATCTGTTATCTTTTCTCTCCCCTCTCTTTTCTGTTTTTCAATTTGTTATGAAATCTCTGCTTCTGTAGAAAGTTGGTTGGGAATTATATTAAGTTAGGAGTTTGTTACATAATCGGTTAGAAGATAGAAGCCTGTTAGACGTTGGTTAAGAAGTTAGAGGTTGTTCGGAAATTTGTTGGAGGTTAGTTAGGAATTCTAATTTCGGTTAGGACAGTTAGTTAACATGTTAGAAAGTTGGTTAAAAAACGGTTAGATAAAAAAGAGTAAAAGGTTAGTGTATTTCCCTGCTCTTCAATATGATCATATGCCTCTGTTATGATGGCTCACGTAACAGGCCCTTCGACCGCAATATAAATAGAGCCTTGTTTAGAACAAAAGGTTTTTCCCATTTTTGATTTTTTTTTGTTTTTCTACATGGTTGAATTGAGTTTGTGGAGATTTTTCTATTTTGTATATGAACTGGCTTGAATATATCCTTAGCTCCTAGCTTTGCCCCAGACTGAACCTTTTTCCTAAATAGAATGTTGAACATGGAATTTGAACCTTTTGAAAATGGCTTCCCAAATTATAGAATTGCATTTGAGCTGGATTATGTATGTATTGAATGACCTTGGCATTCGTCCTGACTTATATAGGCATGATGTGCTGATGATTTTTCTTGTTGTATCAGGCTGCATAGCATAATGAATTGAAGAATTGCTTTGGATATACATGCAAGCTTGAACCGTTGCATAGCTTGATTATACTAATGCCGACAACTTTCCTGTTTTTGTTTTGACATGAAGATCATAGAAGCAACAAATATACAGTCATGAATATTGATGAAGGTTTAGGTTTGTGAAAACAATTGATGGATAGAAAACTGTCAGGTCTGCTATAAATTTCTGTGTTGGTTTATGTGAATGTAGGGATGGTTGTAGCAAGTATGGTATGGAAGTCTCAACCAGCGAATAAGTGAAGAAACTCGATGGAATCATCACAAGATAGAAGCTTGAAATTAGACTCTAGGTTTAGAACATTGTAGATTTTTTTATTTGTAATGAAATATAATGTGTAAATGAATTTGGTAGTTATGCGCATATGTGTGTAAGTCTTTTTGAGTGGCATATTGTACTGCGTATCAGTGGTTTTTTAAGGTTATTTGTAATGGTTTGAATGATGGATGCCTACTGTATTGGATGTACGGGTGAATCCTGTGATGTACTATGAATCATATAATGGAAATTGGCCCTTGAAAAACATAACGAAATGGTTCCTTCTCCAAATTAAAGCTTGAGCACTTTTCCCTCCCGCTCGTATTTAATTTGAATTTTCAAATATTTTCGTCAATTTTCACCATTTGAATGAATAGCACCGAGATGAGAAGGGAACCAAAAAAACAAATTCTTAATGGGATTTGGTCCAACAAAAATTCATCCTCTCGTAGTTGACTTTGACCAAAAGTCAAATTTTTTAGCAATGGACTTCCAACTTAGAAATGATTCCAAAAAAACTCGACCAAAACTCTGAGCTCTTTAACGAATGCCTAAGAAGTGACTTGCCACACGAGTAATAATCATGAACTGATCCTTATTTGATGAATGGTTGACAAATAAACTCATATTCTTCATTTCTCGCCCAAGAACCAAAGATTACGCCATGTATCTCAAGTAACATAATGAACACCTGAACTAATGAGAGATAGACCCTCATATGAGGTATTAATGCACATATTGTCATGACAAAAACCCTTTCTTAATTGATGGACCCCTCATAGTAGTAGATGCTTTGAGTCAAAGGCCACATAGGAATCAATGTACACGAGTTCAAACAAATGATTAGTGGATTATTTAGATGAAGATTGAGCTTGAAATATGGAGTGATGGATGTTCAAGTTATCCATTAAACAAAACCATAATCCATATGATCCTCAGTTGAACCATTTCCATGTATGGACACAAGATATTGGAAACCATTGGCCTTTGATGAATATTGATGGAGACTTGATCTTGAACGTTAAAGAGACCCAAAACCCTGGTCTTAATACATGCTCAATGAAAACACCAGTTGAATCAAGATTTCTTGATATGCGAACTTTATAACATGTAGAAACCCTGATCTTAATGATCCTTGATCACATGCTAAACTTTACGGATTAATGGTGCATGACATGCAAAATGACGTAATGGAAGTTATGTACATGAGAAAAGTGCGAGATGCATAAGCCAGATGAAAGAAAAAGGGTAGGCTAAATTTAGGGTATTACATCTGCACCTATTTAATCGACTTAAACTTGAAATTACGATTGGCACGTGCCTTTCAAAAGTTCGAGGTAGAAGATGATTAAATACCAATGCCAAAAATCTGTTCTGAGAGAAAGTGTTAGTGTTTATTTATCATTGCGATATTTGTTGGGAGAAGAATTTTTTGTTTTCTAGTGAAGATACAGGGATTGGATTTGTAACGTAGCTACAGAGGCTAAAACAAGATGGAGGTTGGACTTACAATATAACATGATGCCAATACAAGGCAAAGGTTGGTATAAAAAGACAGCGAAGAAGGTCTACGGGTGACCTACGATCCTAAGGTGAAACATAAGAGTGATTTGTCGGGGAACCTAGCCTAAGGGCGATCTTAGGTTATAAGTCAAGATATATGGGAAGAACCTAGCCAACAGGCAATCTCAGGTTCAAAAATGATCTAAGGAAGAACCTAGCCAACAGGCGATCTCAGGTTCTAAGTTGATCTAAGGAAGAACCTAGCCAACAGGCGATCTCAGGTTCTAAGATGATTTGACGAAGAACCTAGACAACGGCTGATCTCAGGTTCTAAGATGATCTATTGAAGTTACTAGGCCTACGAGCGACCTATAAGGAAATCTAGATCTACGGTCGATCTAAGATCCTAAGGTAAGACCTACGGGTGATCTACCAAAAACTAGGTCTACGGGCGACCTACAAGGGAATCTAGATCTACGTCCGTTCTAAGATCCTTAGGTAAGACCTACGGTCGGTTTACCAAAACTAGGTCTATGATCGACCTATAAAGGAATCTAGATCTACGGTCGATCTAAGATTCTAAGGTAAGACCTACGGGCGGTCTACTAAAAACTAGTTCTACGAGCGACCTACAAGGGAATCTAGATCTACGGTCGATCTAAAATCCTAAGGTAAGACCTACGGCCGGTCTACCAAAAACTAGGTCTACGGGCGACATACAAAGGAATCTAGATCTACGGTCGATCTAAAATCCTAAAGTAAGACCTACGGTCGGTCTACCAAAACTAGGTCTACGATCGACCTACAAGGGAATCTAGATCTACAGTCGATTTAAGATTCTAAGGTAAGACCTATGGGCGTTCTACTAAAAACTAGGTCTATGAGAGACCTACAAGGGAATATAGATCTACGATCGATCTAAAATCCTAAGGTAAGACCTACGATCGGTCTACTAAAAACTAGGTCTATGGGAGACCTACAAGGGAATCTAGCTGAAACAACCGGCTGAAAATCATCAAACAATGAAGTCGCCATCGAACGTCTTTTATCCCACATGGAGGGAAAGGTAAACATCAAGAAAACATGAGAAGGGAGATGTCACGGTCTTGCGACCGAGAGATCGGGTAAGGGAGTTTGTTACGCGAGGGGAAGGTATTAGCACTCCACACGCTCGTAGTACTCTACGGTATCCATTCTTGTTGTTTATCTTATAGGTATGTCTAATCTATACTTACTGTTTATTTCTAAGGAAGAATGCATGCAAAAGGAAATGAGAAAATAATGTAGGGAAAATAAAATTGTACTCGCTTGGTCCCTACCCCAATGCCTACTTATCATTTTTGAGGAATCAGAGGTACCGTAGTTCGGCTCACAGGTTTTTGTTTGTTTGTGTTTTCATGGACAATGTTAATTCCTCCCTCTACCGCAGCTCGACCTTTAGAAACTTATGCATTGACACAGAAGTAAATTAATCATGTCCTTACCTGAAAAGGGTTTTATAGAAAAGGTGCTTGAGCGCACAAAAAGGGTTTGAGTTGGTTTGTATTTTTCTTACCTTGAAAAAGGGTTTAAGTGTGATTAGCATGTTTTATGATTTTCTAAGAAAAGGTTTTAGTTTTAGATGCAAATATGCAAAAAGGGGAAGAAAAGGGTCTAAAGGAGAGTATCCTATTTCTAACCTAATGTTATCATACAATGGTAGTCATACGGTTTGGATTAACAAAATGGAAACATCTACCTAATGTTAGCATGCATAACTTACAACCTAAGGTGTAACTTGCGTCCGAAGGGAACAAGCACGTCCTAAAGGAACATGGTATGTACAAGGATAAAGAAAAAAAGATAATAAGCTCAAGAGAGAACACCTAGAGAGATCGTATCTAAGTTAGCATGCCAAAGAAAGTCCAACAAAACTATCCTATAGGGAACATGCAAAGAGACTGAAGTCGTGATCTCAATTTCTAAATTGAGTGACTCATCGATCAACAAGAAATAAAGAAAGTGATAAAATCCTATAGGGAGCATGCACTGAGAGTGAATTCGTGATCTCAATTCCTAAATTGAGTGACTCATCGATCAATAACCAAAGAAACAAACACAAGCACAACACATATAGAAAATGAATTGCGGAATGTCTGCTACAGGTCTTTAAACAGCGACTTCGAGCGCACGCTCTTTATTTCCTACTTCTCATGGTATCTAGAAAAGTGGTAAATAAATACGATAAAGCGCGAAAATGAGGGATAAAATAAAGGTCACTGTTGTACCCCAAAATTTGCCCTCTCTTTTCTCAAGGCATTTCTCATAAGGATTCTCAAAAATTCAAGCTTCCACAAGTACAGTTGGATTTTTCAGCATCAAGTTAAAGAGGAAACTATAAAAAAGGGCAAAACAGATAAAATGATTTTTTTAAGGAACATCAAGTTTGATTTGATTTCCCTTGCTTCGATTAGACAAATGGCTGCATGCATGCCTGCTTCGATTGGACATTTGATGTCTGCATGTTTGTTTAATTAGACAAATGGTTGCCTGCATGCCTGTTTCAATTGGACATTTGATGCTTGCATGCCTGTTTCGATTGGACAAGCTTAGATTAGACAGATAACTCCCTCTATGCTTGCTTCGAATTCACCTTCATGTCTGCTACGAATCCACCTTCAACATTGGCCTCCTACATGATGCACAAGGCAAGGGCCTCCTGTATGCCTGCCTCCACAAGGCAATGGCTTCCCTTAGTGCTAGTGCCCACAAAGCAAGTGGCCTCATGCATGCAAGCTTCGATTGAAGCAATGACCCCTTACATGTTTGCTTTGATTCACAAAGCAATGGCCCCTTACAGTGTTTGTTTCGATTCAGGAAGCAAAAGTTTTCTTTCCTACTTGTTTCAAATCACAAGGCAGGAACTTCACTCATGCATTGGCTATTTTCATACTAGTTTCGAATGGACAATATCTCCCTTTGAAATAGCTTGCTTCGATTCAACCTTTGAAAATCTTCAACATATAATTTCTACACTATGACACACAATTGTTGTTCCATTCAAAGGACATGCTTTGCTGGCCCATTCGAAGGGCCTGCAAGACATACCTGGATATCCCATTCGAAGGACATATTTGGTGGCCCATTCGAAGGACTTGCAATACTTACCTAGATGTCCCATTCGAAGGACATATTTGGTGGCCCATTCGAAGGACCTGCAAGACATACCTGGATGTCCCACTCGAAGGACATATTTTGGTGGCCCATTCAAGGGGCATACATTTGGCCTCTTCGAAGGATGCACAAAAAAGGGTCATTCGAAAGGCACATATTGTTGTCTAAAGAGAGGGTCTGGTCGAAGTTTGGACTTATGAAGTCAAAACGAAAGGTTGGAAATATTCAAATATGCTTGTGCTGTTATACTGGCCACAATGCTGCAAAACTGTTGCACAGTAGTCCTACAATACTGCTCCTATTCTTGCACCAAAATGGCATACAAGACTGCACCTCGAAAACTACAAAAACAACATACTCAATTTATTCAAATTGTTTTGTTTTCCCTCCTAAACCTCAGCCAACTTCATCTATAAATAAGAGGCTCCGTAACACATCTAGGTGGCTGGACAACACATCCAGAGGTTTTTGATACCTGAAGAAACTTTAATTGTGTGAAAATCATCAAACACTTAACACATTCTCAAACCGAGAATCAAAAGACCATACCTTCGTTTCTGTCCCTTTCAAATCCAACACTAGAAACACAACACCTGTTTATTTTCCCTTTCAATTCCAGGAGCAACCCCATACTTTGTTCTTTATTTCGAATCCAGCAAAAAAGAAACACTACACATGTTTCTTTTCCTTCGAATCCAGAAACAACAAACACAACCCCACTCTTCTTGACCTTCGAATCCAGTCAAAGAAACACCACACTTGTTTCTTTCCTTCGAATCTAGGAGCATCCAGTCTAATCACTCAAGGTCCAGAGGCACCAACTTCAGAAGCAAGGTAAGTCCCCTGACCCTAACCCTATCGTTTCAAGCAATGACATGACATTTGTTTACTTTTCGTTTCTTCCCTTTTCGTTTGTTTTTCTTATACAAATGTATGGTAGAACTAACCTGTACAGACCCCAAACGAAAGAAGAAGTTTCGTGTGAAACGAAGCCTCAGGCTTTTCCCCTTACTGTTTCACAGTCCCAAACGAAAGACAAAGAGGGCGTGAACGCAAGATGCGCTCTCATGCTGCTTTACAGGCCCATATTGCTTCACTGTCCAAACGAAAGAGCAAGAAGGGAGAAACGAAGGGTGTCCGCACTAATTTCCAGACCCAATTTAAAGAAAGACAAAGGGCGTGATTGAAGTTTGCATCTCACATTGACTTCCAGACCCAATCGAAAGCAGAAACAAGTAGTTTGAATCGAAGGGTCCATCTCACGCTGGCTGTTAGGCCCAAATCGAAAGCAGCCAAGAAAAGCAGAATCGAAGGGTGCATTGTTCCTGGATCGTAAAACTTATGTTCCCTTCTTTTATTATGTTTTGTCTTTATATTTTCTTGATATTCAATATGGTTGTAATAGTGTAGGATATTTATTTTCTGCATTTTTATTGCTTTATACAAATGTTAGTAATTAGGATGTATGTCAAGATAAAACCAACAAGTAGACAACCCAAAATCAAAAGACTAAATGCATGCAATCAAACACACTTTGCACACATGCACATCTAGGGTAATATCACTTTTTGCCTCGGAAAATAGTCATGTCCCTCGAATATGGGTGTTTTAGAAAAGACCCTCGGTGTCCCTCGTTGTTGCCTTTGGTAAATGATCTAGTACCTATACAAAAATTGCTAAAACGTCTCATAGGTTGCCTTATATGACTATACAAATGACCCACACCCGTCCCTTCACATCCAACGATGGGGCTTCTTATCAATCAATGGTAAGATAGTGTTGTACCAAAAAATTTGCCCTCTCATGTTTTCCAAGGTCTTCCCCTACATGATTAACCACAAACCATTGCCTAAGAAATAATAATTTTTTTGGTGTTTTAAGTACCTTTCGATTGGCATTATGAAAGACCCTTCGATTGGTATTCTGAAGGAGCCTTTCAATTGGCATGGACAATGCTCTTCGATTAGCATTGTAGCCAAGCCTTTCGATTGACATTCCAAATGCTTCAATTGGCATTATGGCCAAGCCCTTCGATTGGCATGGGTACAAGACCTTTCGATTGGCCTCATGACAAGCCTTTTGATTGGCATTGTGTTAAGGCCTTCAATTGGCATTCTAAAAGACCCTTTTGTTTGGCACCCTGGGCCAAGCCTTTCGATTAGCATGGAAAGGGATCCTTCGATTTGGCATTGTGTCAAGGAAGCTTCGATAGACATGTTAACCGTCTCCTTCGATTGGCATGGACAAGATCTTTCGATTGGCATAGCAAAGGACTCTTCGATTGACATTTCAGTAAATACCCTTCGATTGGTATTTGGACAAGTGACATTCGAAGGAACTGAATTAGAACCATTCTAATAAAGTGAATCAGAGTCATTCAAAGGAGCTCCATCAGAGCTGTTCGAAGGAGCTGAATCAAGGTCATTCGAAGGAAGCCATCAGTCCATTCGAAAGAGGGCATTCGAAGGCTAGCACATCCACATACATTCAAAATTAAAAAAAAAAGGACAAGATCCCATGTTTTTGGTCAACGTTACAAATTCTCATTCATGGCTTTCAAAAACATAATCAAGGATGTTTAAACCTTTGCCTTCTTATCCCCTCTACCCCTTCTATATAAAGAGATCACAAGTGTTGCATCAAAGAAGGAGGGCTTGCCTAGAAAAAGAGAATACTCACACCACCAAAGACAGGTTCAAAATTCTGACTAGTTTTCTTTGTAGGCACCCTCAATCCAGATGAAGGATATATCCATGTTCTTGAGATTTCCAAAAATTTGTTCCAAGCCAAGCCATGCTCAGATTGAAGCATCTCTAGTTGGTAAGGACTTACCCAAATACAAACTGCATTTTTAATCCTTTTAAATACCTACTATTGGTATATATGTGTTGCTAATACCACATTTATGTTTATATGAGCATATCATACACAAGATAACATGCAGGAATAAAATCACACCATTGAAAGGCATGGCATGATCTTCCATTAAAAACTCATGGCATAGCCCGTTTCAAGTTAAAATAAGCTTAGGCCTGAGGACAAAAGCTTTGAATTAGGGAGAAGGACCTGGGTTCGATACCCAGGTCCTGCATCTTTATTTTTTGCCAGCATTTACCATGCAGATTCAATTTGAAGAACAACTCCCTCCTTGGATCGAAAAAGGCAACATCCCTCCTAGATCAGAAATCCCATCCCCTTCACAGAATCGAAGGACAGCATCCCTCTGGATCGAAAAGTCCATTCTCCCTCTGGATTGAAAGATCCATTCTCCCTCTGGGTCGAAAAGTCCATTCTCCTTGCAATAAAAGGAGTCCTTTTTTCTTTTTGTATTTTATTCTTTGTTTCATTATTGAGTCTTTTTCTATTCAACTTGACATTAAATCAAAAAATCACAAAAATTAGGCTTAGACATTTTTAATTAAATATTTCAATAATTAATTAATTGATTAATTAATTTTAACCATTTTCTTAACTTAAAACAAATTAGAATTTAGGACTTAATTCAGATTTAATTTTCTTTTCATAATAAAAAACAGCCAAAAAAATATTTTATTCTTAGGATTTTTAGTCGTTATTTTCAAATTCATGCGCATTTTATTTTATTATAACTACTCACAGTTGTAATAGCTTTAGATTTAAAATTCCGCACTTTTAGTTTCTTGAATTTTTTTATGTAACTGTCCCAAAGCGTTGTAATAGTTTAGGAATTATGTTTCTGTTTTTTATTTTCCGTACTTTACATTTCCTGTATAATATTACTGTTAGTAACTAGGATTGCATAGAAAGATTGAAAATAAACGTTAGCTAACTTAGCAAAAAGATAAAAAAATAACTGAATTGAACACCCTTGCACATATACACCTCTAAGGTACTCCCACTTTGGTTGTCTTTTAAAAAATAGTCATGGGGAAAGAATGCTTTAGCAAATAGACATAAAATCAAAAGATCATAGGCCATCGATGACCCTACAGTTGTCTTCTCGGTAAATGATATAGTCCCAAAAACAGAATTGCTAAAGCATCTCCATAAATTGCCTTCGTGACTGTAACGTCCCTTCGATTGTCCCTCAACATCCAACGACAAAGCTACCTACTCACTAATAGTAGGATAGCACTGTCTAAAGGAAAAGAGGAAAAGAACAACCTTTTCAAGTACAAAAGTAGATAGTTGTTAGAAGTTTGCTCAAAAGCACTTTTTTGTACTTACACAAAAACTACTTTTCAAAAGACATTTCAAAACACTTTGTATATTTTCTCCAACATTCCGAGAAACATTACAAAGTTCTCCATACTAAGGAATTTTCAAAAACATTGTCAAACACAAAGCACAAAGGTATTTTTAAAAAATGAGCAAACCTCTAAGAGCCCGTGGAAAACCACGGATGGAAAGGGTGCTAACACCTTCCCTTTCCATAATCTACCCCCTTACTCAGAAAACTCTCGAAAAGGTCATTTTCTGTTCTTTTAACCCTTTCCTTTATTGGATAAAAGAAAAGACAGTGGCGACTCTTGCTTACCGCGACATTTGCGAACAAAAAACACAAAACCAGTATATAACAGTCGATTCTGCCACCGTATTACAGAACTGGCGACTATGTTGGGGATTTAAAAAGTGGGGTTACCTTAGAGTTTTAGTTCATCATTTTAAAAGCTTTATTGTCTGTTTGCTTGCTTTATCTTTAAGGGTTTGTTTGGGTTGTTACTAAAATATTCTACACCCGAATCTAGGACACCTTATTAGGTAAGTAGCAACAAACCATGGAGGCTGTACGGTGTAGACCGATACGGACGAAGTGGTGGCTACGTTAGCGCGATACTTTGGATTGTACTAATGTTCCTTGAGTAAATTAAGGATAACATTAGGCTTCCTCATAGTTTCACTAAGCACTAATTTACCTTTATAACCTTTAATTGACCCATCCTAGCCATTAGGAAGTAGTGAGATAACCTTCTTCAGTTTCGATCGAAGATTGGTTGATACTCGATACTACACTCATTGAGGCTGGACTTTCAGGATTTTTTGGCAGCAATACTTTGGTGCGGAGCTGAAACAATTTCTGAAGGAAAGGTCAGTGATATTGAGACTCCTTAGAACCCGGTTACTATTAATATGACAGGTTGATCTAACTGAACATTCAAGAGGGTACACACTTTAAAAACTCATGCAAGCCTTTGAACCTAAGGTCTATTGTGTGATTTGCTTGTGTTTATCTGTGATATTTAGCATAATCATGACATCATAAACATCATGACATTCATATGTACTAATCATTTGAAGGACCTGTTGGATTTACCTCTTGGCTGTTTTGTAGGATATGAATTCAGGTCACAGAAAAGCCATCCGGATTCGCTTCACAGAAGTTCCTCCTAAGCTCAAGGATTTAGTCTTGAAAGTCCTCGGGGACTCATCATTCCACAAAATACATGGTCACTTGCTCATGTTGGTTACCTCCGGGTTTGACGAAGGTTTGATGAGTGTCTTATTCCAGTTCTTAGACCCTAAGCACCATTGCTTCATATTCCCCGATTATCAACTGGTTCCTACCCTGGAGGAATTCTCTAAGTTACTTGGTTTACCTATATTGTAGCGAGTACCTTTCACTGGTTTAGAACAAGACCCAGCTTCTAAAGATGTTGTCGTAGCTTTGCACTTGAAGCCATCTTACATTGAGTCTAGTTGGGAAAAAAGAAGTGAAGTTAAGGGTCTCCTTGCAAATTTCCTGATGAAGAAAGCTCAGATTTTCCTGGATGTTATGAGTTATCATGCCTTCGAAGATGTATTAGCCCTTTTGATCTATGGGTTGGGCTTGTTTCCTAATTCATATCAACTTATAGATGTGAATGCCATCAATATCTTTCTTGCTCACAATCTGGTTCCTACATTGCTCAGGGATATCCTACATTCTCTCCATACTCGTACTCTGAAGAAGCGAGGAAGTCTCATGTGTTGCACCCCTCTGCTATATAGGTGGTTTATTTCGCACCTTCCTTGGTCAATAATGCAAAATGATTTAGGCTTAAGATGGAGTCAAACACTAATGTCTCTCTCTGACTCCGACATCCATTGGTGTGCTCGCTCTCAAGAGGACATTTCTTTTATTGATCGCTACGGAGAATTTCCTAATGTGCCACTCCTGGGCATTAGGGGAGGTATCACCTCCAATCCTTCTTTAGCACTACGTCAGTTTGGCTATGCACAGAGAGATGGTCCACCGTATATGCTCATCTAGGGTATTGTGTTCAACTACTCAGATGATTTGCAAAATTATCATCAGAGGTTAATCCGCTCTTGGGGCATTGTTAAGAAGACTGATAGTAAGACTTTGGGGCGTAAGAACTCCATCCTTTTGGAACCTCATCTCAAATGGGTGAGAGCTCGAGCCCAAAGTTTTATGATGCCATACAATTCCATCTTACCGGTGATTCAAGGGGGCGAGTCTTGTATTATTATCCATCCTGATATGCCAACCAACTTCGAAGAGTTGAAAAATTCTTGGATCCAGCTCAAGGAAGAATGGGATACTTTTGAGGCTCAATTCTATGCAAGTGAGAAGAAGGTGCTGGAATTAACAAAACAACTTCATGAAGAGGGAAACCTCAACACCGAGTGGGAACGCCCATGGGATACTTAGGAACTTCCTTTCAATGTTTATCCTTGTCAATATAAATGGCCCTTGAACAAAACTACAGAGATCTCCAAGCTCAAGAGGCTCAGTTCATGGAAATGTTCTTCAACCTATCCAAGAGAAGGAAGAATTAAAAGAACTCTTTAACGGGAACCTGGCCAAGAAACATCCTGACAACAATAAGGATGACCAGGTTGAACAACTGCAAGATGAGATGAAAAGGATGAGAATCCAGATGAGTAGTCAGATGGCCCTTATCCAAAGCTTGGCTCGGGGGCAAGAAGAGTTAAGACTCCTTATCAATAAACTTTATCAAGACGGATACAACCGTATGAAGCAAGCAGTCGAGGCTGAGGACCAAGTCATTGATCAACCTCCAAGAAGACAAGAGGTTGGTTTGGTGAAGAGTGGACCTTTCCAAATTGCTACTACCTCACGGGTCCGACCACAACCTCGCCAACAACGACATCGTAATCGGCATAAGCGGGATTCATTTACTAGGAAATATACAAAACTCAACATACCAATGTCGCAAGTCTTGCAACACATGTTGAAGTTGAATTTGTTCACATTGAAGGATCCTCCTCGGAATCCTAATACTCCCACTCCTACTTACAATCCTGATGCAATATGTGCATATCACTCCAACAGTCCGGGGCATGACACTGATAATTGTTGGACGTTGAAATACAAAATTCAAGACCTGATTGATGAAGGAGCAATGGAATTCACACAAGATGGTCAACTGGAATTTTTATGTCATCCCTCCAAGGTACACCATCTTAAGTGACAATTTCTGACAAGAAGGCTTTTTGTTCATTAGAATTTTCAAGTTGTAATTGTCTTTTGATTTGTTCGAACACTTATTTATGTCAAACTTTGTTATTTCATCAATGCATTGCACATGTCTTCTTTGAATCAATTCATTCATATTCATTATATTTAAACTGCTTTCCTTTTGTGATATTCAACTCTTGATTAAAAGCTCTAAGCCTTTAGAGGGAGGATGACGAAAACGATACCATAATCTCTACAGTATGCTTTTGAACAGACCCTGCTGTCGATGTACAAACATTGTTTCAAATCCCAAAACAGTGGAGTTATAAGGAAGATAATCCCTAGTCAACCCCTTTGAGTCAAAGACGTATGAGTTTTTCCTTTCACACAAATTAAAACCCTTAATCATAACCTGGGGCAAGGTAGCTTTCTCAGTTAATTCAGAGGTGCATTCAGTCTCAAGCTTTCCCATCATACACGACAAATAATGTAAAAGATGCTCTCCAAAAGACGGTGATGGTTCCGCATAATCATTAGAACAGGAAGTCATTATCTCTCAAAATAAAATCCGATTAAGTCAAAACCTATAAAGGAGACTTAAGAAAAAACCAGGGCACCCCGCTGCCTGTAATCAAAAAATAAACAGTCCAGGCAAAAGACAGGGATAGAAAAATCAAAAAAGAAAGAGGTCCTACAAATCCTCGGAAAAAAAAAGGTTACAAAAATGACTGCCTTCTCAAATAAACTTTCAGTATCCGAACTATCACCGGAATATCAAGGACAAGATGCCAAAACTCAACTGGGATTCAAAATGCACAATTAACTAAGCATAGGATCGAAGAACTTCACGAAGAACGGGTGGGTACAAATAAAATTTGAGTCTTTATCCTTTGTTTCTTAAATCGTGAACCAGGCCACGATATAACCCTTAATAGTCTTAGCTCAAGCATGGGTTAGTTCGAAAGCATATTGTTACAAAAGGTATCCTGACTCCTGTAGGGTTCTCTATAAATCCCGAGTTGATATCACACTTTTACAAAATTTGTTTGTTTTACTAAAAAATGAATTTTCAAAATTCAAGACAGACATAAGCTTTGCATTATTAAAATACCATTGTTTGCATATGACTATTTGTTCAACAACAGAGAAATTCGCAGATAAATATTCAATGAACAGAAACCTTCTCAATGAAAAGGATCACCTCAAGTGGAAAAAAACTTACAACCAAGGGGCGCGGCATGATCATTGTCCATCATTTGGGGCAGTCAAGTCAATATTCGAGGAATCTCTCAAAGATGCCAAATAGCCAGGGGCAGACCTCTGTTTGAATCACTTGGCGAACTGGACATGAATTCCAGCAACAAATCATGTACGATCAAACAAACATCTTCTGGAAGTATGGCAACACTTACTACTATGGACAATGATAATTCTCGGTACCTGGTGAACATGGACATAGTCGGAAAATGCTACGCGTGAACAAAGACCCGCTAGGTTGACTGGCCTAGGAAAAAATAAGGGCATCCCGGAAAACCAAAAGGGTTCGGGCAAAAATTAGGTATAAAAAAAAAATATGTACAACCGGCAAGTTGAACACCTGAAAAGGAGGCTTAAGCAAAAAAGGGTATCCCGGTGGACTGAAAACCCGAAATGGATGTCTAGGAAAAAGTTAGGGATTAAAGCGTACAATTATGTGTCTTCATCTTATCACTTGTCTAATTAGTAGAAGGTTCATTACCTTGATTTGCATTCACCAAGGACTCCAAGAGTTGGGATAACAGTCAAACCATCCACAAAACCCACGATTGATATTTTCTAAAACAGGTACCGAGACAGGGGCATCCTACTACAAGGTCACTGCCATGTTCTTAGCATGCATCCTATTAAGGCCAGGTGTTATCATACCCTCGGCAGAGCAAAATATCCAAACTACTGCTCCGACAAAGATTCCCCAATGAAGTCGCCAAGCTTCTCGGGATTCCCCAACAGACATATTCTGAATAAACCAAATTCTCATCTAGAAACGGTTCAGGTACGATCCAAAGACGGATGTCATCCTCACACTTACTCCAGATTCTCATCTGGAAACAGTTCAGGTACGATCCAGAAACGGATTTCATCCTGACACTTACTCCAGATTCTCATCTGGAAACAGTTCAGGTACGATCTAGAAACGGATATCATCCAGACACTTACTCTAGATTCTCATTTGGAAACAGTTCAGGTAAGACCCAGAGATGGATGTCATCCTGACACTTACTTCAGATTCTCATCTGGAAACAGCTCAGGTACGATCCAGAAATAGATGTCATCCTGACACTTACTCCAGTTTCTCATCTAGAAACGGTTCAGGTACCATCCAAAGCCAGATGTCATCCTGACACTTACTCCAGATTCTCATCTAGAAACAGTTCAGGTACGATCTTGAAACGGATGTCATCCTGACACTTACTCCATATTCTCATCTGGAAACATTTCAGGTACGATCCAGAAACGAATGTCATCCTGAAACTTACTCTAGATTCTCATCTAGAAACAATTACGATCCGGAAA
Organism: Vicia faba; assembly: GCA_948472305.1. Classification (NCBI taxonomy): domain Eukaryota; kingdom Viridiplantae; phylum Streptophyta; class Magnoliopsida; order Fabales; family Fabaceae; genus Vicia; species Vicia faba. Next base: position 889,653,928 of record OX451735.1, read on the forward strand.
CGGATGTCATCCTGACACTTACTCCAGATTCTCATCTAGAAACAATGCAGATACGATCCAGAGACAAATGTCATTCTGACACTCATTCAACATATGTTTCAAGTACAGTGCAGGTACAATCCAAAGACGGATATTATTCTGATACTCATTCAATACATGTTGAAGTACACAACATAGACCCATCCACAACATCTTCGGATGTACTTTCACCAGCAGGTACAGGGGCATAAACGTCCCGATGAGAAGTCATTGTCGTATCCTTAGCATACGTCCTAGTGACGTCTATGTTCCCCACAGAGTAAAAATAACCAAAGTTTTGGTCTCTTCATCCCCAAATAGGAATTATATCCTCCAACAAACTTCCACCAGTAGAGAGCTGAAATCTGTGTTCCCCAGCCGAGCTTTATAATTTCAAACAGTTATAAAACCTCCTCCCAGGTAGGGTTTATTTCTCTAACTACGAAAGTTCATTCCTCAACAGAGTTTATTTCTCTACAGCGGCAAAACCTTCCAATAAAGAATTCTCCCTCCACAGAGTTATTCTCAAGCAGAGTCAATCCCCGGCAAATCATATCCATTCATCGTTCCAAGCGGAAATGAAGGATTCAACTTCCCAATACTCTCCAGCAATTGTCTGGGATTTATTTTCCTAGACTGAGAAACATCTCAATAGCATCCCATATTCATACATCATGACATGTGCATACACATCACATACAACATAATCTCATTTATTTTGAGAACACCATCACAATGCATTTCATACATCATGACATTGCATGTGACTAATGCTTTACCTTTTTCAGGGAAAGATCAAATCAATAAACACCGTTGACTACTTATGTGACCTGGTAGTCTTCTCAAAAGCCACATATAGCAAAGGGTTATCTCAGGATCTTCCTCAAAAAAATGCCCTCACAAGACCTTCTCTGGTCCAGTCAGATCGACACTAAGATCTCTCTGATTTCCATTCCAATTAAAGAAACTGTGAAGCCTGGATTTCGACCAAGATAACAGTATAAGGTGCTGCGAAGCCTGGAATCTGACCAGATAGTAGTTCACTTCTTCAAAGACATTGTGAAGCCTGGATTTAGACCAGATAACAGTATAAAGTGCTGCGAAGCCTAGAGTCCGACCAGATAGCAATTTACCCGGTCAGTTACTATGAAGCCCGGAACCCGACAGGATAATAGTCAACCAACAATTTAAGAAACTATGAAGCCTAGATTTCGACCAGATAACAGTATAAGGTGCTGCGAAGCCTGGAATTTGACCAGATAGTAGTTCACTTCTTCAAAGACACTGTGAAGTCTGGATTTCAACCAGATAACAGTATAAAGTGCTACAACGCCTAGAATCCGACCAGATAGTAGTTCACTTCTTCAAAGACACTGTGAAGCCTGGATTTCGACCAGATAACAGTATAAAGCACTGCAAAGCCTGAAATCTGACCAGATAGCAGTTTACTCTGTTAGTTTCCGAAGCCTGGATACGACCAGATAACAGTACACCTTAGATTCAAGTTGAAGCCTGAACCCGACCAGATAACAACTTAATTTCTTCAAACTGCAAATCCTGGGAACAACCAGATAATAGTTTAATCTGATTTCTGCAGTAAGTCACTGTAAAGCCTGGAGCATGACCACATAATAGTTATCCTTATTATCCTCAGCAAGACACTGTAAAACCTGGATCCTAACCAGATAGTCGTTCACTTCTGTATCTTCAATCAAATGATGACTCCTCAGTAGAGAAACAGACAACTAAAGCTCCTAAAACTCTATGTTCCAAGACAGAGACCAACATTCCTCAGCGGTGTCCTCTCTAACATCAAGAGAAGGAATTCCCATAAAGGAATATCTCATGAAATCAACACTCTTCTGGATGTCATCTTTAATCCCATCTCTGACGACTCTCTATCGTGTTCTGTGGATGACATCTTTAAGCCCATCTTCGACGGTCTCCTGTCAGCTTCTCCAAATGGCATCTGTACGCACATTCCCGTTATTATTCACCAACAGTATCACTTAAGACGAGTTCAAATTTCTAGGCACTATAGTGTTCAATCATCTTCCACCTTCAGATCACGAAAGGCGGACAAGCCAATCTACATCCTCAGGTCTAAGAAGATTGAACAGGGGCAACTGTTGTACCCAAAATTTGCCCTCTCATGTTTTCAAAGGTCTTACCCTACATGATTGACCATAAACCCTTGCCTAAGAAATAAGAAATTTTTTTGGTGTTTTAAGTACCTTTCGATTGGCATTCTGAAAGACCCTTCGATTGGTATTCTGAAGGAGCCTTTCGATTGGCATGGACAATGCTATTCGATTAGCATTATAGCCAAGCCTTTCGATTAACATTTCAAATGCTTCGATTGGAATTATGGCCAAGCCCTTCGATTGGAATGGATACAAGGCCTTTCGATTGGCCTCATGATAAGCCTTTCTATTGGCATTGCGTCAAGGCCTTCGATTGACATTCTGAAGGACCCTTTCATTTGGCACCCTGGGCCAAGCCTTTCGATTGGCATGGCAAGGGATCCTTTGATTTGGCATTGTGTCAAGGTAGCTTCGACAGGCATGTTAATCGTGTCCTTCGATTGGCATGGACAAGATCTTTCGATTGGCTTAGCAAAGCCGATTGACATTTCAATAAATACCCTTTCGATTGGTATTTGGAAAAGTGACATTCGAAGGAATTGAAAATCAGAACCATTCGAAAGAAGTGAATCAGAGTCATTCAAAGAAGCTCCATCAGAGCCGTTTGAAGGATCTGAATTAAGGCCATTTGAAGGAAGCCATCATCCCATTCAAAAGAGAGCATTCGAAGGCCAGCACATCCACATACATTCAAAATTCAAAAAAAGGACAAGATCCCATGTGTTTGGTCAACGTTACAAATTCTCATTCATGGATTTCAAACACATAATCAAGGTTGTTTAAACCTTTGCCTTCTTGTCCCCTCTACCCCCTTTATATAAAGAGATCACAAGTGTTGCATCAAAGAAGGAGGGATTGCCTAGAAAAAGAGAATACTCACACCACAATAGACAGGTTCAAAATTATGACTAGTTTTCTTTGCAGGCACCCTTAATCCAGAAGAAGGATATATTTGTGTTCTTGAGATTCCAAAAAATCTAAGCCAAGCCATGCTCAGTTGGTAAGGACTTACCCAAATCGAAACTGCATTTCTAATCCTTTTAAATACCTATTATTGGTATATATGTGCTGCTAATACCATATTTATGTTTATATGAGCATATCATACACAAGATAACATGTAGGAATAAAATCACCCCATCGAACGACATGGCATGATATGAATTTCGAAACTCATTGCATATCCCGTTTCAAGTCAAAATAATCTTAGGCCTGAGGACAGAAGCTTCGAATTAGGGAGAAGGACATGGGTTTGATACCCAGGTCCTGCATCTTTATTTTTTGCCATCATTTGCCTTGCAGGTTCAATTCGAAGAACAACTCCCTCCTTGGATCGAAAAAGGCAACATCCCTCCTGGATCATAAATCCCATCCCCTTCACAGAATCGAAGGACAACATCCCTCTAGATCAAAATGTTCGTTCTCCCTCTGGATCGAAAGATCCATTCTCCCTCTGGGTCGAAAAGTCCATTCTCCTTGCAATTGAATGAGTCCTTTTTCTTTTTGTATTTTATTCTTTGTTTCATTATTGACTCTTTTTCTATTCAACTTGACATTAAATAAAAAAAATCACTAAAATTAGGCTTAGACATTTTTAATTAAATATTTAAATAATTAATTAATTGATTAATTAATTTTAACCATTTTCTTAACTTAAAACAAATTAGAATTTAGGACTTAATTCAAATTTAATTTTCTTTTCATAATAAAAAACAACCAAAAAAAGATTTTATACTTAGGATTTTTAGACGTTATTTTCAAATTCGTGTGTATTTTATTTTATTGTAACTGCTCACAGTTGTAATATCTTTAGATTTAAAATTCCACACTTTTAGTTTCTTGCATTTTTCATGTAATTGTCCCAAAGCGTTGTAATAGTTTAGGGTTTATGTTTCTGCTTTTTATTTTCCGTACTTTACATTTCCTGTACAATATTACTGTTAGTAACTAGGATTTCATGGAAAGATTGAAAATAAACATTAGCTAACTTAACAAAAAGACAAAAAAATAACTGAATTAAACACACTTGCACATATACACCTCTAAGGTACGCCCACTTTGGTTGCTCTTTGTACGCATTCTTATAGAGACGAGAATCATTACAAAGGCACTTTTCAAAATCACTTTCAAAAAACATCTTCCACAAACACCTCTTTGAACTATTTTCAAAACCAACACTTTGTACGCGTTCTTATAGAGACGAGAATCATTACAAAGACGTTTTTCCAAATATTTTCAAACCCACACCACAAACACATTTTCAAACAAAAGCAAGTGATCTAGCAAGCAACTAAGAGCCCGTAGATAACTACGGATGAAAAGGGTGCTAACACCTTCCCTTTTCATAACCTACCCCCTGAACTTAAGAAAACATCTCTAAAGGTCTTTCATGTTCTTTTCAACCTTTCCTTATTGGATAAAAGAAAAGTCGGTGGCGACTCTTGATATCCGCAACAATTGCGATCAAACACAAAACTCCAAGTCATTTCTCCCACCATATTACAGTTACGATGATACCGAACAGAGAAACTCTGTTTCCTCTTCAAAACCATGCAAGCGATAAGAAAACTTTACTGAAAGCTCCTTCAATTCCTTTGATGAAAATTATACTCTTAGATAACTTCAAAACTTCTTGAAATTCCTTAATCAAATCTCTTTTTCTTTCCAATATCACAAAACAAATCTATCATCACAATTAATTAAAAACAGAATTGAAACAAAATAGAGAAAATGAAGCTTTAGGAGGGTATAAGCTGGATTCAATGGTATGCTATAAGTAATTGGAATTTGGGCACTAGGCCCATCAAAACTGGTCCAATATGTGTAAAGCTTTCCAGCTACCAAAAAAAGAATGGGCCTTAAGGGAAGAACAGTCGATAGAGGAAACATGGTTAAGCTCATTTTTGTTTAGCATCTATTCTATTATACAAAAAAATACAAGAAATTGAAGCAAAATGGAAATAGGGTTGACCGTTTAATATTGGGAAATTAGGGTTCATAGCGGCGTTATTCTCTTCGTCGTCTCCGACCGTTCGTCATAGTATACAAAAATCCCCTGTCCTCTGATGATGAAGCTTTGCTCGCCTCTGCCATAAACCTCCCTATGTGATTCTGTCTCTTCTATCTTGCTTCTGCTTGCAATTTCGTCCGTCTTCACTCTCAATTCCAAACCCAGACGGCGCGGCAACTTCACCATATTGTTTGTGCTATCTCTTCACCACAAACTTCCAAATTACTATGACGGCAGTAGTGGACAGAAAAATTCCGGTGATTCTATGAGCTCAGGTAACGTCTATCTTTCTCCTTGTTTATTCTTTTTCTTGCTTCTTCTTCTCATTGTCACGCTGCGGGTTCTATGTTGTAGTGTTATTTGCAATTCGTGAAACTGTGAGGTTGTTGAAAAAAGGTTGATGAAGATTTTATGGATTTGATAGTGGATGAAGATTAAAGATGATGGAATATGTTGATGATGCTGAAGAGAGTAGAAGATTTGATTGCAGAGAGATGGAAGTTTTCTAGTTTTGTATGGTGATTCTTCAGACTGAAAATTGGTCGTGAATGGTTGAAGAGAGCAAAGGGATTTTGTTCAGAGAGACTGAAGAGAAGATTGTCGGTGTATGGTTGAAGGTGAAGAAAAAGAGAGTGCCGAGAGTTTTTTTCTGGTGAGTTTCTTAACTGATTTTCTATTATTATTTTTCTTCTGAATCATGCCTCTCCCTCTCTTCCCTTCATCCTATTAGGGAATCTCTGCTGGAAGTTTGTTGTAGAATTGGTTAGAGATGGTTAGGAAATGATTATAGGTTGGTTGGAAGGAAGTTTGGGAGTTTGCTAGAATTTTGTTAGGGGTTTGTGAATGATTGGAAACACTTATAGGTGGTTATAAAGTGGTTAAGATGTTATAGGAAATTCTATTTTGGCAGTTAGAAACAGTTTCTTTTTTCCCCCTGAATTTATGTTACGAATTCTCTGTATATAATAGGAATGATGGTGAATCCCTTTTTCCTTATGTTCTGAATTATGTTACAGTTTGGGATTCGGTTACAAAGTCAGTTGGTTATTTTGTTATATTGTGAAGATTTTTTTGTTAGTTACAGGGTTGTGGACTAGATAGTGTGTTTTTTGTAAAACTGAAATTTTGTTGATTCAGTTTCGATAATTCTGCTGGCTTTTTCTCTTTGATATGCAGAGATGCATTGGTATTCATGATGCGTAGCATGTTGAACGTGGTTAAATATTAGGTTGTTAGACATCTAATGCTTCTTGAGTTTCTGAACTGGAAAACAAATCAGTAACTTGAATTAGGCATCGTGAATTTGTAGGAGAAAACAATGTCGGATGAGCTTTCCTTGATGCAGTTTCTCGTCTTGCAGTTTCTGATTTCTGTTATTTTCCACTTGAACTTGCTTCACATGAATTCTGGTTTTGCTCTAAACACCATGCCTAGGGTGTCAACCTTAGTGTGTTGTCTCTTGAACTCACAGGTTTATCAAAATGTGGATTGTAGGGTTGTTTTGGTTTCTGATTGGATTTTTATGAATCAATTTTAAAGTGAAAGCCGGTTATTTAATTTTCCTCCAGTTAAGGCAGTCTTGATATTAGTCTCCTATTTTTCCTTTATGCTTGAATAGGTTTGGAAGTTGATAAGTGGCAAAGAAATGGTTAAGTCATGAAGTAAGAAGCATGAAGATTGATCGTGGAATTAGAAGAGTGAAAATGAAGATGGATAGATTTTGCATAGGTTTAGGAAGGGTTAACAAGTAGTATGCTGACTTTGGTCAAAACTTGCAATATTTTTGTGTAATTTTGTTTGTGGTAATGGTGTAAATGGAAATTATTTTGAATACTATCTTGTAATGAATATCTTGTAATGAAATGCTTTTTTCCTTTAATAAAATTTGAAACTCCTTTACCTCCGAATTGTATTTGAAATTCCATTTTCCACTTCAAACTTGCAAGCTCGAGTAAGAACCATGTGGTGGTAAGGTAAAAGCCCTAAAATTTTAAGGCGGACTTTGGTTAACAGATTTAAACCTTTGATGTGATATTCTAATTTCACCATGTCTCCCCAAACTCTTGTATAAGGTTCAAAGTACTGACTTGTAACCCAAATAACCAAGTCAACCATACTTTGACAAATGACAAAACTAAATGAATCCCTAATGTTGAAGTGTGTCATATGATAGCCCCAAAGAAACCTAATTGCACCGATTCATGCTCAGAGAATAAGCCTTTACTCAATGAGCCTCTTGATCACCCCATGAATAGGGAAATAAACCCTAACTTTCAAATATAAGTGCTAACACGCTAAAGAAACGTCTCACTTCATGAATCCCAAGAATTTTCTTGTCTAAGTTTAGAGCCCTTTGAAAGAAGTCTAGTTAAACGTCTTGCATCATAAGTAACAATGAAGCTACCCCTCACATGATGAACAAGCCCAAGTGCTGAGAACAAACCCAAGATAATTATAAGATCAATTCCTAAGATTTATCTGATAATTCCAAACATAAGGAAGCAAACCTTTAATCCATGATTAATGAGAACCTCAGTTAAACGCAACCTACATAGGATAGAAACCCCAATTTTAAAAACCATTGATCCAATGCTAAGGTTATTGATTAATGATGTATGATGTGTCAAATGACCTAATGTAGTGTATGCAGATGAAATGAAGAGTGCAAGATGCGTAAGCTAGATAAAAGTAAACGGTAGGACAAATTTTGGGTATTAAAAGCATTTATGATGAATTGAAAGAAAACATATAGACCTATATTACAATATTTATTTGTTATTTTATCATTTGTTTTACAAGTATATTTTTTGTGCAATACTAATAACATATCTATTATGTAAATATAGAATGCATTCAATGTTACTCCAGATGATAAGTACATGAAAAAGAAAATTCTTGCTTATTATGGTGAGCGTTGGAGGGGGTTTAAGACACATCTCACCCATGATTAATTAAAGATGGAGAAGTTAAAAGAATTACCTCCATATGAGGTGTATTTATTTAAGGATCAAGATACTTGGGAGAGGTTTTTAGAGTCTCGCACCACTCATACCTTCTTTGAAAAGGCCCAAAAAGGAAAGGAAAGTCGAGCTAGAAATATCTATCCCCATAGGTTTTCTCGTGGAGGATATAAAAGGCTTGAAAAAATTTTGATGGAAGAAAAAAGAAAAAAAAGGATGAAGAGCTAGGATATTCTATAAATCTTGATCACACTCCATCTTCTCTATCACACCATAAGAAATGGAAGAGGGCACGCCAAAGAAAAGACAGTGAGTACACGTCATATTCTACGCACGAAGTGGCTCAAAGGATTGTAAGTAGATACTTTTTTCAACAATATTTATTTTAGTTAAATCAATTTGGTAAAGGTGAAAGTTCATGTGTTGTAGGATGATCTTGTTGAACAAACCAAAGCCGACCTCTTCACTTCACAAGACCGTCATGACATCTTGGTAGAAGCGATTATAATCGAATATTATCTTAGGCGTGTCAGTGGTCTTAGTAGAGGCGTTGTCTTCAAGGTATATTTTGGATGCTCTAAATCATATAGAGAGAAAATTAGTAAGAGAGAGTGTGATCGGTGGAAATAGAACTGACTGTTTTTTAAGCTGGTTCGCGAAATGTCGCGGTAAGCAAGAGTCGCCACCGTCTTTTATGTTCTCCAACATGGAAAGGACAAAAGCACAGCAAAATTCCTTATTCGAGAATGTTTCTCGGTTCGGGAGGTAGATTTATAGAAAGGGAAGGTGTTAGCACCCTTTCTATCCGTGGTTATCCACGGGCTCTTAGGTACTTGCTCTTATGTTTTCAAAAATTTGTTTGCTTTTCAAGTGTGTGTGGGTTTTGAAAAAGTTTCGTTTGAAAAATTTCTAAGTAACTCTTGTATCTATCCTCAAGAGTGTATGAAAAATTTGTTTGAAAAATTTTAGAAAGTATGAGTGCGAAAAGTTGTTTTGTTTGTTTTGAAAAGAGCAAGTACCCATGAGAATCTACCTACTCTAAGGAATTAAGCTGTGTAAGAGTCCTTTGGATAGTGTTATCCCACCATTGAGAGGTAGGTAGCACCATCGTTGGAGGTATTCGGGTCAATTCGATGATTAGGGACAGTGTGGTCACAGAAGCAATAGTAGGACACCTTAGAAGTAACCCAAACGTCCTAGATCCTTTTTATCTGAGGCAACCGTTTCGAGGCAACTGGATCTTAGACAGGAGGGCGACCTCTAAGACACCCTATACTTGATGACCACGTTCGAGGCAACCAGTGAGGCGTACCCTAAGAGTGGCATGTGCTTGTGTGTTGTTTTCATGTTATGTTTATCTTGTACATGTTATTTGTGAGCTAAGGATCGATTTTATTTGTCATACATTCTTGCAGGCATATTAACAGTTAGGAGTGCGGAAAATAAATTGCGGAAAGGTAAATCTAACTATTACAAGGCGCGGGTATATACATCGCCAAAACCAAACCCGTTTGGAAAAAATAAACTGCGAGAAAATAAATAAAGCAATAAAGGAGGTCCTAATTAACTATTACATTTCCAGAAGCAGTTACAAAATAATGAATTAAAAATAAATACGCGCGAAAGGATGAATCGGGACGTCCTAAGGGTTTTGACCCTTTTAAGAAAGAATTGAATTTTGTCCTTTTTTTGCAATTAAAATTAAACCTAATAGCTAATTAATTAATTTAATTAAAAGAAAAATATTTTTGTGTTTTTTATGTTTTAATGAAATAAAAATAAAAAAAAGAATTAAAAATGTCAAAAGAAAAACCTAAGTCTAAATTTGTTTTTATTTATTGTAAAAAAGGTATTAAAGTTAACTAATTAAACTAATTTAATTTAATTTACATTTATTTACAAAATAAGTTAATAAATAATAAAATGTTTTTTTTTTGTTTTCTGAATTTTATGGGAAAATAAGTTAATAAGTTAATTTAGTGATAATAATAATAATGATAATAATTAAAAAAGAAATTATAAGGAAAAGAAAATAAAAAAGTAACAAAACCATGGGGGGTGATGACCCATTAAGGAGGTTTGGTGAAGCAATTTTGGCCCAATAATGATCAAGCCCTTGCTGATTTTCTGGATCCTCAAGAACGCTTATTGATTGGGAGCATGGTGCTCCTCACCTTTTGGCCTTTGGATGGACGCTTGAGACACTTGGCATGCTGATCTGTGAGGGTATATGGTGGAATCCTTGACAAGCGCTGCATATGAAGATGTTATGAAAAATAATATTGAGATTTGGGTGGACCTGGGAATCGAACCCAGGTCCCAATGATCATTTGCCAGCACCTGTACCACTGAACCAACTGAACGCATTTGTTATAATGGTAAACAATAAATATATTATAGGAAACCAACACATGTGCTAACAATTATGGAAAAAAACGCGCGCCATTTAAATCATCCAGTAGCAAGCTGACACGCCCTTCGTCTTCATCCTTTTTCCTGTAAAACAAAAGCAATTAGCGGGGGTTTTTAACCCCCACAACCTGCAATAGGAGAAAATAGTGAATAGAGTTGTATGCTATATAAATTGGGCGCGACATGTCCATTGAACTCGTCTTGATCCTCTGAGTCCAACCATGGGCGTCATGAAGTTTAATTTTTCTGTATGTGGAAAGCCCCAATTCAAAACCTTAAGAACCCTAAAATATGTTAATGGCAAGTCACGATTCTGCGTGTTATAATGCAATTAAACCATGCCAAAAGTTCCCTGTGGATTCATACAATACAAAACAAACAACAAATTGTGTTAATGATGCATGGAATATGGATTTCGATTCTAAAAATAATTGACAAACCGTGGGACTGTTTCTCAGGATTCCTTGAGTGTTAGCGTGTGATTTTGATCCCTACGCGTTCCTGGAAGTTCAAGCAATCTATTAGAAACAAAAACAAGCTTTGAATCACGTTAAATTAAGGAATTCAATTTTGAGTTTGTTCTTGATTTTTCAAATTTGCATATGGCTTCTGCAGCAGCTTTTGCACGTGAAATGTATTAGGTTTTGGTTCAGCATATGTATGGGAATGCATTTAGGTCAGCAGCTGAGCCAATGATCCATTGTATTGATGTCTTGAGATTTTGGTTTATCACCATTAAAGGACTTTCCAAACTTGGTTCAAAACCATGATTTTGTGCACAAAATAGCCTTACACGAATTTGGTAGCTGGCTCATCATACATAAAAGCTATTCAAACCAAAAATATGCCATTCCATTAACTTTTAGATTTTATTTGAATTTTTATGGATTTAAAATGAATTAAATCAATAAAAATTAAATAAAATGGAAAAATAAATGTTTAATCTTGAAATTAATCATGGGACACGTGTATGGCATGACAAGGCTGAATCAAGTGGAAGAAAGGGGGCCCTTTTGTCAAAAATTGATGTTTTAAGGATAGTTGACTTTTGCCATTTCACAAAAATTTTCCAACTTCTCCAATGCATATCTTGCTAAATTTTGATCATATGAACATGTTCTTTGACATTTTGGAAAGGTCTTGAAGTCCTCTAACCAATGCCTTTGGTCCCATGTCATTTTGATTTACCAATCTCAAGTTATGGTCTTTGACTTAAAATGCCTTTTTGTTGACTTTTGAAAATGACCTATAATGTAGAAATTGATAACTTTTTGTGAGAGCATTTCTTGGACTTGGAATGTGAAGATGAGTTGTAGGAAATGTCATCCCCTTCAAAATGAGCATTGGATGGGATTTTTCTGATGAACCATGAAAAAGTTATGCCCTGGTCAAGTTACAGTTGACTTTTCAACTGTCCAAAAATAGAAACTTTTGCATCTTGATAATTTTTGAGCCATGCTTGTGGAATCATGATCAAGACTTGATCAAATGATGATTGTGTGCTCAAAATAAGATGTTGACCAAAATTTTTGACTTTTGACTGCCAAATGACCATTTTACCCCTACAGTTGGTTGTGGAGCAACTAGGGCTTTTGACTGTGCAACTTGGTGCTATGAGTCTTGAAACTTGGCATGTAGATGCTTGACAATGTATATAGGCATATGTGACTTGTTTGAGCCCTTGAAAACCTCAACTTCCTTGCAAGAACCAAAACCCTAATTTTGAGTGGCTTAGGAGGGTGGTTGACTGTGCAACCCTTGAGTAGACTTGAGCAAATTGAGATGATGCTTGTCAAATCTTTGAAGAATATGGGAGGGAAAATTTTGGGGTACAACAGTTTCCCTTGTTCAATCTTCTTAGACCTGAGGATGTAGATTGGCTTGCGTGCCTTTCGTGATCCGAAGGTGAAATATGATTGAACACTAAAGTGCCCAGAAATTTGCACTCGCATAGTAGAATATCAGCAATGTGATATCGGGAATGGGCTTACAGCTGCCATTTGGAGAGATGATGGGTAGGAGGATGGGCTTATAGATGCCATCTGGAGATGTGACAGAACCCTGTCGGGAATGGGCTTATAGATGCCATTTGGAAATGTGATGGATAGTTGTGGAGATGGGCTTATAGATGCCATCGGAAGGTGTCGATCGCGTAAGAGATTCCTTAGCGAGAACTTGCGTACTTTGAGAAAGGGAGATGGTTTCCTGGCCTGTTACAGGGGTTGATCTTCACACTCTCCATGCAAATATGCCCTGGCTAGATACAGGTATCGAATCTACAATCGATTGCTCACAGATATGCCCTGGCTAGATACAGGAATCGAATCCAGAACTTCAAAAGGTTGCTTACAGACGTGCCCTGGCTGGATACAGGTATTGAATCTCTAAACTCTTCATGCAGACATGCCCTGGCTGGATACAGGTATCGAATCTACAATCAGTTACTCACAGATATGCCCTGGCTAGATACAGGAATCGAATCCGGAATTGGTCGTCTACAGATATGCCCTGGCTGGATACAAGAATCGAATCTCTAAACTCTTCATGCAGACATGCCCTGGCTGGATATAGGTATCGAATCTGGAATTGGTCGTCTATAGATATGCCCTGGCTGGATACATGAATCGAATCTCTAAACTCTTCATGCAGACATGCCCTGGCTAGATACAGGTGTCGAATCTACAATCAGTTACTCACAGATATGCCCTGGCTAGATACAAGAATCGAATCTGGAATTGGTCGTCTACAGATATGCCCTGGCTGGATACAGGAATCGAATCTCTAAACTCTTCATGCAGACATGCCCTGGCTGGATACAGGAATCGAATCTACAATCAATTACTCACAGATATGCCCTGGCTAGATACAGGAATCGAATCTGGAATTGGTCGTCTACAGATATGCCCTGGCTGGATACAGGAGTCGAATCTCTAAACTCTTCATGCAGACATGCCCTGGCTAGATACAAGTGTTGAATCTACAATCAGTTACTCACAGATATGCCCTGGCTAGATACAGGAATCGAATCTGGAATTGGTCGTCTACAGATATGCCCTGGCTAGATACAGGAATCGAATCTCTAAACTCTTCATGCAGACATGCCCTGGCTGGATACAGGTATCGAATCTGGAATTGGTCGTCTACAGATATGCCCTGGCTGGGTACAGGAATCGAATCTCTAAACTCTTCATGCAGACATGCCCTGGCTGGATATAAGTGTCGAATCTACAATCAGTTACTCACAGATATGCCCTAGCTGGATACAGGAATCGAATCTGGAATTAGTCGTCTACAGATATGCCCTGGCTAGATACAGGAATCGAATTTGGAATTGCGGCAGTTGATAGTAATCCTCTTTGGATTGACCTTTTTCCTGAAAAGGCAAAACATCAGTTGTATGCATTGTCATGATGTCATGATGTTCTCAAGAATAAATGAGATTATTTGTTTATGATGCGTATATGCATGCGTCATGGTGTATGATAATGTGATGTTTATGAATGTATTTTCGTCTAGGAAAATAAATCCTTGACGAATGCTGGGAAGTTGAATCCTGGGCTGAGGTTTGAAGAATAGAGTTCTTTATTTCCACTGGGGATGATGGTTGCAAGAATAAACCGGTAGGAGAAGATGACTCCGTTGGGGAATAAACTTGTTGGAGAGATTACTCTGAGGGGAATTACTCTGTGGGAAGAGATACTTCGCTGAGATTTTGATGATAACTCCGCTGGGGATTCCGTTGATAAGTTTTGTTGGGGAATTTGATGAACTCCGCTGGGGGATAGGAAGAACTTCGCCGAGGACGATCTTTCCGTTGTAATTAGCTGAGGATAACCCATTTATAGGCACTGGTGGGGAATAACCTTTGAACATGGTCGGGGAGAGATACGTTGGTACTCTGCAGGGGACAAGCTTCTAGAATCTACTGGGGATAAGCTTCCAGAATCTACCGGGGAGATTGATTCAACTCTCCTGGGGAAACTTTTTGAACTGTACCGGGGAAGTGGCTCCACTGGGGTGTCTGGTATTCCTCCGGGGAACAATTTTAGATTAAGACTGCCAGGGATGCTTGTTAAGGAATATCTGCATACTCCGCTGGGGAATTTTGAGATCTTCTGGGGATATCCAACTTCCATAAGGCTGACTGTAGGCTAACTCTGCTTGGGGAGAGTGTTGACTTGCTGGAGATACTGTACCTTTTTAGGGCTGATGGGAGATCAACTCTGCTCGGGGGAGAGTATCGCTGAATCTTGTCTTACTCAACGGGGAGTGAAGGCATCTTGGTTACATTCTTTAGCTAAACTTACCTTGGTACCTCGGTGGACAGAGCAACTAGATCGCTTGCCCCTGTTTCTGATGTCACCTGTAACTAGTCCTTTGTTTCGCATGCAAATATTTATGAGTTAGCAATTAGTGTCAAATGCATATATCAAAAATGAACATTGGACGTTCTTCGCAAGACAAAACAGATAAAGGAAAAACAATTGGCAATTTGTCTGGAAAAGTGGATTTGTATTGATTTTTTTGAATTTGCCTGTAAATAGGCGTTTTTGTACAAGAGGCTGACGTCCTAGTAAGAGAACGCCGCCGAACAACATAGAGTTTATACAATTTTGTGAAAAGGAAACAAAACAGCTATGTGAAAAAAAATCCCACTGGGTTTCAACTCTGCTATCGCCTTTATGTCTTCAAGCGTCTCATCACTTTGCTGCTCAGTTGAAGATGAAGCTGATTGATTGATGTTGTCTGAACCTGATAGTTGATACCGAATTATGGATGCGAGGTGATCCAATGAGACATAGTATTACGCTTATCCCTAACTTTTGCTTGGACCGCCCTTTCGGGTTTTCAGTCCACCGGGATACCCATTTTTGCCCAAGCCGCCTTTTCAGGTTTTCGACTTGCCGGGTGTATAAATTTTTTCATTTCATCCCTTATTTTTACCCGAACCCTTTTGGTTCGCCGGGAAGCCCTTATTTTTGCCTAGGTGTGTCAACCTAGCGGGTCTTTTATCATGCGTAGTATCTTTTTACTATGTCTGCATTGGCGGGGTGAGGAAGGTCGTCACCATCCATGGTGGTTAGAATCATAGCTCCTCCTGAGAAGATATGTTTAACCACAAATGGACCTTCGTATGTAGGGGTCCATTTGCCCCTGGGATCACTCTGAGGTAGAATGATGCGCTTGATTACCAGGTCTCCGACTTGATACTCTTGTCGTCTGACTTTCTTGTTAAATGCCTTGATCATCCGTTTTTGGTACGTCTGACCATGACACATAGCAGTGAGTCTCTTTTCATCAATTAGATTTAATTAATCAAGTTAAGTATGGATCCAGTCATCTTCGTTCAAACCTGCATCCTTCATTATCCGAAGAGAGGGTATCTGGACTTCGATGGGCAAGACTGCCTCCATGCCATAGACCAAGGAAAAGGGAGTTGCCCCTGTTGACGTCCTTGCTGAGGTACGGTACCCATGAAGAGCAAATGGTAACATCTCGTGCCAATCTTTGTAGGTCACTGTCATCTTCTGCACAATATTCTTGATGTTCTCATTCGCTGCTTCTACAGCCCCATTCATCTTCGGCCGGTAGGGAGAAGAGTTGTGGTGCTGTATCTTGAATTGCTCGCAGAGCTCAGTGATCATCTTGTTGTTAAGATTGGTACCATTATCCATAATGATCCTCTCAGGTACACCGTATCGACAGATCAAGTTATGCCGAATGAACCGTGCCACTACGTTCTTGGTTACGGTAGCATAGGAAGCTGCTTCAACCCACTTTGTAAAGTAATCAATCGCTACCAGGATGAAGCGATGCCTGTTGGATGCTGTAGGTCTGATCTCGCCGATCATATCAATGCCCCACATTGCAAAAGGCCAAGGTGCTGTCAAGACGTTCAGAGGAACTGGAGGAACGTGCACCTTATCAGCATAGATTTGGCATTTGTGACAAGTCTGAGAATGTTGGTAACAGTCAGCTTCCATCGTGGACCAGAAATATCCTGCCCGAAGGATTTTCTTTGCCATGGTATGTCCACTGGAATGTGTTCCAAAGGTACCTTCATGTAGCTCTGCCATGATCTTTTCTGCTTCAGTCTTATCCACGCAACGCAGTAAGGTCGAATCATGGTTTCGCTTGTATAGAATGCCATTGCTGAGGAAGAACTTTGCTGCGAACCTTCTTAGAAACTTATTTTCGTTAACAGATGCGCCTTCGGGGTATTCTTGAGCTTCTAAGTACCTTTTCACTTCATGATACCAAGGTTTTTCAGTTACCTCTTCAGCCTCAAGATCACAGCAATATGCAGGTTTATCCAGTTTCCAGATAATGATCCGGGGAGCCTCGTTGTCCCATTTGACTTTAAACATAGAAGACATCGTATCCAGTGCGTCCTCCAACTGATTCTCCTCTCTTGGGAAGTGTTCAAAAGTTATCTCCTCGAAGTGGGGAATCAACGTCAACACATACTCTTTATAAGGAA
Organism: Vicia faba; assembly: GCA_948472305.1. Taxonomy (NCBI): domain Eukaryota; kingdom Viridiplantae; phylum Streptophyta; class Magnoliopsida; order Fabales; family Fabaceae; genus Vicia; species Vicia faba. Next base: position 889,670,953 of record OX451735.1, read on the forward strand.
TAAGATTTGGATGTTTCGTATCCCACTCACCTTTGATCTGATTGATCACGAGAGCAGAATCTCCGAAGACACTCAGAAACTTGATCCTTAAGTCAATTGCAGCTTGAAGACCCATGATACATGCTTCATACTCCGCCATGTTGTTGGTGCAGTTGAAACATAGTCGGGCAGTGAGTGGAGTCTGAGTGCCTCTGGGGGATATGATCACAACACTGATGCCATTACCCAAAGCGTTTGAGGCTCTGTCAAAGTGCATAGACCATCGGGATCCTTCCTCAGGTCCTTCATCCGGTCCAGGTACTTCACAATCAGTCACTACCATGATATTCTCGTCTGGAAATTCAAAGTTCATCGACTGGAAATCGTCCACTGCCTGGTGTGCCAAATGGTCTGCCAATACACTTCCCTTGATTGCTTTCTGAGTTGTGTACTGGATGTCGTATTCGGTCAAGATCATTTGCCATCTTGCTATTCTTCCGGACAAGGCGGGCTTTTCGAAGATATACTTTATTGGATCCATTTTTGAAATCAACAGAGTAGTGTGAGTCAACATATACTGTCTCAGCCGGCAAGCAGCCCATACCAAAGCGCATCAAGTTTTCTCGAGCAGTGAGTATCGGGTCTCACAGTCGGTAAACTTTTTTCTAAGGTAATAAATAGCGTGCTCTTTTCGGCCAGACTCGTCATGCTGCCCCAGCACACACCCCATTGAGCTGTCCAGTACTGTCAAGTATAAGATTAGAGGTCTCCCTTCAACCGGTGGCATAAGAATGGGTGGTTCTTGGAGATACTCTTTGATTCTGTCGAAAGCGGCCTGACATTCATCGTTCCAACGTACTACTTGATCTTTCTTCAGCAGCTTGAAGATTGGTTCACAGGTAGCAGTTAGATGTGAGATGAATCGGGCAATGTAGTTCAGCTGTCCTAGAAAGCCTCTGACTTCTTTCTCTGTCTTGGGAGTTGGCATCTCTTGTATGGCTTTCACTTTGGCAGGGTCCACTTGAATACCTTTGTCGCTCACGACGAAACCTAGCAGTTTTCCGGATCACCCCGAAGGTGCACTTGTTCGGGTTCAACCTCAGCTTGTACAACTTCAACCGGTCAAACAGCTTCTGTAGATGGTCAAGGTGTTCCTCCTCAGTTTGGGACCTTGCAATCATGTCGTCGACATATACCTCTATCTCATGATGGATCATGTCATGAAATAAAGCAACCATGGCATGTTGGTAGGTTGCCCCAGCATTTTTCAACCCAAAAGGCATGACCTTGTAGCAAAAGGTGCCCCACTGAGTAACAAAAGTGGTCTTCTCCATGTCTTCGGGAGCCATCTTGATTTGGTTATATCCGGAGAAACCATCCATGAAGGAGAACACCTTGTGCTGAGCAGTATTGTCAACTAGAACGTCGATGTGAGGCAGAGGGAAGTCATCCTTGGGGCTCGCCCTGTTCAAATCCCTGTAATCAACACACATTCGGACCTTACCATCCTTCTTCGGTACTGGAACCACGTTGGCAACCCACTGAGGGTAAGAAGTCACTTCTAGAAACCCGGCATCAAATTGTTTCATAACCTCAGCTTTGATTTTCTCGGACATCTCTGGACGCATACGGCGGACCTTCTGTTTAACCGGAGGGCAGTCTTCCTTGGTAGGCAGGTGATGAACCACAATGTCAGTATCCAACCCAGGCATGTCTTTGTAAGACCAGGCAAAGATTTCCACATATTCATGCAACATCTGAATCAACCGTTGTTTCTCACTGAGCTATAGATTGGCACCAATCTTGACTTCCTTTCTGTCTGTCTCAGTACCCAGATTTACCGTTTCCACCGGCTCTTCATGTGGCTGAATGGCCCTCTCTTCCTGGAGTAACAGTCTTGCAAGCTCACCAGGCACTTCGCAATCATCTTCACCTTCGTCTTCGGCTAAGTTGATCGGATTTTCGAAGTCATAACTGGCAGTAGCAGAGTCGTTACCAGTGAGATCCAGAGTGGATTAGAACCTGTATAAGTGAGTGTGTGTAAATATAACTGTTTTGCAATATAAATAAGAAAGACAAGGAGCGCAAGATTTGAAATGTAAAAAACGTCCAATGCTTTTATTCATGATATATGAAAGTGACAAATAACAAGCCCTCACAAATGAAGCCACGGTGCCCCGGGTAAGACACTGGGCCATAGAGTTTCAAATTATTGTTTGTTACAAATTCAAAACAAAGGAGTTCATTACTGAGTGACAAAAGTAATAGGTGTAAAGTCTTTTGCAGTCCAGTTGCTTGGTCCACCGTTGGTCGTTGGGTAGATCCAGCTGTCAAATTCGGATTCCTCCACGTCGTCCTCAATAGCATTTACTCTCGGGTTGGTGATGAATACAGGAGGTCTTCCAATCCTTGCTTTACGCACAACCCTCTGAGCCTCTGCAGTGAAACCCAAGCCAAATTTGTCAGTCTTTGGAGTGAAATCAGGAAGTCGGCCCCAGTTTGCGCACTCACCCTTCTCGATCACAGCCCGGGCATCCTTCAAGGAAGCCATCTTCAAAGGAGAGTCTTCTTCAGTCACTGTCTCTGCTGCTGCCAATGTCTGAGGCACCTCTTCAAAGTGTTGAAAGGGGGTCTCAATGAACTCCCCATCCATCTCTACGTACCGGAACGAGTTGAGGTGGCTGACCATGTATTCCTCCTCCCCCTGCAGTGTTACGATCTTCCCTCTGACTGGGTACTTAAGCTTCTGATGTAATGTGGAGGTCACAGCTCCAGCCTTGTGGATCCAAGGACGACCCAGCAAGCAAGAATAGGATGGACGAATGTCCATCACATAGAAAGTGGAGTCAAAAACTTGAGAACCAACCCTGATTGGGATGTCAACTTCACCATGTACCATCCTCTTCGACCCGTCAAAGGCCCGGACAAAAATGTTACTAGGCTTGAGCTCTAAACCCTCACAATCCAGCCTGTCTAGAGCTTTCTTGGGCAATACGTGCAACGAAGAACCGGTGTCTACCAACACATGGGAAAGAGTAGTGCCCCTGCATTCAATGGAGACATGCAGGGCATCGCTATGGTTCTTTCCCTTGGCAATCAGATCGGCGTCAGAGAAACCCAACCCATTATCAGCAGTCAAGTTGGCCACACAATCGGTAAATTGATCAGCAGATGTTTCTTGTGGCACATGGGCCGTCTTCAGGAAGGAAATCAGGGCCTTGACATGGGCCTCTAAACACAACAAAAGTGATAGCATAGAGATCTTAGAGGGGGTATGCACCAGCTGCTCAACTACATTGAAATCACTCTTCTTGATAATTTTGAGAATCTCTTCCATCTCTTGCTTGGAAGCTTCAACATTGGTCTTCGGTGCCTCTGTCCGGGCAGGCACATCAGTAGCAATCCCTTTGCCCCGAGCGTCAGATGACTCGGCAGCAGGGGTAGAAATAGGAACTTGATCAGGCAGGGAAGCGGGCACACTTGCAGGTGTGAAGACAAGAGGTCTTTGAATAGCTGGTGGCGCAATATCTGGTGAGAGCAGCCTACCACTGCGAGTGACTTTGGCAGGCCTGGTGATGTTGCTGACACCGGTACTAGTATCAAACTCTTGCTTCACTCCCAAAACATAAACATCTGCCCCATAGTGCCACAGGACAGCTTTGTCATACTTATAGGGGATGGGCCCCGGAACAGTGATGATGATGGGAGCAATCTTCTGAACAGACATGATTTTGACAGGCTTCTTTGAGGGAGCCTTAGGAGGGTTGTTGAAAATAGTGACAATAGAAACTTCTTCGGTACGGACAGCAGGAACAACAATCTTCTTGAACAAGATCTCTTTGCTATCCATCAAGTTTTGGACGCCTGACTTCAGCAAAGGACAACCAGCAGGTGAAACAGCACATAAATGGCAACCTTTACTACATCCCGGAAATAAACCGACCAGCAACAGGTTCCTCTTGACGGTCAACAACGTAGTATCAATATCATCCACAGAAGCTACATACAGATCCTCTTCCACAGCATTCACTCCATGCTGGGGCATGGGAGCAGTCACAACATTGGGCCTTTCGAGCGCCTCGAACTGTATTTCTTTAGCATCAATAAGGTCCTGAACCTTATTCCTTAGAGCCCAATAATCATCAGTAGAATGCCCCGGGCTATCAGAGTGATAAGCGCAACGGGCGTTGGGGTTGTACTTCGGAGATGTTGTGTTTACCACCTTCGGAGCTTCCTTGACAGTTACCAGATTGGTTGACAGCAGTTGTGGCAAAATCTGAGACAGGGTCATGCTGATCCGAGTGTACTGCCTTTTGGGTCTCTCACCTCTTGGCTGGTTGTATTGCTGAGGAGCAGCAGTAGGCTTTGAAATTATCACCGCGTTGACAGCTTGGCGCCGTTCCGGTTTGTTCTGTCTCCTGGGACCATAAACAGCACTAGCTTCCTTCTTGAAGGGCTTCTTTTCAGATCTCGAGGAGGCACCTTTCTGTATCTTCCCCGATTTGATACCAGCTTCGATCCTCTCACCAGTCAGATCAGGTCTGTAAACCCAGCAGAGGAATTACCAATCAGGTGGTTAAAGAACGGACCAGACAGGGTCCCCAAGAACATGTCCACGAGTTCACGGTCAGTCAACGGTGGCTGCACCCTGCCAGCCAGGTCTCTCCATTTCTGCGCGTACTCCTTAAAACCTTCACCCGTTCCTAGTGACATACCCTGGAGTTGGGTACGCGTAGGAGCGAGGTCGGAATTGTACTGATACTGCTTATAAAAAGCAGTAGCCAAGTCCTCCCAGTTACGAATATTGGTTCCATCCAGCTGATAGAACTATTCGAGTTGAGTCCCTGAAAGACTCTCCTGGAAGAAATGGATCCATAAGTTCTTGTCTGCAGTGTAAGGCTGGATCTTCCTTACATAAGAACGGAGGTGCAGCTTAGGACAGGAAGCCCCGTCGTACTTCACAAAGGCAGGTGCCTTGAACTTGTGTGGGATCACCACCCCAGAAGATAACCCTAAGTCTCCAAAATCCAACCCAGACACACGTTGAATCTCCATAGCATTTAACCGGTCCTCCAGCTGTTTGTACTTGTCCTCAGCAGGAGGGTACTGTTCATCATTGAAATCTGTCTCGGTGTCAGAGACCACGAGACTAGGAACCCTTCCCTCTTGGTGACTGCCTTCCCCAACAGATGGAGTAGTCAACTCAGCTTCATTCTGCAGTGTATTCCCGAGTCTACGTCCAGTGTTGAACAGCACAGTCCTCTTCTTCTTCTTCTTCAGGAGCAAAGCCTTCAACTCTTGTTGTCCTTGGGCTAAGCTCATGACCAGCTCTTGAAACTGGGCGTTCTGGGCCTGGAGGGCCTTGATAGCTTATTCAGTAGTTGGTTCAGGATTCATGATGACTGAGTGCTGAAATAAACAGCGAAGAAGATTAAGCAACATGTAGAAAAAGGGTACCTGTTATGCACATGATGCATGATATGCTATTTATGCAATGCATTCAAGGGTTCGAAAGTTCAAATTCGTTGTAGACAAAAGGGAACACACGTTATATTAAGAAATAATCTGTTTAGTACATCAGGGCCTCATGGGCAAAACATTACAAAATAATTAATCCCAAAAGACACTGTGCATCCTCTTTGGAGCAATGTAGGTGTTGAGAGTCTTTTCCTCGTGCAGTAGGCGGGTGAGCTCCAAGACCTTCTTCTCACTGGCATGTAGACTGGTTTCAAGAGAATTCCGTTCTTCCTTGAGTTGGATCCAGCTCTTTTGCATTTCTTCCCAAGATGTTGGCATATCAGGATGTTGAATGGTGTAGGGCATCTCTCCTTCCAAAACTGGCTCTTTGATCACGGGGAGAACATGAGGATATGGCATCACCAGCTTCTGGGAGCGGGCTCGTACCCATTTGAGATAAGGCTCGAGGGGGATGGAGTTCTTGTGCCCCAGTGTCTTGCTATCTACCCTGTTGGGCATCCTCCAAGCTCTGATAAATCTCTGGCGAAGTCCTTGTGCATCGTTGTCGAAGTCAAAAACTATGTCAGGAATCAACATGTCATGAGGGCCATCCCTCAGAGCATATCCAAACTGTCTCAAAGCCAGACACGGGTTGTAAGTAATGCCCCCTCTGATTCCAAGTAAAGGAACATTAGGAAACTCTCCGCAACGATCAATGATAGTGACATTTTCTCTGGTCCGAGAACACCAATGTATATCAGCATGTGTAAGAGTCATCAATCGTTGTGACCATCTCAAACCCCGCTCGTTCTTCAAAACTGATTGTGGAAGGTGCGAAATAAACCACCTTGCCAGGAGAGGAGTGCAGCACATGAGAACACCTCTTTTTCTCATGGTTCGAGTGTAACATGAGTGAAGGATGTCCCTAAGCAACGTAGGTATGGGATTCCTGGACATGAAGATCTTGACAGCATTGATATTTATAAGCTGATCTGGATTCGGGAACAACACCAACCCATAGACAAGGAGTGCCACAACTTCTTCAAAAGCTTGTAGGTCAAGGGAATTCCAGCATTCTTGGGCCTTCTCAAACAGAAACTTTGCCAAAAACCCTTTAATACCACTTCTAACTTCCCAATGTCCCTTGATGTCAGATGGTTGTAGGCGTAATGCTTTAGCAACCTCTTCAAGTTTTGGTTCCCTTTCCGTACCGTTGTAGGGTAGTTGACTGAGAATAGGAACCTTCAGAAGCTGGGAAAACTCTTCCAAGGTAGGTACCAATTGATAATCCGGGAAAGTAAAATAGTGGTGCAAAGGGTCAAATAACTGGAAGAGGAATTTCACCATATCCTCTTCAATGTTGGTATTGACCAAGCTGATGAGTCTACCATGTCTTTCACTGAAGGAAGAGTTCTCGGGAATCCTGGATGTAAGCTCCTTAAGCTGAGGAGGGACCCTTACAAGTTTGATCTGAATTGTCTTTCTGTGGATAGTTTCCATGTCCTACAAAACAAGAACAAAGATGAAGATTTGAACCCTTGAAGTGGTTAGTAAATGCATATGATGCTGTATGATGTTATGATGTTATGGTAAGGACACACCACAAGTATTCACAAAAGCAAACATGGTAAGGCACACAAGTCACACCAGACAGCCCTTAGAGATTAGGCCAACATGAAGTTTATGGTACTACCCTCTTGAAGTTGGTGGGCTCAAAACCTGTCCTATCAAAAGTAACCGGGTTCTAAGGAGCTCAATATCATTGGGTTGTTTTCTGTGTTCATTGTTTTGATTTAGCCACTGAACTGGCGATCAAAATATTCCAAGAAAACAACCCTCAATGAGTGTAGTATCGAGTAACAACCAACTTCGGACTGCACCAAAGTCAGTCATCTCACTACCCCTAAAGAGGCCAAGATGGTTCAAGTAAGGTTCCTAAGGTCAGTTGATGCTTCACGACACCACGCGGCGGCCCCGTACTCTCCTTGACTTGACTCAAGGGTTACCGGTACTCACCAAAGTGCCACATCAACGTAGCAAACTGCTTCAACCGTGTCGGTATACCCCGCACAGTTCCCTCATAGTTTTATTGCTACTTTCTAAAAGGTATCCCCCAGATCCGGGTTAGGATCTATGTAACTCCAAAACAGGCCCACAATATTAAATCAGGAAAAGCAAGCAATTGAAAACATAAGAGTGGTCTAATCCTAAGGTATACCTCACTTTTATTTACATCCCCAGCAGAGTCGCCAGTTTTGTGATCGGTGGAAATAGAACTGACTGTTTTTTAAGTTGGTTTGCGAAATGTCACGGTAAGCAAGACTCGCCACCGTCTTTTATGTTCTCCAACATGGAAAGGATAAAAGCACAGCAAAATTCCTTATTCGAGAATGTTTCTCGGTTCGGGAGGTAGATTTATAGAAAGGGAAGGTGTTAGCACCCTTTCTATCCGTGGTTATCCACGGGCTCTTAGGTACTTGCTCTTATGTTTTCAAAAATTTGTTTGCTTTTCAAGTGTGTGTGGGTTTTGAAAAAGTTTCGTTTGAAAAATTTCTAAGTAACTCTTGTATCTGTCCTCAAGAGTGTATAAAAAATTTGTTTGAAAACTTTTAGAAAGTGTGAGTGCGAAAAGTTGTTTTGTTTGTTTTGAAAAGAGCAAGTACCCAGGAGAATCTACCTACTCTAAGGAATTAAGTTGTGTAAGAGTCCTTTGGATAGTGCTATCCCACCATTGAGAGGTAGGTAGCACCATCGTTGGAGGTATTCTGGTCAATTCGATGATTAGGGACAGTGTGGTCACCGAAGCAATAGTAGGACACCTTAGAAGTAACCCTAACGTCCTAGATCCTTTTTATCTGAGGAAACCGTTTCGAGGCAACTGGATCTTAGACAGGAGGGCGACCTCTAAGACACCCTATACTTGATGACCACGTTCGAGGCAACCAGTGAGGCATACCCTAAGAGTGGCATGTGCTTGTGTGTTGTTTTCATGTTATGTTTATCTTGTACATGTTATTTGTGAGCTACAGATCGATTTTATTTGTCATACATTCTTGCAGGCATATTAACAGTTAGGAGTGCGGAAAATAAATTGCGGAAAGGTAAATCTAACTATTACAAGGCGCGGGTATATACATCGCCAAAAACAAACCCGTTTGGAAAAAATAAACTGCGAGAAAATAAATAAAGCAATAAAGGAGGTCCTAATTAACTATTACATTTCCAGAAGCAGTTACAAAATAATGAATTAAAAATAAATACGTGCGAAAGGATGAATCGGGACGTCCTAAGGGTTTTGACCCTTTTAAGAAAGAATTGAATTTTGTCCTTTCTTTGCAATTAAAATTAAACCTAATAGCTAATTAATTAATTTAATTAAAAGAAAAATATTTTTGTGTTTTTTATGTTTTAATGAAATAAAAATAAAAAAAAGAATTAAAAATGTCAAAAGAAAAGCCTAAGTCTAAATTTGTTTTTATTTATTGTAAAAAAGGTATTAAAGTTAACTAATTAAACTAATTTAATTTAATTTACATTTATTTACAAAATAAGTTAATAAATAATAAAATGTTTTTTTTTTGGTTTTCTGAATTTTATGGGAAAAATTAGTTATGTTAATTTAGTGATAATAATAATAATGATAATAATTAAAAAAGAAATTATAAGGAAAAGAAAATAAAAAAGTAACAAAACCATGGGGGGTGATGACACATTAAGGAGGTTTGGTGAAGCAATTTTGGCCCAATAATGATCAAGCCCTTGCTGACTTTCTGGATCCTCAAGAACGCTTGTTGACTGGGAGCATGGTGCTCCTCACCTTTTGGCCTTTGGATGGACGCTTGAGACACTTGGCATGCTGATCTGTGAGGGTATATGGTGGAATCCTTGACAAGCGCTGCATATGAAGATGTTATGAAAAATAATATTGAGATTTGGGTGGACCTGGGAATCGAACCCAGGTCCCAATGATCATTTGCCAGCACCTGTACCACTGAACCAACTGAACGCATTTGTTATAATGGTAAACAATAAATATATTATAGGAAACCAACACATGTGCTAACAATTATGAAAAAAAACGCGCGCCATTTAAATCATCCAGTAGCAAGCTGACACGCCCTTCGTCTTCATCCTTTTTCCTGTAAAACAAAAGCAATTAGCGGGGGTTTTTAACCCCCACAACCTGCAATAGGAGAAAATAGTGAATAGAGTTGTATGCTATATAAATTGGGCGCGACATGTCCATTGAACTCGTCTTGATCCTCTGAGTCCAACCATGGGCGTCATGAAGTTTAATTTTTCTGTATGTGGAAAGCCCCAATTCAAAACCTTAAGAACCCTAAAATATGTTAATGGCAAGTCACGATTCTGCGTGTTATAATGCAATTAAACCATGCTAAAAGTTCCCTGTGGATTCATACAACACAAAACAAACAACAAATTGTGTTAATGATGCATGGAATATGGATTTCGATTCTAAAAATAATTGACAAACCGTGGGACTGTATCTCAGGATTCCTTGAGTGTTAGCGTGTGATTTTGATCCCTACGCGTTCCTGGAAGTGCAAGCAATCTATTAGAAACAAAAACAAGCTTTGAATCACGTTAAATTATGGAATTCAGTTTTGAGTTTGTTCTTGATTTTTCAAATTTGCATATGGCTTCTGCAGCAGCTTTTGCACGTGAAATGTATTAGGTTTTGGTTCAGCATATGTATGGGAATGCATTTAGGTCAGCAGTTGAGCCAATGATCCATTGTATTGATGTCTTGAGATTTTGGTTTATCACCATTAAAGGACTTTCCAAACTTGGTTCAAAACCATGATTTTGTGCACAAAATAGCCTTACACGAATTTGGTAGTTGGCTCATCATACATAAAAGCTATTCAAACCAAAAATATGCCATTCCATTAACTTTTAGATTTTATTTGAATTTTTATGGATTTAAAATGAATTAAGTCAATAAAAATTAAATAAAATGGAAAAATAAATGTTTAATCTTGAAATTAATCATAGGACACGTGTATGGCATGACAAGGCTGAATCAAGTGGAAGAAAGTGGGCCCTTTTTTCAAAAATTGAAGTTTTAAGGATAGTTGACTTTTGCCATTTCACAAAAATTTCCCAACTTCTCCAATGCATATCTTGCTCAATTTTGATCATATGAACATGTTCTTGGACATTTTGAAAAGGTCTTGAAGTCCTCTAACCAATGCCTTTGGTCCCATGTCATTTTGATTTACCAATCGCAAGTTATGGTCTTTGACTTAAAATGCCTTTTTGTTGACTTTTGAAAATGACCTATAATGTAGAAATTGATAACTTTTTGTGAGAGCATTTCTTGGACTTGGAATGTGAAGATGATTTGTAGGAAATTTCATCCCCTTCAAAATGAGCATTGGATGGGATTTTTCTGATGAACCATGAAAATGTTATGCTCTGGTCAAGTTACAGTTGACTTTTCAACTGTCCAAAAATAGAAACTTTTGCATCTTGATGATTTTTGAGCCATGCTTGTGGAATCATGATCAAGACTTGATCAAATGATGATTGTGTGCTCAAAATAAGATGTTGACCAAAATTTTTGACTTTTGACTGCCAAATGACCATTTTACCCCTACAGTTGGTTGTGGAGCAACTAGGGCTTTTGACTGTGCAACTTGATGCTATGAGTCTTGAAACTTGGCATGTAGATGCTTGACAATGTATATAGGCATATGTGACTTGATTGAGCCCTTGAAAACCTCAACTTCCTTGCAAGAACCAAAACCCTAATTTTGACTGGCTTAAGAGGGTGGTTGATTGTGCAACCCTTGAGTAGACTTGAGCAAATTGAGATGATGCGTGTCAAAACTTTAAAGAATATGGGAGTGAAAATTTTGGGGTACAACAGAGAGGTTGAAGAGTTTTTTTTTGTTGAGTTAGGAAGGAAATGGAGAAGTGGAAGGGGGAGCAGAATATCTTTTTGGAGGATGATACGGGGAGCTGATTGTAGATGGTGTGTGAGAAATTCTTGGAGGATGAGAGGGAGAGATGGTTGCAGACGGTGCAGGGGAAGTTCTTGGAGTAGGAGATGGAAAGGTTGTTGTAGACGATGTGGGATAATTTCTTGGTGGAGGGGAGGGAGAATTTGTTACATACAATGTGGGAGAGTGTCCAGAAGGAGCAAGAGAGGATTAATGAGGATGAGATGTCTTAGAAGTGTAACCGCAATGTTCTTGAGGTATAAGTTGTATGTTATTGTTATTATTGTTTGCATATTTCAATTTTTGATTGTATTTATATTGTTTTTATGATGAATAAATTGATTTCATGTGGTTTATTCATCCATCCAAATTCAAATCAGTTGGAAATTTGAGAGAATTTAGTTGAGAAAGTTATGGGCAGTACAAGTGTGACACATTTTTTCTGTCAACCAAGGCAGTGTTGAACCCTCTGCACCAAATCCATATAGCCTTTAGAAACTATAGATGATGATTCTGAGTATTGAAACCACATGCACGTGTATTACATTAAGTCATGATCCACGATAATACTTTATACTTTACAAGATTTCTATACGTGAATTTTTGAAGGGAGATGAGGAACTAGACAATTCCATATTGCAAATTAGGAGCTCGTAAGTATAGTTTTATGTTGATTTCTATTTATATTCATATGTTCTTATACTTTAACATAAATATTTGATCTTGAAGGTACATCCATGAGGTCTATGTTGAAAGGAAGTCTTTAAACAAGTATTGTATCTTAGATGCAGCGAGGATCGCTGTAACACCCTAATTTTAGTAATTATTTATATATATAATATTAATTAATTAAATTTTTAATTTTATGAGTAATTGGTTTTATTTTAATTATTTTATATATGTTCTATGTGATGGATTAGTCGGGTTAAGTATGTCAAACCGTAGAATTATAATTAGTAATAATGTCAGATTATGATGGAATCACTTTATTAAGTGAGAATTATAGAAATTAGTATAATAATAAGTAATTGGGACTAATATGTGGGAGTGTGAAGAGTAATTGGGCCTAGTAGTTATTGGGTTAGGGTTTCTTTGTTAAAAGTATAAGAGGAAAATAAAACTAGGTTAGAAAAGGGGGAAAGAGAAAAAAGGCAAAAGTAGACACAGAGGAAAAGGAAGAAAGAGGAGAAGAACACCTAAGGAGGAATTCAAAAGTTCATCAATAAATTAAGATAAGGGTGGATTTTTAAATTGTTATAGATGTTGTATGATGATGTATGACGGGTAGATTCATGGTTAGGATGAAATCCCTAAATTTCCATGGTTTTGAAATTGTGATGTTTTGATGAGAAATTCTTGAATATGATGGGTAATGGTGTTATGGTGTTTCTATTTGAAAATACATGTTAGATATAGGTTATAATGCCTTAAATCGTAGTAATTCATATGTTAAAATGAGTTTTGGAGTGAAATTCTCGTAAGGGAATCGCAGGAAAATGCAGGATTTTTATAAAACTTCAAAAATTCATAATTTTTGAATCGTAGCTCCGTTTGAGTCCCTATTCGAAGCGTTAGAAACCTAGCGCGATATTCTTTTAAATAAAAATGGTATTACTAGAAGTAGATGATGTAATGACTATGTGGTTGTGTAAAATGACATGTATTTGTGTGTTGTGTTGTTGTAATATGGTGATGTTGCGTTATTATTATTGATTATAACATGATGAGTTGATAACATTTTTGGTGAATCGTGATACCATGATGTTGTGTTGTGTGGTATTCATAATATGTATGCATAACATGATGGTAGAATATTGTAAATGAATATGAATTATATGTGGATGATTCATAAATATATGCATGTATATGTAATTGTGTGGTAATTCAATTGTGATGAATTATGGAAGATATGCATGGATGTTAAGATTAGAGAATGATCTTAATTGCATATGTTTGTTGTAATTGCACATACATAATTTATTGTCAAAAGGTATGCTTGTTAGTTCTGAGAGAGCTAGTGACTTGTCCCAAACCTAGAGATAGGTTTGAAAGCTTAGAGGACGAGCTTTTTGTGTGTTATTGGTCTAGATGATGAACCCAACTTAAAGTAAAAATCGAATAAAAATAAAAGTGATCGGTACCACATGCATGAGTATTGTATTTGAGTCTCGCATTGAGTCACATGGTGTTTTATATCATAATATAAGATTATGTGCATTATGTGAAATTGTGAAAAATTGATCAAATTAATATAATTGTGCAATTATGAGTTGTTGGTGTATTTTATTAATGGTATAATAAACTGAGTGATGTTATGTTTTATAAAGCTTATGAAGTGTGAGAATATGATCTATATGCATGTATGATAAACATTATATATTATTATATGATTTTTGATAATTATGTGAATTCTCACCCTTCTGTTGGAATGATGTTTTATACGACATTGCTTAGGTACTGAAGATTAGAGCTGCTTCTAGAGAGAGAGTAGATGAAATGGTTAACTTATTTTATTTCCATATTTATTTTAGGTTGAGTCATGCTCTGGTCATGCAACACTGTGGAATCGTTTGGATTCATGTTTTTGGAGAGATACTTTGTGTACTCTATTTTATTTTGTTAATTATAATTGAATTGTGTGGTGAAGTGGATTTTATGCCTAGGTTGATTAAATGAATGAAGTTTATTTGAGACTATAATATTAAGATATTCTTAATGAAAGTGATTTCGCTGCGATATGCTTATGTGAAGTGATATGAAAAGCATGAATTTAATTTAGTGTTATTTGAGCATGACAGAGATTTGTGATGTATGGAGTATGTGTGACACCCTTTTTTTTAAATGCATGTTATTATTACTCTTATTTATGTTGTATTATTCTATGGGGTTTTAGAGGGTGTTACAATTGCTCTTACTCGCAATTCTCCAGGATACGTAATTAAATATTACTTACAAGAGAATTTGATGGAGAAAGGGAACATCAAAGATTGTTATGTGGCCACGTTTTATTGTAAGTATATATTAATTTTTATTTTCATTTATGTGAGATATTGGATCAAACTCTATTGGGTCAAAGGGTAGCTTCTGGTTTGACAAGAATAAGCACGAGGTGGAAGCGTGTTCACATGCTGCTGTCGAAGTAGTGCCTGTTGCAGTAAAAGTTGTTCTAACATGCATTAGTCGAAAATGCTAGGTTTATTAGCATGTCTAATTAGGCCTATTTGTTATGTAAAATTGTTTAAGTTAGCTTGTATCCTAAGATAACTTGCAATGGGTATTTGTGAAAAAAACCATTTAGTTTAGTATGTTAGGTTTATTATAAATAGCATACTAGTCTCTCATCATTACATACAACAAATCCTAATTTAGGGTGAGAGGGTTATTTGTTATTCTTGTGTACTTGTAATCTTATTTGAAGAGAAAGTAAAGAATAGAAGTTATAACCAATTCCTTGTTGTTTTCTTCTTGTTTTTTCCATCTTTTCTACCCTTGTGTGTTTCTTGATCATAAAGAAATTGTTTATACTTTGTTTCCAAGGCATCATTTTCACAACAAATTGGTGCAGTGAGCATGGAGATGATGTCTTCAACAAACTATGAGATTTAAAAGTTCACCGGAGTGAATGATTTTGGTATGTGGCGCTTGAAGATGAAAGCTCTACTGGTTCAGCAGGGTTGTTTGGAAGCGTTGAAGGGAGCGATGACCATGGATGGTGCATTAACGAAAAAAGAAAAGACAACCATGATAGAGAAAGACCATAGCGCAATATTATTGAGCCTTGGTGATAAGGTTCTTTGACAGGTATCAAAGGAGACGACGACATCAGGGTTATGAGTGAAATTTGAAAGTTTGTACATGACCATCGCTAGTAAATTGACTCTACCCGAAGCAAGCTTTGTATTCATTCAAGATGATTGAAGATAAAGTGTTAGCTAAGCAGTTAGATATGATCAGCAAACTTATTCTTGATCTTGAAAATAATGATGTGAAGATCAATGATGAAGATCAAGCGTTGTTGCTATTGTGCGCTTTACCCAAAACACATGCTCACTTCAAAGAAAGTCTCTTGTATGGAAGGGAGTCCCTGACCTTTGAAGAATTTCAATCAGCCTTGTACTCGAAGGACTTGAACAAACGGAAGGAGCATAAAACTTTGACGGTTGATGAATGTTTGTCTGTTAAGCGAAATTCTTATAAAAGGATGGTAAGTTCAACAATAAGAAAGGTAAAAGTCAGCTGAAGTCTTATAGTGGCGAAGCATCTGGTATTTGATGCTATCATTGTAAGAAGGAGGGTCACACAAGAAAGGTGTGCCATGAATGCCCTGAAAGATCATGGAGGTAAGTATAATAACAATTCAACCATTGTTCAAGATGATTTCGACTCATATGATGTTCTTGTGGTTTGAAGTAGCGACTCAAGAAAAGTGTGGATTATGGATTCAGGTTGCACTTGGAACATGACACCAAAAAAATACTTGTTCGAGGAACTATGTGATCAAGATTGTGGATCTATTTTGCTAGGAAACATCAAATCTTGTAAGATTGCAGGTGTTTGATCTGAGAGATTTAAGCTCTATGGTGAGTCAATAAGGTTATTAGCTGAAGTCAGGTATGTACTTGATTTCAAGAGAAATTTGATTTCTCTTGGTGAATTCGACAAGAAAGGATATGTTTTCCAAGGAGATAAAAGTATCCTAAGAGTCCTGAAGGGGTCGAACGAAGTATTGAGGGGCGTGGAGAATCAAGGCTTATATACCCTTGAGGCTGAATTTGTAAGTAGGTCGACAAATGTTGCATCCACGAAACCTTTGTCGAAGACAGAAATCTGTCACATGAGATTGGGCCATTTCAGTGAAAGGGGTCTGGTCGAATTAGGGAAACAAAACTTTCTTGGTGGAGACAAACTCAAAAAGCTGAAATTTTGTGAACCCTGTGTACTTGGAAAATCTTGTAGAATAAAGTTCAACAAAGGTAAACAAAGAACACATGGATCCCTTGATTACATCCATGCTGATCTTTGAGGGTCTACAAGGTGTCCTTCATATTCAAGAGAAAGGTATTTTCTATCCATAGTAGATGATTATTCCAGAAAGTTATGGGTATTCATCCAGAAGACTAAGGATGAAACTTTTGAGAATTTTAAAAGTTGGAAGACTCTACTCGAGAATCAAACTCGCAGAAAGGTAAAGAGGTTGAGAACAGAAAATGTCCTTGAATTTTGCAATAAGGCTTTCAACAGCTTTTGTGTTGCATCTGGTATTGCAAGGCACAAAACTACTGCAGGTACTCCATAAAAAAATGGTTTGGATGAAAGGTTTAGACAAACTATTTCAGAGAAAGTTATATGCATGTTGACTAGTGTTGGGGTTAAAGAAGGTGTTTTGGGCTTAGGTTGTTTTGACAACAATATATTTGATAAACAAATGTCTTTCGACTGTGTTAGATATGAAGACACCTGAACAAGTTTGGTCGGGACATCCACCAAATCTCAAAAAAACTGGGAGTATTTGGCTGCGTAGCCTATGCTCACATTAGGTAAGACAAGGTTGAACCTAGATATTTAAAGTGAATGTTCATGGGATACCCTGAAGGAGTCAAAGCTTATAGGTTATGGTGCCTAGAGCCAGGTCACAGGAGGTGTATCACCAGTCGAGATGTAGTTTTCAATGAGGCTGAAATGGCTTTCAATAAAATTGATGATGTTGATCAAAGTGCAGAAATATATGCTAAAGAGTTGGAATAGGGAGAGATTCTTGTTTAGGTGGAGCATGTTGATGCTGAATTGCATATCCCAGATGAAGTCGAAGAAGAAGCAGGAGATGCTGAGGAAGTTGAGGAAATTGTCGATGACTAACTATTGGCAAGAGATAGGTCGATAAGAGTCATCAATCCACCTCAAAGACTTGGGTATGCAGATCTTATAGTTTATGCCTTAATCTTTACAAGTGAGGTTCTAGACGAAGAACCCAGAGACCATAAGGAAGTTATGAAGATTCGAAGTAACACTGAATGGCTGAAGTCCATGGATGATAAGATGAAACCTCTTAATGATGAAAATACTTGGGAACTGGTCAAGAAACCTGCTGGAGCCAGGTTAGTCAGCTGTAAATGGATTTTCAAAGTTAAAGAAGGAATCTAAGGAGTGGCGTAAAAAAGATACATGGCAAGGTTGGTTGCAAGGGGTTTCACTCGGAAAAAAGGTGTCGACTTTAATGATGTGTTTTCTCATGTTGTGAAGCACAACTCCATTCGAATGTTTCTTTCCATGGTGGCACAGTACGACCTTAAACTGGAACAAATGGATGTGAAGATTGTGTTCTTGTATGGTGATCTAGATGAAACATTCTTGATGAGACAACCTCAAGGGTATATCGAAAAAGGAAAGGAAGATTATGTGTGCAAGTTGAATAGATCTTTACATGGGCTGAAACAATCTCCTCGACAGTGGAATAGGAGATTCGACAAGTTCATGGCACACATAAGTTTCATTAGAAGCCAGTTCCACCACTGTGTTTACTTCAGATTTCAACCTGGTAATTCATTTGTTATTTTGTTGCTTTATATTGATGATATTCTCATAGCAAGAAACAATTTCAAAGATGTAATGAGAGTGAAGGCTGAACTCAATAAGGAGTTCGACATGAAGGATATAGGAGTTGCATCCAGGAATCTTGGGATTGACATCCTAAGAGATAAAAAACTGTCGAAATTATGTTGATCTCAAGAGGCATACCTATGGAAGATTCTTGACAAGTTTGGTATGTCAAATTCAAAGCCTGATGTGACTCCAACAAACCCTCAATTCAAGCTGAGTATAGAGTAGAGTCCCAATGTTGAGGTTTAAAGAGCTTATATGAATAGCATCCCCTATGCTAACATAGTGGGTTATTTGATGTATGTTATGGTCTGTACTAGACCTGACATAACATATGCAGTAAGTCTTGTAAGCAGGTACATAGTGAATCCTAGAAAGGCTCACTGACAAGCATTGAAGTGGATTTTAAGGTACATAAATGGGTCTCTGAATAGAGTCTTAATTTATGATGGAGCCTTGGGTGAAGATAGTAAAGCAGTAATCGAAGGGTATGTCGACTCTAATTATGCAGGTTATATGGATTCCAGAAAATCTATTTCTGGATATGTTTTCAGTATGTTTGGCACAACAATCATATGAGAAGTGACACTTCAGAAGGTTATTTCCTTTATCAACCACTGAAGCAAAATATATTTCCCTCACTGAAGCTGTGAAAGAAGCATTGTGGCTTGAAGGTTTTTCTAAAGAGCTTAAACTTCAAGGTCGAGTTGTCAATGTTAAATGTGATAGTCAAAGTTCAATACAACTGTCGAAGAACTCAGCCTATCATGAGCGAACCAAGCACATCAATGTGAGGTTGCATTTCATCAGAGGGGTAATCGAGTGTAGAGAAGTCCAAGTGTTGAAGGTTTAGACAAATCACAATGTTGCTGACATGATCACCCATTGCCCAATTGCAAGTGTTTCCACTGTATGCAGTTGATAAAGCTTCATGAAGAAAGTTAGTTTGTTCTCTGATATTAGAGTTTGTTCCAAGGTGGAGATTTATGAGATATTGGATTGAACTCTATTGGGTCAAAGGGTAGCTTCTGGTTTGACAGGGAATAAGCATGAGGTCGAAGTTTGTTTGCATGTTGTTGTCGAAGTAGTGTGTGTTGTAGTCGAAGTTGTTCTAACATGCATTAGCCAAAAATGGTAGATTTGTTAGCATGGCTAATTGGGTCTGTTTGTTATGTTCAATTGTTTAAGTTAACTTGTACCTTAAGTTAGCTTGTAATAGGTATTTGTGAAAAAGCCCATTAGTTTAGTATGTTAGGTTTATTATAAATAGCATACTAGTCTCTCATTATTGCATACAACAAATCCTAATTTAGGGTGAGAGGGTCATTTGTTATTCTTGTGTACTTGTAATCTTATTTGAAGAGAAAGTAAAGAATAGCAGTTATAACCAATTCCTTGTTGTGTTCTTCTTGGTTTTTCCAACTTTTCTACCCTTGTGTGTTTTTTGATCATAGAGAAATCGTTAATACTTTGTTTCTAAGGCATCCTTTTCACAACAATTTATAAATCAATTTCATCCATATTATTAATTATTCTAAATGTTTATGTAGCGGACATTGGTAACTACTTATTATATGTCCCAAGAAAAATACTATGGTTGTATTTTTCTAGGTGTACTCGACACTGTCTGATGTTGTGGTTACCGCTTTGAATGGGTAAGTGGTATTATTTATAATACTCAAATTTAACTTTAGAATTGAATAGTTTTTATTCATGTTTAATTTTAACCGACATGTGTAGAGCGATGGAGGAATTTAATGCGGTCAGAAGAAATCTTATGGTAAAAAGTCAGTCTATGTTTACTCAGGAGTAAGTATATTACTTGTGCTTTTTGACATTATATTATTTGTGTGTATTAGTGTGACATAAATAAATAAATATTACTTGTAGTGGAGAAAACAAACTGACGATCATTCTTGTGGATATTATGTTATTCGATATATGCTTCATATTGTCTCCGAAGGCATTACAGGAGGATGGATGAAGAATAAGGTATTAGCTTAATCCATATATATACATATATATATATATATATATATATATATATATATATATATATATATATATATATATATATATATATATATATATATATATATATATATATATATATATATATATATATATATATATATATATATATATATATATATATATATATATATATATATATATATATATATATATATATATATATATATATATATATATATGTATGTATGTATGTATACTTCTCAAGTTAATGTTGTTGTTTTTAGCTTATCATAGTTTAAATTTTATTCAAATTGTAGGAGCTTAGCATCCAAAAATCATACTCAAAAGAAGATATTGCTGACATCTGATCACATTGGACCAATGTCTTCTTATCTCATTATGAAACTCAAAAACCACAACAATAGTTTTTCTTGGTTTTATATTCTTATTTTGTATATGAACAGAAGTTTTATCGTTTTGATGTATAGGTATTATCATATCAAATGAGTGTATTATGTCTCGATGATAACAATGTAAATTTGCACATTTGATTTAAAATGGTATAATATATTCCAATTATGTTACATATTTTATAGTTTTTGTGTAAATAATGATATTGGCAGGTTAATAAACTTATATGATATGATACAGGCCAGTGAAAATGATATACAGGGGAAAAATGATACAAGCCGGTGAAATTGATAAATATATCCGAAAAGAATCATTTTAAACCCCTTAATTATTACATAAAATTGAGGTAAATGAATACCTTATTACCTCGAAATATAAATAAAACCAAAAGGTATATGACGCACGCAACACATTGTAGAAAATAAAAATATGCAGTTCCTAGGTATCAAACCCATGACCTTTTAAATTATAACCTCAGTGTTTAAAACACGGACGTGTTAAGTTCTATCTTTGCATGTCGCCTTTCGTTACCTCACCTTGGCAACCGATATTAAAAGCATTTCACGATCGACATTACATGCGTTATTTGTAGTAGTGAATATCAATTCCATGCTCTCTTCAGGTTCGAGAAACAACACAGCTTCAACAACACTTGCACTCTTGCAATCCGCAACACACTAAACCAATACTCCACACGTGAAAACATATCAGAGAAGCATAAGCTTCTCCCCTACTTTTTTTAAGCCAACTCCTGCATACAAACTAGAAAAACAAACAAGCATCGACATTGTTACACACACACATGTCGTGTACTAAGGAACAAATAACATTAGACAACCTAGCCGGACGGACGGGCCTACTCTGATACCACTAATGTAACACCTATATAAACCCCAAGTATAATTAACGATGAAATCAATTAAAACACGACATAAGGGTTTCACACTTCATAAAAACATCACAATTATCCTGCATCGTAACATGGGTTATAACAAAATATGTTATCGCATATATTCCTACCTAGGAAGTTTACACGACATCCAAACTCATCTGATTATCATCACATATATTCTTACCTGTGATGTTTACAAGAAATCCAAACTCATCTAAATTCATTATAACGGAAGCATCAACAAGTAATTAGAAAGAGAACATAAAAGCACACATTGAGTCTCAAACTCCAACTTTCATAACATCAACAACCGTGTCATAAGCACTTAACTCCAAACAATTGAAAATGTCTAACATAACAAAATTCATCATAAAAATTCAATCATGACATCATAAAAATATAGAGACCCCAACCTGATGTTACATTATCAGAATAAGATCCCTACTAAAGCGGTAACTAATGTGTAATTCCAATGGGCTAGCTTCCACTTACGTCCACGAGAACAACTCCTTAGTATTTTCATGTTACCCACGTAGAGGCATCATTCAAAAATAAGGGGTGAGTAATCATAATTAATCATAAACAACATAAAAAAAAGATAAATTTCAACAATTATGGTCAATGATTCAACAACATCAATATAACTTAAGCTCACACCTTTATTTATCTTAAACAACTCATATATCATCTTCATCACAAAATTCATGCATAATCACGTAGCAATCACAAGTATCATCACATCATATTTCATCAACAAAACTCATGCAATGCCATATAGGATGTTAATGCAACAACCTTGACACAATGCATGTGGTACCAAATATGAACACATAGGTTCATTTTGTTCCTTGTTCCATGACCATATGATGCAGGATCCACCATCATAGGATCTTGGTTCACTCTTGAACCGGAGCACACCAAATCGCTACCATCACCATAGGTAACACTTCACTAAATCCTCGAACAAAGAATATAGCTATTCGCACTCGAATCATCACCATAAGAAATTAGGACACAACATAATTTAGAAGATAAGTTCCATAACATATATGCATGGACTCTCAACATGGATCAACAAAATCATCAACATAATACAATCTCAACAAAATAATTTCACTCGAACCATCACCATAGGAAACGAGGCTACAACATAATCAACATGACAATTTAACTTGAACCATCACCATAACAAATAAGGCTACACCATAGTCAACATTCAACACCATAGAAGCAACATTAAGCTTCATATCACAACAAGTCATCATGGAACAACATTATCACAACAATGCAATAACTCATTAATAGGACATATAAACAATAAACCTCCAAAACATATTAGACATGCAAATAATGTTCAAACTCAAATTCTGGTATTCATTTCTTATGTCTCCTAAGAGATTTCGAGATAATGATCTCTTAACATAAATATAATGACAAAGTATATTAATCAAACAATATAGAAAATTAAATGAACACATGGAATTGTTAACACAGTTCGGTGTACAACTACACCTACATATGGGGCTACCAAGCCAGGAAGCAAATCCATAAAATAGTATCAATTCGAAGCTAAACTCCCTTGTTTATAACTTCTCACTTAATCACTAAACGTGTTATACTTCTACCTAAGAGACACCTAGGTATGAGATACCTCTCACTTCCCCTCAACCCTATAACCTGTGATAAAACAACAAGACAATTAAGAAGGAGACACACTCAAATAACCAGAATTCACTCTTGCATAAAAGCTTATGAGTGATTCATAATTACAACTCAACTAATATTCCAACTCAAGCATAAAATAATACAAGAGTAGCTCACAATGAGAAATGAAGAGAAATAAACACCAGAGTACCATGGAGAGAAATAAACTCTCATACATATTCTGAAGCATAAATTTCAGACATCATGTCTACATTATAGAGTCAGTATCCATCTTAGAATACCTAAAGAGGAGATTTCCTCTAGCAGATACCAGATTAACTAGCTTCAATCACCAAGGGATATACAGACTTCTGAGCATAATCTTCTTCCCCTTAGTTATTCAATCTTCACTTTTCCAAGCCTCCATAATACATTGACTTCCTTTAGGTACAACACTTTAGTCCTTGCAATAAATAGTGTTCCATCACCACATAACTGGATCCTAAGCTTAAATAGAACCTCCCTTGAGTATAGACACATAACTATGGTTATTTGATACACTTTCCTAAGAAATGATCAATCATAGTTCCTTTCTCAAGAATCGTGATCCTTTGGTCCCCAATAAGATTTGAACTACAAACTCCTTCTTACTCCAGACAAAATTTTAGATGACACTCCAAATAAAATATATAGACATTAGTCACTTGATAATTCCTTTGAGTATCAACCATTAAATGATTTTCATAAGTCAAGATAGACTTTAGATTCCCCTACACAACTGTGATGATACAACTCTATTGTACATAACTCCTTCAGAGATAACAAACTTTAAGACATTTGATTGACATCAATGACTCCACTAGACATCAAATTTTCCTGATACAATATTGGAGACCTATTCTTTAGACATCCATAAATCATCCTACGTTGTATGTCTTTTCAACTATAATAGAACCAGTGTTCCATGTTCTTATTGAGTTGATAGTGATATCAAGTTTGAGTAAACATCCTTCATCCTGTTTATGAGAAACACCAGCCAACCATCTTGATCAATTTCTGTTTCAAGCCCCTTATTCTATTTAATCAAAGTAGCCACAAGCTAGATCACATAAATCTGGCTCCTTTTGATCAAAAGACTCATCCAGATGTTAGAGAGAATGTCCTCGACATTTGAACTTGACATCTATATATACATAATATAGTTGAGATGCCTTTGACAAATCTCTACTAGTAATAAGAGTTTAGGTTATGTACTGCTATTCACTTGGATAAGAAATAAATTGACTCAAGGAATAGTCAATATGTTGATCATATCTTCATCAGGACGCTTATCTAAGACGTGTTTCTTAGATAGAAACTTCTTAGACGGACCACCCAAATGTCTCTTCAGGTTCAAACCGGAGAAGGTTTCAAATAAATGTGATCAACACACACTGGTTTAACACCCAGAGCATATTCTATGCCATCATTTTGTCCAAGGCGTTCACTCGTTCATCCAATAAGCTTCTGCACCACATACTCTACTGATTTGATGTTTCAACATCTGGTAGGACATCAGTTCCTTTTCCAATGAACACATAAACAAAAAAATAGCTCAGGTTTGAAGATAAATCAAACACACCAATATTAGAGGCACATCGGCAGAAAATGCAGCAGCAAAAAATATCAGAGTAGCACCAGGTGGAAGCTACTCAACACATCATCCAAGAGAAAAATAAATCCTTAACATTTCAGAACATCAATAATTCACAACAGCAGCAGTCCAATCCATAATAGGGACTCCCCCTCAAAACATGCTAAGTAACACTTTAGAGAATAACAAATTCTCCCCCTCAATAGTAGCAATCAGATAATGGTAATGGTTAGATCGCACACAAATTACTCCCCCTTTTTAGCCATAATATGACAAAGGTGAGTAACTAACCAACAGCAATGATAGTAACACATTAGCATGAATGCTAAACATATATTGGGCATTTAACACTTACAAAATCATTAAGTAATAAGAACAAGTACACAAAGCAAAACCAAAAGGGTTTACAAAAGCAATAATCATGCATCAGTATCAGCATCAGCAACAACCTCATTCTCTTCTCCTTTTCTATCAGCATTAGAACCAGCAGATGCTATCAAGACATTCAGACCATTATTTTTACTACCAAAAAATTGGACATTTTTCCAGAAGCATACAAAGAGATCCTCTATCATAGACTAGGAAACATCCTTTTATAGAGTTGGAAGCAAAAAAAGGCTCTTGTCTTTCTTCAATAATTTGTCACTTTCATGTCAGACTTCTTGAACATATATACCAAATCATCTTCGTCTTGATCAACTTTTCTTCAGAACTCTTTTCATCAAACACATTTAGAAGTGCCTTTATGAGTGGACTTGAGAGAGACCTTAAGTATCTTTGGCAACTTTAAAATGTTGGTTGAATCTATCTCCCAAGTAAAATAACATCATAGGACAAACCTTCGGAGGAAACCAAATTATAATGCTTGTCCATTAATGGTATTTAAAGAACAGATCTTCCTGAAACCTCAACACCAGAGACACAAAGAACTACCAGAGGTTTTACATCAGATATACATGCAGCGGAACACAAATCAAAAACTACTTCACTAACCTTCAACCAGGATGTCATATCAACTTATGAGACACTATTCATCAAACAATAATAAGAGGTAGTTATGCTGGAGTCAAAAAGCTAACAACCTAGCTTTTAATACCCGTGATCCTATAAGTTATGGCTAGGAAAGATCACACAACCTTCTTCCTTGTCAACAACACCAAATAGTATCTTCCCTGAATCTCACCTAGAGCCCGAGCAGGATGCCTGCTCTGATACCAATTGAAATTATGGTATTCAGATCTCATATGTCCTAAGAGATGTCGAAACACTGATCTTTGAACATAAACATGATGACAAGGTATACTAATCAAACAATGTAGAAAAGTAAAGGAACACACATAATTGTTAACTCAGTTCGGTGTACAATAACACCTACATCTGGGGGCTACCAAGCCATAAATGAAATCCACTAAATAGTATCAATTTGAAGCTAAACTCCACCATTTACAACTTCTCACTTAATCACTACCTATGTTATACTTATACCTAAGACACACCTAGGTATGAGACCCCTCTCACTTCCCCTCAATTACAGAACCTGTAATAAAACAACAAGACAATCAACAAGGAGACACACTATAATAAACATAATCCACTCTTGCTTAAAAGCTTATGAGTGATTCACAATTACAACTCAACTAACAGTCTAACTCAAGCATCAAACAATAAAAGAGTGGCTCACAATGAACAATGAACAAACGAAGCCCTAATAATTGACACTTTTACATATGTGGCTCGTATCTTCTTTAGGTATAGAGTCTTCCTTTTAAAAGCAACGTCTGGCTAGATTAGGCTTTGTGATATGGTGGCAGAACCGACTGTTATACTGGTTTTGCATTTGTGTTTGCAAATATCGTGGTAAGCAAGAGTCGCCATCGACTTTTCTTTTATCCAACAAAGGAAAGGGTGAAAAGAACAGAAAAATACCTTTCGAGAGTTTTCAGAGTAAGGAGAGTATATTATGGAAAGGGAAGGTGTTAGCACCCTTTCCATCTGTAGTTATCTACGGGCTCTTAGATGCTTAACTCTTTTGAAAAAATACCTTGTGCTTTTTGTGTGTTTTAAAAATTATTTTTGAAAGTTCCTAAGTGTGGCAATTCGCTTTATGATAACTCTTGTATCAGTCCTCAAGAGTGTTGATAAATTGTTTTTGTAACTGTTTTTGAAATGTTTTTGTGTAGGTGTTAAAAGTTTGTTTTAAGCATAGCATCTAGTAACTATCTACTTTACTCGAAAGGGTCGTTCTTTTCCTCTTTTCCTTTAGACAGTGTTATCCTACTATTAGTGAGTAGGTAGCCATAGTCGTTTGGATGTATGAGGGACATTCGAAGGGACATTTTATAGTCACAAAGGAAACTGGGCGAGAAACCTTAGTAACTACCCTAGGGTTTTAAGATCATTTTTTACAGAGGCAACATCGAGAGGGTCACCGAGGGACTTATGATCTTTTTAAACCAGAGGGTAGCCACTAAAATCTCTTACGTTTCGAGAGTTGTGACTATTTTATGAAAGGCAACCAAAGTGGGAATACCCTAGAGGTGCACATGTGTGAGTGTGTTTCTTTTCAGTTATTTTTGTCTTTTGCATTAGGTTTGCTAGCGCTGGTTTTAATTCTTGTCATACAATCGTATTAGTCTATCAGTTAATATATGCAGTAATTAAAAGTGCAGAAACATAAAACCTAGCTATTACAAGGCTTCGGGGAGAGGGATTATGTACATATCCAAAACTGGGGGGGAAATAAATAAAACAGTAAAAGTCCTAATTCATTCTATTACATCCAGAAGACATATATAATAATATGAATGTAAACACGCGCGAAATGGAAAAGAACGTCTAAAAAGTCCTAAGGTATAAAAATTTGTTTTGTTTGTTTTTATTTTGGGAAAATGGCTTAATTAAAATCCGAATTCTATTTAGTTTTAAATTAAAGAAAAGGTTAAAATAATTAATTAGTTAATTTACAGAATTAATTTTATAGAAAAAACTAAGCCTAATGTTTTTTATGATTTTTTTATATTTTAATGTTGATTTAAATAATAAGGTCAATAAAGAAATGAACAAAAAAAATGAAAATACAAAGGGTTATCCTTCGGTCCAGGGAGAAATGTGATTTTCGATCCAGGATATGACTTTTCGATCAAAGGAGAGATGTTTGTTTTTTGATCCAGGGGAGGAAGTTTCCTTTCAATCTGGATCTGCAAGACAAAAGTTAGCAAAAATGAAGATGCAGGACCTGGATGGAAAAGGAGCCTAGAGCTGCCTTTCGATCCCATGAGGAAATTGGTCGAAGGTGCATGATATACTCCTTCGATCTGGGAATATTGGATCTGCAAGAAATTTATTATAGAAACAAAATAATAATCCAGACTTGGGTCGAATCTTGTCTTGGATTCGATAGCCTGTGGTTGCATCATCCTAGTTCGAATCCCCTGGGTCTGAACCGAAAGATATTTCGTCTAGCAACATCATGAATCCTGAGATTCGGAAGAAAATATAGATTGTTCCCTAGCAATGGCACGATCTCATCCTTGCACTTAACCTTGTATGTAACACATGAAAGAAGTCATAAACATTAGCAATAACATGAACGTATGATTAACATGAATTTAAAACTGCATATTTAGCTACTTTGAGATCGAAAGCAAATTACCAACAGAGAGATTGTGTAAGTGATGCTCCGGCATGTGTTGGGCCTGCTTAGTGCTTGGGAATGCCTCCTGTAACCTTCAGGGAGTGAGTGGAGCACTTGTTGAAGAGGCCTGTGAAGGTTGATTCGATTTTGGATCACTTTGTGAAGATTTTGAGATTCTTTGGTGTGGCTTTTTAAGGCAGTGTGTTTCTTATCTCTTTTTTTTGTCCCTGAAGATTTATCCTTAGGTCTGTATTTATAGGGTTGAAGAGGGGAATGGAAATGGAAAGGGACAAACATTAACTATGCTTTTGAAGGAAAATCAGACAAATTAAAGGATTGCCTTTTTTGATGGATTCCAGTCTTTTTGGGTTTTGGGAAGAACCTATACATGTTTCACTCCTTGACTCCTTCGAATGTCTCCACACCTGGTTCTTTGATTGGATCTGAATTTCTCCTTTCGATGGCTCTGAAAATACCCAACTATCCCACTCGAACACTTCACTCTGGCCAGTCGAAGCTTCTTTTGTCATTTCCTTCTAACATAATTGTGCATGAGGCTTGGGCGTGGCAGCATGTAGGATTTTGGCCAGCAAGCATCTTGAGCCACACTCATTAAAATTCAAAACAAACTTATTTTAATACTCGTGTATCTCCTTCGAATGGACCACATGTGTGTCCTTCAAATGGACCAATTATATGTCCTTCGAAGGCACCATTTGCGTGTCCTTCAAATGGTCCAAATGTATGTCCTTCGAAGGCACCATTGGTATGTTCTTGGAATGGGACTTTAGAATGCTTCTTCAAATGGACTATCTTATATGTTGAAGTGTGGAAAACTATGTGTTGAAGGATTTAGAGGTGGAGTCAGAGCAGGCCTGAAGATAGTCATTTCCCAGTCGAAGCTTGCATGCATATAGCCATTGCTTTGTGAATCGAATTCCAGTTGAAGGGGCCTTGGCCTTGTGGATCGAAGGCAAGTCTGAAGAAGCCTTTCCTAGTTAATTGAAGGCACGTTTGAGGAGGCCTTTTTCCTTGTGCGCTGAAGGCGCACACAGAGGAAGTCTTGTGGTTCGAAGCACACATGAAAGAAGCTCTTGCCTTATGAATTGAAGGCAACCCTGAAGCAGCCAATGCTCAATCGAATATTTGTGATTGGAACTTGATCGAAGAGGGCCCAGCGCCCAATCGAAGCTTGTGAATCAGGCTTGCATCCAAGGAGGCCAAATGTTCAATTGAAGCTTGTGAAATAGAGCTTGTTCGAAGGGTTTTAGATGCCAATAAAAGCTTGTGAATCAAGGAAAATTTGCTCTTCTTCGATTTGATGCCTGGAAGCCAAAAATACAATTGTACTTGTGTAAACTTGCCCTTTTGAAAATCCTTGTGAGAAAATGTCTTGAATAAAATAAGGGAAATTTTTGGGGTACAACAGCTGCCCCTGTTCAATCTTCTTAAACCTGAAGATTTAGATTGCCATGTTTGCCTTTCGTGATCTAAAGGTGGAAGATGATTGAACACTAGAGTGCCTAGAAATTTGCACTCGCATGATGTGATGGTTGATTGTGTTGGGAATGGGATTAAAGATTCCATTTGGAAAAGATGTCTGGGAGTTGTCGGAGATGGGCTTAAATATGCCATCCAAAGTAGATGTTGACTTCATAAGAGGTCTCTTTGTGGGTATTCTTGTTCCTATCGTTTGAGGAGGACTCTGTTGGGGAAATTGATTTTTGTTGTTCTCCTGCTTGAGGAAAACTCTATGGGTAATGGAGTCTAGGAACTTCAGTTGTCCAAGGCTCTACTGAGGAGTTATCTCTAGAAAAGTTTGTTGTTTTCTGGTTAAAATCCAGGCTTCACAGTAATTTGCTGGGGAGAATGAAATTAACTGCTATTTGGAAATGTATTAGAAGAAACCTGCGTAGGGATGCCTCAGGCTGAGTCTGTGTTAGACTGTATCTGAGAACTACAAGAAGGAATCCATGTAAGATTGCTTCAGGATGAGTCTGTGTTAGACTACATCTGGAGATTAGGAGAAGAAACTCGTGTAAGATTGCTTTAGGATGAGTCCATGTTAGACTGCATCTGGAGATCATGAGAAGAAACCTGTGTAAGATTGCTTCAGGATGGTCATGTAGATAGTTGCCCCGTCTTGTTTTGGGAATTGATCCATAATCAGTTGTTCACAGATAGTTATCCTGTCTTATTTCAGGTATTAATCCGGAATTTTCTTTTGTTGGTCGTTGAGATAGTTGCCATGCCTGGTTTCTAGTATTAATCTCTGGCCTGAGAGAAAGGAAGATAGCTTTCCCGTCTGATTTTGGGTATTAATCTTCAATTTATTCATGTAGATGGTTTTCCTGTCTGGTTTCAGGTATTAATCTACAATAGGTCGTCCACAGATAATTGTCTTGTCTGGTTTCAGGTATTAATCTGGAAATTGTTTTTGTCGATCGTTGAGATAGTTGTCATGTCTAGTTTCAGGTATTAATCTCTGACCTTAGAGAAAGAAAGATAGTTTTCCCATCTAGTTTTGGGTATTAATCTTCAATTTGCTCGTGTAGATAGTTTTCTTGTTTGGTTCCAAGTATTAATCTACAATCAGTCATCCACAAATAGTTGTCCTGTCTGGTTTCAAGAATTAATCTGGAACTTGTTTTTGTCGGTTGTTGAGATAGTTTTCATGTCTGGTTTCAGGTATTAATCTCTGACCTTAAAGAAAGAAAGATAGTTTTCCCGTTTGGTTTCGGGTATTATCTTCAATCTGCTCGTGTAGATAGCTCTCATGTCTGGTTCCAGGTATTAATCTGTAATCAGTCGTCCATAGATAGTTGTCCTGTCTTGTTTCAGGTATTAATCTGGAACTTGTTTTTGTCGATCGTCGAGATAATTGTCATGTCTGGTTTCAGGTATTAATCTTTGACCTTAGAGAAAGAAAGATAGTTTTCCCGTCTGGTTTCGAGTATTAATCTTCAATCTGCTCATGTAGATAGCTTTCCTGTTTGGTTCCAGGTATTAATCTACAATCAGTTGTTCACCGATAGGTGTCCTGTCTGGTTTCAGGTATTAATCTGGAACTTGCTTTTGTCGGTCGTTGAGATGGTTGTCATGTATGGTTTCAGGTATTAATCTCTGACCATAGAGAAATAAAGATAGTTTCCCATCTGGTTTTGGGCATTAATCTTTGACTTGCTATATGCGTTGATAGTGTTTGTTTGTCTACTAATTTAGCCTAAAAAGGTAAAACTAGTTTCATTCGATGTCATGATGTATGAATTGCATGATGCTCTCAAAATAAATGAGATTGTGATATATGCATGTGTGCATCATATGCTATGATGTTTGTAAAATGATGCATGAATGCAATCTATGAACGTGTCAGTTGCTCTCTTGTTGTGTTGTTGAATTAGGGAAAATAAATCCTTGATTGTTGTTGGGGGTGAAGAATATAGGTCTTCAAATTTTGTTGAAGTTGAAATGTTAGGAGACATATTTCCGTTATTAGAGAAATAAACTCTGTTGGGGAAGGGAAACTCCATAAACTACTTGGGGATTTTGTTGAAATCCTGCTAAATAATCCTGAAATGCTTGTGACCCAAGCTGAGGAATTCTTTGAGATGTCGAGTAAGTAATTGGAGATTCTTGTTCTGTCGGGGATATAAGAACACCTGACGTCATTAGGCTGTATGCTGAGGATATGGCAGTGAATTTATAGTAGGATGCCCCTGCCCATGTACCTTCTGGAAAAAGTATTTGTGGGGATTTTATGGATGGCCTTTAGACATTGTCCCATTTCTTATAGCCATTAGTAACTGTCTTTCTATTTTTTATGCGTGTATTTGTGAGAAGTAATCATGTTCAAATGCATATGTTCAAAAATAATCACTGGACATTTTCGCAAACAAAACAGAAAAATAAAAAACAAATAGTTTTGCACTTTTAAAGAGATAGTTTTGTATTAATTTGAATGAGTGTTTTTTTGTACATGGAGACGAACATCCTAGTAAGAGAATGTCGTTGTAAGAATGAAAACTATACAAATATAGTATACAAAGAAAAATAGCTATGTGAAATGATCCCAAGGGGTTCCCATTCTGCTATTGCCTTTATGTCTTTGAGCATCTCATCTCTTTGTTGCTTATCCGAAGCTGACTGGATTGACTGGTACCACTTGAGCTTGATACTTGTTACCGAAGATTGGTTGTAAGGTGATCCAACGGGACATATTTATACGCTTTAAGTCCCTAACTTTTTCCTGGACCGCCCCTTCGGGTTTTCAGTCCACCGGGATACCCTTTTTTTCCTAAGCCGCCTTTTCAGTTTTTCGACTTACCAGGTATTCATATTTTTTTCATATGTATATCCCTAATTTTTTACCGAACCCTTTTGGTTCGCCGATGCCCTTATTTTTTCCTAGGACAGTCAACCTAGTGGGTCTTTGTTCATGCGTAGTATCTGTTAACTATGCCCGCGTTTATAGGGTGAGAAAGGTCGTCACCATCCATAGTAGTTAAGATCATGGCTCCACCAGAAAATATGTTCTTGATTAGAAATGGTCCTTCGTATGTAGGAGTCCATTTTCCCTTGGGATCACTTTGAGGCAATATGATGTGCTTGATTATTAGGTCACCAACTAGATATACATGACGTCTGACCTTCTTGTTAAAAGCTTTAATCATACATTTTTGGTACATCTGACCACGGAAGACCGTCGCGAGCCTTTTCTCGTCAATCAAGTTCAATTGTTCAAGTTGAGCCTGAACCCATTCGTCTTCATTCAAACCTGCGTCCTTCAAGATTCTCAAGGAAGGGATCTGGACTTCAATGGGTAGGACAACTTCCATACCGTATACCAGAGAGAAAGGAGTTGCCCCTGTTGATGTGCGCATTTTGGTACGGTAACCATGAAGAGCATTTGGTAACATCTAGTTCCAGTCTTTGTATGTCACAATCATCTTCTGTATGATCTTTTTGATATTCTTATTAGCAGCTTCTACAGCACCATTCATCTTCGGCCGATAAGGAGAAGAGTTATGATGTTGGATCTCGAATTGCATGCAGAGCTAGTATTATTGAAATTGGTACCATTATCTGTAATGATTATTTCTGGAATACCATACTATTGTACCCCAAAATTTTCCATCTCACTTATCAAGAACTTTCTCACAAAATCTCTTTGACTCAAGACTGGATTCAGATTTGACCAGCTCAAGACATCTCCTCATGCACTGATGACCAAAATTAGGGTTTGAGTTTGCACAAGGATTTTTGGATTATCAATGCTTCATATGACTTTCAAGGATCATTAGAGATCCCCAAGATTACTCATGTCAAGTTTTAAGCCTTGAATCACATTTTTGATCAGTCAATTGGACAGTTGACCTAAAAATCAGTTGTATTGGAAAAAAGTCAACCATGGTCAATTTATAGTCAAACTTCATAATTTTTATCCAAATCAACATCTTAGGCTCATATGTATCATTTAATCAAGTTTGGACCATAATTCCTCAAGAAATTTGATCAAATCATCAAAAGGGCAAAATGGTCAAAATTAGGGTTTTGACTGAGAAAGGGCAATTTCTGATTTTTGACCTAGAAAATGACCAATTGGTTTGAAGCATGATTTCAAGAGTTAAATCACATAATTTTGACCTAATAACATTGCTCCAAACATTACAAATCCATTGGATTGACAGATGATTTTTCAGTCAATTGATCAAAAGTCAACTGTATACTGAAAAGTCAAACTTTGACTTTTTGGTCAAAATCAAGTGCCAAAGATCATAATTCATCAAAGCATGTCAAAATGTGAAACTTTTTCATCAAGAAATCAAGGATTTAAGATTTTGTTTTGAAAAGTTGAAATTTTTTAACTTAGAAAATTTTCTAAGTATAGAAAATTTCTTATTTTTTCTCAACTTTAAGCCATATTTTCACCATGATGCAACATGATTCAAAGGAAATTTCCAACATGAAAGTTGTAGATCTACAAGAAATCTATAACTTTTCTTCACACAATTTCTCCTAAAATTCTTGGATCTCAAGATATAATTTTGTGAATACATGCTCATGAACTAAAATAACTTAGTGAAATTTTGCCCTAGTAAGGTAGATTTTTTACCTAACTTCATGGCAATTTTTCACATAGTTCCAAGGGTAATCTTTAAAATCAATTCAAATATGAGTTGTAGATAACATTGCAAACTTTCCAAAATGTCAAAGAACTCCTTGAGATCATTATTGAGTGGGGAGAAATGAAGAGATGAAGTATGCAATTTATCACTTTGATTTCAAGCCATTTCATGATGAACAAAAATTCAAATCCAAGCCTAGGCTGCATAATCTTTGCTTTGCAGGCCTCAAATGTGTTTCTCACTCCACAATTAAATGTTTTCACAGCTGATAGAGCTTTAATCCAAGCATTAGAGCCTTTATCCAAGCTATAATTCCATTTATGGCACAAAGGTGCCATTTCCATTTTGATAAAGCACAACTTTTTCCTTTGTCAACTTCTTGAGCCTCTAAATTGTTTTCTCTGCACACAAGCAAAGTCAAAACCAAAAGCAACTTGTCTAAGGCCTCTCTAAAACCAGACCATGCTTGTACAACACTTAGGGACTTGTCTCCTCACTTTTCTTCAAAAGCAAGTAATAGATCCAAAAGGCTATAACTCAAAAACCTGGAGTGGAGTTGATGTCGAACCTTTTCTATACTTATACACAAGTGTATTGCAACATTAGACACGAATTCTAAGACTCAGAAACACCCTCAAACACTTTGTCACTGAAAATATGCCATAGCTTGACAGTTTTGAACCTTACTAAGCCATCTCCAAATCCACTCGTGTGAATTGAGTTCTAATCATCCAAACACTTAATATGCATCAAACCTAAGTGATCCAGACCCTTGTTCCCTCACTGTAACTCCTCCTCCACCATCTACCATTTTCACATATCAAGCTTGCAGGTTGACTTGAGTAGAGAGATTCAGGGACTTTCAAGACAAAGTAAGGATTGGAATATACTCAGGGAGGTCCAGGCAAGCTAAGCAGATCCTCAAGCCTTCTCAAAACTTGCTCAAACTCCATTCACGATCCCAGTTGAAAGAGGTAAAAACTCAAACTTCTATCTCTTCATACAAGCATCACTTGGTCCTGATTTATGAAAACAAAATGTAGATATCCTTGCACTAAAGCTAACCATGTTCATAGTTTTCATTTATATTAATTGTGTATAGAGAATTTTGGATTTGAAATTTATGTAAAAATTAGGGTTCAAATTAGGGAAAGTAAAATTAGCTTTGATCTTTGACTTTTAGTTTACATAAATTATATGGTTGAACTCGTGGGAAGAAACACCATAACTGTCATGTTTGGACTTTCCATTTTTATAGGGAAACGAGAGAGATACAGGTGGTCCGGCCATGGCTCAAGATTGAAGATGAAGTTGCCTTCAGAAGGCGTTTTCTAATATATATTTGTGCTTTTGTTTATATAAACGGATGTACAGCCACCCCAGTGGTAAGGCAGCACGCAAAAATGCTAGAGGTCATGGGTTCGAGCCTTAGTGCGCTGCCTTTTGCAATTTTCTCTTTTTTTTTTCTTTCCATTTTTTGTTGTTTTGCAGCGTGGGCCTCTGTTTTATGGGATTTGTGTTTTTTTTTCTAACCTCCTGCACCCTATTTTCTTATGACACCCCTGGCCCATTTAGTTTTATTTATTTATTTTACTTTCATTTTATTTTATTAAATATATATTTTCTTAATATTAAAAATCAGAAAAAAATATAAAAATGATAAATTTATATTTTGGTTTATTTTATTTTATTTTTCTCGCATAAAATATTTTTATTTAGTTATATATTATCTATTTTATTAAACAAACTTTGTAAATTAAATTATAACTAGTTAAATATTTATTTTTTCTCTGCACCCATTAAACATTTTTATTTTAATATAAAAAGACCAAAATATCTCATAATACCATATATTATTTTCAAGATAAAAATACAAAAAATACTTACTTTTTCTTAAAGAAATTTATTTTCTTTTAATCAAATAGAATTAGGGTTTAATCAAAATCTTTTCTAAAATAATTTCTTTTCTTAATTAATTTGAGTTAATCTTGATTTATTTATTAGGTTTAGGTTAAAACCTTTTTCACATAAAAAACCAAACAAAAATCTTCTTTTGCATTTACATATCTTTGCATATTTAATTTACCTTGTATACTATTTATTCCAGTTATTTGTACATATTCAATTTGGTTGTAATAGATTAATTAGGTTTATATTATTGCAATCCCCATTCATAAATTGTATACCCCCTCCCACAAGTGTTGTAATAGCGTAGTAATTTTTAATTTCACAATTTATCGTTTTACATAACATGCTAGTAATTAGGGTTTCTATGGCAAGATAAAATCAATCAAATAGAAAACCCTAATTCAAGACAAAATCAAGCATGAAAATGACACACTTGCACACAAAACACCCCTAGGGTTACTCCACTTGGTTTCCTTATACAAAAAATGGTCATATTACGCATGTAAAGTATCTTAGCAAACACAAACAAATACAAGATCATAGTCCCTCGATGACAATATTCAAAGTTGCCTTACAAAATGATCTTAGTCCCTCAAAAATGCTAATACACCTTGCAATATTGCTAATCATGGCTATACAATGACCCACGCCCGTCCCGCTTACATCCAAAGATAGGGTTGCTTACCAAATCAATGGTAAGACAACAATATCAAAGGAAAAGAAAATGAACAAGAAATACATTTGAGTAGGTAGATTACTTTTAGTTACTTTCTCCTTTTCAAAACAAATATCCTTGCTATTTCCAAAACAAACACACACACATTTCCAAACATCTTACAAACATTGAAAACATTTTCAAAAAGATCAATATCTTTGTATACATTCTTACGAACGAGAATCATTACAAAGATTGCCTAAACAACGGCCTCTTTTACAAAATACTTTAAAAACCACACAAAGTACAATTTCAAACAAAAGCAAATTATCTAGCAAGTAACTAAGAGCCCATGGAAAACCATGGATGAAAAGGGTGCTAATACCTTCCCTTTTCATAATCTACCCCCTGAACTCAAGAAACAATCTCAAAGGTCTTTCCTGTTCTTTTTCACCTTTCCTTTTGGATAAAAGAAAAGTCGGTGGCGAATCTTGCTAACCGCAACATTTACGATAAAACGCAAAACAATCAAGTCAGTTCTCCCACTGTATCACAGAACTGGAGACTCCGCTGGGGAAAATTCTAAAAGTGGGGTTACCTTAGGGATAGATCACATTTACTTGCTTACATTGTTTTACTTGTATGCTTTACTTTATGGTTCTTTGTTTGGGTTTTAATCCTTTACCCGGATTTGGGATACATTATAGGCAAGTAGCAATACGTTATGGAAACTGTGCGGGGTATACCGACATGGTCTAAGCAATAGCTACGCTAGTGCGACATATTTGTGGGTACCGATAGAGTTTGAGTTAATCAAAGAGAATACGGGGCCACTGAGTGATGTCATGATGCACTAATGAACTTCTAGAACCTTTACTTGACCAACTTGGCCTTTAAGATATAGTGAGATGACCGGCTTTGGTGCAGTCCGAAGTTGGTAGATACTCGATACTACACTCATTGAGGTTTGGTTTCTTGGGATATTTTGGTCGCCTTTAAAGAGGCTTGAGCTGAAACAATGACCAAGGAAACAATCCAGTGATATTGAGCTCCTTAGAACCCGGTTACTATTACTAGGACAAGTTTAATCCAACTAAACTTCAAGAGGGTACTTATATATAAAACTCCATGCAAGCCTAAACTAAGGACTTGTTTTCTTTTCTTGTATATGCATACTTGTACATAACAGCATGGACATCATGAACATCATATACATCCACTAACCATTTCAAGGATTTTTGGATTCATCTTTGTTCTTGTTTTGTAGGATATGGATTCACTTTGCAGGAAAACTATCCAAGTCAACCTTGTGATAATCCCTCCACAACTTAAGGAGCTAGCTTCAAGGATTCCTGAAAACTCTCCATTCACCGAGAGACATGGTCGTCTACTCAACATGGTCACCTCCAACACAGATGAGGACATGATGAAGGTGCTCTTTCAGTTCTTTGATCCTTAGCACCATTGATTCAAATTTCCCGACTATTAACTTGTGCCTACTTTGGAAGAATTCTCCCAACTCTTGAGGATTCCCATTCTTAATCAACTACCTTTAAACGGTACGGAAAGAGATCCAAAGCTAGAAGAGATTGCTCAAGGTCTACACTTGCACTCATCTGATGTCACAACCCATTGGGAAACAAGGAGTGGTGTCAAAGGTTTCTTAGCAAAGTTCTTGTTTGAGAAATCCCAAAGCTGTTGGAATTCCTTAGACTTGAAAGCCTTTGAAGAAATTGTGGCTCTCCTCATTTATGGGATGGCTTTGTTTCCAAATCCTGACCAACTCATAGATGTGAACACCGTCAAAATCTTCATATCACGCAACCGGTACCTACATTACTAGGGGATATCCTACACTCTTTTCACACTCGCACAATGAGGAAAAGAGGTGTCCTTATATGTTGCACTCCTCTCTTGGAAAGATGGTTTATTTCTCATCTTCCCCAATATGTATTAAAGAATGAGCAAGGTTCAAGGTGGTCACAATGGTTAATGACGCTCAAACATTCAGACATTCATTGGTGCTCTCGATCCAAAGATAATGTTATCATCGTCGACCGTTATGGAGAATTCCCTAATGTCCCTATACTTCGCATTAGGGGAGGTATCACCTACAACCTATGTTTATCCTTAAGACAATTTGGTTACACCCGAAGGGATGGCCTGCACGAGATGCTGATTCAAGATTTGGTATTCGACTACGACAACGACGATCAAGGTCTTCGCCAGAGATTTATCTAAGCTTTGAGGATTCTAAACAAGGTAGATAGCAAGACTTTGGGGCACAAGAATTCCATCCCTCTTGAGCCTTACATCAAATGGGTACGAACTCTTGCTCATAGTCTTATGATGCCTTACCCCTCCATTCTCCCGGTAATCATTGAGCCTGTTAAGGAAGGAGATGTTCCATACACTATCCTACATCCTGACATGCCCACATCTCTTGAAGACCTACAAAGGGTTGGATACAACTCAAAGGAGAGCAAGATACTTTCGAAGCCCAATTCTACGCAAGAGAGAAAAAGGTTTTGGAACTCACTAGGCTACTTTATGAGGAGGGGACTTTGAATGCCTACATTGCACCAAAGAGGATGCGTACTACTTTTTATCTTAGAGTTTTTTTATGATTTTGTCCAAGGGGAATTGATGTACTCAAACTTTATCTTATTAATATAACGTGCGTTTCCTTTTTTGTCTAAAACAAATTTGAATCTTTGAAATCCTTGAAAACATTGCATATGCATATATCATTCATCATAACATAAACAGGTCTTTTGAAACAAGTCTCCTCATCTCTCTATTGTTTATTTCAGTAAGATGGATCTCGAGAAAACAGTGAAAGATCTCCAAGCTCAGAATACGCAATTTCAATAGTTGCTCATGACCCTAGCCAAGGGGCAAGAAGAGTTGAAGACATTGCTAGCTGAAGATAGGAAAAAGAAAACAAAGAAGGTAAATGGAGTCTTGAACATGGGGAGAAGATTCCATGAACGGACAAGAAGGACCCTGAACTTTGCGACAACATCCGGTGAAGGAGAGGGGAAAGGAAAGGAAACAGTGGTCCTGTCAGAATCTGAAGAGGAAGAAGAAGAGGAAGACTACTCTGAGGAACAATATCCTCCAGCTGATGACAAGTACAGACATCTTGAAGAGAAGTTGAGCGCGATGGAAATCCAAAAGGTGTCAGGCTTGGACTTTGAGGAATTGGGTTTAGTGTCGGGGATTGTGATTCCTCCGAAATTCAAAGTGCCTACATTTTCCAAATATGACGGAGTTCCATGCCCTAAAATACATCTCCGGTCATATGTGAGAAAAATCCAACCCCACATCGCTGATAAAGACTTGTGGGTGCACTTTTTCCAAGACAGACTGTCTGGAACTCAACTTGACTGGTTTTACCAACTAGAAAGAGCCAACGTTCACAATTGGGAAGATCTTACCGTAGCTTTCTACAAGAAATATCAATACAATGCTGATTTGGCGCCTACTCGTACTCAACTCCAGAGTATGGCCATGGCTTCCAATGAAGGTTTCAAGGATTATGCGCAAAAATGGAGAGATTTGGCTGGAAGAGTTCAACCCCCTCTGTCTAAGAGGGAATTGGTAGACATGTTCTTAGGCACCATATCTGGTCCCTTCTTCAATCATTTGATCGGAAGTTCATCTGCAGGATTTACCGAACTAATATTGACTGGAGAGAGGGTAGAAGCTGGCATAAAAAGTGGAAAGATTCAGAAGGATTCATCTTCTTCTACAGTTGTAAGGAAGCCTTTCATCGGGAAGAAAGAGGTAGATGTTGTATATCCGCAAAGAAACCAAGATAGGGTTGAACGCCGACCAATGGTGGGGGTTGTTATGATTCCAAAGCCTATGTCTGATCAATAAAGAAATAATCAACCAAGGGTGGAAAGGCCAGTCAGGCAGTTCACCAGAATTAACATGACTCTATCCCAAGTATTATCCCATCTACTAAGATCCAACTTGGTAACCTTGAAAGAAGCTCTGAAAAACCCCAATACGACATCCCCTCATTATCATCCCAATGCCCATTGTGCGTATCACTCTGAATGTCTTGGTCACGATACTAATAACCGTTAGGCCTTGAAGAACAAAATACAATACCTCATTGAAGCAAAAGAAATTGAGTTTGATGCGCTCGAAAAGCCAAATGTCATTTCTTCTCCTATGCCCAGACATGGTCACAATACCAATGCCATTGAAGAAGATTTGTTTGTTACCTCAGTTGACGAACTCATGACCCCACTTCCGACTATTAAGATAAACTTGTTGAAAGCCAGTGTGTTCTCGGGCTGTAATAAAGTTTTCCATCTCTGCTTATCCTCACCAACTGATTGTCCTTTGTTGAAAGTAGGCATTTAGCGCCTGATAGATAACAAAGAGATTTTTTTTGAGAAGACTCTTGTTCCACCCATTCCTGTTGAAGATGTTTCTATCATTACCATTTGCGCCAATTCTTCCATAGTCTCCACCAAAAGACCCGTTAGAATTACATCAGCTCCGAAAGCAACTCCTTTAATAATCACAATGCTTGGGCCAGTCCCATATGAATCAGACAAAACCGTGTCGTGGAATTATGGAGGGGACATTTACTACCATGGAATCACGCAAGAATGGCCGGTCGCCGAAGAGATATATTCCGAGAAAGAAGACTATGACATCAGTAATATTGTCGGAACTAGCAAAATTACCCGAAGCTGTAGGATCTTTTCTCCACAAATTGCTCCCCCAAAAGCAGTTTCTGGACCCGTAATTATCCTTGTGGCTGCTCCAAAGGCTGCTCCCATACCCATAATCATCTCTACAAGTACTCCTATTAACAAAGACATTAAAACCCCTGTTATCACTCCTACCAACACTCCCACTGCCGAGACTCGAGGAAAGAGTATTCAGGTGAAGCTTGTCCGGACGAAGGCCCAGTCATTGACTATCCTCGAAACATCCAAGAAAGAAATGGAGGAGATCCTAAAAATTATAAAGATGAGCGACTACAATGTAGTTGAACAATTGGGGCAAACTCCCTCTAAAATCTCCTTGCTGGCATTACTACTATGTTCTGAGGCGCATGCAAAAGCCTTGGTGAAGTTCTTAAAAACAGCCCATGTACCTCAAGAGACGTCTGATGATCAATTCCAAGACTGTGTGGCCAGCTTGATAGCGGATAATGGCCTAGGTTTTTCGGATGCTGATCTAACACCGGGGGAAGAAAGCATAATGAGGAACTTCATGTCTCTGTGGAATGTAGGGTCACAACTCTGGATCATGTCTTGGTGGACACAGGCTCATCTTTGAATGTATTACCTAAAAAAGCTCTTGATAGACTTGACTGCAAGGGACTGATACTAAAGCCAGGCAACATAGTAGTAAGGGCATTTGACGGCTCAGAGAGGATGGTGCACAGGGAAGTGGATATCCCTATAAAAGTTGGAACCCAAACTTTCAATTCAACCTTTTATGTAATGGACATTCGCCCTTCATACTCATGTTTGCTAGGACGACCATGGATCTATAATGCTAGCGCTGTTACCTCTACATTGCACTAGATGCTGAAGTATCTGGTTCAAGGGAATATTATCATCGTCCATGGAGAGGAAGAATACATGATTAGCCACCTCAATTCCTTCAGGTATGTGGAATTAGATGGCGAATTCATTGAAACTCCATTTCAACACTTTGAAGAAGTCCCCTAAGAGGTGGCAGTGACCAATACTGTGACTCAGATTCCCAAGATTACAAGACCTCCACTTCGGATGTCATCTCTGAAGGATGCCAAAGCAGTGGTA
Source organism: Vicia faba (assembly GCA_948472305.1). NCBI lineage: Eukaryota > Viridiplantae > Streptophyta > Magnoliopsida > Fabales > Fabaceae > Vicia > Vicia faba. Next base: position 889,713,629 of record OX451735.1, read on the forward strand.
GAGGAAGGTGGATGCACTATCTGGGGGAAACTTCCAGATATCCCATATAAGTCTGACAAGTTTGTCCTAGGTTTCACTTCAAATGCTCAAAAGGTTGTACACCATGCCCGTGCTGGAAGACCACCCCTGAAGATCAGCAACCGTGAGGTCAACATGGTAGAAGATAGTGAAGATGATTGCAACCTAGAGGATTAGATCTTTCCGACTGTCAATGGAGGGCTCAGCAATTGAGAGGCTAGAGACTTTTTCCCAATCACTTTTATCCCACAGTAATTTATCTTTACATTTTGTTGGATCTGTAATATTGAAACAATTCACACTCTTAAAACCTTGTGTCTTACCCGAGGCACAATGGTCCATTTGTAAGGGTTATTATTTCATCTTCATATGACATCAATGAATCATGGACGTTTTCGCATACAAAATTTTGTGCTCATTGTTTTTCTTTTACATTTTATTTTATTTTAAAGATAGTTATACCCTTACACACACCCACACTCACAATGCAGGTATACATCCATTCTGGATCTCATGGGAAACGATACTGCTATGGCCTTTTGTGACTCTGAGAATATAATCTACCAAGCTGGAGACGAAGGTGAGGAAGATTGTGAAGTACCAGGGGAACTTGCCAGACTGCTACAACAAGAGGAGAGAACCATTCAGCCTCACGAGGAGCCTGTGGATACAATCAACCTGGGTACTGAAGAGGATAAAAAAGAGGTTAAGGTGGGTGCCAATCTGGAACCCAGCGTCAAGGAGCATCTGATTCAGTTGTTACACGATTATGTTGAAGTTTTTGCCTGGTCATATAAAGACATGTCGGGACTTGATGCAGATATCGTGGTACATCGTCTTCCTACAAGAGAAGATTGTCAACCAATAAAGCAAAAGGTTCGCCGCATGAAGCCTGATATGTCTGAAAAGATTAAAGCAGAAGTCATGAAGCAATTCAACGCTGGATTCTTAGATGTCACTTCTTACCCTCAATGGGTTGCCAACATTGTTCCCGTACCCAAAAAATACGGTAAAGTGTGAATGTGTGTGGGCTACAGTTATTTGAATAGGACAAGCCCTAAAGATGATTTTCCACTTCTCCACATTGATATCCTAGTTGACAATACGGCACAAAGTGTTTCCCTTCATGGACGGATTCTCAGGTTACTACCAAATCAAAATGGTGCTTGAGGACATGGAGAAAACAACATTTGTCACACAGTGGGGCACATTCTGCTACAAGGTGATGCAATTCGGATTGAAGAATGCTGGGGCAACCTATCAATGCGCCATGGTAGCTTTATTTCATGACATGATACATCACGAAATAGAGGTTTACGTAGATGATATGATATCCAGATCACAAACAGAAGAAGAGCACCTTGATCACTTACAAAAGTTGTTTGAGAGATTAAAGAAGTACAAGCTAAGGTTGAATCCTAACAAATGCACATTTGGGGTACGGTCTGGTAAACTCCTAGGCTTTATCGTCAGTAACAAAGGTATCGAGGTCGATTCTGCCAAAGTCAAAGCAATACAAGAAATGCCTGCTCCTCGTACTGAAAAGGAAGTCAGAGGATTCTTGGGACGTTTGAACTATATTTCCAGATTCATTTCTCACCTGACAGCTACTTGTGAGCCAATCTTCAAACTCTTGAAGAAAGATCATGTAGTCAAATGGAATGATGAATGCCAAGTTTCTTTTGACAAAATCAAAGAATACTTAAAAGAGCCTCTTGTGTTGATGCCACCAGTCGAGGGAAGATCGTTGATCATGTATCTGACTGTTTTAGAAAATTCAATGGGGTGTGTATTAGGACAGCATGACGAGTCTGGCCGAAAAGAGCACGTTATTTACTACCTGAGCAAAAATTTTACCGATTGTGAAACCAGATATTCACTACTCGAGAAAACTTGCTGCGCTCTGGCATGGGCTGCTCGCCAGCTAAGATAGTATATGATGACTCATACTACCTTGTTGATATCTAAAATGGATCCGATGAAATACATTTTCGAGAAGCCTGCTCTTTCGGGGAGAATAACGAGATGGAAGATGATCCTGACAGAATATGACATACAGTATACTACCCAGAAAGCTATAAAGGGCAGTGTACTAGCTGATCACCTTGCTCACCAAGCTGTGGAAGACTACCAGTCCATGAAGTTTGAGTTCCCGGATGAAGACATCATGACATTAGACAACTGTGAAGAAATTAGGCCATATGACGGACCTGAACAAGGATCCCGATGGACCCTGTTCTTTGATGGAGCCTTTAATGCACTCAACAATGGTATTGGTGTTGTACTCATATCTCCGGAAGGGTGTCATACTCTCTTTACTTCCAGACTCTACTTCAATTGTACAAACAACATGGCGGAATACGAAGCATGCATCTTTGGTCTCAAAGCTGCCATAGACTTAGGGATGAAATCCTTGGATGTATTTGTAGATTCAGCTTTGGTCCTCAGTCAGATCAAAGGGGAATGGGACACCAAACACCCTAACCTTATCCCTTACAAAGAACATGTTTTGACATTACTACCACATTTTGAGAAGATTACCTTCGAGCATTTCCCCGAGAAGAAAATCAGCTAGCAGACGCTCTAGCCATAATGTCATCTATGTTTAAACTTAATTGGGATAACAAGGCTCCCAAGATCACCATCGAACGAATGAATGAACCAGCACACTGTCACGAGATTGATACTGAAGAAGTAGTGGACCAGCCTTGGTTTCACGAAGTCAAGAGGTATCTCGAGGCTCAAGAATATCCAGGAGGGGCTTCAATCAATGATAAGAAGTTTTTAAGGAGATTCTCTACTAAATTCTTACTTAGTAATGGCATCTTGTACAAACGCAATCATGACTCTGTATTGCTTCGGTGCATAGATAAGGTTGAAGCTGAAAGAATCATGGCTGAATTGCACGAAGGAACTTTTGGTACCCATTCCAATGGGCATACGATGGCAAAGAAAATCCTACGGGCAGGCTATTACTGGTCTACCATGGAAGCAAATTGCTATCAACACTCTCGAACCTACCATGAGTGTCAAATTTATGCTGACAAAGTGCATGTACCTCTGGTTCCTCTGAATATCTTGACGGCTCCTTGGCCCTTTGCTATATGGGGGATTGATATGATTGGAGAAATCAAGCCGACAGCCTCCAATGGACACCTCTTCATCCTAGTGGCCATTGACTATTTTACAAAGTGGGTTGAAGCAGCCTTCTTCGCCTCCATTACCAAGAATGTTGTTGCCCGTTTCATCAAGCAAAACCTCATTTTCCGGTACGGTATCCCGGAAAGGATCATCACTGAAAATGGTACAAATCTCAACAACACTATGATCACCGCATTGTGCGAACAATTCAAGATTCAGCATCACAATTCTTCTCCCTATCGGCCAAAGATGAATGGCATTGTCGAAGCTGCAAATAAGAACATTAAAAAGATCATACAGAAAATGACAGTCACATACAAAGAGTGGCATGAGATGCTACCATTCGCTCTCCACGGGTATCGTACCACAGCTCGCACATCAATCGGGGCAACACCCTATTCTTTGGTATACGGCATGGAAGTTGTCTTGCCTATCGAGGTTCAGATCCCCTCTCTGAGGATTATGAAGGATGCAGGGTTGAACAAAGACGATTAGATCTAGACTCGACTTGATCAGCTGAACTTGATTGATGAAAAGAGACTTACTGTTGTTTACCATGGTCAAATGTATCAAAAATGAATGATCAAGGCTTTCAGCAAGAAAGTCAGGCGCCAAGTGTATCAAGTCGGAGATCTAGTGATCAAACATATCATCTTGCCACAAAGTGATCCCAGGGGAAAATTGACTCCTACCTATGAAGGACCATTTATAATCAAAAACATATTCTCTCGTGGGGCAATGATCTTGACCACCATGGATGGTGACGACCTGCCAAACCCTGTGAACACGGACATAGTCAAAAGATACTACGCATAAGAGACCCGCTAGGTTGACACACCTAGGAAAAATAAGGGCATCCTAGCGAACCAGAAAAAGGTTCGGGCAAAAGTTAGGTATAAAACCAAAAAAAATTTGTACACCCGGCAAGTTGAAAACCCGAAAGGGCGAATTAGGCAAAAAAGGGTTTCCCTGTGGACTGAAAACCCGAAAGGGCTGTCCAGGTAAAAGTTAGGGAATTAAAGAGTATGACTATGTCCCGTCGGATCACTTTACAAACAACCTTGGCTTCCACTGACAAACTCAGAGGTTCTGATCAATTCAGTCATCTTCGGACAAGGCAACAAATAGACAAGATGCTCAGAGATACGAAGGCTATAGCAGAATGGAAACCCCGTGGGATTATTACACATAGCTATTTTTCTTTGTATAAAAAATTTTCCTTTTTTATGACAGCATTCTCTTACTAGAATTTTTGTCCCCTTGTACAAAAATACTTATTCAAAGTCAATACAAGATATCCCTTTGAAAGTGCAAAAACTATTTGTCTTTTCTATACGCTTGTTTTGTTTATAAAAACGTCCAATGATTAATTGTTGAGCATATGCATTTGAACATAATTACTGTTTACAAATAAACAAAATGAAAAGAGGCAATTACTGATAGGTTGAAAGGATAGGAAAAATATATCTAAGCTATTCCATAAGTAATCCCCTACAGTATGTCGTTTAAATCCCCAGCAGATCAAAGTTTCAAATTATTGATCCCCAGTGGAAGTCGTCAAAATTCTCAGGATTCCCCAATAAGATTTTACAAACAGTACATGGAATTGCCTTTACAACAAAGTTTATTTCTCTTGTCGGAAATTCACCAATACTTCAAGACATGAAGACTTACATATCCTCAGCAACATTCAGGGATTTATTTTCCTCAATCTAACAGCAGTGCAGCAGATTAGATCACATACGCATACATCACATCCATATATCATAAACATTGATAAAAGCATATGTTCTATTACACCATGCATTTCATACAACATGACTTTTCATTTTAGCTAAGCTTTTACCCTTTTCAGGATAAGATTAAAAGCTACCATTAACAATGTTCAGAGCTTTCAGATACGCTCAAGATACGGATGTCATTCTGATACTCATTTAGATTTCAAATTCAGATACAGTACAGTACGCTCCAGACACATGTGCCATTTTGATACTCATTTAGATTTCAAATTCAGATACAGTACATATACGCTTCAGACAAGGATGCCATTCTGATACTCATTCAGAATCAACTTTCAGATGCAGTATAGATACACTCCATACATGGATGCCATTCTGATACTCATTCAGATTTCAAATTCACATACATTACAGATACGCTCCAGACACGGGTGCCATTCCGATACTCATTCAGAGTCAACTTTCAAATACCGTTCAGATACGCTCCAAACACGGACGCCATTCTGATACTTATTCTTCCAACTTACAAATTACAACACAAACAATCACCTTTGGATGACATCTTTAAGCCCATCTCCCACAGCTTTCTATCACCTCTCCAAATGGCATCTTTAAGCATATTCCCTCTATCATCGCATCGTCGAGTGTAAATTTCTGGGCACTCTAGTGTCCAATCATCTTCCACCTTCGAGTCACGAATGGCAAAACTCGCCAATCTAACTCTTCAGGTTTAAGAAGATTGAACAGGGGCAGCTGTTGTACCCCAAAATTTTCCCTCTCACTTATCATGAACTTTCTCACAAAATTTCTTTGACTCAAGACTGGATTAGGGTTTTACCAGCTCAAGACATCTCCTCATGCATTGATGACCAAAATTAGGGTTTGAGTTTGCACAAGGATATTTGGACTATCAATGCTTCATATGAATTTCAAGGATCATTAGGGATCTCCAATATTACTCATGTCAAGTTTCAAGCCTTGAATCACATTTTTTATCAGTCAATTGGACAGTTGACCTAAAAATCAACTGTATTGGAAAAAAGTAAACCATGGTCAATTTACAGTCAAACTTCATAATTTTTTATCCACATCAACATCTTAGGCTCATATGTATCATCTGATCAAGTTTGGACCATAATTCCTCAAGAAATTTGATAAAATCATCAAAAGGGCAAAATGGTCAAAATTAGGGTTTTGACTGAGAAAGGGTAATTTTTGATTTTTGACCTAGCAAATGACCAATTGGTTTGAAGTATGATTTCAAGAGTTAAATCAAATCATTTTGACCTAATGACATGGCTCAAAACATTACAAATACATTGGATTGACAGATGATTTTTTCAGTCAACTGATCAAAAGTCAACTGTATACTGAAAAGTCAAACTTTGACTTTTTGGTCAAAATCAAGTGCCAAAGATCATAATTCATTAAAGCATGTCAAAATGTGAAACTTGTTCATCAAGAAATCTACATGAAATTTGTATATCTCCATGAAATCTACAACTTTGCTTCACACAATTTCTCCTAAAAATGCTTGGATCTCAAGATATAATTTTGTGAATACATGCTCATGAACTAAAATAACTTAGTGAAATTTTACCCTAGTTAGGCAGATTTTTGACCTAACTTCATGTAAATTTTTCACATAGTTCCAAGGGGAATATTTTAAATCAATTCAAAGATGAGTTGTATATCACATTGCAAGCTTTCCAAAATGTCCAAGAACTCCTTGAGATCATTCTTGAGTAGGGAGAATCGAAGAGATAAAGTTAGCAATTTATCACTTTGATTTCAAGCCATTTCATGATGAACAAAAATTCAAATCCAAGCCTAGGCTGCATAATATCTGCTTTGCAGGCCTCAAACTTGTTTCTCAGTCCATACGTAAATGTTTTCACAGCTGATAGAGCTTTAATCCAAGCATTAGAGCCTTTATCCAAGCTATAATTCCATTTATGGCACAAAGGTGCCATTTCCATTTTGATAAAACACAACTTTTTCCTTTGTCAAATTCTTGAGCCTTTCAATTGTTTTCTATGCACACAAGCAAAGTAAAAACCAAAAGCAACTTGTATAAGGCCTCTGCAAAACCATACCATGCTTGTACAATACTTAGGGACTTATCTCCTCACTTTTCTTCAAGAGCATGTAATAGAGCCAAAAGGCTATAACTCAAAAACCTAGAGTGGAGTTGATGTCTAACCTTTTCCATACTTATACACAAGTGTATTGCAACATTAGACACAAATGCTAAGACTCAGAAACACCCTCAAACACTTTGTCAATGAAAATCTGCTATAGCTTGGCAGTTTTGAACCTTACTCAGCCATTTCCAAATGCACTCGTGCGAATTGAGTTCTAATCATCCAAACACTTAATATACATCACACCTAAGTGATCCAGACCCCTGTTCCCTCATTGTAACTCCTCCTCCACCATCTACCATTTTCACATATCAAGCTTGTAGGTTGACTTGAGTAGCGAGATTCAGGGACTTTCAAGATAAAGTAAGGATTGGAATATACTCAGGGAGATCCATGCAAGCTAAGCAGATCCTCAGGCCTTCTTAAAACTTGCTCAAGCTCCATTCACGATCCCAGCTGAAAGAGGTAAAAACTCAAACTTCTATCTCTTCATACAAGCATCATTTGGTCCTGATTTGTGAAAACAAAATGTAGATATCCTTGCACTAAAGCTAAAATTAGGGTTCAAATTAGGGAAAGTAAAATGAGCTTTGATCTTTGACTTTTAGTTTACATAAATTATATGGTTGAACTCGTGGGAAGAAACACCATAACTTTCATGTTTGGACTTTCCATTTTTATGGAGAAACGAGAGAGATACAGGTGGTCCGTCCATGGCTCAAGGTTGAAGATGAAGTTGCCTTCAGGAGGCGTTTTCTAATATATATTTGTTCTTTTATTTATATAAACGGATGTACAGCCAAACCAGTGGTAAGGCAGCATCAAAAATGCTAGAGGTCATGGGTTCGAGCCTCAGCGTGCTGCCTTTTGCAATTTTCTCATTTTTTTTCCATTTTTTGTTGTTTTGCAGCATAGGCCTCTGTTTTATGGGCTTTGTGTTTTTTTTCTAACCTCCTGCACCCTATTTGTTTATGACACCCCTGGCCCATTTAGTTTTATATATTTATTTTACTTTCATTTTATTTTATTAAATATATATTTTCTTAATATTAAAAATCAGAAAAAAAAATATAAATGATAAATTTATATTTTGGTTTATTTTATTTTATTTTATTTTTCTCACATTAAATATTTTTATTTAGTTATATATTATCTATTTTATTAAACAAACTTTGTAAATTAAATTATAACTAGTTAAATATTTATTTTTTCTCTACACCCATTTTTTCTCTACACCCATTAAACATTTTTATTTTAATATAAAAAGACCAAAATATCTCATAATACCATATATTATTTTCAAGATAAAAATACAAAAAATACTTACTTTTTCTTAAAGAAATTTATTTTCTTTTAATCAAATTGAATTAGGGTTTATTCAAAATCTTTTCTAAAATAATTTCTTTTCTTAATTAATTTGAGTTAATCTTGATTTATTTATTAGGTTTAGGTTAAAACCTTTTTCACATAAAAAAACCAAACAAAAATCTTCTTTTGCATTTACATATCTTTGCATATTTAATTTACCTTGTATACTATTTATTCCAGTTATTTGTACATATTCAATTTGGTTGTAATAGATTAATTAGGTTTATATAATTGCAATCCCCATTCATAAATTGTATACCCCCTCCCACAAGTGTTGTAATAGCGTAGTAATTTTTAATTTCGCAATTTATCGCTTTTACATAACATGCTAGTAATTAGGGTTTGTATGGCAAGATAAAATCAATCAAATAGAAAACCCTAATTCAAGACAAAATCAAGCATGAAAATGACACACTTGCACATAAAACACCCCTAGGGTTACTGCACTTGGTTGCCTTATACAAAAAATGGTCATATTACGCATGTAAAGTATCTTAGCAAAAACAAACAAATACAAGATCATAGTCCCTCGATGACGCTATTCAAAGTTGCCTTACAAAATTATCTTAGTCCCTCAAAAATGCTAAGATACCTTACAACATTTCTAATCATGGCTATACGATGACCCATGCCCATCCCACTTACATCCAAAGATAGGGTTGCTTACCAAATCAATGGTAAGACAATAATATCAAAGGAAAAGAAAATCAACAAGAAAGACATTTGAGTACGTAGATTACTTTTAGTTACTTGCTCCTTTTCAAAACAAACATCCTTGCTATTTTCAAAACAAACACATACATATTTCCAAACATCTTACAAACATTGAAAACATTTTCAAAAAGATCAACATCTTTGTATACATTCTTACGAACGAGAATCATTACAAAGATTGCCTAAACAATGGCCTCTTTTACAAAATACTTTCAAAACCACACAAAGTACAATTTCAAACAAAAGCAAGTGATCTAGCAACTAACTAAGAGGCCATGGAAAACCATGGATGAAAAGGGTGCTAATACCTTCCCTTTTCATAATCTACCCCCCGAACTCAAGAAACAATCTCAAAGGTATTTCCTGTGCTTTTTCACCTTTCCTTTTGGATAAAAGAAAAGTCGGTGGTGACTCTTGCTAACTACAACATTTGCGATAAAACACAAAACAGTCAAGTCAGTTCTCCCACCGTATCACACATACCGACATATAAGGTTATGTCTGATGAATCGGGCCACAGCATTTTTGGTAACAGAAGCAAATGAGGCTGCCTTGGCCAATTTTGTGAACTAATCAATGGCAACCAGGATGAAGCAGTGCCCATTAGAAGTTGTAGGTCTAATGTCCCCAATTATATTGATACCCCACATTATGAATGGCCAGGGAGAAGTCAAGACATTTAGAGGAGCTGGAGGCACATGTACTTTATCAGCATAGATCTGGAATTTGTGACAAGTTCGTGAATGCTGATAATAGTCTGCTTCCATAGTGGACCAATAGTATCCTTCCCGTAGGATCTTTTTAGCCATTTTATGCCCACTAGAATGGGTGCCAAAGGTACCTTCATATAAATCTTCCATAATATTTTATGTTTCACTCTTGTCTACACACTGAAGCAACATAGAATCGTGATTGCACTTATAGAGGATTCCGTTACTGAGGAAAAACTTGGCAGAGAACCTTCTTAGGAACTTCTTGTCATTGACTAAAGCTCCTTCGGAATAATCTTGGGCTTCAAGGTATCTTTTTACTTCATGGAACCAAGGTTTGTCCACTTCTTCTTCAGTATCAACCTCGTAATAGTATGTTGGTTCATCCATTCTCTCAATAGTGATCTGAGGAGCTTCATTATCCCACCTGACCTTGAACATGGATGACATAGTAGCTAACACGCCCGCTAGTTGATTTTCCTCTTGTGGAAAATGCTCAAAGGTAACTTCTTCAAAGTATGTAATCAGTGTCAACACATGCTCTCTGTAAGGGATGAGATTAAGATGCTTCATGTCCCATTATCCCTTGATTTGACAGATTACTAGGGCCGAGTCTCCAAATACACTCAAGAATTTGATCCTCAAGTCGATAGCAGCTTTGAGACCCATAATGCATGCTTCATATTCAACCATATTGTTGGTATAATTGAAACATAGCCTGGAGGTGAAAGGAGTATGACAGCCTTCGGGAGATATGATCATAGCACCGATGCCATTGCCAAGAGCGTTGGAAGCTCCGTCAAAAACCATAGTCCATTGGGATCCCTTTTCAGGTCCTTCAACCGGTACAGGTTCTTCACAATCAGTTACTAACATGATATTCTCATCCGGGAACTCATAATTCATGGATTGGTATTCGTCCACAGCCTGATGAGCCAAATGATCAGCTAATACGCTCCCCTTGATTGCTTTCTGGGTTGTGTACTGAATGTCGTATTCTGTCAGGATCATTTTCCATCTTGCTATTCTTCCGGAGAGAGCGGGCTTTTCAAAGATGTATTTAATAGGATCCATTTTAGATATGAATAAGGTAGTGTGAGTCAACATATATTATCTTAGTCGGCGAGCAGCCCATGCCAAAGCGTAACAAGTTTTCTTGAGAAGTGAGTATCTTATTTCACAGTCGATAAACTTTTTGCTAAAGTAGTATATTGCATGCTCTTTTCGACAAGACTCGTCATGCTGCCAAAGCACACACCCCATTGAATTCTCTAATACTATTAAGTACATGATCATAGGTCTTCCTTCAATCGACGACATCAATATTGGAGGCTCTTGAAGATATTCCTTGATTTTTTCAAAGGCGTTCTGGTAATCGTCATTCCACTTTACTGCTTTATCTTTCTTCAGTAATTTGAAGATTGGCTCACAAGTAGCGTTTAGATGGGAAATGAATCTGGAAATTTAGTTTAGACGCCCCAAGAATCCCCTAACTTCCTTCTCGGTGCGAGGAGTTGGCATTTCTTGTATAGCTTTAACCTTTGCAGGGTCTACTTTAATACCTTTTCCGCTGACGACGAAGCCTAAGAACTTGCCGGATCTTACTCCAAAGGTGCACTTATTTAGGTTCAACCTCAGTTTGTATTTCTTCAGCCTTTCAAACAGCTTATGCAGGTGGTCAAGGTGCTCCTCTTCAGTCTAAGACCTGACTATCATATCATCAACATAGACCTCTATCTCGTGATGGATCATATCATGAAACAAAGCTACCATGGCACGCTGATAGGTTTCCCCGGCGTTCTTTAACCCAAATGGCATAACTTTGTAGCAGAAAGTGCCCCATTGTGTGACGAAGGTTGTTTTCTCCATGTCCTTAGGTGCCATTTTGATCTGATTGTACCCGGAGAAACCATCCATGAAGGAGAATACCTTATGTTGCACGGTGTTGCCAACTAGAACATCAATATGGGGAAGCGGAAAGTCATCCTTAGGGATTGCTCTATTCAGGTCTTTGTAATCCACACACATATGTACCTTACCATCCTTCTTAGGTACCAGAACAACATTAGCAACCCACTGTAGATAGGAAGTAACAACTAGGAAACCAGCGTTGAACTATTTCATGAATTCATCCTTGATCTTTTTTGACATCTCTAGCCATATACGACGAACCTTCTATTTCACTAGATGGTAATCTTCTTTGGTTGGCAGACGATTGACCATGATATCAGTGTCGAGTCCTGGCATGTCTTTGTATGACCAGGAAAAGACCTCAACATAGTTATGTAGCATCTGAATTAACCGCTCCTTGACACTATGCTCCAGATTGGCACCTATCTTGACTTCCTTCTTATCCTTTTCAGTACCCAATTTTACTGTCTCAACTGGCTCTTCAAGGGGCTAAATTTCCCTTTCTTCCTATTGTAACAGTCTGGCTAGTTCTTCGGGTACTTCACAATCTTTCTCACCTTCGTCCTCGGCTTGGTAGATCGGATTTTCAATGTCATAATTGGAAATATCAGAACCGTTACCAATGGGATCCATAGTGGATGTGGATCTGCAGTTTGATATGTGGGTGTGTGCAAGAGAGCATAGCTATTTTGATAAAGTAAAAGGTAGAAAAGAAAAATAAAGAGCGTAAAAATTGTATGCAAAACATCCAATGATTTATTAATGACATATTAAAATGAATTATTAACCCTCACAAATAAACCATTGTGCTTCGGGTAAAGCACAAGGCTTTAGAGTTTCAATTGTTTAAATATTACATATCCTAAAGAAAAACAAAAGACAATTACTATTGAATAAAAGTAATAGAAACAAAATCTTTGGCCTCCCAATTGTTGAGTCCACCGCTGATAGTTGGGAAGATCCACTTGTCTACATCATAGTCACTGTCATCCTCTTCTGTAGCTGAAACAACACCAATAGCACTGACTCCCGGTTCATGATTGGGCATTGGTGCATGTTGTACCCCAAAATTTTCCCTCATTTATCAAGGTATTTTACATAAATATCTTTGATGACTCAAGCTTTTTCAAAGTACTGACTAGGTCAAGATGTCTCCTCACACTGATGCTTCAAATTAGGGTTTGAGTTCGTGCAAAGACAGTTGGACTCCTAATATTCTCAAATGACTTTCAGGGATCATCCTGGACCCTCAGGATTGCTTCTATCAAGTTTCAAGTCTCGGATTATAATTTTCCAAGAAAGACATTCACAAGGGCAAAATGGTCAAATGCACACTAAAAAGTCAAACTTTGACTTTTTGATCAAAATCAAGTTTCAAAAATCACATTTCATCAAGACATGAAGTTGGTTCATCAAGAAATCAAAACTTAAAGATTACTTTGAAAAGTAAAATTTCTAACATGATAATTTCATAACTTTGGGCCAGATTTTCATCATGATGCAAGATGATTCAATCAGAACCTCTGACATGAAAGTTATACATCTCAATGAGATCTAAAACATTGCAGAGTAGAAATTCTTCTAGAAAGGATGGGATTTCAAGTTACAAATCCATGAAGACATCCTTGAAGCTAAAACACTTAGTGAATTCTGAGCATTTTTAAGTCGGAATTTGGACAGAACTACTGGGCCAGTTTCCACACAAGTACAATTAGAATTTTCAAAAGTGATTCATAAAATGACCCTTCAATCAGAACATGACCCTTCGATCAGAACATATAGAAGCTCTACTTTTCAATCATAACAAGAGCCTTTGATCAGAACATGACCCTTCGATCAAAACATATAGAAGCTCTACTCTTCGATCTGAACACGACCCTTTGAATTTCATTCTTCAACATATGAAAGTTGTTTTCTTCGATTAAAACATGACCCTTCAAGTCACATTCTTCAGCATATGGAGATTATGTTCTAATCTTCAATTAAAACATGACCCTTCAATCAGAACATCACCAAGCCCCAAAACCTCGTTTTGAACAGTCTGATGTACTACTATGACACAGTCCTGCATCCAGCTGCCACAACACTCCAAAATTATTGTTGACCCAATCCACGCCTGCATTTTCTCAAACCACATATTTGCACGAAATTAACACATAAAAGCTGCATTTAAAAAGCAATGAAACAGTATGCCAAAATGGTTCAAATCCCATTTGTTTTCCCCCCAAAACCACAGCAAACTTATCTATAAATAAATTGTTCCACCACACATCTAAGGGGATGGCTTTTGAGGAGAGAGTTATTGAAGACAAAAAGAGAGAAAAGAAAACATTCAAACACTCTTAAACCCAGAATTCTCAAAAACAATACTCTTGTTCTTCCCTTCGAATCAAAGAACATAAACATTTCTATTCCGTTTCTTACTAACCCCAGAACATTCAAAGGCAGCAGCTCAAGTCCCAAACACACACTTCAAATTCAAGTAAAGTCATCCTGACTTTGAACTTTTCAATCAGAACATCATAAAAAATGTAGATATCATAGTGTTGAGAATGTACATATCATTGCCTAAGTAGAAAAATTGTCTATCAGAACTTCTTGAAGAAAACTAGGCTCAGAATTAGGACTAAAACTTCTAGGTTTTTCTCACTGTTATAACACAGCAAAAAGAACTTCTAGGTTCTTCTCACTGTTGTAACACAACACACAGAACTTCTAGGTTTTTCTTACTGTTGTAACACAGCACACATAACTTCTAGGTTTTTCTCACAGTTGTAACACAGCACACAGAACTTCTAGGTCTTTCTCACTGTTGTAACACAACACACAGAACTTCTAGGTCTTTCTCACTGTTGTAACACATCACACAGAACTTCTAGGTTTTCTTCACTTTTTAACACCCAGAACTTCAGCGTGCAGCAACCCAGAACTTCTGATTTCCTCTAATGTTTCTTTCTGAACTACAACGTGCCTAGCATCAGAACTTCTGGTCCCTCTAATTTTTGTTTTCAGCAACATGTTGATCCTATTTTCATTATTTTTCCTTTTCTTTCTTATTTTTATTATTTTTAGCATTAATACTATTTTTATTAATATAAAATATACATAAAAAAATATGTTCTTTTTATTAACTAATTATTTTTCTTTTAATTTAATAAGACCAAAGAACCCTTTTTTTTAAACAAATCCTTTCCTTTTTTTTGTATTGTACAATTAAATACGGTTGTAATAGATAATTAGGATTTAAATTCTTGCAATCCCTACTTGTAAATATGTATCCCCATCCCTGAAATGATGTATTAGCTTAGGATTTATTTTCCGCATTTTTATTTCTTTTATATATTGTCGGAAATTAGGGTGTATGGCAAGATAAAAACAACGAGTAGATAACCAAAAGTTCCAAAGACAAAATGCATGCAATCAAACACACTAATCACACACATACACCCCTGGGGTAATTCCACTTGTTGCCTCAGAAGAATAGTCATGTCCCTCGAATATGGGCGTTTTAGTAAAGACCCTCGATAAAAGATTGTAGTCCCTCGATGACTCTTAATGTTGCCTTCGATAAACGATCTAGTCCCTAAACAATATTGCTAAAATGTCCCATAGGTTGCCTTCTATGACTATACAAACGTCCCACACCCGTCCCTTCACATCCAATGATGGGGCTTCTTACCAAAACAATGGTAAGATAGCAACATCTAAAGGAGGAGGAAAAGAACATTTAAGACCTTTTGAGTAGGTAGGTTGCTCCTAGTTGCTCGCTTGCTCACAACAAAAATATTTTATACACCAACACTTTCATTTTGAAACATTTTCAAAAGACAAACACTTTGTACACATTCCTATAGAAACGAGAACCATTACAAAGACACCTTTTCAAAATCACTTTCAAAAACACATTCCACAAACACTTCTTTGAACTATTTTCCAAAAAACACTTTGTACGCGTTCTTATAGAAACTAGAACCATTACAAAGAGGTTTTCAAAATACTTTCAAAACCCACATCACAAGCACATTTTTCAAACAAAAAATAACTGATCTAGCTAGCAACTAAGAGCCCGTAGATAACTACGGATGAAAAGGGTGCTAACACCTTCCCTTTTCATAAACTACCCCCAGAACTCAAGAAATAATCTGAAAAGGTCTTTCCTTTTCTTTTCAACCTTTCATTTTGGATAAAGTAAAAGTCAGTGGAGACTCTTTCTATCCGCAACAATTATGATCAATGCAAAACACCCAAGTCAGTTATCCCACTGTGTTATAAAACTGGGGACTCTGCCGGGGAATCTTTTAAAAGTGGGGTTACCTTAGGGCTAGATCACCTTTACTTGCTTTTCATGGTTTGACTTGCTTACTTTACCTTTTGGGTCCTTGCTTGGGTTATTGTTAAAGATCCTACAACCGGATCTGGAGCACCTTTTTAGGTAAGTAGCAATAATTTGTGGAAGTTGTGCGGGGTATACCGACATGGTCAAAGCAATAGCTACGTTAGCATGATACTTCAGCTTGTACTAATGTTATTTGAGTCAGTAAAGGATAACATTGTGCTTCCTTAATGTCATTAAGCGCTAACTGACCTTTAGAACCTTTAATTGACTCATCATTAGCCATTAGGAAGTAGTGAGATAGCCAGCTTTGGTTTTGACCAAAGATTGGTTGATACTCGATACTCCACTCATTGAGATTTGACTCCCGAGTGTTTGGTGACAAGTCAGTTGTCGATCAGAACAGAGCTTGTGGGAAAGATCAGTGATATTGAGATCCCTTATAACTCGATTACTATTACTAAGATGGGTTGAGTCAACTAAACTTCAAGAGGGTACTTACCTACAAACTCTATGCAAGCCTAAACCTAAGGATTTGTCTGCTTTGTGTATATATGACTATTTGTACATAACAACTTGCTTGCTTTGCATACTTGTACATAACATCATGACATCATACCATAGCATTTTCAATAATCATTTCAAGGATCTCAAGGGCCTTTGATGCAGGGTCCTGTTGAACCAGACGCATATCAAGGGGCAAGAGGATTTATTTTCCTCTAACCAAATGCTGTCAAGACCAAAGCATTGTAACCTGAGTCAAGGGCTACGACCCACTTGACATGGTGAGCTTAATTCTCGTGGAAGGACATCCACCAATACGAATTTCTCCAATCAAGTTGTAAGTAATTTCTAATATCTTCTTGGGCTTACCCCGCGAGATCCTTGAAAACATGCATCCACGTATCATACATCATATCATGACAGGTTTCTCCCATACAGCTCTCCTTATCTTCCCACTGTTTATTTCAGTAAGATGGATTTGGAACAAACGAAGAAGGATCTCCAAGCACAAAATGCCCAATTCCAACAAATGTTCATGGCTATGGCTAAGGGGAAAGAAGACTTGAAGACTCTTTTTCTCAAAGACAAGAAGAAAAAGTTGAAAAAGTCAGTAGGCATCCTGAACTTAGGAAGGAGACTTAGAGGAACAGTCCATAGAACTCTAGATCTCTCAACTCCGTCAACCAAAAGGGAAAATCAGACAAAAGAAGGAGATAACAGTCTGGGGATTGTTGAAGATGAAGTTGACTTCTCTGAGGAACAATATCCTCCTGTTGATGATAAATACAAACATTTAAAGGATCGCCTCAATGCTATGGAGATTCAGCAGATACCTGGCTTGGACTTTGAAGAGTTAGGTTTGGTTTCCGGAGTGATCATCCCACCAAAGTTCAAAATCCCTACCTTTGCTAAGTATGATGCGGTCTCTTATCCTAAAATGCATCAGAGGTCATATGTCCGTAAGATTCAGCCTCACACTGCTGACCGAAAGCTATGGGTCCATGTCTTCCAAGAAAGTTTGGTTGGCACTCAGCTGGAGTGGTCCTATCAGTTAGAAAGAACCGACATTCACACCTAGGAAGACTTGGTTGCTACTTTCTACAAGCAGTACCAATACAGCACTGATCTTGCACCAACTCGTGTGCAATTGCAAAATATAACCATGTGTTCCAACGAGGGCTTCAAAGAGTACGCCCAAAAATGGAGAGACTTGACAGGCAGAGTGCAACCACCCTTAACTGATAGGGAGATGATTGACATCTTTATGGGAACTTTGACGAGACCTTTCTCCAAACACCTAATCGGAAGCTCCTTGGTCGGGTTCACCGAGCTAATACTGACTGGCGAAAGGGTCGAAGCTGGCATCAAAAGTGGAAAGATCCAAGGAGCTACATCCTATGACACTCAGAAAAAGCCATACAATGGGAAGAAAGAGTCCAATGTTTTTTAAGGCCAAAAGGGTCATAACAAGAGCCCCCACGACCAATATGTGGGGGCAGTCTTGATCTCCGGTCCTGTATCATAACGACAACAATAAAGGGGAAATTAGTAAATTCCGAATGAGCCGAAAAGAGAGTTTACCAACATCAACATGTAGTTGTCTCAAGCACTTCAACACTTGTTGAAGATGAATCTGATTATGTTGATAGGACCTCATCTAAACCCCAAAAATTCTTCTCCTAACTACACTCCTGATACAATATGTGCATATCATTCCGGAAGTCCTGGGTATGATACTAATGATTGTTGGGCGCTGAATTACAAGATTCAAACATGATTGATGCCAAGGAGATCGATTTTGACCCTCCAAAGACTCCCAACATGATCACCACTCCCATGCCAAATCATTGAGTGTTCCAGTTCATTTTGAATTTTCAATTGTAATCTCTTTTATTGTTCAAACACTTATCTATTAATGTTAAACTCTGTTTCATTAATGCATCACATGTGTTTGTCTTAAATTCATCCATTTGTTTTCATAATATTTTAAGTTGTGCTATCTTTACTAATATTAAACTCTTACTATAAGTTACAAGCCTTTAGAGAGAGGATGACGAAAACAACGCCATAATCTCATACAATATGCTTTTGGACAAACCTTGCTGACGATATACAGGAGTTCTTTCAATTCCTAAACACTTGAGTTATAAGGAAGATAATCCCTAGTCAACCCCTTCGAGCCAAAGAAGTAGAAGTTTTCTTTTTTACACAAATTGAAACCTTTAATCAAAACCTTGGGCAGGGTAGTCTCTCAGTTAATTCAAACGCGCGTTCAGTCGCAAACTTTCACTTCGTGTACAACGAATGACATCAAAAACATTCCTCTAGAATCAAAAGACGGTGATGGTTCCCTACCAAATATGCAGTCATTATCTCTCAAGAGAAAATCCCACTAAGTCAAAACCTACAAAGGAGGCTTAAGAAAAACTGGGGCATCCCGCTGACTGTAATCTCAAAAACAAGAACAGTCAGGAAAAATCAGGTATAATAAATCAAAAAGAGGTCACTACAAATCCTCAACAAACACGAAAAACGTTGCAAAAATGACTGCCTTCCAACAAACTTAACTTGTCGGAACCATCACCAAAACGTTATTTCAGACTCAATTGGAATTCAAACGTACAATTAATTGAGTTTAGGACTGAAGAACATCACAAAGAACGAGCGGGTTCAAATACAATTTGAGCCTTATCCTTTGTTTCTTAAACCATGAACCTATACCATGATACAACCTTTAAAAGTCCTAATTGAAGCATGGGTTAGTTCGAAGCATATCGTTACAAAAGGTATTCTGACTCTTGTAAGGCTTACTCTAAATCCTGATTTAAATTCACATACTTGCAAAATTCTTTTATTTTCTAAAATGCATTTTAGAAACTTCAAGACAAGCATAAACTTTGCATTATTTTAAATATCGTTGTTTGCATATGGCTAATTGTTTGACAACAGAGAAATTCACACGATGAATATTCAGCAGACGAAAGCATTCTCAGTGAATAAAATCACTTCAAATGGGATGACACTTCCAACGACAAATCTCCTATTAATCAAGGGGGAATGACATGATCATTGTCTAGCACATCTGGGGCACTCAAGTCAAGATTCTAAGAAATCTCTCAAGAAGTGCTGAATAACCAGGGACAGATTTGCATCCGAGTCACTTGGAGCATTAAATATGAACTCCAACAAAGGGTTGTATACAGTCAAGCCAAAATGTTTCCTAGCAATACTACAAATATTTTCTATTAGGGTAAGTGAAAAATCCCCCACGAAGTCCTTTTCATAGGATGATCCCTAGAAAGAGTTTAAATCTATGAAGACTCTCCCTAACTGATTTGATCTCAAGAATCCTCGAAGAGTTCTGCCAAAAGAAAACACCTCTCCAACAGATTGATGACAAGGTTTATTTCCCCAACAAAACGACTAGATTCCCCCAACTTGAATTTACCTCTCAGACTATCACACATCAAGGGACCACAACTCCTCTTCCCCAGTAGACATTCCTAAAATCCCCAATAGCTCCCCAGTGGAGCAATGAACAATGAAGACTCCTGAGCTCCTTTCCTCAAGAAGGAATCAACACTCTCCACAGAGTTTTCTTTCTCAAGATCAACATTCCCCAACGAAGTTCTCCTCAAACAACAAAACAGGAATCCCCAGCGGAAACATTCTAAAAGATCAAAGTCTGGAAAGGTGTGCATACCTTTCATCCCCAACGGCCATCCGGATTTCAACTTCCCAAGGTTCCCCAACATCTGTTGAGAATTTATTTTCCAAGACAAAATTACACTCCGACAACATTGCATGCATCATATATACATACATGATAAATGCATACAGTACAATCTAATTTATTTTGAGAAACATCATTGTGCCATGCATTTCATACATCATGACATTGCATGCAGCTAACTCTTTACCTTTTCATGAAAGATCAAACAGCAGATAACTATCGTCAATAATCTCCCACAGTTCTAGATCAATACCTGTAACAAGACGGGACAACTATCCGTGGACGATTGATTAAAGATCAATACCTGAAACAAATCGGGGAAACTATCTACACCACCAAATGAAGTAACCCTACCCAGGTTCCTTCTCAGACATTTCCAGATGAAGTTTTACACGGACTCATCATGAAGTAACCCGACCCAGGTTCCTTCTTAGACATTTCCAGATGAAGTTTTACACTGACTCGTCATGAAGTAACCCTACCCAGGTTCCTTCTTATACATTTCCAGATGAAGTTTTACACTGACTCATCATGAAGTAACCCTACCCAGGTTCCTTCTCAGGTATTTCCATATGAAGTTTTAAACGGACTCATCATGAAGTAACCCTACCCAGGTTCCTTCTTAGACATTTCCAGATGAAGTTTTACATTGACTCATCATGAAGTAACCCTACCCAGGTTCCTTCTTAGACATTTCCAGATGCAGTTTTACCCGGACTCATCATGAAGCAACCCTACCCAGGTTCCTTCTTATTTCTAGATGTAGTTTTACACAGACTCATCATGAAGTAACCCTACCTAGGTTCCTTCTCAGACATTTCCAGATGCAGTTTTGCCTGGACTCATCATGAAGCAACCCTACCCAGGTTCCTTCTCATTTCCAGATACAGTCCTACACGGACTTGCCCTGAAGCAACCTTACCCAGGTTCCTTCTCTTAAAATTCTAGATGAAGTTTCACATGGATACATCCTGAAGCAGCCCTACCCAAGTTTCCTTCTCATATGTCTCCTAAAGCAGCCCTACACAGGCCCATCACAAATTAAAGAATATTCAAGACTTCTGCTAGGTTCAGTTTTAAATCGACCAAAGGTTTATTCTGATTCTTGTCCCCGTTGATGTCAAGCTTAGACTTTGTTTAATTTCTGTCAATAATCACCTGTAGATGGCATCTATAAGCCCATCTCCGCCAACTCTCAGTCATTTCTTCAAATGGAATCTTTAAGCCCATTCCTTACACCTCAACCACAATATCATCGAGTGCAAATTTTTGGGCCCTTTAGTGTTCAATCATCTTCCACCTTCAAGTCACGAATGATGGACCCACCAATCTAACTCTTCAGGTTTAAGAAGATTGAAAAGGGGCAGTTGTTGTACCCCAAAATTTTCCCACTCATTTCTCAAGGTATTTTCCAAAAATATCTTTGATGACTCAAGCTTGTGCAAAGTATTGACTAGGTTAAGACGTCTCCTCACACTGATGCTTCAAATTAGGGTTTGAGTTTGCGCAAAGACAGTTGGACTCCTAACATTCTCAAATGACTTTCAGGGATCATCCTAGACCCTCGGGATTGCTACTGTCAAGTTTCAAGTCTCGGATTACAATTTTCCAAGAAAGTCATTCACAAGGGCAAAATGGTAAAATGCACACTAAAAAGTCAAACTTTGACTTTTTGATCAAAATCAAGTTTCAAAAATTATATCTCATCAAGACATGAAGTTGGTTCATCAAGAAATCAAAAGTTAAAGATTACTTTGAAAAGTAAAATTTCTAAACACTTAGAAAATTTTCTAAGTGTTAAAAAAATATGATAATTTCATAACTTTGGGCCAGATTTTCATCATGACGCAAGATGATTCAATCAGAACCTCTGATATGAAAGTTATAGATCTCAATGAGATCTAAAATATTGCATAACAGAACTTCTTCTAGAAAGGATGGGATTTCAAGTTATAAATCTATGAAGACATCCTTCAAGCTAAAACACTTAGTAAATTCTGATCATTTTTAAGTCAGAATTTGGACAGAACTTCTGGGCCAGTTTCCACACACGTACAATCAGAATTTGCAAAAGTGATTCAGAATATGACCCTTCGATCAGAACATGACCCTTCGATCAGAATATATAGAAGCTCTACTCTTCGATCAAAATATGACCTTTCGATCAGAACATGACCCTTTGGTTAGAATATATAGAAGCTCTACTCTTTGATCAGAACATGACCCTTCGAATCTCATTCTTTAACATATGGAAGTTGTATTCTTTAATCAGAACATGTCCCTTCAAGTCTCGTTCTTCAGCATATGGAGAATATGTTCTAATCTTCTATCAAAACGCGACCCTTCGATCAGAATATCACCAAGCCCCAAAACCTCGTTTTGAACAGTCTGTTGTACTGCTATGACACAATCCTGCATCCAACTGCCACAACACTCCAAAATTGCTACTGACCCAGTCCACGCCTGCATTTTATCAAACCCCATATTTGCACAAAATTAACACATAAAAGCTGTATTTAAAAAGCAATGAAACAATATGCCAAAATGGTTCAAATCCCATTTGTTTTCCCCCAAAAACCACAGCAAACTCATCTATAAATAAATTGTTCCACCATACATCTAAGGGGATGGCTTTTGAGGAGAGAGTTATTGAATACAAAAAGAGAGAACATAAAGAATTCAAACACTATTAAACCCAGAATTCAAAAACAATACTCTTGTTCTTCCCTTCCAATCAAAGAACATAACATTTATGTTCCGTTTCTTACTAACCCCGGAACATTCAAAGGCAGCAGCTCAAATCCCAAACACGCGCTTCAAATTCAAGGTAAGTCATCCTGACTTTGAACTTTTCATTCAGAAAATCATTAAAAATGTAGATATCATAGTGTTGAGACTGTACATATCATTGCCTAAATGGATCAGAACTTTTTGAAGAAAACTAGGCTCAGAATTAGGACTAGAACTTCTAGGTTTTTCTCACTGTTGTAACACAGCACATAGAACTTCTAGGTTTTTCTCAATGTTGTAACACAACACACAGAACTTCTAGGTTTTTCTCACTGTTGTAACATAGCACATAGAACTTCTAGGTTTTTCTCACTGTTGTAACACATCACACAGAACTTCTAGGTCTTTCTCACTGTTGTAACACAGCACACAGAACTTCTATGTCTTTCTCACTGTTATAACACAACACACAGAACTTCTAGGTTTTCCTCACTGTTTTAACACCCAGAACTTCAGCGCGCAGCAATCCAGAACTTTCGTTCCTCTAATGTTTCTTTCTAAACTACAACGTGCCTAGCATCAGAACTTCTGATCCCTCACATTATTGTTTTCAGCAACATGTGGATCCTGTTTTCGTTATTTTTCCTTTTCTTTCTTATTTTTATTATTTTTAGCATTAATACTATTTTTATTAATATAAAAAAGACATAAAAAAACATTTTCTTTTTATTAACTAATTATTTTTCTTTTAATTTATTAAGACCAAAAAACCCTTTTTTAAAAACAAATCCTTTCCTTTTTTTTTGTATTGTACAATTCAATATGGTTGTAATAGATAATTAGGATTTAAATTCTTGCAATCCTCATTTGTAAATATGTATTCCCATCCCTGAAATGATGTAATAGCTTAGGATTTAATTTCCGCATTTTTATTGCTTTCATACATTGTTAGTAATTAGGGTGTATGGAAAGATAAAAACAACAAGTAGATAACCAAAAGTTCAAAAGACAAAATGCATGCAATCAAACACACTGCTCACACACATGCTCCCATAGGGTAATTCCACTTGTTGCCTCGGAAAAATAGTCATGTCCCTCGAATATGGGAATTTTAGCAAGGACCCTCGATAAAAGTTCGTAGTCCCTTGATGATCCTCAATGTTGCCTTCGGTAAATGATCTAGTCCCTAAACGACATTGCTAAAACGTCCCATAGGTTGCCTTATATGACTATACAAACGTCCCACACCTGTCCCTTCACATCCGATGATGGGGCTTCTTACCAAAACAATGGTACGATAGCAACATCTAAAGGAGGAGGAAAATAATATTTAAGACCTTTTGAGTAGGTAGGTTGCTACTAGTTGCTCGCTTGCTCACAACAAAAATATTTTATACACCAACACTTTCATTTTGAAATATTTTCAAAATACAAACACTTTGTACGCGTTCTTATAGAAATGAGACACATTACAAAGACACCTTTTCAAAATCACTTTGAAAAATACATTCCATAAACACTTCTTTGAACTATTTTCCAAACAACACTTTATACGCGTTCTTATAGAAACAAGAACAATTACAAAGAGGTTTTTAAAATACTTTCAAACCCACATCACAAGCACATTTTTTAACAAAAAGCAAGTGATCTAGCAAGCAACTAAGAGCCCGTAGTTAACTACGGAAGAAAAGGATGCTAACACCTTCCCTTTTCATAACCTACCCCGCGAACTCAAGAAATAATCTCGAAAGGTCTTTCCTATTCTTTTCAACCTTTCCTTTTGGATAAAACAAAATTCGGTGGCGACTCTTGCTATCCACAACAATTGCGATAAAACGTAAAACACCCAAGTCAGTTCTCCCACCGTGTTACAGTGCAATTATGACGTTGGGGGTCTTAGGAGGATCAAACTCAATCTCCTTTTCCTCAATGAGATCTTGCACTTTGTTCTTCAAAGCCCAACAATCATTTATAGCCTTCCCCAGACTTTTAGAGTGGTAGGCACATCGAGCATTTAGGTTATAGTGAGGAGATGCAGTATTGGGATTCTTGGGAGCTTCCTTTAGAGTCAACAGATTAGATTACAACAGGTGTGGTAAAACCTGAGGTAAGGTCATGTTGATCCGAGTGAACTGTCTTATGGGCGCGTCTGGTCTACGCTGATTGTTTCGTTGTTGATGTGATGCAGGATTGGAAATCATAACAGCCCCTATTGTCGGACGATGTTCAAGTTTGCTTTGATTTCTATGGCCATAAGCAGCACTGACCTCCTTCTTTTCAGTGAAGGGTTTTTTTTTTCTGTATTGGAGGATGTATCTCTCTGGATCTTACCACTCTTAATACCAGCTTCTACCCACTCACCAGTCAAGATCAACTCGGTAAACCCAGCTAAAGAGCTTCCAATCAGATGGTTGAAGAATGGACCTAACAACGTGCCCAAGAACATGTCTACCAGCTCTCTGTCAGACAGAGGAGGCTGGACTCCTCCCGCGAGATCCCTCCATTTTTGGGCATAATCTTTGAAACTTTCGCCGGAAATCATAAACATACTTTGCAATTGAGTACGAGTTAGGGCGAGGTCAGCATTATATTGGTACTTCTTGTAAAAAGCAGCAGCCAGATCTTCCCAATTACGGATATTGGTTCCCTCTAGCTGATAGAACCATTCCAACTGCATCCCCGACAAAATATCCTGGAAGAAATGTACCCACAGATTCCTATCAGTAGTGTGGGGTTGAATCTTCCTGACATATGATCTTAAGTGTAGCTTAGGATAGAAGACACCGTCGTACTTAGTAAATGTGAGGACCTTGAATTTTTGCGGGATGACCACCCCTGAGACTAGTCCTAACTCTTCAAAATCCAGCCTGGGTACCCTCTTAATCTCCATAGCATTGAGACGATCCTCCAGTTGTTTGTATTTATCATCAGCAGGAGGATATTGTTCTTCAGAGTAATCAACCTCTTTCTCATCAGTCCTAGGATTGTTGTTTTCTTCTGTTGGCTTCTCTTCTTGATTGCCCCCCTCATTTGACGGGGTTGCAAAATCTATAGCTTGCTTAGTCGGTCCTTTGAACCTTCTTCCCAAGTTCAATACACCAGCTGGTTTCTTTGCCTTCTTTGTCTTCTCTTTGATGATAAGAGCTTTCAGATCTTCCTGCCCCTTAGCCAGAGCGAGGAATATTTGTTGGAACTGAGTGTTTTGAGCTTGAAGATCCTTTGCTGTTTGTTCAAGAATCCGTTTCTTTTGCTAAAATAAATAGCAAAAAGAATAAGAAACCTATCTCGAAATACTTGTTTATGCAATGAAATGCATGATATGCTTATGCGATGTTTTCAAGGATTTCAGATATTTTAAATTTTCGAGCCAAAATGAAACAAAGATTTTATTAATAAGATTCAAATTACAATTGTCTTTTAGGCTTACAATTGAAAATAAAAAACTCTTAAAATCTAAGAATCAAATCTCCCAGGGGCGCTTCCTCTTCGTGCCTAGGTAGACATTAAGACTCTCTTCTTTGTGAAGTTGTTTTGTGAGCTCCAACACTTTCTTCTCACTGGTGTAGAATTGGCATCTAAAGGTATCCCACTCTTCCTTTAGCTGAGTCCAAGACCTCTTCATCTCTTCAAGATTAGTGGGAATGTCAGGATGAAGAACTGTATAAGGAACACCTTCTTCGGTGACAGGTTCCACAATCACTGGTAAGATGGTTGTATATGACATCATAAGATTTTGGGCGTGAGCTCGTACCCATTTAAGATAAGGCTCCATAGGGATAGAATTCTTGTGCCCCAAATCTTTTCTATCCACCTTATTTACCATGCCCCTGGCTCGTATGATCCTTTGACGATACCCTTGAACATCATCCTCGTAATTGAACATAATGCCTTGGACAAGGATATCATGGGGACCATCCTTCCGAGCATGACAGAGTTATCATAGAGCCAGGGAAGGATTATAAGTGATTCCTCCCCTAATGCCGAGGAGTGGGACATTAGGGAATTCCCCATAGCAGTCAATGATAGAAATATCTCCCATAGACCGAGAGTACCAAAGAATATCCGAGTGAGAAAGTAACATTATCCTTTGCGACCAACCCAAACCTTGTTAATTCTTCAATACTGATTGAGGAAGGTGTGAAATAAACCACCTAGACAAAAATGGCATGCAACACATAAGAACCCATCTTCTCTTCATGGTATGAGTGTGAAAGGAATGCAAGATATCTCCGAGCAAAGTAGGCATAGGGTTACGGGAGAGAAAAACCTTGACCGCATTCACATCTATGAGTAAGTCCGGATTAGGGAACAGTACTAACCCATAGATTAGAAGAGCTAGGACTTCTTCGAAAGATTGGAAATCCAAAATCATCCCAAAACAATTGGGCCTTTTCTAGTAGGAACTTGACTAAGAAACCATTGACTCCGCTTCTTGTTTCCTAGTTGGATATAATGTCTGACTGTTTCAGATGCAAGGTTGCTGCAATGACCTCTGGCTTTGGAGCATCCTCTAAAATAGTGAAAGGCATCTGATCCAGAATGAGTACATCCAATATTTGAGAGAACTCTTCCATGGTGGGTACCAACTGATAATCGGGAAATGTGAAGCAATGGTGTTTGGGGTCGAAGAACTGAAAGAGTACCCCCATCATCTTCTCATCAAAGCTTGAGGTAACCAGATTAAGAAGTCGACCATATTTCTTGGTGAACGAGGAAGTCTCAGGAACCCTTGATACTAGCTCTTTGATTTAGAGAGGTATTCTCACAAAGCTGATTCAGATGGTATTTCTATGAACAGAAGCCATGATCAGCAAAATAGAATAAAGATAAATTCCCCTAATCCTTGAAATGGTTAATGAAATGAATATGGATGTTCTGATGCATGATGTTATGTTTGAACAATTTAATCACACACAAGGATACACACAAGACCTTAGGTTTAGTCTTGCATGGGTTTTATAGGAAAATACCCTCTTGAAGTATAGTTGGTTTAACCTGTCTTAGAAAAGTAATCGGGTTCTAAGGAATCTCAATATCACTGATCTTTCTTTATCAGGCATTGTTTCAGCTCAGACGATCTTTTCTCGCGGCCGAAATATCCTGAAAGTCCAATCTCAACGAGTGTAGCATCAAGTATCAACCAATCCTCAGCTTTAAACTGAGGCCGGCTATCTCACTACTTTGTAATGGCCAAGTTTGTTCAACTAATGTTTTAAGGTCCGTTAGTGCTTTATGACACCACGCAGCGGCCCCATATTCTCCTCGATTTAACACAAGGGATACCGGTACCAACCAAAGTGTCACACCAACGTAGCTATCGTTTCAACCATATCGGTTTACACTGTACAGTCTCCACGATTTATTGCTGCTTACCTAAAAATGCGCCCCTAGATCCGAGTGTAGGATCTTTACAAGTAACCCAAGCAAAAACCCTTAGAATAAAGCAATCAAAGCATACAGGGAAATAAAATTAAATATGACTTAAGCTCTAAGGTAACCCCACTTTTTATATCCCTAACAGAGTCTCCAGTTCTGTGATACGGTGGCAGAACCGACTATTATACTGGTTTTGTGTTTGTGTTTGAAATGTCGCGGTAAGCAAGAGTCGCCACTGACTTTTCTTTTATCCAACAAAGGAAAGGGTGAAAAGACTAGAAAAAAACCTTTCCAGAGTTTTCTGAGTAAGTGGGTAGGTTATGGAAAGGAAAGGTGTTAGCACCCTTTCCATCCGTAGTTATCTACAGGCTCTTAGATGCTTAGCTCATTTGAAAAAATACCTTGTGCTTTTTGTGTGTTTTGAAAAGTATTTTTGAAAGTACCTTAGTGCGGCGATTCGCTTTATGATATCTCTTGTATCAGTCCTCAAGAGTGTTGATAAAGCATTTTTGTAAATGCTTTTAAAATGTTTTGTGTAGGTGTAAAAAGTTTATTTTGAGTATAGCATCTAGGAACTATCTACTTTACTCTAAAGGGTCGTTCTTTTCCTCTTTTTCTTTAGACAGTACTATTCTAGTATTAGTGAGTAGGTAGCCATAGTCATTTAGATGTATGAGGGACATTCGAACGGACATTTTATAGTCACAAAGGCAATTGGGCAAGAAACCTCAGTAACTACCCTAGGGTTTTAAGATCATTATTTACCGAGGCAACGTCGAGAGGGTCATCGAGGGACTTATGGTCTTTTTAAACTAGAGGGTAGCCACTAAAATCTCTCACGTTTTGAGAGTTGTGACTATTTTCCGAAAGGCAACCAAAGTGGGAATACTCTAGAGGTGTGCATGTGCGAGTGTGTTTGTTTTCAGTTATTTTTGTCTTTTGCATTAGGTTTGCTAGCTTTGGATTTAATTCTTGACATGCAATCCTATTAGTCTAGCAGTTAATATATGTAGTAATTAAAAGTACATAAATATAAAAGCTAGCTATTACAAGGCTTCGGGGAGGGGGATTGTGTACATATCCAAAATTGAGGGGGAAACAAATAAAACAGTAAAAATCCTAATTAATTCTATTACATCCAGTAGATAGATACAATAATATGAATATAAACGCGTGCGAAATGGAAAAGAACGTCTAAAAAATCCTAAGGTATAAAAATAGTTTTTGTTTGTTTTTATTTTGGGAAAATGACTTAATTAAAATCCTAAGTATATTTAGTTTTAAATTAAAGAAAAGGTTAAAATAAATAATTAGTTAACTTACATAATTAATTTTATAGAAAAAACTAAGCCTAATGTTTTTTATGAATTTTTTTATTTTAATGTTGATTTAAATAATAAGGTCAATAAAGAAATGAACTATTGTACCTCAAAATTTGCCCTCTCATGTTATCCAAGATCTTTTCTTACATGGTTGTTTACAAACACTTGCCTACAGAAAATGAAAATTTTGAAGATGAACAAGGTGTTTTTTGATTGGCATCCTGACAAGCTTCAATTGGGCATCTAAATCCTTCGAGCAAGCTTTGTTTCAAAGTCTTCGATTAGGAATTTGGAACACTTCGATGCAGGTCTAATTCACAATATTCGAATGGGCACTGGGTCCCCCTTCGATCACGTTCAAATTACATGGCTTCGACTGTGCATTGGCTACTTTAGGCTTGCCTTCAACTCACAAGGCTAATGGCCTCTACAAGTTCCTTTCGATTCCTAAGGCTAAAGGTCTCTTCAAGTTCCCTTCGATTCACTAGGCCAAAATCCCCTTCACGATTGCTTTGGATTCACAAGGGCAAAGGTTTCTTCTATGATTGCCTTCAATGCATAAGGCAAAGACTTCCTTTGTGCTTGCTCTCAAGGCCAAGACCCCTCAACACAGTTTCTGTACTATGACACACAATATGACCCCTTTGAAAGAGCAATCCAAAAGCCCATTCCATTGACACATATTGCTAGCCATTCAAAAGAGACACATAATCACTGAATGCAAGTTTATCTTATGATGAGTCTTGGTCTTACATGTGGTCAGGTCCAGGCCTCTTGTGCAATGACATTCGAAGGTGGTGATAAAGGAGGTTTTCGATTGGCCAGATTGAAGTTTTCGTTTGAGTTGTTTGAATCAAGCAGCTAGGGCAAGTAGATAGACTCATTCTAAGAAGCTCTAATAAGGAGGTTTATGGACACTTCGAATCAAGACTCTAGGCCAATCGAAGTGCAACGCTGGAAGGCATTCGAAAGACAAAGGTGTCTAGGTTCATTCAAGATTCCAAAGAGACATGAATATTTCAAAAAAAGGAAATCTTTTAATATGTCTGATTCTTGTCGCATGGCTTTAAAAGCCTAGTTAAAGGGTTGTCCCTTGCCATTTTCATGCACCCTCACACTCCTATAAATACAAAGCCTAGGACACATTGCAAAGAGGACGAAAAAATGGAGGAGACCACATACATACGCATACACAAGCCCAGGAACCATAGACATATATTGCCTTACACACATACACATCCTAAGAGAAGCATGCCAAAAACTTTCAAAACTCAACAAGATCACACCAAAATTACTCTTTCCTTTCGAATCCAAGAGCATCGAATAACTCTAGTCCCCCACACAAGTTCTAGTTTCAAGCAAGGTAAGTCCCCCTTGACCTTGCATCTTTTGTTTCAGCATGGCATGTAAATAGCCTGTTACTTACTTTTCGTTTCAGCATAATATGTAAATAAGCCTCTTAGATATGTTCTTTGTTTCTTCCCTCTTGGCTTGTTTGCTTTTCTTGTCCGTATATATGTTGGAATTAACATGTACAGATTCAAACGAAAGACAAAAAGTGTGTGAATAAAGGAGATATACTCATGCCTACTTCCTGACTCAATCAAAAGAAGTAGAGAAGGCTGCAATTGAAGGTTGCTCATACCATTCCCAGATTCAGTCGAAGGAGGCAGGAAAAGGTGCAAATCGAAGCTTGCTCACGTCAACTCTTAAGCCCAATCGAAAGAAGGCCAAAGGAGGGTGAATCGAAGGAGTCCATGACTATGATCGAAGAATTCATTTCTCTTCTTTATTTTGTTCTTTGTTTTTTTTACATTTTTCTTGTCTTTAGATTTGGTTGTAATAGCGTAGGACCCTTACTTTCTGCATTTTTTACTGCTTTTCATATTGACTGCTAGATGTATGACTAATAGGATTGTATGACAAAGACTAAAATCAAACTCTAGCAAGCCTAACAAAAAAGACAAAAATAACTGAAACATAACACACTTGCACATATACACCTCTAGGGTACGCCCACTTTGGTTGCTTCCGAAAAATAGTCACAACTCTCGAAACGTGAGAGGTTTTAGTGGTTACCCTTTGGTTCAAAAGATCATAAGTCCCTCAATGACCCACTAGATGTTGCCTCGGTAAAAATATGATCTTAGAACCTTAGGATGGTTACTAAAGCCTCTTGCCCAGTTTCCTTTGTGACTATAAAAACGTCCCTTCGAATGTCCCTCCTACATCCAACAATAGGACTACCTACACACTAATAGTACGATATCACTGTCTAAAGAATAGGAGGAAAAGAATAACCTTTTAGAGTATAAGTAGATAGTTCATAGATGCTATGCTCAAAAAAAAAATTTCACACTTACACAAAAACATTTCAAAACACTTTCAAAAAAAATTTGCTTTATCAACACTCTTGAGGACTGATACAAGAGTTATCATGAAGCAAACTACCGTACTAAGGCATTTTCAAACTACTTTTTTCAAAAACACAAAGCACAAGCAATATTCAAAACATGAGCTAGCATGTAAGAGCCCGTAGAAAACTACGGATGGAAAGGGTGCTAACACCTTCCTTT
Source organism: Vicia faba (assembly GCA_948472305.1). Taxonomy (NCBI): domain Eukaryota; kingdom Viridiplantae; phylum Streptophyta; class Magnoliopsida; order Fabales; family Fabaceae; genus Vicia; species Vicia faba. The sequence continues at coordinate 889,745,948 of OX451735.1, forward strand.
TCCATAATATATCCCCCTTACTCAAAAAACTATCGAAAAGATCGTTTTCTGTTCTTTTCACCTTTTCCTTAATTTGGATAAAAGAAAAGCCGGTGGCGACTCTTGCTTACCACAACATTTGCAAACACAAACACAAAACCAGTAAAAACAGTCAGTTCTGCCACCGTATCACAAAACTGACAACTCTGCTGGGGATTTATAAAAAGTGGGGTTACCTTAAGAGTTAGTTCATTTTAAAACTGTTTCAATTTCTTGCTTTGTATGCTTTATCCTTGGAGAATTGTTTGGGTTGTTACTATAGATCCTACACCCGATCTGGGGGCATCTTTTTAGGTAAACAGTAATAGATCATGGAGATTGTACGGTGTAGACAGATATGGTTGAAGCGATAGTTGTGTTGGTGTGATACTTTGGTTGGTACCGGTATCCCTTGTGTTGAATCGACGAGAATATGGGGCCGTCGTGTGGTGTCGTGAAGCACTAACGGACCTTAGAATCTTAGTTAAACAAACTTGGCCATTAGAAAGTAGTGAAATAGTCGGCCTCAGTGTAAAGTTTGGGATTGGTTGATGCTCGATGTTGCACTCATTGAGATTGGACTTTCGAGATGTTTCGGCCGCAAGAAAAGATTGCTAAGATGAAATAACGCTCGATAAAGAAATATCAGTGATATTGAGATTCCTTAGAACCCGATTAATTTTCTAAGATAGGTTGAACCAACTAGACTTCAAGAGGGTACTTACCTACAAACCCCATGCAAGCCTGAACCTAAGGCTGCTTGTGTGACTTGTTTTCCTTCATTTTCTAACAACTTGAACTTATTATAGGGATTTTGTTTGTATTCCTTGCAGGACCTTGTTTGTATACATTATCCAATAAATTGGTTTTCTTGCAAGACATACTTGTCTTCATCACCCTGCATTTTTGCTTGATGCATAGCATACACATTAAAGCATCATACCATAGCATTTCCTTAACAATTTCAAGGATCTCAAGGGCCTGTGGTGCAGGTTATGATGAACCAGACGTCCAACAAAGGGAAAGGGGATTTATTTTCCTCTAGCCAATGTCGTCAAAAGATCAAAACACGACAACTTGAGTCAGTGGATATGACCCACTCGATATGGTGAGCTTGATTCTCGTAGAAGGACATTCAATAATATGAAGTTCTTCAATCAAAGCTGCAGTCAACTCCTAACATTTTCTTGTGTTTACCCCACGAGATCCTTGAAAACATTTACACATCATGCATGTTATTACATAATAGGTCTTCCAGTACAGGTATCTCATGTTCTCGCTATTTATTTCAGCAAGGAAAATGGCTTTCAAACAGAACAACAGAGATCTCCAAACTCAAGAGTCTCAGTTCATGGAAATGTTCCTCAACCTATCCAAGGGGCAGGAAGAATTGAAAACACTCCTCAACGGGAACTTGACCAAGAAACATCCTGACAACAATAAGGAGGACTAGTTGGAACAGCTGCAAGTTGAAATGGAAAGGATGAGAATCCAGATGATTAATCTAATGTATCTTATCCAAAGTTTAGCTCGGGAACAAGAAGAGTTGAGGTTTCTCATCAGCAAGCTTCATCAAGACGGATATAACAGTATGAAGTAAACAGTGGATATTGGGGATTAGGTCATTAATCAGCCTCTGATGAGGTAAGAAGTTGGATGGGTAGAGAGTAGACCTTTCCAAATTGCTGCTACGTCACGAACCCAACCGCCACCTCGCCAACAATGACAGGGTAATCGGCGTAAGCAAGATACATTCACTAGGCAATATACCAAACTCAACATACCAATGTCGCAAGTCTTACAACACATGTTGAAGTTGATTTTGGTCATATTGAATGATCCTCCTCGGAATCCCAATACTGCTGCTCCTACTTACCATCCCAATGAAAGGTGTGCATATCACTCCGACAGCCCGGGGCATGATACTGATAACTGTTGGATGTTAAAATATAAAATTCAAGACATGATCGATGAAGGAGCACTGGAATTCACACAAGATGGTCAACTGGAATTATTCTGTCATCCCTCTAAGGTACACCATATGAATTGACAAGTCCAAGACAAAAAGGCTCTTTGTTCATTTAGAACTTTCAATTTGTAATTTCTTTTGATTATTCGAACATTTGTTTCATATCAAACTTTGTTATTTCATCAATGCATTGCATATGTTTATCTTGAATCAATTTATTCGTATTCACTATATTCAAACTGCATTTTTACTTTCTTTTTGTGATATTCAACTCTCGATTAAAATCTCTAAGCCTTTAGAGGGAGGATGACGAAAACAATACAATAATATCATACAGTGTGCTTTTGAACAGAACCCACTGACAATGTACGGGCATTGTTTCAAATCCTAAATAGTGGAGTTATAAGGAAGATAATCCCTAGTCAACCCCTTTGAGCCTTAGAAGTAGGAGTTTTTTCTTTTCACACAAATTAAAACCCTTAATTATAACCTGGGGCTGGGTAGTTTTCTCAGTTAATTCAGATGTGCATACAATCGCAAACTTTCCCATTCATGCACGACTAATAGTGTAGAAGATGCTCTCCAAAAGATGGGGATAGTTCCACATAATCATTAAAGCCGACAGACAATATCTCTCAAAATAAAAGCCCTCTAAGTCAAAACCTATGAAGGAGACTTAAGAAAAACTAGGGCATCCCGTCGACTTTAATCACAAAAGAAACAGTTCAGGCAAAAGTAGGGATAACAAAAGAGGTCCTACAAATCCTTAACAACAAATAAAAGAAAAGGTTACCAAAAATGACTACCTTCTCAAACAAACGTTTAATTTCTGAACCATCACCAAGTATCTGAGCAAAGATTCTAGACTCAATTGGGATCTAAACGCACAATTAGCTGAGCATAGGATTGAAGAACATCACGAAGAACGGGTTGGGTACAAATAAAATTTGAGCCTTTATCCTTTGTTTCCTAAACCGTGAACCAGGCCACATTATAACCCTTAAAAGTCCTAGCTGAAGCATGGGTTAGTTCGAAAGCATATTGTTACAAAAGGTATCCTGACTCCTGTAGGGTTCGCTATAAATCCTGAGCTGATATCACACTCTTACAAAATTTGTTTGTTTTACTAAAAAATGAATTTTCAAACTTCAAGACAGACATAAGCTTTGCATTCTTAAAATACCATTGTTTGAATATGACTATTTGTTCAACAATAGAGAAATTCACACGATGGGTATTCGATAAACAGAAATCCTCTCAGTGGAAAAAATCACCTCAGATGGAAGGACATTCCAGTGATAGGCCTTTCATAATCAAGGGGTATAGCATGGTGTCCAACTGATCTGGGGAAGTCAAGTCAAGGTTCAAGGAATCTCGCAAAAATGCCAAATAGCCTGGGGAAGATCTCCATATGAATCACTTGGGGCATTGGACATGAATTCCAACAAAGAATCTTGTAGATCAAACAAACATCTTCTGGAAGTGGGGCAACACTTACTACTAAGGACAGTGACAATTCTCTGTACCCGGTGAACATGAACATAGTCGGAAGATACTACGCATAAACAAAGACCCGCTAGGCTGACTGGACTAGCCAAAAATAAGGGCATCCCGACGAACCAAAAGGGTTCGAGAAAAAATTAGGGATATACATATGAAAAAAAACTGTACACCCGGAAAGTCAAAAACCTGAAAGGGCGGCTTGGGCAAAAAAGGGTATCCCGATGGATTGAAAATCTGAAAGGACAGTCCAGGAAAAAGTTAGGGATTAAAGCGTACGACTACGTCCGGTCATCTCGTTACTTGTGTATTTGTACAAGGTTTATTACCCTGATCCACATTCACCAAGGACTCCAAGAGTTGGGATAACAGTCAATCCGTCTACAAAATTCCCGGCAGATATTTTCTCCAGCAGGTACAAAGGCAGAGATATCCTACTACAAGGTCATTGCCATGTTCTTAGTATGCAGCCTAATGGTATCGGGTTCTCATATCCCCGGCAGAGAAAGAATCTCCAACTACTACTCTGACATCTAAGAAAAATTCCCCAGTGAAGTCGCCAAGCTTCTCAGAATCCCCCAATAGGATTTCAACAAAATCCCCAAGTGGATTACGAAGTTTCCCTTCCCCAACGGAAACATTCTAAATAAAGTAGATCATGTTCAGAAACAATTCAAGTATGATCCAGAGACGGATGTCATCCTGATACTTATTCCAGAGTCTCCTCGAGAAACGGTGCAAATACGATCCAGAGACGGATTTCATTCTGACACTTATTTCAACACATCATGTAGAAACAGTTCAGGTACGATCCAGAGATGGATGTCATCCTGATACTTATTCTAGAATATCTTCTAGCAACAGTTCAAGTACGATCCAGAGACGGATTTAATCCTCATACTTATTCCAGACTATCTTATAGAAACAGTTCAGGTACGATCCAAAGATGGATGTCATTCTGACACTTACTCCAAATTCTCATCTAGAAATGGTTCAGGTACGATCCACAGACAGATGTCATCTTGATACTTATTCCAGACTATCTTATAACAACAGTTCAGGTATGATCCAGATACGGATGTCATCCTGATACTTATTCAGATTCTCTAGAAACGGTTCAGGTAGATCTAGAGACGGATGTCATCGTGACACTTACTCTAGATTCTCATCTAGAAATGGTTCAGGTACGATCCAAAGACGGATGTCATCCTGACACTTACTCTATATTCTCATCTAGAAATGGTTCAGGTATGATCCAAAGATGGATGTCATCCTGATACTTATTCCAGACTATCTTCTAGCAACAATTCAGGTACGATCCAGAGACGGATGTCATCCTGATACTTATTCCAGACTATCTTCTAGCAACAGTTCAGTTCACGGAGTTTAACTTCCCCAACATATTTTATTTCTCTAACAACGGAAGTTTATCTCTCAGCGTTTTAACTTCAACATATTTGAAGACCTACATTCTTCACCCCTAGCAACAATCAGGGATTTATTTTCCATGGTTCAACAACAATGTAATAGAACAGTTGATATGTTCATACATTGCATCATTTTATAAATGTCATAACATATTCAACACAAATGCATATATCACAATCTCATTTATTTTGAGAGAATCATGCAATTCATACATCATGACATAGCATGAAACTGACTTTACCTTTCAGGTTAAATCGCAGAAAGACAAACACTACTAACTTATACAACATGTTAAAGATTAATGCTCGAAACTAGATGGGGAAACTATCTACACGACCAAGTGGTATAGACTCCCGGAGCAAAACGGGTTTACCAACAAATACAGCAGGCCCCAGATTAAGGCCCGAAACTAGACGGGAAAACTATTTATGTAACCAACATTGCCAAATCCCAGATTAATACCTGTAAGAAGCTAGGAGAACTATATATGGACGACCGACTGTAGATTAATACCTGTAACAAGCCAGGAGAACTATCTACATGAAGAGATTGAAGATTAATACCTGTAACAAGCCATGAAAACTATCTGTCTTTCTCAGGTCAGAGATTAATACCTGTAACAAGCAAGGACAATTATCTCGACGATCGACAATTTTCAAGTTCTAGATTAATCCCGGAAACTAGACAAGAAAACTATCTACACAACTCGACGAAGCAATCTTACACGGGTTACTTCTCATATATCTCCGGATGCAGACTAACAGGGACTCATCCTGGAACAGCCTTACACAAGCTCTTTCTAATACATTTTCAGGTAATGGATAATTCCATTATCCCCAGCAAGTTACTGTAAAGCCTGGATTTCAACCAGAAAACAGAAAACTTTCATCTCTCCAGAGATAACTCTTCAGCAGAGCCTTGGACACCTGAAGTTCCTAGATTTTATTCCCAACAGAGTTTTCCTCAAACAGGAGAACAACAGAAACCCATATTCTCCCAATGGAGTCCTTCTTAGACAGCAAGAACATGAATCCCCACTAAGAGACCTCTTAGGAAGTCAACAATCACCTTTGGATGGCATCTTTAAGCCCATCTCCGATGACTCTCTGTCATCTTCTCCAAATGGCAATTGTAAGCCCATTCCCGCCATCATCAACCATCAGTGTTACTTCATGTGCGTGCAAATTTCTAGGCACTATAGTGTTCAATCATCTTCCACCTTCAGATCACGAAAAGTAAACAAGCCAATCTAAATCTTCAGGTTTAAGAAGATTGAGCAGAGGCAGCTGTTGTACCCAAAATTTGCCCTCTCATGTTTTCCAAGATCTTTTCTTACATGGTTGTTTACAAACACTTGCATAAAGAAAGTGATTTTTTTTGAATATGAACAAGGTGTCTTTCGATTGGCATTCTTACAAGCTTCGATTGGGCATCTAAATCCTTCGAGCAAGCTTTATTTCAAATTCTTCGATTAGGCATTTGGAACTCTTCGATGTAGGTCTAATTCACAATCTTCGAAAGGGCGTTGGGTCTCCCTTCGATCACGTTCAAATTACAAGGCTTCGACTGCACATTGGCTACTTCAGGCTTGCCTTCAATTTACAAGGCTAATGGCCTCTACAAGTTCCTTCTGATTCACAAGGCGAAAGGCCTCTTCAAGTTCACTTTGATCACTAGGCCAAAATCCCCTTCATGTTTTCTTTGGATTCACAAGGGCAAAGGTTTCTTTTATGATTGCCTTCAATGCATAAGGCAAAGACTTCCTATGTGCTTGATCTCAAGGCCAAGACCCCTCAACATAGTTTTTGCACTATGGCAAACAATATGACCCCTTTAAAAGAGCACTCCAAAAGCCCATTCGAAGGACGCATATTATTGGCCATTTGAAAGAGACACATAATCACTGAATTCAAGTTTATCTTATGATGAGTCTTGGTCCTACATATGGCCAGGCCTAGGCCTCTTGTGCAATGACATTCGAAGGTGGTGACAAAGGAGGTTTTCAATTGGCCAGATTGAAGTTTTCGTTTGAGTTGTTTGAATCAAGAAGCTAGGGCAAGTAGATGGACTCAATCGAAGAAGCTCTAATAAGGAGGTTTCTGGACACTTCAAATCAAGACACTGCCAATCGAAGGGCAACGCTGGAAGGCATTCGAAAGACAAAGGTGTCCAGGTTCATTCAAGATTCCAAAGAGACATGAATATTTCAAAAATGGAAATCTTTTAATATGTCTGATTCTTGTCCCATGGCTTTAAAAGCCTAGTTAAAGGGATGTCCCTTGCCATTTTCATGCACCCTCACACTCCTATAAATACAAGGCCTATGACACATTGCAAAGAGGACGAAAAAAGGGAGGAGACCATATACATACGCACATACAAGCCCAGGAACCATACACATATATTGCATTACACGCATACACATCCTAAGAGAAGCACACCAAAAACTTTCAAAACTCAATAAGATCACACCAAACTTGCCTCTTTCCTTTTGAATCCAAGAGCATCCAGAACTCTAGTCCCCCACACAAGTTCCAATTTCAAGCAAGGTATGTCCCTCTTGACCTTGCATCTTTCGTTTCAGCATGGCATGTAAATAGCCTGTTACTTACTTTTCGTTTCAGCATAATATGTAAACAAGCCTCTTAGATATGTTCTTCGTTTCTGCCATCTTAGTTTGTTTGCTTTTCTTGTCCGTATATATGTTGGAACTAACTTGTACAAATTAAAACGAAAGACAAAAAGAGTGTGAACAAAGGAGATATACTCATGCTGCTCTACAGGTCCATGTTACTTCATAGTCTAAATCGAAAGAAGCAAATGAGTTTGCAGTAAAAGGTTGCTCATGCCCACTCACTGACTCAATCGAAAGAAGTAGAGAAAGTTGCAATTGAAGGTTTCCCATACCATTCCCAAACTCAGTCGAAGGATGCAGGAAAAGGTGCAAATTGAAGCTTGATCACGTCAACTCTTAAGCCCAATCGAAAGAAGGCCAAAGGAGGGTGAATTGAAGGAGTCCATGGCCTGGATCAAAGAATTCATTTCTCTTCTTTATTTTGTTCTTTGTTTTTTTACATTTTTTTGTCTTTCGATTTGGTTGTAATAGCGTAGGACCCTTATTTCTGCATTTTTTACTGCTTTTCATATTAACTGCTAAATGTATGACTAATAGGATTGTATGGCAAAGACTAAAATCAAACGCTAGCAAACCTAACAAAAAAGACAAAAATAACTGAAACATAACACACTTGCACATATACACCTCTAGGATACGCCCACTTTGGTTGCCTTAGGAAAAATAGTCATAACTCTCAGAACGTGAGAGGTTTTAGTGGTTACCCTTTGGTTAAAAAGATCATAAGTCCCTCAATGACCCACTCGACGTTGCCTCGGTAAAAATATGATCTTAGAACCTTAGGGTGGTTACTAAAGCCTCTTGCCCAGTTTCCTTTGTGACTATAAAAATGTCCCTTCGAATGTCCCTCCTACATCTAACAATAGGGCTACCTACTCACTAATAGTAGGATAGCACTGCCTAAAGGATAGGAGGAAAAGAACAACATTTTCGAGTATAAGTAGATAGTTATTACATGCTATGCTCAAAACAAACTTTTCACACTTACACAAAAACATTTCAAAACACTTTCAAAAAAAAATTTGCTTTATCAACACTCTTGAGGACTGATACAAGAGTTATCATGAAGAAAATCACCGCACTAAGGCATTTTCAAACTAATTTTTTCAAATTTATAAAGCACAAGCAATTTTCAAAACATGAGCTAGCATCTAAGAGCCCGTAGAAAACTACGGATGGAAAGGATGCTAACACCTTCCCTTTCCATAATCTATCCCCCTTACTCAGAAAACTCTCAAAAAGATCTTTTTCTATTCTTTTCACCCTTTCCTTAATTTGGATAAAAGAAAAGTCGGTGGCGACTTTGTCTTACCGCAACATTTGCGAACACAAATACAAAACCAGTATAAATAGTCGGTTCTGCCACCCTATCACATGAACAAAAAAAATGAAAATACAAAGAGTTCTCCTTTGATCCAGGGAGAAATGTGGTTTTTCGATCCAGGGTATGATTTTTCGATCCAAGGAGAGATGTTTGTTTTTTGATCCAGGGGAGAAAGCTGCCTTTCTATCTGGATCTGCAAGACAAAAGTTAGCAAAAATGAAGATGCAGGACCTGTATCGAAAACGAGCGTAGAGCTGCCTTTTGATCCCATGAGGAAACTGGTCGAAGGTGCATGATATACTCCTTCAATCTGGGAACACTGGATCTGCAAGAAATTTATTAGAGAAACAAAATAACAATCCAGAATTGGGTCGAATCTAGTCTTAGATTCGACAACATGTGGCTGCATCATCCTAGTTTGAATCCCATGGGTCTGAATTGAAAGCTATTTCGTCTGGCAACATCATGAATCCTGAGATTCGAAAGAAAAAATAGATTATGCCCTAGCAATGGCACGATCTCATCCCTACGCTTAACCTTTTATGTAACTCATGAAAGCAATCACAAATATTAGCAATAACATGAATGTATTATTAACATGAATTTAAAACTGCATATTTAGCTAGTTTGAAATCGAAAGCAAATTACCAAAGGAGAGATTGTGTGAGTGATGCTCTGGCATGCGTTGGGCCTTCTTAGTGCTTAGGAATGCCTCCTGTAACCTTCAGGGAGTGAGTGGAGCACTTGTTGAAGAGGCCTGTGAAGGTTGCTTCGATTTTGGATCACTTTGTGGGGATTTTGAGATTCTTTGGTGTGGCTTTATAAGGCAGTGTGTTTCTTATCTCTTTTTCTTGTCCCTGACGATGTATCCTTAGGTCTGTATTTATAGGGGTGTAGAGGGGAATGGAAATGGCAAGGGACAACCATTAACCAAGCTTTTGAAGGAAAATCAGACAAATTAAAGGATTTCCTTTTTTGATGGATTCCTATCTTTTGGGTTTTGGGATGAACCTGGACATGTTTCACTCCCGGACTCCTTCGGATGTCTCCACGCCTGGTTCTTCGATTGGCTCTGAATTGCTCCTTTTGATGGCTCTGGAAATACCCAACCAGCCCACTCGAACACTTTACTCTAGCTAGTCGAAGCTTCTTTTTCCATTTCCTTTGAACGTAATTGTACAGGAGGCTTGGGCTTGGAAGCGTCTAGGATTTTGGCCAACAAGCATCTTAAGCCACACTCATCAAAATGCAAAATAAACTTGTTTTCAATACTTGTGTATCTCCTTCGAATGGACCACATGCATGTCCTTCGAAGGTAACATTTGTGTGTCCTTAGAATGGACCAAATGTATGTCCTTCGAAGGAACCATTGGTATGTTCTTCGAATGGGCCTTTTGAATTCTTCTTCGAATGGACTATCTTCTGTGTCGAATCATGGAAAACTGTGTGTTGAAGGATTTAAAGGTGGAGTCAGAGCAGGCCTGAAGATAGACATTGCCCAGTCGAAGCTTGCATGCATATAGCCATTTCTTTGTGAATCGAAGGCCAATTGAAGGGGCCTTGGTCATGTGGATCAAAGACAAGTCTGAAGAAGCCTTTGCCTAGTGAATCGAAGGCAAGTTTGAGGAGGACTTTTGCCTTGTGCACTGAAGGCACGCATAGAGGAAGTCATTTCCTTGTGGGTCGAAGCACACGTGAAAAAAGCTCATGCCTTGTGAATTGAAGGCAAGCCAGAAGCAGCCAATGCTCAATCAAAGCTTTGTGATTTGAACTTGATCGAAGGGGGCCCAACACCCAATCAAAGCTTGTGAATCAGGCTTGCATCAAAGGAGGCCAAATGTTCAATCAAAGCTTGTTAAATAGAGCTTGTTCTAAGGGTTTTAGATGCCCAATCTAGGCTTATGAATCAAGGAAAATTTGCTCTTCTTCAATTTGATTCCTGAAAGCCAAAAATCCAATTGTACTTGTGTAAACTTTCCCTTTTGAAAATCCTTGTGAGAAAATGTCTTGAGAAAAAGGAGGGCAAATTTTGGGGTACAAAAGGTTTTAAAAATGCAGCAGGGCAGTTGTTGAAAATCTCTAGAATCTTCTGCATAAAAATAGGACTTCTATAATATGTATCCTAAATTGTCTCAACATTTAGACAAACAAATTAATCTTCTAAAAATTCAAATAGAATCTCTGATTCCTCAGTCTTGGATGCCAAATATAATATCCTAGTATTCCCAGAATATACAGGATCTGTTAAAACTAAATAAATCCAAGAGTAAAGTTGTAATAGACAAGATGTTAGATAAACTGGATAAGACATCATGTCCAACACGTTCTCTCTGCAAGTTTAGAACATCATATTTAACATGTTGCTGCCAAATTAGTTTTAGCAAAATTAATGCCAATCATAAAATAGAGAATTAACAATCTCCCCCTTTGACAAATTTTGGCTAAAACAAATAAACAAATTACAATTCAGATTTCAGTAAAAAAACAGAAGCCCGGAAGAGATTATACAATCACCAAAAACATCATACAATTTGAGAAAATAACAGCAGAAATAAATATCAGAGAGTTAGTCTACAGAAGCTACTAAACACAACAACATAGAGAAATAGAATTCTCAGTTTGATTGATGTCAGGTCATCATGTATGACATCTCTTCACATCAGCCCAAACAATTTTGTTACATCACACTAGACCAAGGATGAAAGAAGAAGAAAGTCATGAAGTCATTTGGTTTACATGAGGAAGAAGATAGCTAACGTCCCCCCTTAACCCAGGAACCTTTACTTGCAACGGAGGGAGAAATCTTCCTCTCAATAGGCATAAGAGAACCCTTAAGAAGCAACCAAACACCAACCTGAACTATCGAGATGAGGACTCAGGGGTGTAGATTCCAGCTCCGGGTAACTTAGAACACAAGACACAACTGTGTTCATAACTCAGACCACAAGACACAAAAAAACTCATAACAAAGAGCAGACTCAGATACGAGTATCCTATCCAACATCCTTGTAAAACAATTATGAACAGACTCCAAACTTAAAAGAAGAACATAAACAGAACCTTTCTCCCCCTTTTTAGCCAAAAATTGAAGAAAACAAATATCCACCTGTTGTACCCCAAAATTTTCCCTCCCATATTTCTCAATACATTTTAAGTGAGGTCCTCAAATTGCTCAAGGAAGTCCAAGAGTTGACTAAACAAACTCTCTCCTAAGGCAATCTACTCAAAATTAGGGTTTTATGTTGCATCAAGATGTGTGAGTCCAAAGGGTCTCAAATGCTCACCATTGCCTAATATGTTCTTAATATCATCCATGTCAAGTTTCAAGCCTTGCAGAGAAAGTTTCCCCAATCAATTGCTCAAAGGCTTGAAAATCGAGTGTGTTAGGGAAAAAGTCAATTGTGGCCCACATACAGTCAAACTTCAAGATTTTTGGTCAACATTCTCATTTTGAAGTGTTATCTATCATTTGATCAAGGGTTGATCATGATTCATCAAGGATTGCTCACAATGCATCAAAACCCAAAAGTTGCTAAATTAGGGTTTTGCAGGAAAAGTTAACTCAACTTTGACCAAGCATAACATTCTCATAATTTATGAGAAACGACCCATCCAAAGCTCATTTTGAATAGGATGCAATTCCACATAATTCATCTTCATCTCCAAAGTTCAAAATATGCACTCATAAGAAGTTATGAATTTTGACATTATAGGTCATTTTGAAAAGTCAACAAAAACACCTTTTTTGTCAAAGCTTCATACATAAACATGGAAGACTCAATTGATATGATACTAAAAGGGTTGATTATAGGACTTCTCAAGCTTTATAAAAAGTCCAAGAACACCTTCAAAGAGTCAAAATTGAAGAAGTTGTGCATTGGTGAAGTTGACCTTTTTTTGCAAAATTGCCAAAAGTCAAAAGTGCCTCAAATTGCAATTTTTGTCAAATGGGCCTAACTTTTTGCATTTGTTTTGAGTTGGTAGCATGGTCCACAAGCCATAGCTCTTTCCATTTGTCTTTGTCTTATTTTTTTCTATTTATTTTGATTTTTTATTTCAATTAAATCAATTTAAATCAAAATAAATCATGAAAATATCCAAACCATTTAAACCTCAAGATTTTGTGCACCTTTCAGGTCCCATATACAGCTAGCAAGTGAATCAAATCGTGCAAGGCCTATGTGTGCATGAAAAGATTGGTTTTGGCCTATTTTTGGAAAGATTTTCATGGAAATCAAATCAAGATCAAAAGCCATAATTGACAAAAATTGAAGGCATATTTGTAAACCTAATTCCATCAGTGGTATATATTGTACAATTGCAGCCAAAAACAACAAGGTTGGAGAGGTGTGAAAGGCTAAAGAAATCACTTGGAAAATTCAAGAAAAGTAGCAATTTATTTTCATACTCCCAAGCGCTGTCAAGCCGTTCCAAGCATCCCTTGCACTTGCTGGACGTTCCAGGAATCTATCCCAATCCTTAACAAGCAATTTCGTGTACAAAAAACTCACTGTAAGCATCCCACGATACCATCACTTTATTGAAATACAATATCATGATTCTGGCATTTGTAGCATAAATTACTTATATATTCTTGTCCATTGAAACATTTGCAAGTTGTTGGTAATGATTAATTGCATTTTTGCTAACAATACAGAGATATGCCATTGTTAGGTTTTCTTGGTGCATTTTAGGGTCTTTTCATACAAGGATAATTGGTCCAAATGGAGGAGACCATTGTGATCAGCAGATCAAACTCAGTTGATCCATGGTCTTGAATTTTATTTATATTGCTTGTATGTAATTTCTGAGATGCACAGGGTTACAGTTACAGCGCCATATCCATAGGTAAAGGTTCTAAGTTTTAAATGACGGATCAAGGGAAGAAGATGATAGCGTGTCACCACTTTACTGGCCAATTTAAATTCTGGCGCGTTTATTATGGCCAGAAACCTATAGTTCTGATCTGTTTGTTTGTTTCTGTATATTGGTAAACTAACACCCATCGCAGTTGTTCAGAAGGAGGAAGTAAGAAATTCATGATTCTGGGTTTGATCCCAGGCGTGACCCTCTGGAATTTTTCCCCTTTGTTTTTCACCAGATCCAGCGCCTACATCTTTTGGGGGTTATCTTGTGATTTCATCAACCAAGACCAGATCAAGCATCCCCTGGGCATTATCCATTGGATCCATCAGTCTCAGCCAGATCCAACGCACCTCATCTTTTGACGGTCACAATCTGCTGGATCCATTAGCCAGGAGCAGGCCCAGTATCACCATCCTCTGGACCATCATCTTCTGGAGCTTCATCCTCTGGAGCATCATCCTCCGATCAGAGCCGCTGGCAGTTGGCCCTTGGGTTATTTTTATTTCTTTTTATTTCTTTTTTTATTATCCTTTTTAATACTAAAATAACTTTTTCAACCAATCAAAAATGCATAAAATCAACTTTTCACCAAATTAGGTTTAGGCTTTTTTTATTTTTTTTATCAAAATTAATTTAATTTAATTAGTGTAAATTTAATTTTAAGGTAATTTTAGATCTTTTGAAAATAAATTAAAACAAACTAGAAAATTTGGTTTTACTTAATTCAAACCCTTATTTTCTTAAAATAATCAAAAACAACAAAAATAAATTTTCCTTCGATTAGGTTAGACGGGATCAAAACCCTATTTTTCTCTCGTTCTCGATTCATCACGCTTATTTATTTTTACCATATTGATGTAACTGCTCACAGAATGTAATAGATTAATTAGGACTTTTCTGTTTATTTATCTTTTTGACGGGTTTTTTTGGCTATGTAATTAATACCTGAAGCCTTGTAATAGTGTAGCTTTATTTTCCGCATTTTAATTTCTCGCATTTTAATTTCCGCAAATATTAACTGTTAGATGTATGATAATAGGGTTGCATGACAAGAATGTATGTAAATTTTAAAACAGTTAGCAAACCCTAAATGTGCAAAGATAACAAGCTTGAAATTGAATCACTCACACATGTGCACTCCTAGGGTATACTCCCACTTCGGTTGCCTTCGGTAAACAATCATTGAGTATAGGATATTTTAGTGGTCGCTCTCTTGTCCAAAAGTTCAAATGTCCCTTTCGGAAAGGTTGCCCCGGAATTGTCGCCTCGAATACGATCTTAAGACATTAGGGTTATTACTAAGATGTCCTAACATTGCTTTAGTGATCATACGTCCCTTTTCGAATTGACCCTTAAAACTCCAATGACGGTGCTACCTACTCACTAATAGTGGGATAACATTGTCTAAAGGAAACAAGAATAAGAACATTCCCTTTTCAAGTAGGTAAATGCTAATAGGTACTTGCTCAAAATCAAACTTTTCCACACTTACACTCCTTTCAAACAAGCTTTTCAAAAACACTTCGTAACACTCTTGAAGACAGAAGCAAGGGTTAAATCGAAGTAAAACAAAAACTTTTCAAATCACACAAACATAGAAGCAATTTTTAAAATGATGAGCAAGTACCTAAGAGACCGTAGAAAACTACGGATAGAAAGGGTGCTAATACCTTCCCTTTCTATAATCTACCCACCGTACTCAAAATCTCGAAAAAGGAATTTTTCTGTACTTTTTTCCTTTCTAGTTGGATAAAATAAAAGTCGATGGTGACTCTTGCTTACCGCGACATTTTGCAAACACAAACGCAAAACGCAAACCAGCATTTTATTAAACAGTCGGTTCTGCCACCGTATCACTGAACTGGCGACTCTGTTGGGGATAATAAGTGGGGTATACCTTAGGATTAGTTCATCATATTGCTTCTATTGTTTGATTTGATTGCTTTATTTTTATGGGTTTTGTATTGGATTTACTATAGATCCTAACCCGGATCTGGGGGACAACTTTTAGGTAAGTAGCAATAAACTGTGAGGGAACTGTACGGTGTAGACCGATACGTTGAAGCAGTAGCTACGTTGATGTGGCACATTGGTTGGTACCGGTATCCCTTATGGAGAAACAAGGAGAATACGGGGCTGCTATGTGTGTCGTTAAGCATCAACTGACCTTAGAACCTATAATCGACCAACTTGGCCATTAGAAAGTAGTGAGATAGCCGGCCTCTGTGTAAAGCTGAGAACTGGTTGATACTCGATGCTACACTCATTGAGACCATACTCTCGAGATAGTTCTGGCCGCAAGAAAAAATTACGTGAGCTGAAACCATGACCGATGGAGGATGGTCAGTGATATTGAGAACCTCTAGAACCCGATTACTATTATTAGGACAGGTTGAACCAACTGAACTTCAAGAGGGTAGTACCTAGACCCCATGCAAGCCTGAAACTTAAGGGCTCTTATGTGACTTGTTTGCCTTTACCATGTCTGTTATCTGCTATACCTGTTGTGTGCTTTATCATGACATCATGCATCATAACATAGCATGCATACTTCATTGCACTAACCATTTCAAAGACCGAGGGGATTTATCTTTGTTCTGTTTTGCAGATTATGGCTTCCATGCGTAGAAACACCATCCGAGTTAACTTTGTGCAAATACCTGCTCAACTCAAAGATTTATCCTCGAGGATTTCTGATACTTCTTCATTCATTTGAAGACATGATCAGATTCTTAGCTTGGTTACCTCAAATATTGATGAGCAGATAATGAGTGTGCTTTTCCAGTTCTTCGACCCGGTGCATCATTGCTTCACTTTCCCAGATTATCAGTTGGTTCCAACTTTGGAGGAGTTTTCTTATTTACTGGGCATATCCATCCTCGAGCAGACACCCTTCACAGGTTTGGAAGAGGTTCCCAGACCCGAGGATATTGCTTCAGCCTTACACCTAAAAAGGGCTGATCTAGTATCCAACTAGGAGACACGGAGCGGGGTTAAAGGTTTCTTGGCTAAGTTTCTGATGGATCAAGCTCAACAGTTCTGGGATAACTTAGATTTTCAGGCTTTTAAAGACATCTTGGCTCTCCTCATCTACGGCTTGGTTCTTTTCCCAAATCCAGATTCCTTCATAATGTGAATGCGGTTAAGATCTTCATGTCCCGTAATCCTGTGCCTACTCTTCTTGGTGATATCCTACATGCCCTTTACACTTGTACTGTGCGGAGAAGAGGGACCCTCATGTGTTGTATGCCGCTGCTGGCGAGGTGGTTTATTTCGCACCTCCCCAAGTCTGTATTGAAGAATGAGGAAGGTCTAGGTTGGTCCTACAGGATAATGTCCCTTGCCCATACGGACATTCTTTGGAGTTATAAAGATATGGAAAAGGTTTTTGTCATTGATTGATGTGGGGGATACCCTAATGTCCCATTGCTTGGAATAAGAGGGAGAATAACCTACAGTCCTTTTTTGGCTTTACAACAGTTTGGTCGCGCTCGTAGAGACCGTCCCCATGAGTTGCTTCTTAAGGACATTGCCTTTGACTACAAGGAAGACACTAATGAGCATCTCCGAAGGATCATACGAGCTTGGGGCATGGTGAACAGGTCTGACCCTCATGAGCTAGGACTAAAGACTTCTCTCCCTATGCAACCTTATCTCCAGTGGGTCTGAGCTCGAGCCCAGAAGCTTGGGATGCCCTATGAAGCTGTGCTGCCAGTGATTGTGGAGCATACCAATGAAGAAGGTGTTCCTTATACGATCCTTTATCCATACATGCCTACTGATCTTGGGGAATTGAAGAGATCCTGGATTCAGTTGAAGGAAGAAAGGGATACCTACCAGGAGAAGTATCATGAGCAAGAAAGGAAGATCTTGAAGCTCACGAGGAAAATTGAGAATGAAAGAATAACCAATGACTACATTAGCACGAAGGGGAAACGACCATGGGATTTTAGATGTCTTTTATTGTTTCTAGTTTAGATTTACTTTTCAGTTATTCCTTTTGTAACGCCTTAAAGGCATTGTTAAACATTTTTACAAGTTAATCTAATAAAGTGTGTTTTATTTTTGTCTTACAAATTTAAATCTCCCAAAGTCTTTGAAATCATTTCATACGCATTCCATTATCATGCACATCATTACCGGTACCATTACAGGTTTCTCATCTTCTTCGCTGTTTATTTCAGCACAAAATGTCTTTTGAAATGCCTATCGATCAAGCCATCAAAGCTCTTCAGGCTCAGAATGCCCAATTCCAGGAGATGTTCTTGAACTTGGCTAAAGGGCAACAAGATTTGAAGACTCTCATCCTGAAGAAGGAAAAGAAGAAGAAGAAGAAGAAGAAGAAGAAGAAGGTGGTTCTTCTGAATATGGGTCACCGATTTGGGAATAGGTTGCGAGAGGAAGCTGATCTGTTTCATTCATCCAGAGGAGGAGAGAATCAAGAAGAAGAAAAAGGTCATAGTCATGTGGTCTCTGATAATGATACTGACTTTGATGAGGAACAGTACCCTCCTGCGGAGGATAGGTACAAACAACTTGAGGACCGTCTAAGTGCTATGGAGATTCAGAAGGTTCCTGGGTTGGACTTTGGAGATTTAGGACTAGCATCGGGGGTGGTGATCCCTCACAAGTTCAAAGCTCCAGTTTTTGCTAAGTACGATGGAGTATCCTATCCAAAACTCCATCTCCGCTCATACGTCAGGAAAATTCAACCTTACACAACTGATAGGAATCTATGGATACACTTCTTTCAAGACAGTCTGTCAGGGACTCAACTTGAATGGTTCTATCAATTGGAAGGAGCTAATGTCCGCAACTGGGAGGATCTTGTTGCTGCTTTCTACAAGCAGTACCAGTATAATGTCGACCTTGCTCCCACTCGTACTCAGCTTCAGTGTATGTCTATGGGTGCAAGTGAAGGATTTAAGGACTATGCTCAGAAGTGGAGAGATCTGGCTGGAAGAGTCCAACCCCCTTTGTTTGACAGGGAGTTGGTTGACATGTTTCTTGGGACGTTGTCTGGTCCATTTTTCAATCATTTGATCGGTAGTTTGTCATCTGGGCTTACTGAATTGATTATGACTGGGGAGAGAGTAGAAGCTAGTATCAGAAGTGGTAAGATATAGAAGGATGCATCATCCATTATAGTAAAGAAGCCTTTTACTGGTAAGAAAGAAGCTAGTGCAGTCTACAGCTCGAGGAGCCAAAACTAACCTGAACGCTGTCAAGCAATGAATGCGGTAGTAATATCATGACCCACCGTTGCCCCACAATGCAACAATCAGCAAAGAATGGAGAGGCCGCAGAGACAGTACACTCGGCTTAATATGACTTTGTCCCAGATTCTACCACAATTGATGAAAACCAATCTGGCAACTCTGAGGGAAGCTCCGAAGAATCCCAGCACTACGTCTCCGCTATATAATCCAAACGCCAGTTGTGCCTATCACTCTGATAGCTCGGGCCATGATATGAATAACTGCTAGGCTTTAAGGAATAAAGTGCAAGATTTGATTGAAGCTAAAGAGATCGAGTTTGAAACTCCAGAGAAACCCAATGTCATAACTGCTCCTATGCCCAAGCATGGTCATGGAGTAAATGTTATGGACGATGATTTGTTTGTGACCTCCGTGGAAGACATCTCTACTCCTCTGATGACAGTAAAGAAGAATATTTTGTTGCCGGTTTATTTCCGGGTTGTGGCGAAGGTTTCCACCTATGTTCAATTCTACCTGCTGGTTGCCATTTATTGAAGTCAGGTGTTCAGTGCCTGATGGATAACAAAGAGATCTTGTTTGAGAAGACTTTAATGATGTTAGTTCCAATTGAAGATGTTGCCATCATAACCATTTCCGCCAATTCTTCCAAGGCTTCCTCGAGAAAGCCTGTTAGGATTACATCTGTTCCAAGAATCGCTCTGTTGATCGTTACTATTCCTGGTGCCATCCCTTACACTTCAGACAAGGTTGTCCCATGGCACTATGGTGCTGATGTGTATTACCATGGAATTAAACAAGACTTTGGAAATGAAGAAGTTGATGCTGATATCGGCAATGTTGTCAGGTCTAGCAAAGTCACCAGAAGTGGAAGACTTTTCTCTCCTGAGATTTCCCCTTCGATTGTTCAAAAGCCTGTTTCCATTCCATCTGCCAATACATCATCTACTGCTCCAATTCTTACTCCAATTATCACTCCTATCGCTGAGTCATCTGACACTTGGGGCAAAGAAGTTACAGGTGAGCTTGCCCGGACGGAGGCCCCTAAGAAGATTATTGTAGAAACATCTAAGTAGGAGATACAGGAAATTCTGAAGATCATCAAGAAGAGCGACTATAACGTAGTCGAGCAGCTGGGGCAGACCCCGTCAAAAATCTCCATTTTATCCTTGTTATTGTGCTCAAAAGCCCATGCAAAGGCTTTAATTGCTTTCCTCAAAAATGCGCATGTTCTGCAGGAGACTTCTGCTAATCAATTCAAAGACTATGTAGCTAGTTTAACTGCCGACAACGGTTTGGGTTTCTCAGACGCAGATCTAACTGCTAAAGGAAGGAATCACGATGATGCTCTGCACGTCTCAATCGAGTGCAGGGGAACTACTCTGGCCCATGTACTGGTGGATACTGGTTCCTCGTTGAATGTTTTACCAAAGAAGGCATTAGACCGTCTGGACTGTGAAGGTTTGACTATGAAACCAAGTATTATTGTGGTTAGGGCTTTCGATTGGTCGAAAAGGATGGTGCACGGGGAGGTGGACGTCCCTGTCAAAGTTGGCTCTCAGACTTTTTCATCTACTTTCTATGTGATGGATATCCGACCATCTTATTCTTGCTTGTTGGGTCGCCCTTGGATTCATAAGGCTGGAGAAGTGACTTCTACGCTCCATCAGATGTTGAAATATCCAGTAAAAGGGAAGATTGTTACGGTACAAGGTGAGGAGGAGTACATGGTGAGTCACCTTAACTCCTACTGGTATGTGGAGATGGATGAAGAGTTCATTGAAACCCCGTGTCAGAACTTTGAAGAGGTTCCCTAGACTTTGGCGTCGACTGAAGTTGCTGCTGACAAACCCCCGATGAAGATGGATTTCCTCAAGGATGCCAGGGCTGTTATTAATCAAGGTGGGTGTGCAAATTGGGGACAACTCCCTAACTTCACACACAAAACTGACAAGTTTGGTTTGGGCTTTACTGCAGAGGCTCAAAGGGATGTTCGGCGCGTGCGAATTGGAAGACCTCATCTGCACATCAGTAATCCGGGAGTGAATGCAATTGAAGATGATGAAGAAGAGTCAGATATCGACAGATGGATTTACCTGACTGCCAACGGTGGCTTGAACAACTGGATGGCGACGGACTTCGTGCCCGTTTCTTTTATTACACAGTAATAGACTTTTGTTTTGAGATTTGTAACAGACAGTTTGAAAATTTACGGCCCGGTTCCTTGCCCGAGGCACTTTGGCTTTTGTTTGTGAGGGCTTATTATTTTTCATTTTCATATATCATCAATAAAGCATTGGATGTTTCTTGCATTACAAATTTTGCGCTCCTTGTTTTTCTTTTCTGTCTCTCACTTTATCAAAACAGCTATTGTCTTACACACACTCACATATCATAATGCAGATCCACATCCACTCTGGATCCCATTGATAACGACTCTGCTACTGCCAGTTATTACTTCGAGAATCCGATCAACCAAGCCGAAGACGAAGGTGAGGATGATTATGAGGTTCCTGGAGAACTCGCTAGACTGTTACTGCAGGAAGGGAGGGCCATACAGCCTCATGAAGAGCCAGTGGAATCAGTAAATTTGGGTACGGAGGAAGACAAGAAAGAGGTCAAAATAGGTACAAATCTGGAGCCTAGTGTCAAGCAACGGTTGATACAGATGTTATGCGACAATGTTGAGATCTTCGCATGGTCTTGTGAAGATATGCCTAGTCTGGATACTGATATTGTGGTTCACCGCTTGCCAACTAAAGAAGACTGTCCTCCGGTAAAGCAGAAGGTTCGCCATAAGCGCCCTGAGATGTCTGAGAAAATCAAAGTTGAGGTCATGAAACAGTTTGACACCGGATTTCTAGCTGTCACTTTTTACCCACAGTGGGTTGCCAACGTGGTTCCGGTGCCGAAGAAGGATGGTAAGGTACGGATGTGTGTAGATTATAGAGATTTGAACAGGGCGAGTCCCAAAGATGATTTCCCATTTCCTCATATCGATGTTCTGGTCGACAACACCGCACAACATAAGGTCTTCTCCTTTATCTATGGTTTTTCCGGTTACAATCAGATCAAGATGGCTCCCGAAGATATGGAGAAGACAACTTTCGTTACGCAGTGGGGTACCTTCTGTTACAAGGTAATGCCTTTTGGGTTGAAGAATGCTGGGGCAACTTATCAGCGCGCCATGGTCGCTTTGTTCCACGACATGATTCACCATGAGATTGAGGTTTACGTTGATGACATGATTGCAAGGTCCCGGACTGAGGAAGAACACCTTGACCATCTACAGAAGCTATTTGATAGGTTGAAGATGTATAAGCTAAGGTTGAACCCTAACAAGTGCACCTTCGGGGTAAGGTCGGGTAAGTTGTTGGGTTTTGTCGTTAGTGATAAAGGTATTCAGGTGGATCCTGCAAAGGTAAAGGCTATACAAGAGATGTCGGCTCCCCGCACAGAAAAAGAAGTTAGAGGCTTTTTGGGACGTCTGAATTACATTGCCCGATTCATTTTACATCTGACTGCTACTTGTGAGCCGATCTTCAAGCTGCTGAAGAAAGATCAAGTGGTAAAGTGGAATGATGAGTGTCAGGCTGATTTCGAAAGGATTAAAGAATATCTCTAAGAGCCACCAATTCTGATGCCTCCAGTCGAAGAAAGACCTTTGATCTTATACTTGACAATGTTGGACAACTCAATGGGGTGCGTGCTGGGGCAGCATGATGATTCTGGCCGAAAAGAGCATGCTATTTACTACCTTAGCAAAAAGTTTACCGACTACGAGACCCGATACTCATTACTCGAGAAAACTTGTTGCGCTTTGGCATGGGCTGCTCTCCGGCTAAGACAGTATATGCCGACTCACACTACCCTATTGATATCAAAGATGGATCTAATCAAGTACATCTTCGAAAAGCCTGCCATGTCCGGACGAATAGCAAGATTGCAGATGATCTTAACTGAGTATGATATCCAGTACAAAACCCAAAAATCAATCAAGGGAAGTGTGTTGGCAGATCATTTGGCGCATCAGGCCGTGGATGATTACCAGTCTATGAATTTCGAATTCCCGGATGAGAATATCATGTTGGTGACCAACTGTGAAGAACCTGGACCGGATGAAGGACCTGAGGAGGGATCCTGATGGTCTATGTATTTCGAAGAAGCCTCAAACGCATTGGGTAATGGCATTGGCGCCGTGATCATATCTCCTGAAGGCTGTCATACTCCATTCACCGCCCGATTATGTTTTAACTGCACCAACAACATGGCGGAGTATGAAGCATGCATTATGGGTCTTCGAGCAGCTATTGACCTGAGGATTAAGTTCTTGAGTGTGTTCAAAGATTCCACTCTCGTGATCAGTCAGATCAAAGGCGAGTGGGATACGAAACACCCAAATCTTATTCCTTACAAGGAGTATGTACTGACATTGCTTCCGCACTTCAAGGAGATAACCGTTGAACATTTCCCCAGAGAGGAGAATCAGTTAGCGGACGCGCTAGCTACTATGTCTTCTATGTTCAAAGTTATGTGGGATAATGAAGCTCCCCGGATTACCATCGAGAGGTTGGATGAATCCTCACATTGCAGGGACATCGAGACTGAAGAGGTAGCAGATAAACCCTGGTTTCACGAGGTAAAGAGGTATCTTGAGGCTCAGGAATACCCAGAGGGTGCATCTGTTAATGATAAGAAGTTCTTGAAAAGTTTCGCGGCGAAGTTCTTCATCAGTAATGGTATCCTTTACAAGCGTAACCATGACTCAACCTTACTGTGATGTGTGGACAAGAACGAAGCAGAAAGGATTATGGCAGAGTTACATGAAGGTACCTTCGGGACTCACTCCAGTGGACATACCATGGCGAAGAAAATCCTGCGGGCTGGATATTATTGGTCTACTATGGAAGCCAATTGTTATCAGCATTCTCGGACCTGTCATAAGTTCCAAGTCTATGCTGATAAGGTGCATGTACCCCCAGTTCCTCTGAATTTTTTAATAGCTCCTTGGCCTTTTGCAATGTGGGGCATCGATATAATTGGCGAGATCAGACCTACTGCGTCCAACGGGCATCATTTCATTCTAGTAGCAATTGATTATTTTACTAAGTGGGTTGAAGCAGCTTCTTTTTCTACAGTGACCAAGAACGTCGTGGCGCGGTTCATCCGACACAATCTGATCTGTCGATACGGCATACCAGAGAGAATCATTACGGACAATGGTACAAATCTCAACAACACAATGATTACCGAGCTCTGCAAACAGTTTAAGATATGGCATCACAACTCTTCTCCCTATCGGCCGAAGATGAATGGGGTTGTTGAAGCAGCTAATAAAAACATCAAGAAGATTATGCAGAAGATGATAGTGACGTACAAAGACTGGCATGAGATGTTACCATTCGCTCTTCATGGGTACCGTACCTCAGCACGGATGTCAACAGGGGAAACACCCTACTCTTTAGTGTATGGCATGGAGGCGGTCCTGCCTATTGAAGTCCAGATACCCTCTCTTCGGATTATGAAGGATGCAGGTTTGAGCAAGGACAATTGGATCCAGACCCGGCTTGATCAACTGAATTTAATCGACGAGAAGAGACTTACCGCTATTTGTCATGGTCAGACGTACCAAAAACGGATGATCAAGGCATTTAACAAGAAATTCAGACGATAAGAGTGTCAAGTCAGGGATATGGTAATCAAACGCCTTATACTGCCGCAAGGTGATCCCAGGGGAAAATGGACCCCCACTTATGAAGGGCCATTTGTGGTTAAGAACATGTTCTCACGAGGAGCTACGATTCTAACCACCATGGATGGTGATGACCTTCCTCACCCCGTCAATGCAGACATAGTGAAAAAATACTATGCATAATCAAAGACCCGCTAGGTCGACTGGCCTAGGCAAAAATAAGGGCTTCCCGGCGAACCAAAAGGTTTCGGGCAAAAGTAAGGGATGAAAATGAAAAATCTGTACACCCGGCAAGTCGAAAACCTCAAAAGGCGACTTGGGCAAAAAAGGGTATCCCGGTGGACTGAAAACCTGAAAGGGAGGTCCAGGAAAAAATTAGGGATCAAAATGTAACACTATGTCTCATTGGATCATCTTGCAACCAGACTTCAATATCGACTATCAAGCTCGGACAGTGCCAATCAATCTGAGTTATCTTCGACCAAGTAGCGAAGTGATGAAACTCTCGAAGATATAAAGGCAATAGCAGAGTTGGAACCAGTGGGATTATTCACATAGTTGTTTTTCTTTGTTTTTCACAAATTGTATAATTTCTATTAGGCGGTGTTCTCTTACTAGGACGTCAGCCTCTTGTACAAAACGCCTATTACAGGCCAACTTCAAAATCAATACAATTCATTTTTACAATAAATTTCAAAATTGTTTTTCTTTTCCTGTCTTGTTTTGCAAGAACATCCAATGATTCATTTCTGATATATGCATTTGACAATAACTGCTGCTCATAAATATGTACATGCGAAACAAAATACGATTACCGGTAATTTTAGGAACAGGGGAAAACAAGAAATGTCCAAACCTTACTGTTGCTCTATCCACCAGGTATAAGAATAGACCCAGTTGAAGAATAAGACTGAAAGTACATACACTCCCCGCAGAGTTAAAAGATATCCAAAGACAGTGGTGTTAGTTCTCCCCAACCAGAGTTCATCTATCACCAACAATGGAAGACCATCCCCAGTGGAGTTTATTTCTTCCACAAACATAAATTTTACCCCCGACAGAGTTCATCATCACCAGCAACGGTAATTCATCTACAGCCGAGATTATCTCTCTAAATCAGTGGACCTTATGACAGAGTATCTATCTTCCCCACAGAGTCATTCTTTCACCAGTTTATTCTCCAGCAGAATAATTCTCCTGCCAATATATTCTCAAATCATCTTCAGTCGTCATCCTCAGCGAGCGAAACTCCTTTTATTCTCCAGCAGCGGTCCGAGATTTATTTTCCCCAGCTAGAAAAACATCACGAGAACATTGCATACATCATGGCATGTGCATATGCATCATACAATACAATCTCATTTATTTTGAGAACATCATCGCTCAATACATGTCATGCATCATGGCATTACATACGACTTACTCTTTACATTTCAGGAAAAGATACAATCAAATCCTCACAAAGTTCAAGTTATGAAGCCCAGATTCGACCGGATAATATCTTGATTCCTCCATCATATTGTGAAGCCCGGAGAACGACCGGATAACAATATCTGAATACCGCGAAGCCTGGATTACGACCAGATAGTGGTTTATCACAAGCTATGAAGCCTGGATTCGACCGGATAATAGCTTAATCCCAGCAAGTTATTGTGAAGCCTGGATTACGACCATATAGCAATACAAAGACACCATGAGCCCTGGATTACGACCAGATAGTGGTATATCATAAACACAAGCCGTGAAGCCCGGAGTCGACTGGATAGCCGCTTAACAAAGTTATTGTGAAGCCTGGATTACAACCAGATAGCAATACAAGACTCCATGAAGCCTGGACTCGACCAGATAATGGTAGAAGACGCTGCGAAGCTTGGATTACCACCAGATAGCAGCCAAGAATACTACGAAGCCTGGATTACGACTAGATAATGGTATATCTTTTATTCAAGTTATGAAGCCCTGATTCGACCGGATAATACCTTGATTTCCCCGAACACCATGAAGCCTGGATTCGACCAGATAATGGTATATTACATCGTGAAGCCTGGATTACGACCAGATAGCGGTATAAGACTGCGAAGCTTGGATTTCGACCAAATAGCAGTTTTACCTGGACAACTACTAAGAAGCCCGAAGTCGACCGGATATTAATATACCCTAAAGTTAAGTTGAAGCCTGGATGCGACCGGATAACAACTTAATTCCTTCTGAAGCCTGGATTACGACCAGATAAGAATTGAGAAATTGCAAAGCCCGGATTACGACTGGATGGCAAGTTTAATCTCATCTCCCCAGTAGATCACTGCAAAGCCTGGATTACGACCAGATAGCAGTCGATCTTATTACTATGAAGCATGGATTACGACCAAATAATAGTTCATTTTCACGTCTTCAACCAAGATAATATTCCCCAGTAGAATAACGGACGACCGAAGCTCCTAAAATTCAACTTTCTATCAAGACAGAGACCAGCAATCCCCAGCGAAATCCTCCTCAACAATAGGTATGCAAGCTCTCGCTAAAGAATCTCTTATGCGATCGACACTCCTTAGGATGGCATCTTTAAGCCCATCTTCCGTCATCAATCTCCAAATGGAATCTATAAGCCCAGTCTCGACATCGCAAGACGGATATCATTGCATGTGAGTGCAAATTTCTGGGCACTCTAGTGTTCAATCATCTTCCACCTTCGGATCACGAAAGGCAGACAAGCCAATCTACATCCTCGGGTTTAAGAAGATTGAACAGGGCAGTTGTTGTACCCCAAAATTTTCCCTCCCATATTTCTCAATACATTTCAAGTGAGGTTCTCAAATTTCTCAAGGAAGTCCAAGAGTTGACTAAACAAACTCTCTCCTAAGGCAGTCTACTCAAAATTAGGGTTTTATGTTGCATCAAGATGTGTGATTCCAAAGGGTATCAAATGCTCACCATTGCCCTAATATGTTCTTAAGATCATCCATGTCAAGTTTCAAGCCTTGCAGAGAAAGTTTGCCCAGTCAATTGCTAAAAGGCCTGAAAATCGACTGTGCTAGGGCAAAAGTCAATTGTGGCCCACATACAGTCAAACTTCAAGATTTTTGGTCAACATTCTCATTTTTAAGTGTTATCCATTATTTGATCAAGGGTTGATCATGATTCATCAAGGATTGCTCACAATGCATCAAAACCCAAAAGTTGCTAAATTAGGGTTTTGTAGGAAAAGTCAATGCAACTTTGACCAAGCATAACTTTCTCATACTTTATGATAAATGACCCATTCAAAGCTCATTTTGAAGAGGATTCAATTCCCTACAATTCATCTTCATCTCCCAAGTTCAAAATATGCACTCACAAGAAGTTATGAATTTTGACATTATAGGTCATTTTGAAAAGTCAACAAAAACACCTTTTTTGTCAAAGCTTCATACGTAAACATGGAAGACTCAATTGAGATGAGACCAAAAGGGTTGCTTATAGGACATCTCAAGATTTCTAAAAAGTCATAGAACACCTTCAAAGAGTCAAAATTGAAGAAGTTATGCATTGGTGAAGTTGAACTTTTTTGCAAAATTTCTAAAAGTCAAAAGTGCCTCAAATTGCAATTTTTGTCAAATGGGCCTAACTTTTTGCACTTGTTTTGAGTTGGTAGCATGGTCCACGAGCCCTAGCTCTTTCCATTTGTCTTTGTCTTATTTTTTCTATTTATTTTGATTTTTTATTTCAATTAAATCAATTTAAATCAAAATAAATCATGAAAATATTCAAACCATTTAAACCTCAAGATTTTGTGCACCTTTCAGGTCCCATATACAGCTAGCAAGTGAATCAAATCGTGCAAGGCCTATGTGTGCATGAAAGTATTGGTTTTGGCCTATTTTTGGAAAGACTTTCATGGTAATCAAATCAAGATAAAAAGCCATAATTGACAAAGATTGAAGGCATATTTGTAAACCTAATTCCATCAGTGGTATATAGTGTACAATTGCAGCCAAAATCAACAAGGTTGGAGAGGCGTGAAAGGCTTAAGAAATCACTTGGAAAATTCAAGAAAAGTAGCAATTTATTTCCATACTCTCAGGCGTTGTCAATTCGTTCCAAGCATCCCTTGTACTTGCTGGACGTTTCAGGAATCTATCCCAATCCTTAGCAAGCAATTTCGTGTACAAAAAATTCATTGTAAGCATCCCACGATACCATCACTTTCTTGAAATCCAATATCATGATTCTGGCATTTGTAGCATAAATTACTTATATATTCTTGTCCATTGAAACATTTGCAAGTTGTTGGTAATGATTAATTGCATTTTTGCTAACAATACAGAGATATGCCATTGTTAGGTTTTCTTGGTGCGTTTTAGGGTCGTTTCATACAGGGATAATTGGTCCAAATGGAGGAGACCATTGTGATCAGCAGATCAAACTCAGCTGATCCATGGTCTTGAATTTTATTTATATTGCTTGTATGTAATTTCTGAGATGCATAGGGTTACAGTTATAGCGCCATATCCGTAGGTAAAGGTTCTGAGTTTTAAACGATGGATCCAGGGAAGAAGACGATAGCGTGTCACCACTTTACTGGCCGATTTAAATTCTGGTGTGTTTATTCTGGCCAGAAACCTATAGTTCTGATCTGTTTGTTTATTTTTGTATATTGGTAAACTAACACCCAGCGAAGTTGTTCAGAAGGAGAAAGTCAGAAATTCATGATTCTGTGTTCGATCCCAGGCGTGACCCTCTGGCATTTTTTCCTCTTTATTTTTCACCAGATCCAGCGCCTACATCTTCTGGGGGTTATCTTCTGATTTCATCAACCAGGACCAGTCAAGCATCCCTTGGGCATTATCCTTTGGATCCATCAGTCTCAGCCAGATCCAGCGCACCTCATCTTCTGACGGTCACAATCTGCTGGATCCATTAGCCAGGAGCAGCCCAGTATCACCATCCTCTTGACCATCATCTTCTGGAGCTTCATCCTCTGGAGCATCATCCTCCGATCAGAGCCGTTGGCAGTGGGCCCTTGGGTTATTTTTATTTTTTTTTATTTTTTTATTATCCTTTTTAATACTAAAATAACTTTTTCAACCAATCAAAAATGCATAAAATCAACTTTTCACCAAATTAGGTTTAGGCTTTTTTTTATTTTTTTTATCAAAATTAATTTAATTTAATTAGTGTAATTTTAATTTTAAGGTAATTTTAGTTCTTTTGCAAATAAATTAAAACAAACTAGAAAATTAGGTTTTACTTAATTTAAACCCTTATTTTCTTAAAATAATCAAAAACAACAAAAATAATTTTTCTTTCGATTAGGTTAGACGGAGTCAAAACCCTATTTTTCTCTCGTTCTCGATTCATCACGCTTATTTATTTTTACCATATTGATGTAACTGCTCACAGGATGTAATAGATTAATTAGGACTTTTCTGTTTATTTATCTTTTTGATGGGTTTTTTGGCTATGTAATTAATACCTGAAGCCTTGTAATAGCGTAGCTTTATTTTCCACATTTTAATTTCTCGCATTTTAATTTCCGCAAATATTAACTGTTAGATGTATGATAATAGGGTTGCATGACAAGAATGTATGTAAATTTTAAAACAGTTAGCAAACCCTAAATGTGCAAAGATAACAAGCTTGAAATTGAATCACTCGCACATGCGCACTCCTAGGGTATACTCCCACTTCGGTTGCCTTCGGTAAACGATCATTGAGTATAGGATATTTTAGTGGTCACTCTCTTGTCCAAAAGATCAAATGTCCCTTTCAGAAAGGTTGCCTCAGAATTGTCGCCTCGAATACGATCTTAAGACATTAGGGTTATTACTAAGACGTCCTAACATTGCTTTAGTGATCGTACGTCCCTTTTCGAATTGACCCTTAAAACTCCAACGACGATGCTACCTACTCACTAATAGTGGGATAGCGTTGTCTAAAGGAAACAAGAACAGGAACATTCCCTTTTCGAGTAGGTAGATGCTAATAGGTACTTGCTCAAAATCAAACTTTTCCACACTTACACTCCTTTCAAACAAGCTTTTCAAAAACACTTCGTAACACTCTTAAAGACAGAAGCAAGGGTTAAATCGAAGTAAAACAAAAACTTTTCAAATCACACAAACACAAAAGCAATTTTTAAAATGATAAGCAAGTACCTAAGAGCCCGAAGAAAACTACGGATAGAAAGGGTGCTAATACCTTCCCTTTCTATAATCTACCCCCCGTACTCAAAATCTCGAAAAACGAATTTCTCTGTGCTTTTTTCCTTTCCAGTTGGATAAAATAAAAGTTGGTGGCGACTCTTGCTTACCGCGACATTTTGCAAACACAAACGCAAAATGCAAACCAGCATTTTATTAAACAGACGGTTCTGCCACCGTATCACACCACCAAAAAACCATATTGTAATATGGTGGGAGAATTGACTTGGGTGTTTTGCGTTTTACCGCAATTGTTACGGATAGTTAGAGTCGTCACCGACTTTTCTTTTATCCAATAAAGGAAGGGGCGAAAAGAACAGGAAAGACCATTTGAGAATTTTCTTGAGTTTGGGGGTAGGTTATGAAAAGGGAAGGTGTTAGCACCCTTTTCATCTGTAGTTATCTACGTGCTCTTAGTTGTTAGCTCAATTTGAAATGCTTTGTGAATGTGTTTGTTTGAAAGTATTTTTGAAAAGTGTCTTCGTTGGAAAAACTTTGTAATGATTCTCGTCTCTATAAGAATGTATATAATGTGTTGACTTTTTTAAAAATATTTCATGAAAGTGTTGGTGTATTTGAAAGATGTTTTGTTTTGAAATGTTTTTTAGCAAACAACTACGAGCGTTTTACCTACTCAAAAGAAAGTCTTTGTTCTTTTCCTCCTTCTTTAGATAGTGTTACCTTACCATTAGTTATTAAGAAACCATATCATTGGATGTGAAGGGACAGGCGTGGGTCATCGTTCAGTCATAGAAGGCAACATTGTAGGATATCTTAGCACTTTTTCGTAAGGGACTAAGATCGTTTATCAAAGGCAACATCGAAGGGTCATCGGGGGACTACGATCTTGTAATCGAGGGTCTTTGCTAAAGTATCTCACGTTCGAGAGACATGACTATTTTATCCGAGGCAACAAGTGTGGGTTAACCATAGAGGTGAAAGTGTGCAAATTGTATTGTTTTCATTTAATTTGTCTTGAATTAAGTTTTTATATTGTTTGGTTTTAAGTCTTTCCATACAAACCCTAATTACTAGCAATAATATGGAAAGCGATAAATTGCGGAATTTAAATGTCCTACGCTATTATAATACGTTGGGGGATAGGGGATACAAATTTGCAAATGGGGATGACAAGTAAAAATAAACCCTAATTGCTATTACAAGGCTTTGACAATTACATAATTTATAATGAAAATTAGTAAAATGCGCAAGAAAATGTAAAGTGAAAAGAAATTTTTTTTTAGGGTTTTTTTGATATAAAAGGTTTCGTAGTTTCAATTATTTTAGAAAATAACTTGAATGTTTTATCTAGAAAAAGGTTTGGTATAGTGTTAGGCCATCTCAAAGCAATGAAATATGTCAAAAGTAAATTAAAAATCTCAAAATTAGGAATTTTGATGCCTGAGTTGACACGGGCCGTGTCAGTGGACACAGGCACCCATGTCAAAACCTACCTTTGCTCCTCTACACATTTTTTGTTCCATCCAAATTGACACGGGTCGTATCGTGTGACACGGGTTGTGTCGTGTGACACGGACACCCGTGTTAACCCTTGTCCTACCTTCTTTGCATGTTTCTGACCGACATGGGCTGTGTTGTGTGACACGGGCAACCGTGTCAGCTATTGTCCTTCCTTTTTGCTAAGTTTTCTCTTTGATCTGTGTTGTTGTGTCCTTTTGGAAGCAAAAGCAAATGATGTATGGATAAAGATATTACAGCTTTAGAAAATTTACCTCTTGAAGCGAAAACTTTAGACATGTACGGATATTTCCGTGTGCAAACTAGTGATTGATTGAGTTTCTTTGGACCTCCTTGAAGTTGTTCCAATCCTCACTTTATGCTAAAAGTTGCTGAATCACTCCAATTAAGTCTAGTTCCAATGTACTGTTTTTGAGTTTGGAAGATGGTGATAGTAATGTTACAAAAGTTGTTCTTGTGTTTGAACAACTTCTATATGATGTATGTGAAGTATTTGGATGATTTGTTTGGGTAAAACTTGCAAGGTATGACACGTTCAAAGATTTGGACTTCAAAGCTCAAAAATGGAGGTTTTATGGACAATTTTGGTTTTTTTTAGAGTATAGGGGTTTTGAGGGCTTGTTCATATCTTTCTATATTGCAAATGATCTCTCTATTTATATGCGAGAGGTTTTAAGGCAAGGGTTGATCAGATTTTCAAGATCACATGTAATGGCTAGGTTGGATTGTAAATGAAGCAAGCTTGAAGATCATTGTTCCAATACTTTGTACTTTACTTCATAGAGTTGTTGGATACTTTAAGCATGCTTGTCTGATTTTGTGTGTTTAGTGTATGTAGAAGGAACAAGTTAGAGGCTCAAGAAGAGATGACTTTGTGATTAAAGCTACTTTGTAAAAATGACAATGTTAACTTTGTGCCAAAAATGGAAAGATCACTTGGACAATGCTTAAATAAAATGGACCATAGCTCAAAAGTTTGTGTAAACATTAAATTATGGTGAGATTTGAAAGTTAGAAGGATTGCAAAACAAAATTATGCAGCATATCAGGTAGATTGTATTATGTGTTGTTCACCAAAATGACTTGTAACTCAAGAATGGATGCCCAACTTCATGCCTTTGGATCTCCTAGCTCAAGTATGACATATTCATGCTCTTGGATGTTTTGGAAAGCTTGAAACATTGTCTATAACTTTCATGTTGTCCAATTTTGCTAAATCAAACTAGAACTTGATGAAAATTAGCCAAGAAGTTGAGATAAAAACTGACCAAAACTTGTTAAAAATTTCTCCAAGTGTTAGATAAAATGTCATGACTTCATGGGCTTATATCTTCAAATCTAAGCATTTTTTGGACATCAACCCTCTAATAAAAAGTTTTAGAATTCATCAAGATCTACAACTTTAATGTTAAAAGTTTTCTTTGAATCATCTTGCATCTTGGTGAAAAATGTCATGAAGTAATGAAATTATCAAGTGTAAAAACACTTAGAAAATTTCTAAGTATTGGAAACTTTGACTTTTTGTTGACTTTCTTGATTTTCTTGATTCTTGATGATTAAGTTTGACATTTTTGAAGGTCTTTATGAATTTTGATCTTTGAAATTAATGTTGACCAAAAAGTCAAAGTTTGACTTTTTGTGTATCGGTTGACTTTTCTTCAGTTGATCCAAATCTCAACTATCAAACCTTTGATCATGAGAAATGATTTGAGCCATGAAATTAGGTCAATATGTTGTGTTTGAGTCCTTGAGACTATGCTTCAATCCATTAGGTCATGGATTAGGTCAAAATTCAATGATCAGTCATTCTCAGTCAAAACCCTAATTTAGAGGCTCAGTGCTTTAGAGGTGAGCTTGTCTGATCAAACTCTTGAGAACCTTTGATAATTTGAGATCTTTGGTGAGAAATATCTTGAGAAAAGAGAGGGAAAATTTTGGGGTACAACAATTTCCCCTATTCAATCTTCTTAAACCTGAAGAGTTAGATTGGCTTGTTCGCCATTTGTGACTTGAAGGTGGAAGATGATTGAACATTTAAGTACCCATAAATTTGCACTCGCTGGTGCACGAAGTAATGATGTTGGTTGATTGTGTCAGGAATGGGCTTAAAGATGCCATTTGGATAGGTAATTAATAGTTGTCGAAGATGGGCTTATAGATGCCATCCAGAATGGTTGTTGGTAAGTCTAGTGCTTGACTTGATCTTTAAGAGATGTATCTGGAAAAGAGTCTACATGCAACCACTACTTCAATGGATTATGAAGGAATCTGTGGCGACTACTAATTCAACAGGTAATGAAGGAATCTATGACGACTACTACTTCAACAGGTAATGAAGGAATCTGTGGTGACTACTACTTCAACAAGTAATGAAGGAATCTATGACGACTACTACTTTAACAGGTAATGAAGGGATCAATGAAGACTACTACTTCCACAGGTAATGAAGGAATCTATGAACACTACTACTTCAACAGGTAATGAAGGAATCTATGGAGACTACTACTTCAACGGGTAATGAAGGAATCTATGATGACTACTACTTCAACAGGTAATGAAGGAATCTGTGGCGACTACTACTTCAACAGGTAATGAAGGAATCTGTAGCGACTACTACTTCAACAAGTAATGAAGGAATCTATGACGACTACTACTTCAACAGGCAATAAAGAAATCTATAACGACTACTACTTCAACAGGTAATGAAGGAATCTATGGTGACTACTACTTCAATAAGTAATGAAGGAACTTGTGACGACTACTACTTCAACGGGTAATGAAGGAATCTGTGACGACTACTACTTCAACAGGTAATGAAGGAATCTATGACGACTGTTACTTCAACAGGTAATGAAGGAATCTATGGTGACTACTACTTCAATAGGTAATGAAGGAATCTATGATGACTACTACTTCAACAGGTAATGAAGGAATATGTGACGACTACTACTTCAACAGGTAATGAAGGAATCTATAACGACTACTACTTAAACTAGTACCAGAAGGAATCCAAGCTTGATTTCGTCTCAGAGAGATACTCTTCAGAATGACTCACTGGGGCAAGTCTTCAATGGAAATACTTGTCAGATTTTAGTCTCTAGAGAAATTTGTCTGATTATGTAGATAGTTGATGATATTCATCTGTTGATTGATCTTTCCAGAAAAGGTAGAGAGTTAGTTGTATGCAATGTCATGATATATAAAATGCATTGTTTAATGATGTTCTCAAAATAAATGAGATTATGCTATATGTTTCGTATGCATATGTCATGTTGTATGAATGTTGTAAAAATGCATCTTTGTTTGGGAAAATAACTCCCTGACTATTGTTGTGGATGAAGAGTGTGTATATCTTCAACTTTTCCTAGAATACTTCTGCTAGGTATTCCGGTTTGTTGATTGAGGAAACCCTACAGGGGATATTGATTTCTTCTTGGGGATTAAAGTTCAAGAACCTTGGTTGTCCATTGCTCTATTGGGGGATTTAATTCTCATATACACTGACTGTGGATAAAAGAGATGATTAAACTTCCGATTTGTCTAGGGAGAGTAAAATTAACTAGTATTTTGGTCAGATTCCAGGTTTTACAGCAACTCTCTGGGGATAGTATCAACTCTACTGGAGAAGAGGATTTATGTCAGTGGTGTGTAGTAGTCTGAGGAATAGACTCAACCTGGGGAGATTGTATTCTATTGGGAAATAAACCCAGTTGAAGAAGATATTCTGGAGATTTCACTGGGGAAACAAATTCTTCTGGGGAAGAACTTTGCAAGGTTTATCTTTTAGTTTTGGAAGACCAAACTCGGTTGGGGAAGAGAATTTTTGGGAGATATACGGAATGTAACTCCGAAAGAAAATTGTGTATGAATTTACTCTATGCGGATTTATGGACAGCATGAGCGTTATCCTGGCTCCTTGAGTAGGTATTTATTCCTATTCTTATGAATATATTTATTATCAGTTAATCATGTTCATTAAATTTTAGTCATTGGAAGTTTTTGCAATCAAAACAGAAAAACAAAAAGTTTGCACTTCAAAGTATATTTGTATTGCCATGTGGAAGTGATCTCATTGGGTTCTTACTCTTTTATTGCCCATATATCTTCGAACATCTAGTCCTTTGCTGTCAGAAGAAGTTGATTGAACTGATCTCGTACCATTTGAACTTTTCACTTTGGTAATAAAGTTGGCTGCAAGTAATTCAACGGGACATATCGTACACTTTTAATCCTTAACTTTTTCCTGGACCGCCCTTTCGAGTTTTCAGTCCACCATGATACCCTTTTTTGCCCAAGCCGCCCTATGGGTTTTCGACTTGTCGGATATACAATATTTTGTATATATCCTTAATTTTTGCCCGAACCCCTTTGGTTTGCCGGGATGCCCTTATTTTTGCCTAGGTATGTCAACCGAGGGGTCATTCTTATATGTAGTTTTTTTTTACTATGTACGTGTTCACAGGGTGTGGGAAATCTTCGTCGTCTATAGTGGTTAACATCATGGCACCACTCGAGAATACTTTCTTGACAACAAATAGCCCTTCGTAGGTGGGAGTCCATTTGCCCCTCAGATCGCCTTGTGGTAGAATGATGTGTTTTATTACCAAGTCACCATCCTGGTATACTCGATGTTTTATCTTCTTGTTAAATGCCTTGATCATAAGTTTTGATACATTTGACCATGACAAACAGAAGCCAGTCTCTTTTCGTCGATCAAGTTCAACTGATCCAACCTAGTTTGAATCCATTCATCTTCTCCTAAGTTTGCATCTTTCATAATCCTTAGAGAAGGAATCTGAACTTCGACAAGTAGGACATCATCCATGTCGTAGACTAAAAGAATGGTGTTGCCCCAGTTGATGTTATCGCGGAGGTACGATATCCATGAAGAGAAAATGGTAGCATCCCGTGCCAGTCTTTATAGGTCACCACCATCTTTTGCATAATCTTTTTTATATTTTTGTTGGCAGCTTCCACTACACCATTCATCTTAGGTTTGTATGGAAAATAATTGTGATGCTTGATCTTGAACTGCGTGTAGAGTTCAGCAATCATAGCATTGTTGAGCTTGGTACCATTGTCAGTGATAATCCTCTCAGGTTTGTTATACCGACAAATGAGGTTATGCTTGATGAATCGGGCTATAACATTCTTGGTAACTGAGGAAAATGAAGCCGCTTTAAACCATTTGGTGAAGTAGTCAATGGAGACAAGGATAAAAAGATGTCCATTAGATGCAGTGAGGCTTGATTTCTCTGATCATGTCAATGCCCCACATTGTAAATGGCCACAGAGAAGTTATGACATTTAAAGGAATTGGAGGCACGTGAACTTTATCAGCATAAATTTGGCACTTATGGCAAGTCCTCGAATGGTGCTGATAATCAGTTTCCATAGTCGACCAATAGTAACCAGCTCTTAGAATTTTCTTGGCCATAGTGTGTCCACTGGAATAAGTTTCGAAGATACCTTCATGCATATCTTCCATGATCTTCTCTGCTTCCTTCTTGACCATACAACAGAGCAGAGTTGAATCATGGTTGCGCTTGTACAAAATACCATTTCTTAGGAAGAACTTGGCTGAGAATCTCCGCAGGAATTTCTTGTCGTTGATTGAAGCTCCTTCAAGATATTCTTGTGCTTCAAGATACCTTTTTGTTAGAACATAGTTTAGTTCTACATCCCTGTAAGAGTTTTGATGATAACAAACACATGATATATATAAAAAAAATATATGCTCTCTAATAAAGTATTCTAATATGCAGAGAAGTTATGATGTAAGAAGCATAGAAGATGAGAAAAGATCTGCTAGAACATAGTTTTATTCTACATCCCTGGAAGTTCGGAAGTAAGAAGATAAGAGAGTTTCATTTTGAAGATCTGTTCAGACACAACATACTTAGAAGCAAATCCGTGTAAAACACTAAATGAAGAAGTTCTATGTTACAACTTCTGAATGCACCAATGCTGTGAAACAAGAACTCTGGTATTCTGATATGTAAAGTTCTGGAAAGCAGATGGGTCTCAACGGTAACATGCATCTTTTGATGTGAGCGTGTTCTAAAGTGTTATAGTTTATTCATGGCAAATCAAAAGTAACGGTTGAATTAAGATAGGATCTTCACTTTTGGAAAGAACATTAACTACACTTTATCAAACTTCCAAAAATATCTTCTTATGTCTCTCATGCATTTCCTATTTAAAGAAGACGTGAAGAAGATATCAAATGAAAAACAACTACTGCGCACGGAAAAAAACATAATTATCTAGTTCTATCTTGTGCTCCTCTATTGTGTAATATATCACTTTTATGATATTGTTTTTTTTAGAAAACATATTTGTAAACGCCTTTCAATTATTACTTTGTAATTCCTTGAGAAAATCGGGTTGTGGTTTAGACTCAAGAAGGCATTGACATTTGTCATTGTATTCGTGTAATCATGTTTGATTAGTGGATTAATACCTCGTTTGAGATAGGCGAAATCACCTTGGCGGGTGGACTGGAGTAGTTTAAGTTTAGACGAACCAGAATAACCAACGTGTCTTTAATTTTAAGTTTTAATCTTAATTTAACCCCCCTTCTTGTGTTTTTCCATTCTTCAATTGGCATCAGAGCAACTGGTTCTGAGTACAAACACTTAACCGTGTCAGAAAAAGATCCAAGCCAGAAAAACACTATGGTGGTACCAAGCCAGAACATCAGCAATGATTATCATGATGAGAAAGAAAGAATCAGCAATAGACCCCCAATATTTGATGATGAAAAGTTTGATTACTGGAAAGACATAATCATAAGTTTCTTTCTAGCTCATGATGTTGATCTATGGGATATGGGGACTGATGGCTATATTCATATTAATGATGAAAGCAATCAGAAGATTGACAGAAAAAGAATGGCAGATCGTCAAAAGAGAGAATTCAGAAATCATCACAAGGCCAGAACAATTCTCTTGAGTGTTATCTCGTACACAGAGTATGAGAAGATCACAAATAGAGAATCAATAAAAACACAAGTTTGAATCCTTGGGAATGACGCATGAAGGCAACACGCAAGTCAAAGAAACCAAAGCTCTTGTACTCATGCAAAAGTACGAAGCTTTCAAAATGGAAGAAGAAGAAACTATTGAGACAATGTTCTCAAGATTTCAAACTTTGGTTGCAGGATTGAAAGTTCTGGACAAAGGGTACCCCACAACAGATCATGTAAAGAAGACCATAAGAAGTTTACCCAAGCATTGGAGACCCATGGTCACAAAAATAAAACTAGCCAAAGATATGGATAGAATTTCTCTTGAAGAACTTATCAGCTCCCTGAGAAGTCATGAGATAGAACTAGAAGAAGATGAACCCCAGAAGCAAGGTAAGTCTCTCGCTCTTAACTCTAATAAAAAATATAAACCAAAGATTTACATGAAAAAGAAGAAAACTCTGGTGGATCCTCGTCAGAAGAAGAAGAACTACATCTTCTCTCCAAAAGAGTCAATCAGTTGTGAAAACACAAGAAAAGGAAGCTCAGAACTCCCAGAAGAATAGGGAATCTTTCTGAATCATCTTCTGGATACAGAAAATCAAGTAATAGAGACATTGTTTGCTACAAATGCAACAAAGTAGGCCATTACAAAAACGACTGTTCAAATCTACAGAAAGAAATGCCTAAAAAGAAGTTCTCCAAAGATAAGAAGAAAAGTCTTATGGCAACATGGGATGACTCAGAATATTCTGAAGCTGAAATAGAATCAGAAGATGAATGAGCCAATATATCCCAAATGGACAACTTATCAGATGAATCTACATCATCTGAATCTGAATCAGACTCAGAGGTAGAAGAGGTATTCTATAACTTTTCTAGATATAAATTAGAAGAAAGTCTATCAGAAATTGTTGAAAGATATCAGCAACTTCGAGTCATAAACAAGAACCTGAAAAAGGATCTAGTTTCTGACTCTAAAGAAACTAAGAAACCGAGATCAGAAAACTCTGAGCTTAAAGAAACAATTTCTAAACTAGAAAATAAATTAAAAGGCTCATAAATAAACTGTCTCAGAAGTTCCTAGTAACTCCGATAAGATCATAAAGTAATATGGTCATAGCTTTCAAAGATTTCTTGCTAAAAAGATAGATAGAAGCAAAATGGCTTCAATGATCTATGAAGTTAGCAGAAATGGAAGAAAAGGGATAGGATATAAGAATAAAGTATCTCGACCTAAGAAAGTTAAGGATATGGTCATAAAACACACACCCCTTTATTCTCACTTCATTTATAGACGTACACATGAAATAAAATATACTAGTAAGGAGTTTTCTGCTAAACCAAAATTCAAACAGAATTTTGGAAACTCTAACAATCATGGATCCCAAAAGATATGGGTACCAAAGGATAAAATCATCTATGTTGCAAATATTTTTAACAGCAAGGTTGAAACAATAGCTTTAACATCTGGACTTTGGATGCTCTCTAAACATGACGGGAATAAAGCATATGTTCTAAAGGATGAAATTTAAATCTGGAGGATACGCAAGTTTCGGAGGAAATTAGAAAGGAAAGATTATTGGCTCTGGAACTATTGGTAACAGTACTAAGGACACATCATCAGAAGAATCTCAGTCAAATATAGAAGATGATGTCAGAGACATTACAGAAACATCTGAAGAACCCATCCAGAAAAGACAACTCAGAGGATCTGAAAATTTGTTTTGCTTTTGCTCTTTGCTTCATCTTAATCTTCTGTTTTCTCGTGTTGTTACTACTTTTTGATTCTTGACAAAAAGGGGGAGAATGTAAGATATTTTGACTCCTTCTTAAATCTCTATTCAAAAATCTTCAGGGAAGTATTTTTTTCTTAATCTGAGTATCCAACTCAGGGGAGACTTATATGCTTTATGTTCTTTAAGTATTCTATCAAAATATACAAGTTTTTGTCATCATCAAAAAGGGGGAGATTGTTAGAACATAGTATGGTTTTACATCCCTGTAAGAGTTCTGATGATAACAAACACATTATATATATAAAGAACATATATACTCTCTAATAAAGTATTTTAATATGCAGAGAAGTTCTGATGTAAGAAGCATAGAAGATGAGAAAAGATCTGCTAGAACATAGTTTTGTTCTACATCCCTGGAAGTTCTGATGTAAGAAGATAAGAGAGTTTTGTTTTGAAGATCTATTCAGACACAACATACTTAGAAGCAAATCCGTGTAAAACGCTAAATGAAGAAGTTCTATGTTACAACTTCTTAATGCACCAACTCTGTGAAACAAGACTCTGATATTCTGATATGTAAAGTGCTGGAAAGAAAAGGAGTCTCAACGGTAAAATTCATCTTCTGATGTGAGCATGTTTTAAAGCGTTACAGTTTATTCATGGCAAGTAAAAAGTAACGGTTGAATCAAGATATGATCTTCACTTTTAGAAAGAACATTAAGTACACTTCATCAACCTTCCAAAAACATCTTCTTGTGTCTCTCATGCATTGCCTATTTAAAGAAGACGTGAAGAAGATATCAAATGAAAAACAACTATTGCGCACGAAAAAGAAAAAAACATAATTCTCCAGTTCTACCTTGTGCTCCTCTATTGTGTAATACATCACTTTTGTGATATTGTTTTTGTTAGAAAACATATTTGTACACGCCTTTCAATTATTACTTTGTAATTCCTTGAGAAAACCTGGTTGTGGTTTAGACTCAAGAAGACATTGACAGTTGTCATTGTATTTGTATAATCAAGTTTTATTAGTGGATTTAGACCTTGTTTAAGAGAGGTGAAATCACCTTGGGGGTAAACTAGAGTAGTTTGAGTTCAAACGAACTAGGATAACCAAAGCGTCTTTAATTTTAAGTTTTAATCTCAATTCAACCCCCCTTCTTGTGTTTTTTCATTCTTCAATTTTCACCTCATGGAACCAAGGCTTCTCATCATCAGTGTCAATTTCGCAACAGTATGTCGGTTCATCAAATCTTTCGATAGTGATTCTAGGAGCTTCGTTATCCCAATTGACCTTGAACATATATCACATAGTCGTTAAGGCATCTGCCAACTGATTTTCTTCCCTCGGGATATGTTCAAAGGTAACCTCTTCATGTATGGGATCAAGGTTAGCACCATCTCTTTGTAAGGGATCAAATTTGGATGTTTGGTATCCCACTCTCCGTTAACTTGACTGATCACCAGGGCTGAATCTCTGTATACACTTAAGAATTTGATTCTTAGGTCAATAGCAGCCTTTAGACCCAAGATGCATGCTTCATACTCAGCCATGTTGTTTATACAGTCAAAGCAGAGTCTGGTAGTGAAAGGTGTATGGAAAACTTCGGAGAAATGATCATAGCACCAATTCTTTTACCCAATGCATTGGAAGCTCCATCAAAAACCATAGTCCATCTGGATCCTTGTTCAGGTCCTTCATATGGTCCAGGCTTTGCACAGTTGGTTATCAGCATGATATTCTCGTCCGGGAATTCAAAGTTCATGGATTGGTAGTCATCAATAGCTTGACGGGCTAAATGATCTGCCAGTACACTTCCTTTGATTGCTTTTTGTGTAGTGTACTGGATGTCATATTCAGTCAAGATCATTTTCCATCTGGCTATTCATCCGGAGAGAGCTGGTTTCTCAAATATATACTTGATGGGATCCATCTTAGAGATCAATAGAGTATTAAGAGTCGACATATATTGTCTTAGTTGACGAGAAGCCCATGCCAAAGCGCAACAAGTTTTCTTGAGAAGTGAATATCTTATTTCACAATCGGTAAACTTTTTGCTAAGGTAGTATATTGCATGCTCTTTTCGACTAGACTCATCATATTGGCCCAACACATACCCCATCGAATTCTCTAATTCAGTCAAGTACATGATCAGAGGTCTTCCTTAAACTGGAGGCATTAGGATTAGAGGTTCTTGCAAGTACTCCTTGATCTTGTCAAAAGTTGTTTGGAAGTCGTCATTTCGTCTGACTACTTGATCTTTCTTCAACAGTTTGAAGATTAGTTCACAAGTAGCAGTTAAGTGAGAGATAAATCGGGAAATATAGTTGAGTCGTCCTAAGAAACCCCTGAGCTCCTTCTCAGTACCGGGAGCCGGAATTTCTTGTATTGCTTTGACTTTTTCAGGATCCACTTTAATAACTTTTCCACTGACAATGAAGCCTATGAGTTTTCCAGATCTCACCCCGAAGGTGCATTTGTTGAGATTTAGCCTCAGCTTGTATTTCTTCAACCTTTCAAACAGCTTGTGCAAATGGTCAAGGTGTTCTTCCTCAGTTTGCGATCTTGCAATCATGTCATCAACATAGACTTCTATCTCATGATGAATCATATCATGAAATAGAGCTACCATAGCCCGTTGGTAAGTTTCACATGCATTCTTTAGCCCGAAAGGCATGACCTTATAACAGAAAGTGCCCCACTGTGTGACAAAAGTTGTTTTCGCCATGTCTTCAAGCGCCATTTTAATTTGGTTGTAACCGGAGAATCCATCCATGAAGGATAAAAATTTATGTTGAGCAGTGTTATCAACCAAGACATCAATATGTGGTAGTGGGAAATCATCTTTAGGAATTTCCCTATTCAAGTCCATGTAGTCTACATAGATATGAACTTTACTGTCTTTCTTCGGTACTGGAACCACATTTGCGACCCATTAGGGATATGATGTTACTGCCAGGAAACCTGCATTGAACTGTTTCATTACCTCGACCTTGGTATTCTCAGACATATCTATCCGCATGTGACGAACCTTTTGCTTGATCGGAGAACAACTTTCCTTCATTGGCAGACGATGAACCATGATATCAGTATCAAGCCCCAACATATCTTTGTATGACCAAGCGAACACCTTAACATATTAATGCAACATCTGAACCAGTCTGCCCTTGACACTACCTTTCAAGTTGGCACAAATCTTGACTTTTTTCCTATCTGCCTCAGTTTCCAAATTTATCACTTCAACTGGTTCTTCATGCGGTTGAATGGACTTTTCCTCTTGTATCAGGAGTCTGGAGAGTTCCCCAAGTATCTCACAATCTTCTTCACCTTTGTCTTCGGCTTGATAGATTGGATTTTCAAAGTCATAGATAGCAATAGCAGAATTGTTGTCAATGAGATCCGGAGTAGATGTGGATATGCAAATGTGTGTGTGTGTGTGTGTAAGGTCACATGGCTATTTGAAAATGTAGTAAAGTAAAGAAAGACAAGGAGCACAAAATTTGAATGCAAAATAGTCCAATGTTTTCATTAAAATGAGCATATGACATATGAAAATGACAAACCCTTAACAAATGTACCATTGTGCCCCGGGAAAGGCACATGGTTTAAATT
This sequence comes from Vicia faba, assembly GCA_948472305.1. NCBI lineage: Eukaryota > Viridiplantae > Streptophyta > Magnoliopsida > Fabales > Fabaceae > Vicia > Vicia faba. The sequence continues at coordinate 889,790,576 of OX451735.1, forward strand.
CATTTTTTTAGAGGAAATTACAGACAAATTTCTCAAAGCAATAAAAAAACAGGAAATGGAAATTACTCCTGGATGAAGGATATCTAGATGAAGTATTTGGTCTTCCAGTTATTGAGTCCTCCATCAGCAGTTGGGTAGATCCAATCGTCCCAGTCACCATCACTATCAGAGTCTCCCAGAGCATTAACTTCATGGTTGCTAATATGGAAAGGTGGTTTCCCAGCACGAGCGCGTCGAATCTCTCTTTGATCCTTTGAAGTGAAGCCTAAACCAAATTTGTCTGACTTGTAGGGGATATCAGGAAGTTGTCCCTAGATGGTGCAACCTCCGTCTTTAACAACACCGCGAGCATCCTTGAGAGAGGCCATTCTTGGTGTATCTTTAGCAACTTTGGGAGTGGCAGGAGTGGCTTTGGCAACAACAATCATTCGGGGGACCACTTCAAATGCTTGATAGGTGGTTTCAATGAATTCGCCATCCATTTCAACATATTTAAAATAATTTAAATGACCGATCATGAAATCCTCCTCTCCGCAGACTGTGACAATTTTTCCTTTAACCCGGTACTTCAGCTTTTGATGTAATGTGGAGGTAATTACGCCTGCCCCATGAATTCACGGGCGTCCGAGCAAGCAAGAATAGGTCAGGCAGATATCCATTACATATAATGTTCAATTGAAGACTTGAGATCCAACTTTAATAGGAAGATCAACCTCTCCATGGACCATTCTTTTTGACCCATCAAAAGCTCTTACCACGATATCACTTGGTTTCAGCACCAACCCTTCACAGTCCAATCTGTCTAAAGCACCCTTTGGTAAAACATTGAGGGAGGACCCAGTATCCACTAACACGTGTGCTAAAGTGGTACCTTTACACTTAATGGAAACATGTAGAGCTTTGTTGTGATTCTTCCCCGTCGGAGTCAAATCTGTATCTGAAAATCCCAAACCATTGTCAGCAGTTTGCTACACAGTTCTCAAATTGGTCACCAATAGTTTCTTATGGGACATGTGCATTTCTCAGGAATTTTAGCAGAGCTTAAGCATGTGCTTCGGAACACAATAACAAAGACAACATGGATATCTTTGAAGATGTCTTCCCTAGTTGTTCCACTATCTTGTAGTCACTTTTTTGGATTATTTTCATAATCTCCTCCATCTCTTGGCTAGATGGGTCTTCAGTATATTTTGTGGGCGCCTCTGTCCGGGCAGGCTCAGTCATTTTTTCCTTTCCTCGAGTATCAGCAACAGGTTTAGCAGCAGAAATGCAAATGGGTATTATAGTTGTGGTTGTTAGAGGAGAGATCTCTGGAGAGAAGATCCTTCTTGTCCTAGTGACTTTACTTGATCCAGCAATGTTTGTAATGTCGGCATCTTAGTTTTTAAAAATCCACGGCTCTTGTTTGATACCATGATAATAAACTTTCGCCCCATAGTTCCAAGTCACGGCCTTGTCAGAAGAGTAAGGGATGGGCCCCGGTGTAGTGATAATCAGGGGAGATATTCTTGGTTCAGTAGGGATTCTTATAGGTCCTTTAGAGGTGATCCTATCAGGATTATTTGAAATGTTAATTATAGACACGTCTTCAAACTCTTGAGATATAATTTTGGTCAAACTTTTCACAAATGGAGTTTTCTCAAATAGGATTTCATGGCTATCAATCAGACGTTGGACACCTTTTTTCATCCATATACAGTCATTAACTTGTGTCGCACAATGGTAACAGTCTTCAAGGCAGCATGGAAATACTCTGGCTTTCAACAAATTCCTTTTAACAGTCTTCAAATGAGTGATTAAATCATTGATGAAGGAAACAAAGAAGCATCTTCAATGGCATTTACACCCTTACCATGACTGGGTATAGGTGCGGCAATTACATTGGGAGTCGGTGGAGGGTCAAATTCAATTATTTTGTTATCAATCAGGTCTTGGATTTTGTTCTTTAACGCCCAACAATGATTTGTTTCATGTCCAGGACTATCAGAGTGGTAGGCATATTTTGCATTTGGATTATACTTTGGAGATGAAATATTGGGATTTGGAGGGGGATCTCGCAATGTTACCAAATTTGCCTTCAACAGATGTTGTAGAGCTTGAGACAATGGCATGTTGAGTCTGGTAAACTATCTCCTTGGGATGTCTGGCCTTTGTTGATTGTTTTGTTGACGTGGTCGTTGAGTTGGAGTTGGATTGGAAATCAATACTTCCCCCACTGAATGATGGCGGTCATTCTTAACACAGCTTCTTGATTCATACACAACATTAGTCTCTTTTTTACCAATAAATGGTTTTTTCATAGCATTAGAGGTGGAGGCCACGGGTATCTTCCCGATTTTAATTCCACTTTCCACCCTCTCACCAGTTAATATCAATTCAGTAAATCCGGATGATGAACTCCCAATCAGCAAGTTGAAAAATGGACCAGTCAATCTTCCCATAAACATGTTACCAATTTTCTATCAGTTAAAGATGGATGCACCCTGTCAGCCAAGTCTCTCCACTTTTGGGCGTACTTTTTGAAGACCTCATTTGAACCCATGGTCATGCCTTGCAGTTGAACTCAGGTCGATGCCAAATCAGCATTATATTGGTATTGACGGTAAAAGGCAGCATCCAGATCCTCCCATGCATGGATGCATGTCCCTTCCAATTGGTAAAACCACTCCAACTGCGTTCTAGATAGACTCTCTTAGAAAAAGTGCACCCATAGTTTCCTATCAGCGGTATGTGGTTGGATCCTGCGGATGTATGATCTGAGATGAAGCTTCGGACATGAGACACCATCATACTTGGCAAAGATAGGGATCTTAAATTTATGGGGAATGACCACCCAAGGAATCAAACCAAAGTCTCCAAAGTCCAAGCCATGCACTGCTCATATTGATCACAGCTTTTAATTTGTCTTCTATTTGCTTATATTTGTCATCGGCGGGCGGGTATTGCTCATCAAAATAATCCTCGTCCTCGGAAATTTGGTCATTCCCACCCCTAGCACGGGTGCTTCTAGCATCTTCATTTTGATTATCATCCTCCTCGGAGGAATCCTCTTCAATTTGAACTTTTCAGGCGGGGCCTTTGAACCTCTTCCCCATGTTCATCACAACTTTCTTTTTGGTCTTCTTCTTTGTGACGAGAAGCGTCATCATTTCTTGTTGGCCTTTTGCCAATTTGAGAAGAGTTTCTTGGAACTGACAGTGTTGAGTCTGCAAGTTCTTAACGGTTTACTCAAGATCTATCTTATACCGAAATAAATAGTAGAAAGATGAGGAAACCTGTGTCGGAAAACCTACCTATGGTATGATGCATGTTATGCGGATGCCATGTTTTCAAGGACTTTAAGGAATTTAAATTTGCTAGACAAAATCATCAATTGCATTAATAAGTTCAAGAATAACAAATGCCTCTTGGGCTTACAATGGAAAAAAGCAAAAAGGTCTAAAAGAGATGACAAAATAAGCTCCTAAAACAAAATACTCAAGTCTCCCACGAACGCGACCTCTTTGGTGCAATGTAGGCATTTAGGCTTTGTTCCTCATGAAGTTTCCTTGTGAGCTCCAACATTTTCTTCTCGCTTGCGTAGAGTTAGGCTTCAAAGGTGTCTCGTTCTCTCTTGAGTTGAATCCACGACCTTTGTAATTCCTCGAGATTAGTAGGCATGTCAGGATGAAGAATGGTATATGGAACGTCTCCTTAGGTAATATGCTCTATAATCATTGGTAAGATGGCTGGATACGGCATCATGAGACTTTGAGTGCGAGCTCTCACCCACTTGAGATAAGGCTCAAAAGGAATAGAGTTCTTATGCCCCAAAGTCTTGCCATCAAATTTTCTTACCATGCCCAAAGCATGCACAAACCTTTGATGATAACCTCGAACATCATTCTCATAGTCGAATACAATTCCTTGAATGAGCGCGTCATTGGGACCATCTCTTCGAGCATAGCCAAATTGTCGTAAGGCTAGAGAAGGGTTATAAGTGATACCTCCCCTAATGCCCAAGATTGGAACATTAGGGAACTCTACACAATGATAAATGATAATAATGTCTTCTTGAGATCGAGAGCACCAATGGATATCAGAATAAGAGAGAGACATCAACCTTTGAGACCATTTCAAGCCTTGCTCATTCTTCAATATTGATCGAGGAAGGTGCGAAATAAACCACCTAGACAGTAAAGGAAAGCAGTACATAAGAGTCCCTCTATTGTACCCCAAAATTTACCCTCTTTTCATACACGTATAATATTGGTTTTATGGTTATGGAATAACGGTATATTTATCAATCTTCTTCAGGTTACAAGTGACATTTATTTTTCCAATGGATATTTTTGTACCCCAAAATTTTCCCTCTTATTTTATCAACATTTCTCATCACAAGGCTCTTTGAACTCAAGATCAAGCTAGGGTTTGCTCTGCTCAAGACATCTCCTTACACTGTTGACCTAAATTAGGGTTTGAGTTTGCACAAGGAATTTTGGACTTTCAATGCTCAAAATGACTTTCATACTTCATGTTGAACTTACAAGATTACCTCTACCAAGTTTCAAGCCTTGAATCAGATTTTTGCTCAGTCAATTAAACAGTTGACCTAGAAATCAGCTGCATTGGAGAAAAAGTCAATTGTGGCCAAATTAGAGTCAAACCTCATAAATTTTTACCCACATCAACATTATAGACTCATATGAACCACTTGGTCAAGTTTGGACCACAACTCCACAAGAAATTTGATCAGATCACCAAAAGGGCAAAATGGTCATTTTTAGGGTTTTGACTGCACAAGGGCAATTTTTGACTTTTGACCTGGCCAATGGAAAAGGGGGTTCAAGCATGGATTCAAGGACTCAATGGCATCATCTTGACCTATTCACAAGGTTCAAAAGACCTCAATTGCATTGGATTGACAGATGAATTTTTCAGTCAATTGATCAAATTTTGACTGTACATTGAAAAGTCAAACTTTGACTTTTTGGTCAAAATCAAGTGCCAAGGGTCATTTTTCATCAAAATGTGTCAAAACATGAAACTTGTTCATCAAGAAACCCATTTTTGCAAATTAGGGTTTAAAGTTGAAAATTTTCATAACTTAGAATTTTTCTAAGTTATGAAATTTTCTTAATTTTTCCTAACTTTGCCAACCATTTTCACCATGATGCAATTGGATTCAAACAAAACTTCCAACATGAAAGTTTTAGTCCTCCACAAAGTATACAACTTTGATTCACAAAGTTTTCACAAAAGAAGCTTGGATCTCAAGTTATGATTTTTGGAACAAGGGTCCCTAAAACTTTTAACTTAATGAAATTTTGCCCTAGTTTAGGCAGGATTTTGACCTATCTTCATGGCCATTTTTCACATAGTTCCACTTGGAATCTCAAATTACATTTCAAAGATGGAATTAAGAGCATGTTGCAAGCTCTCCAAAATGTCCAAGAACTCTCCAAACTCATTTGTGGTTAGGGATAATCGAGGGCTTGAAGTTGGCAAAAACTCACTTTTCATCCATGGCATGTTCATGTTGATACAAATTACCAATTCAAATCAGCTTGCTTTGCACTAGATTACAGGCCTCAAAACCATTCCATACTAAATAATTAATTGCAAAACCATTGGTCTAAGGCATTGTTTTGGTCATTAGAGCATTGCACATTAGATTAATCCTTAAGTAGAAAAAGGTACATTACCATTTTTTGCCATAATCTTGCTTTATGTCAAACCACAATCTTTGAGCATTGGTCCAGATCTTATACAAAAAATCAAATCCACAAATTAGAGGGGCCAAGAGCAGAGGGTGCAAGCATATGGATAGCCTGTACAGGCCTGTTTCACATCACTTCACACACTTTGCTTCATAACCAAGAAATTTGTCCAAAACACAAGGACTTGAACATCAGCTAAAACCAACTTGTGCAAGCTTTTGAAACTTCTTTTTCACATCCCCTTGAACCAGAAACACGGCCCTTTGAGCCCTCAAACATCCCATAGCTCAAAATCACCTTCCATTGGCAAAACAGGGCAGCATCTGCATCTTGACTTCCATAGCACAATTTGCTCGTGCGTTTTGCCCCAAACCTGTTCAAACACCTTCCATTCAATCCATCCAATCTATCCCAAACCTTAAACACTAACTGTAACTCCATTTACAGGGTTTGCCATTTTCATTTTGAGCTTGTGCAGGTTGAGTTCTGCAGGCTTGTTCAAGCACATTCAAGGCAAGCTAGGCATTGGATAAGGTCAAGGGAAGTTCAAGCAAGCTCCCAAACATCTCAGGCCTCATTGAAAAGCTCCACATTGCCATACACGAAGTCAGCTCAAACAGGTTTTTGTCAACTTCCTATCTCTCTATCTAGGAACATTTAGGCTTAAGTTTGTGAATAAGAAATGTAGTATTCATTTCCATGAAGCTGTACATATGCTCAGTTTCCATTTTAGTTAAGCATGCTAAGAGAATTTGATCCATGAATATACTGAAAAAATTAGGTTAGGATTTGGGGCCAGAGAAATTCTCTCTGGTCTTTGAGAGTTAGGACAATTTTTTTATATGTCTGAATTCGTCTTGAAGAGCTCTACAACTTTGATGTTATGTGTTTTTGCATTAGAGCTCGTATACAGGTTGTTCATGTTTGGAACCAGGCGCGTGCGTCTTTTTAAAGACAAAGGTTGAAGATGAAGTGTGGTGGGCTGGGCTTGGTCCTGGCTCACTATTGGCACCCCCCCCCCCTTTACTGAATGCACCCCCCTGGCCCAATTTCTTTACATTTTTATATTTTTATATTTATTTTCATTTTCTGATTTTTTTATATTTTCCAAACATAAAAATATCCAAAAATATTTTCATAAAATTTTCACATTTATTTTTATTATTTTTGTTATTTTTTAGACATAAAAATAATTATTAGGTAATATATGCTTTTATTTTATTTAATAAAAACTTATAAATATTATAGAAATATTATATATTTTATTTTAATTATTCATACCTATAAAAATAATATTTTTCTCATATACTATCATTTTTTCCTAAATACTTGTATATATTTTATTTTATTTATTGTACATAATTAATATAATTAATACATATTTACATACTTTTATTTTATAAATACTTGAGAATAAAAAACATGAAAAAATATACTTTTATTTTTATTATTATTTATACTTAAATAATACTTTTTATAAATAATATTTTATACACATTATTTTATCTTATTGTATATAAATAATATAGTTAATATATTTATATTCTTAAAAATTAGGGTTTTACCCTTAATAATAAAAAATGATAATCTTTTTATTTATTTATTTCTTCTTACATTAAATATTTTTACATACATAAAAATAAACAAAAACCTTTTTTTTTCATATTCATATTATTTTGTATATTTATTTAATTTGTTTATTTAAATATTATTCATTTGTTATTTATGCCATTTGATTCAATTTGGATGTAATAGTAAAACTAGGGTTTTAATTTCTTGTCAAATAATCCCCATTCAAAATTGTATCCCCCTCCCCATAATCATGTTGTAATAGTATAGATTTATTTTACGCATTTACCCTTTCAATTATGCCATGATTAGAGATTAGGGTTTGTATGCAAAAAAAACCAAAATCAACAAGTAGCTTGACCTAATATAAGACCAAAATGCATGAAAATCAATACATAATACACACTTGCACCCCCTAGGGTTTCATCCACTTGTTGCCTTAAAAATGGGACATGTTATGCATGTTGGGTACTTTGGCAAAACAAAAACAAAACAAAAGATCATAGTCCCTCGATGACGCTATCTTGGTTTCCTATACAAAATGATCTAGTCCCTCAGAAAATTTGCCAAAAATACTTAACACAATTTCTATCATGGTCTATACGATGACCCGCGCATGTCCCGTTTAACATCCTAATACAAGGTTGTTTACCAAATGCAATGGTAAAACAACACTGTCAAAAGGGTTAAAAACATATAGGAAAGATCTTTGAGTAAAATAGGGTAGATAACTCTTAGTTACTTGATCAAAGCTTGCAAAACATCCTTGCTATTTTCAAATACACTTCACAACACAATTTCAAAACATTTCCCAAAAGCAAACTTTCAAACATTGAAACATCTTTTCAAAAGACAAAAACACCTTTGTATACATTCAAACAAGAATCATTACAAAGGTCGCCACAACGATGGCCTCTTTTCAAAACATCTTTCAAAACCACACACAAAGCACTATTTCAAATAATTGAAAAGCCAAAGCAAGTGATCTAAACAAGTAACTAAGAGCCCATGGACAACCATGGATGAAAAGGGTGCTTGTACCTTCCCTTTTCATAATCTACTCCCTGAACCCAAGAAGACATCTCAAAGGTATTTCCTGTGCTTTTTGACCTTTCCTTAGGATAAAAGAAAAAGTCGGTGGTGACTCTTGCTAAACCGAAACATTTGTGAACACAAAATGCAAAACCTCAAGTCAGTTATCCCATCGTATCACAGAACTGGCGACTCTGTTGCAGAAAATTTTAAAAGTGGAGTAACCTTAGGGTTTAGATCACCTTTGCATGCTTATCTTGTTTTCTTTGATTGCTTTACATTTGGATCTATTGTTTGGGCTTGAAATCCTCTACCCGGATTTGGGAAACATTCATAGGTAAATAGCAATACTTTGTGGAAACTGTGCGGGGTATACCGACATGGTTGAAGCAATAGCTATATTAGTGTGGCATATTTGTGGGTACCAGTAGCCTTTGAGTCAATCAAAGAGAATACGGGGCCGCTGAGTGATGTCATGAAGCACTAATGAACTCTTAGAACCTTACTTGACCATCTTGGCCTTTTTAGGGGTAGTGAGATGATCGAATTTGGTGCAGTCCGAAGTTGGTAGATACTCGATACTACACTCATTGAGGGTTGTTTTCTTGGAATATTTCGGTGGCCAGTTAAGTGGCTAAACGGAAACAATGAACACAGAAAATAATCCAGTGATATTGAGCTCCTTAGAACCCGGTTACTATTTATAGGACAGGTTGAGCCAACTAACTTCAAGAGGGTACTTACCTATGAAACCCCATGCAAGCCTGAAACTAGGATCTTGTGTGATTTGCTTGTACATATACTTGTGCATACATCATGAAGCATCATGTGCATCCACTAACCATTTCAAGGGTTTGGATCTTCATCTTTGTTCTTGTTTTGAAGGTCATGGAATCTCTTCGGAGGAAAACAATTCAAGTCAGTCTTATGAGGATACCTCCTCAACTCAAGGAGCTTACTTCCAAAATTCCAGAGAATTATCCTTTCAGTGAAAGACATGGTAGACTTCTCAACTTGGTCAACTCCAACATTGAAGAAGACATGGTGAAAGTTCTCTTCCAGTTCTTTGACCCCCTACACCACTGTTTAACATTCCCTGATTACCAACTAGTACCTAGTTTGGAGGAATTTTCTCAACTCCTGAGGATTCCTATTCTCCATCAACTACCCTACAACAGTACGGAAAGAGAACCAAAGCCTGAAGATGTTGCTCAAGCCTTACACTTGCAACCATCTGATATCAAAGGTCATTGGGAAACCAGAAGTGGTGTCAAGGGTTTCTTGGCAAAGTTTCTGTTTGAGAAGGCACAAGACTGCTGGAATTCTCTATATCTGTAAGCTTTTGAGGATATTGTAGCACTTCTTGTCTATGGGTTGGTCTTGTTCCCAAACCCTGATCAGCTAATAGATGTGAATGCTGTCAAGATTTTCATATCTCGGAATCATGTACCTACATTGCTTGGGAACATCCTACACTCATTTCACACACGAACAATGAGGAAAAGAGGTGTCCTCATGTGTTGTACTCCTCTTCTAACAAGGTGGTTTATTTCTCACCTTCCCCAATCAGTTTTGAAGAATGAGCAGGGTTCAAGGTGGTCACAACGGTTGATGACCCTCACACATTCTGATGTTCATTGGTGTTCTCGGTCCAGAGAAAATGTCATCATCATTGATCGTTGTGGAGAATTCCCTAATGTATCACTACTTGGCATTAGGGGAGGCATTACCTACAACCCATGTTTGGCTTTGAGACAGTTTGGATATGCTCAAAGGGATGGCCCTCATGACATGTTGATTCCTGACTTGGTTTTTGACTTCGACAACGACGCTCAAGGACTCCGACAAAGGTTTATCCGAGCTTGAAGGATGCCCAACAAAGTGGATAGTAAGACACTTGGACACAAGAATTCCATCTCCCTTGAGCCTTATCTCAAGTGGGTACGAACCCGTGCCCAAAGTCTTATGATGCCTTACCCCCCACATTCTCCCCGTGATCAAAGAGCCTATTATGGAAGGAGAGGTTCCATACACCCTCCTACATCCAGACATGCCAACATCATTGGAAGAATTGCAAAAGAGTTGGATACAGCTCAAGGAAGAGCGGAATACTTTTGAATCCAGCTTCTATGCCAGTGAAAAGAAGGTTTTGGAACTTACCCTCCGACTTCACGAAGAGGAGACTCTTAACACTTACATCACACCAAAGAGGATGCGCAATGTATTTTTACATTAAGAATTTTGTAATATTTTTCCCATGCGGCATTTATGTACTAACAAATTTCTTCTTATTAATATGACGTGTGTTCTTTTTGTTTGCAACAACTTTGAATTTTTGAATCCTTGAATGCATTACATGAATACATATCATTCATCATATGCATAAACAAGTCTTCACATCAGGTTTCCTTATTTTTCTGTTGTTTATTTCAGCAAGATGGATATAGAGCAGACGGTCAAAGATCTGCAAGCACAAAATTCTCAGTTCCAATAACTCCTCATGACCTTGGCAAAGGGTCAAGAGGACCTTAAAGAACTATTAGAGAAAGAGAAGGAAAAAGACAAAGAGAAAAAGAAGAAAATGGTTGGTGTGGCCACTATGGGAAGAAGATTTGAGAACCAGGCTAGAAGGGTCCTCGAGTTCCCCTCGACGTCTGACGAAGGGCCCTCCGAGTCTGAAGCTGGAGAGGAAGAAGAAGAAGAGGAGGAAGATTACTCTAAGCAGCAGTATCCTCATGCAGCTGATAAGTATAAAAATCTGGAAGAGCGGTTGGCAGCCATGGAAGTACAAAGGGTTCCTGGGCTGGATTTCGAAGAACTAGGGTTGGTTGCTGGGATCGTTATTCCCCCCAAGTTCAAAGTGCCTACATTTGCTAAATAAGACGGTTTGTCCTGTCCGAAGATGCATCTTCGGTCCTACGTCAGAAAGATCCAACCTCACTCTTCTGATAAGGACTTGTGGGTCCACTTTTTTCAAGATAGTTTGTCGGGTACACAATTGGACTGGTTCTATCAACTTGAGAGATCTGATGTTCATAACTGGGAAGATTTGGCTGCTGCTTTCTATCGACAATATCAATATAATGCAGATTTAGCGCCTACTCGTACTCAACTGCAGAGTATGAGTATGGTCTCGAATGAAGGCTTTAAGGAGTACGCCCAAAAGTGGCGGGATTTGGCTGGAAGGGTGCAGCCACCATTGTCGAATAGAGAGCTGGTTGACATGTTTTTGGGGACCCTGTCAGGTCCATTCTTTAATCACTTGATCGGGAGCTCATCTGCAGGGTTCACCGAATTAATTTTGACAGGTGAAAGGGTCAAAGCTGGCATTAAGAGTGGTAAAATTCAGAAGGATGCAGCTGCTTCCACTGCTGTCAAGAAGACCTTCCCAGCCAAGAAAGAAGCTTTTGCAATTTACTCCTAGAGAAATCAAGGAAGAATGGAGCGCCGACCAACGGTGGGGGCTGTGATGATCCAGAACTCCTCATCCGATCAACCTCGAATAAGTCAACCTAGGGCTAACCAAAATAGGGTGGAAAGGTCACAGCGGCAATTAACTCGGATCAATATGACACCGGCTCAGGTCCTCCCTCATCTGTTAAAGTTAAACCTTACCAACTTGAAAGAAGCGCCAAAAAACCCAAATACCTCTTCTCCCTATTATCATTCAAATGCAAAATGTGCATATCATTCGGACAATATGGAGCACGACACCAACAACTGTTGGGCCCTTAAAAATAAGATCCAAGATTTGATAGATGCCAAGGAGGTAGAGTTTGATGCTCCCAAAAAACCTAATGTGATATCCGCTCCTATGCCAAAACATGGTCATAATGTCCATGCTATTGTGGAAGATCTTCATATTACCACTGTTGACGACTTAATGACTCCATTGCCATTGATCAAGATGAATCTGTTAAAAGCCGGGATTTTCCCGGGCTGTGAAAAAGATTGTTACTTTTGTTCAACCTTGAAATCCGATTGTCCGCTGTTGAAATTAGGCATCCAACGCCTGATGGATACTCAAGAGATCCTCTTTCAGAAAACTCATGTTACTCCTGTTACTCCAATCAATGATATTGCTATAATCACCATTTCCGACAATCTTTCCAAGACCTGCAAAAGGCCTGTTAAGATTACGCCTGATCCAAAGTTTGTACCACTGAAGATTACCATGCCGGGGCCTATCCCATATAAGTCCAACAAGATGATACCATGGAATTATGGAGGAGAGATCTTCAACCATGGTGTTAAGCAGATCGAATAAGACGAAGAGAATTCCGATGAAGAAACTCCTGATGTAGGAAATATTGCGGGGACGAGTAAGATAACTCATAGCGGAAGAATCTTCTCTCCGGAGATTGCTCCTCCAAGGGCAGTCTTCGGACCCTTAAGTGCTCATGTGCCCGTCAAGATATCTGTGCGAAGTCCAGTGATTAAAGAAATTGTTACTCCCGAAGTTGTACCCTCTACTGTTACGGCTGATAAAGGTAAGGGAATCAAAGAAGCGCCCATCAGGACGAGGGCTCAGGCTTTGGTTATCCCCGAGACCACCCAAAAGGAAATGGAGGAAATCTTAAAAATAATTAAGAAGAGCGATTATGATGTCGTAGAGCAGCTGGGGCAAACCCCTTCAAAAATCTCTATGCTAGCTCTGTTGCTTTGCTCCGAGGCTCATGCAAAAGCCTTGATCAAATTCCTAAAGATGGCGCACGTGCCTCAAGAAACTTCTGCAGATCAGTTTCAAGATAGTGTAGCCATCCTTACAGCCGACAATGGTCTGGGCTTTTCTGACGCCGATCTAACCGCTAAGGGAAGAAAGCATAATGATGCGCTGCATGTTTCGGTAGAGTGCAGGGGGACCACACTTGCTCATGTTCTGGTTGATACCGGCTCATCTTTAAATGTCCTACCAAAGAAAGCATTGGACATATTGGACTGTGAAGGTTTGACATTAAAGCCCAGTAATATCATTGTTAGAGCCTTCGAAGATTCTAAGAGGATGGTTCACGGAGAAGTGGACATCCCAATTAAGGTGGGAACAGAAATTTTCAACTCTACATTTTATGTGATGGACATCTGTCCTTCATATTCATGCTTGTTGGGAAGGCCATGGATCCACAATGCTGGGGCAGTCACTTCTTCTCTACACCAGATGCTGAAATACCCGGTCCAGGGTAAAATCATAACAGTTCATGGTGAGGAGGAGTATATGATAAGCCACCTTAACTCTTTCCGTTGCGTGGAGTTAGATGGTGAATTCATAGAAACACCTTTCCAACACTTCGAAAAGGTTTCTCCTGGGATCATGGTAGCCAAGACAATGACTGATGTGCCCATCATTACCAAACATGTGTCCCGGATGTCATCCCTTAAAGATGCAGAGGCTGTAGTCAAGGAAGGAGGAAGCACAATATAGGGTCAACTTCCATATTTTCCTCACAAGACAGATAAGTTCGGATTGGGTTTCAGTGCTGCTAGTCAGAAGGTTGTGCATCGCTCCCAGGCTAGAGGACCACCCTTAAAAATCACTTATCATGGAGTTCATGCTTTAGAAGATGATGATGAAGAAAGCAATTTTGAAGATTGGATCTTTCCAACCATTGAAGGGGGACTGAACAACGGGGAGGCGAAAGACTTCGTTCCCATTACTTTCATCAGTCAGTAATTTATCTTTTGAACATTTCCTGTTTGGTCTGTAATAATTATTAAACAATTCGTAACACTCTTTTCGCCTTATGCCTTACCCGGGGCATATAGGTCCATTTGTAAGGGTTTTGATTCTTCATTTTCATATGCCATTTTTAATGAATCATGGACGTTTTCATCTATAAACTTTTGTGTTCATTTTCTTTCCTTTTACATTTTATTTTGTTTAAGGATGGCTATCCCTTACACACACCCACACTCAAATTGCAGGTACCCGTCCACTCCGGATTCCATGCGTGACTATTCTGCTTTGGCCTTTAGTGACTCTGAAGATTTGGTCAATCATGTCGAGTACGAAGCTGATGAAGACTGTGAAGTGCCTGGAGAGTTGGCTAGACTTTTGCAACAAGAAGAAAGGGCTATTCTGCCCCATGAAGAGTTGTTAGAGACTATCAATTTGGGTACTGCCGAAGACCGAAAAGAGGTTAAAGTGGGTGCCAACCTGGAGCCAAGTGTCAAAGAGCGCTTAGTTCAGCTATTGAATGAGTTTGTTGAGATCTTCTCCTGGTCCTATCAAGATATGTCGGGACTGGATACAGATATTGTGGTTCACCGTCTCCCTACAAGAGAAGACTGTCCACCAATCAAACAGAAAGTCCGCTGAATGAGGCCCGACATGTCCGAAAAGATCAAAGCTGAGGTGATGAAGCAGTTCAATGCTGGCTTTCTGGTTGTTACTTCCTATCCATAATGGGTTGCTAACATTGTGCCCGTGCCTAAGAAGGACGGCAAAGTCAGAATGTGTGTGGACTACAGAGACTTAAACAGGGCTAGCCCTAAAGATGATTTTCCACTACCACACATCGACATCTTGGTTGACAACACAGCTTAACACAAGGTATTCTCTTTCATGGACGGATTCTCGGGATACAACCAGATCAAAATGGCCCCCGAAGACATGGAGAAGACTACTTTTGTTACACGGTGGGGTACCTTCTGCTATAAAGTGATGCCATTCAGACTGAAGAATGTCGGGGCAACCTATCAGCGAGCCATGGTAGCTTTGTTTCATGATATGATACATCATGAGATCGAAGTCTACGTAGACGACATGATAGCCCGTTCGCAAACAGAAGAAGAACACCTCGACCATCTACAAAAGCTGTTTGTCAGATTGAAGGAGTACAAGCTCAGACTGAACCCTAGCAAGTGCACTTTCGGAGTCAGGTCCGGTAAACTCTTGGGATTCATCGTCAGCAACAAAGGCATTGAGGTTGATCCTGCCAAAGTCAAAGCTATACGAGAAATGCCTGCCCTCCGCACTGAAAAGGAGGTCAGAGGTTTCTTGGGATGCCTAAACTACATTGCAAGGTTCATCTCTCACCTAACATCTACCTGTGAGCCAATCTTCAAGCTATTGAAGAAAGATCAGGTGGTTGAATGGAATGGTGACTGTCAAATTTCTTTCGATAAGATCAAGGAGTATTTGCTGGAACCTCTTATCTTGATGCCACTCGTCGAAGGAAGACCGTTAATCATGTATCTGACTGTTTTGGATAATTCAATGGGGTGCGTACTGGGCCAACATGACGAGTCTGGCCGAAAAGAGCATGCCATTTATTACCTTAGCAAAAAGTTTACCGACTGTGAGACTCTCTACTCACTGCTCGAAAAAACTTGCTGCGCTTTGGTATGGGCTGCTCGCCGGCTAAGGCAGCATATGTTGACACATACCACTTTGCTGATTTCCAAAATGGATCCGATCAAGTACATCTTTGAGAAGCCTGCTTTATCCGGAAGAATCTCTAGATGGCAGATGATCCTGACTGAGTATGATATCCAGTACACAACCCAAAAAGCTATAAAGGGGAGTGTACTAGCTGACCATCTAGCTCATCAAGCCGTCGAAGATTACCAATCTATGAGGTTCGACTTCCCTGACGAGGACATTATGACATTGAACAACATTGAAGGTAACGGACCGTATGACGGACTTGAACAAGGATCCCGATGGACCCTGTACTTTGATGGTGCTTCAAATGCACTTGGCAACGGTATCGGTGTGGTACTTATTTCTCCAGAGGGTTTCCATACACCTTTCACTGCTAGACTCTGCTTCAGCTGCACCAACAACATGGCCGAGTATGAAGCTTGTATCTTTGGTCTCAAGGCTGCGATTGACCTAGGAATCAAATCTTTGGTTGTATTCGGGGACTCAGCTTTGGTTATCAGTCAAATCAAAAGAGAGTGGGACACTAAACATCCTAACCTCATCCCATACAAAGAACATGTCCTGACATTGTTGCCTCATTTCGAGCAGATTACCTTCGAGCACTTCCCGCGAGAAGAAAATCAGCTAGCAGATGCTCTAGCCACAATGTCTTCCATGTTTAAACTCAACTAGGATAACGAGGCTCCCCAAATCACCATCGAGCGAATGGACGAACCTGTGCACTGTCATGAGATTAATACCGAAGAAGTAGTGGAACAACCTTGGTTTCATGAAATCAAAAGGTATATCAATACTCGAGAATACCCTGAAGGAGCTTCAGTCAACGACAAAAAGTTCTTAAGGAGATTTGCTGCCAAGTTCTTCCTGAGCAATGGTATCCTATATAAGCACAGCCATGATTGTGTTCTGCTTCGTTGTGTGGACAAGGTTGAAGATAAGCTGATCATGACTGAACTCCATAGCGGCACATTTGGCACCCATTTGAGCGGGAATACGATGGCTAAGAAGATTCTAAGGGCAGGCTACTACTAGTCTACCATGAAAGCTGATTGTCATCAATACGCTCGTACTTGCCACAAATGCCAAGTCTATGCTGACAAGGTACATATTCCTCCAGTTCCTCTCAATGTCCTAACAGCTCCTTGGCCATTCGCAATGTGGGGAATCGACATGATTGGAGAGATCAAGCCTACGGCATCCAATGGACATTGCTTCATCCTGGTGGCTATTGATTACTTTGCGAAATGGGTCGAAGCAGCTTCCTTCGCCTCCGTTACAAAGAATGTGGTTGCCCTCTTCATCAAGCAGAACCTCATATGCCGGTATGGTATCCCCGATAGGATCATCACGGACAATGGTACAAACCTGAATAACACTGTGATCACCGCTCTTTGCGAGCAGTTCAAAATTCAACATCACAATTCATCTCCCTATCGGCCAAAGATGAACGGTGCTGTTGAAGCTGCAAACAAAAATATCAAGAAGATCATTCAAAAGATGACAGTCACCTACAAGGACTGGCATGAGATGTTACCGTTTGCTCTGCACGGATATCGTACCACGGCGCGTACTTCAACCGGGGAAACCCCCTTTTCTTTGGTATATGGCATGGAAGCTATTTTACCTATGGAAGTTCAGATCCCTTCCTTGAGGATTATGAAGGTGTTGGCTCCTAAATTCGACACCCTTGTTTTATTAATATCAGCCATTAAAGCTGAAGGATGTTTTCGACCAGCTGGGTCTGTCGAAATGCCCATCAAAAGGTGGCAATGTACTTAGAGGATTTCTTCCAAGGGAGAAGTTGGTTGCCCTCGACGTCGAGGGTGTTTCTCGTCGAAGATGCTTCTCGACGAAGGTGTTCGATGGTTCAGAATGGAACGGTTTGAAATTCAAGCGTTTGGAGGGAAAACGGTTTCCAGCGGTTACCAAGTGCAACATGCAAAGATCTGGAGCGTCGAACGCGGAGAACGTGCCAAGTGGAGCCATCTCGAAGCAGTGTAACTGCCCGACGGTTACTTGGGATGTTTTAGTATAAATAGTAGTAGGTCACGCAGTTTTTCGCGTGTGTTCACAATTATATACAAAGTCACTCATATAGATTCGAGTACCCAGCGTGTGAGAAAGAATTGTTGAGAATGTATGTGTGAAACACCACTTTTATTAATCAAAGTCATTTACTTTCTAGAAACTTTACTTGCTTTCTTCTTTACTTTTCCTGTCGAAGCCCCTTTATTTCAAGCCTTCATTTATTTTATCAAGCCCATTTCTTCATGCAATTTACTTAAAGCCTCTTTATTTTCTCGTCATTTAACCTTTATCCAACTTAATCAAAACCTCAAAATCAACCATGTCTTAGGATCAATCTGATCGATCCTGCGAGTAACCAAATAAGTAACCATTTGGAGGATCAGCGGTTGTTTACCAATAACCACGGTAAACAAATTGGCACACCTGGTGGGACAGTGTGTTGATTGTTAAAGTTTAACCTTTTTTTAAACATAATCTCATCCTCTTCGAGGCGTGTTGCATGTTATTGAGAAGTGGTAGAATATACACTAACGATACCAATACTGCCAGAAGAAGGGAAGAGATGGCGAATCCGCCAAACAATAACGAAATACCACAAACGAATGTGGGAGCAACGGTTATCCCGACCGCAAGTGAAGCGATAACCGCTGGTTCAACACCAGCAGTAACGGTCACAACAACGGGGCCATTACCTCCGTTCACAGGCCCCAGAGTGCCTTTGGGAACTCCCCCACCAAGGGGAAATTTAGGCACAAGGCCTTATGTTCCCCCAGGATTTATGACAGGCGGTCATAATCGAGAACCACTCTATGGCATGCCAACTTCTGACTTGGCTAGCCTGACGAACGCTGCGTCCACTTTTTCAGACCCTTTAGTGAGTGCCTCTTCGCCACTCCAAGGTTCTGGAGTAGGTATGGCGAATAGAAATAGGACCCAACTCTTAGGAGGAACGTCCCAAGTAGCACATGGCCTTACAAATGCCTCGACAACAGTCTTGAGGCAACAAATGGACGAAAGCAACCATGATATGGTTCAAATGTTGGCACAAACTTTAAGTACAGTGTTGAACCCTCTAATACAAAACACTACTCAATCGAATCAGCAGATGACAGCGCAAATGACGCGTTTGGCTGATTTCTTTGGAGTACCCCAACCTATTCGACAGCCCCAAAGGGCGCAAATAAGGGGAAACCAGGGTGTATTCTTAGAGGAAGAAACCACTATCAACCAAGTCCAACAGCCTGTCGAAGAAAACCTTAGGGCACGATTGGAGCAACCTGTCGAGGAACCTAGGGTAATAACCCCAGAGGTAAGGTTAGTTAACAGAAACCAAAATGCTGACGAAGTAGTTCAGCATATCCAATACCAAAACATGGGTTTGGAAAATAATCTGGCAACCATGATCGAAAGGATCATGACTCAAAATGGGATGAACATGGGCTTTCGAAGGCCCAACTTTACATCCCCGCTATCAGAATACGTGTTACAAACAGACTTACCTCCTAGATGTAAAGTCCCTAAATTCACTAAGTTCTCTGGGGACACGATAGAATCTACTGTCGAACATGTGGCGAGATACTTGATCGAAGCAGGAGATATTTCGAACAACGAAAACCTGAGGATTAAGTACTTCCCAAGTTCTTTAACAAAGAACGCTTTTACTTGGTTTACAACTCTCCCCCCCAATTCGATCCATCATTGGACCCAGTTGGAAAGATTGTTCCACGAGCAATTCTACATGGGGAAAACCAAGATAAGCCTGAAAGAATTGGCCAGTGTAAAGAGACGTTTCACTGAACCTATAGACGAATATCTAAATAGGTTTAGGTTGCTCAAAGCAAGATGTTTTACACAAGTGTCGGAACATGAGTTAGTCGAAATAGCCGCAGGCGGTTTAGATTATTCCATTAGGAAGAAGTTAGACACTCAATACCTGAGAGACATGGCCCAACTGGCCGATAGAGTTCGACAGGTAGAACGCCTCAAAGCTGAAAAAGCAAAGGCAACGAAAACTCATAAGAGAGAGAGGATAGCGTATGTTGAGATGGATGACGACGATCCAGAATCCTTCAACGATACTATGACTGTCGAAGAAGGAGAAGTCGATTTAGCGGAACTAAAACAAGGGCCACCATACTCTTGCAAACTGTTAGTCCCCTCGAGTGGGAAAAATCCCATTGGTCCATAAAGGACCAACGATAGGTTCCCCAAAAAGACTTATAGTTTTGATATTACAAAATGTGATGAGATCTTTGACTTGCTTGTAAAAGATGGCCAAATGATAATACCCCCAGGGGTAAAAGTGCCTCCTCTTGATCAAAGAAAGAAGAGAGGCTTTTGTAAATATCATAATTTTCTGGGCCATAAAACGTCTCAATGTTTTCTTTTCAGGAATCTTGTGCAAGACGCTATCGAAGAAGGGAGGTTGAAGTTTGCTGACAAGACCCCCATGGCTGTGGACTCCAATCCGTTGCAGGCTGAAGCCCACTATGCTGAACCTTCAGAGGTGAACGTGATCGAGGCATCCAAAAGCCAGTCGAAGAGGCCAGGAATCACAATGGTCGAAGTCTCAAAGGACCATGTCAACATGCCAATCTTTGGCAGTTTTTCTGGGAATTTATCCAGAAAGACAATTGAAGCGGTTCAGAAAGCGGTCGAAAGCCCAAAGCTGGAGATAGTTGGAGCCCAAAAATCTGGACCAAAACCCAGTTCTCACTTGGCCCCAGTTCAAGGCCAGACAGAGGACTTGGAGATTCAAATGAAGCAGTTGACTCTTGCCAACAAAGATACCATGAATGTCAACATGGTCGAAGTCTCTGATCCAAAAGCATCAGAAGAGGCCATGAGGCAAGAAAAAGCTAACAAGACTGCTTTACCTCGGGAGAATGAAAATCTGGCAGATTTCCTGCAAAGATGCCAGAAGAAGAAGTCAGAAGTGATGTTGTGTCCAAGATGCAGTTCGATCTTTGACAAAAAAGCTGCTGAACATATTCAAGGCGTAAGAGCAGCAAATAAGAGAAGGGAAAATGTTGATCTTCGACATGACCCCAGAAGAGCCTCCCAAAGAGGTTCAAACCAAGAAAAGAGGCCATTGACTTTCAGGCCTCCAACTAATGTGCCGGTAGATACCTGGTACAAAACGTCTGGTCGAAAGAGGCCAAGCGAGGAAAGATGGCACTCTTTCGATGTGCCAAGGGGTTCATCTTTAACACAAAAGAAAGAGCCTCAAGTTGCTGCCCCTAAAGTTACACAGGTGTCAAGCAACTACAAAGGGAAAAATCCCATGTCTCGATCTCAATGGAGGAGATACCAGAGGCGACGGAAAGCTGAGAGGGAGGCTGCTAACGAACCAAAGGCAGAAACCAGTTCAAATGTTCCTCTAAGGAAGCAAAGGAAACCTCTGGAAAGAGAGCCAGTAACCAACAGGCTAGTTTGGCCTAACCAAGGTGAAATTAAGACAAAGATGGTTCTGAGTCTGATGATACTTTGGACATCATGGTGAATATAGTCTCAGTGCTGCCCAGAGAGTTCAACCGACAGGTGGAGGTCGAAACAAGTGATTGGGAAGTGGAGCAAGAAATGGCCAAACATAGGCCAGTGTGCTATTTCGTCATGGACAATGGCACTACTGAGGAACAAAATGGGTTCTTCGAACCACCTACAGAGGCGATGAAAAATCACCTCAAGCCTTTATTTATAAGGGCGAAACTCGAAGAAACTACAGTGAATAAAATCTTGGTGGATTGTGGGGAAACCATCAACATTATTCCTCACTTTATGCTAAGGAAAATAGGCAAAAGGGATGAGGACATCAAGCCTCACAGCATGGTCCTGTCGAACTATGAGGGCGGCATAGGGACCACTATGGGAGTGATCCAACTGGATATCAAGGTGGGATCTATCCTTCGACCAACAATGTTTATGGTCATATCGGCCAAACCTAACTACAATCTTTTGTTGGGCCGTGAATGGATTCATGGTGTTGGAGCTGTGCCATCATCAATGCACCAGAGGTTGCTGCTATGGCATCTAGATGGGATGGTCGAAAACATAGAAGCAGATCAAAGCTATTACCTGGGTGAAGTGAATCACCTAGGGCTGGCAGATTTCGACAAGAACTTGGCTCACATAGGGCCATGTCCAACACCTGACTTCGACTTGGCGCCAGCGCCAAATACTTTTTGTTCCCTATACCTGCACCCTGAGCATGGTTTTCAATGGGAAAGAGAAGACTTGTCCCACATAGACTTCAGTGGGTTAACTGACATCCAACCAACTGGTTGGGGAAGTGAATTCAGTGATAATGACTGAGTCACAATCATTGAAGTGAATTTAGGCTTATGTAGCCGAAACAAAGGTGATAACGGCTCTCGAAGCCGAAGTAAAGTACATGGCCACACAGGCCAATGATCAACAGTCATCTGTTGCAGGTCCGGGAAAGGATTTCGATCTAGAACCTCCTGATATCATGCCAGAAGGAATGCAGGAACAGAGGCTCGACGCCATCTATGACGATGAGCCTTTGGGCTTCGAAAAGGACCCCTTGGCGAACAACATTAAAATGTTAGCGCAAGATCCTTTAGAAGAAATCAACTTAGGCGAAGGGTCAGAGAAAAAGCCAACTTACATCAGCGCCAAAATTGACCCAGAACTTAGGTTGGAAGTAATCCAATTGTTGAAAGAGTTCAAGGACTATTTTGCATGGGATTACGACGAAATGCCTGGTCTCAACAGAGGATTGGTAGAACTTCAGTTGCCAATCAAACCTGGGAAGAAGCCAATCAAGCAAAGTCCAAGACGCTTCGCTCCAGAAATACTGTCGAAGATCAAAACGGAAGTCGAAAGACTGCTGAAGTGCAAATTCATACGCGTTACAAGGTATGTCGAATGGATTGCAAACATTGTGCCAGTAATTAAGAAAAATGGTACATTGAGGGTGTGCATAGATTTCAGAGATTTGAATGCTGCTACGCCCAAAGATGAATATCCTATGCCTGTGGCGGAAATGCTAGTTGATTCTGCCGCTGGCTATGAATACCTGAGTATGTTGGATGGTTATTCAGGATATAATCAAATATTCATTGCTGAAGAGGATGTGTCGAAAACAGCTTTTCGATGCCCTGGGGCTCTAGGCACTTACGAATGGGTAGTGATGCCTTTTGGCCTAAAGAACGCTGGGGCAACATACCAGCGAGCAATGAATTCTATCTTCCATGATTTTATTAACACTTTTATGCAAGTATATATTGATGACATTGTTATAAAATCTGTTTCCAGGAAGAATCATATTGACCACCTTCGACAATCATTCGAAAGAATGAGAGAACATGGTCTGAAGATGAACCCTTTGAAGTGTGCATTCTGTGTGAAAGCTGGAGATTTCTTGGGCTTCGTTGTCCACAAGAAAGGAATCGAAATCAACCAGAACAAGACGAAGGCTATTCTGGAAGCGAAAGCGCCATCGAATAAGAAGGAACTGCAATCTCTGTTAGGCAAGATAAATTTCTTAAGGAGATTTATATCTAACCTAAGTGGGAAAGCTCAAGCCTTTTCACCCTTACTTCGACTGAATAAAGAGGGATTCGAATGGGGGAAAGAGCAACAAGAAGCCTTCGACAAAATCAAAGGGTACCTCACCAAGCCACCTATTTTGGTGCCTCCTTGTAGCAATAGGAGTATGAGATTGTACATAGCTGCATCCGACAAAACTTTGGGAAGCATGTTAGCCCAATAAGATGAGAATGGAGTCGGAAGACCCATTTACTATCTTAGTAGAGTTTTGAACGATGCAGAAACTAGATATAGCGAAGTTGAAAAATTGTGTCTATGTCTGTATTTCTCTTGTACAAAACTCAAGCAATATATAAAACCAGTTGATGTGTATGTTTCGTCTCATTTTGATGTTTTCAAGTACATGTTGTTGAAACCCATCTTGCACAGTCGAGTTGGCAAGTGGGCACTAGCATTAACTGAATATTCCTTGACCTTTATGCCTCTTAAGGCAGTGAAAGGACAAGTGGTTGCAGACTTTATAGTCGACCACTCAATTCAAGTCGAGAATGTTAATTATGTGGAGATAGAACCTTGGAAATTCTACTTCGATGGATCCAGCCATAAAGATGGAACAGGAGTAGGAGTCTTGATTATTTCTCCAGAAAAAATTCCAACAACATTCAAGTACAAGATATCAGGTTCTTGTTCGAACAATGAGGCTGAGTATGAAGCTCTAATTACTGGCCTTGAGATATTGTTGGAATTGGGGGCAACTCGAGTCGAAATAATGGGAGACTCAGAGTTAGTCATTAAGCAAGTCACAAAAGAATATAAATGCATAAGAGAAAATCTCATTATGTACTTTGTGATAGCAAATCGTTTATTGAAAAAATTTGAAATGGTCAATATTCGACACATACCCAGATTGGAAAATCAAATAGCCAACGACTTGGCACAAATTGCATCTGGGTACAAGATTTCAAAAATGAGATTACAAAGAGCAATCGAAGTTCGAGAAAAGATAAAAGCAACTTGTCTATCACCAACAGACTTGGAATCGACAAGACTAGGATATGTTGAACAAAGCAACTTCGAAATTTCGTTCATAGATAATTTGTCAGAGCAAGATTGGAGGAAGCCCATTGTGGATTATCTTCAAAATCCAGTAGCTTCGACAGAATGAAAAACAAAGTATAGGGCGTTGAGTTATGTACTCATGGGTAATGAGTTATTTAAAAAGACGCCTGAAGGGGTATTGCTAAAATGTTTAAGTGAAACTGAGGCATACATAGCCCTTTCGACTACGCACGCTGGAGCATGTGGGGCTCACCAAGTAGGCCATAAGATGAAATGGTTGTTGTTTCGACAAGGACTATACTGGCCCACCATGTTGAAAGATTGTGTCGAGTTCGCTAAAGGTTGCCAAGAATGTCAAGTCCATACAGGCATCCAACATGTACCAGCAAGCGAACTTCACTCGATAGTGAAACCTTGGCCCTTTAGAGGATGGGCGTCGGACCTCATTGGAGAGATTCGACCAGCATCATCAAAGAGTCAGAAGTATATATTGGTAGGCATTGATTATTTTACTAAGTGGATCGAAGCTATCCCTTTAGTCAATGTGGACCAAGAAAATGTCATTGAATTTATTCAAAAGAACATTACCTTTAGATATGGAATCCCTGAGACTATAACAACTGATCAAGGATCAGTTTTCCCCGGTCGAAAGATGCAGGAATTCGCTCAGGAAACGGGCTTTAAACTCCTAACATGAACGCCTTATTATGCACAGGCAAATGGTCAAGTCGAAGCAGCGAACAAAGTAGTGATTGGCTTGATAAAAAAGCATGTTGGGAAGAAGCCCAAAAATTTGCATAAGACGTTAGACCAGATTTTGTGGGCCTGTCGAACGTCCCCAAAAGAAGCCATAGGTACAACGCCATATAGGCTAACTTTTGGCCATGACGCAGTGTTGCCAGCAGAAATTTGTCTCCAATCTGCAAGGGTTCAGAGACATTATGATATTCCCTCTGAAATTTATTGGGATATGATGTTAGACGAACTAGTGGAGTTAGACGAAGAAAGATTGCGCGCTCTTGACCTACTCAGGCTTCAGAAGAAAAGAGTAGAAGACTCTTATAATAAAAAGGTGAAACCTAAGGCATTTTCGCCTGGAGAACTAGTCTGGAAGGTGATTCTTCCCATGGATCGAAGGGATCGAAGCATGGGAAAATGGTCACCCAAATGGGAAGGACCATTCAGAGTTATCCAGACTTTTTCTGGTGGAGCTTATGAAGTCGAAGAGTTAGGTGAAGACAAAAGGCTCTTGAGAGTAAATGGTAAATATTTGAAAAAGTATAAACCTACACTCCAAGAGATAAAAATAAATAACAAGTAACGATTAAATTAACCATAAATAAGCCAAAATGGAAAATTTTTATAAATTAGCCAAAATGGCAATATTGTCGAATACATATTACAATATATGGTTAAAGGGCTGAATCAATCAGAAGGGGATGGAGTCCTTGAGTCGAAGGTATTTAGCTTGCTGCAACTCCAATCTTTTGTTGCACAAGGCATTCGCCTGCGCAAGCTTGGCAATTTGATCGTCGAAGGCTTGAGCTTTCTCAGCAAATTCTAGGCCTTGTGTGATTTCAGCTTGACTTTCGGTGTCTGGAACAGTCGAGAGAAGTTCCTCCTTGCGCTTAGTATTGGCATTCATCTTAGCCTCTAGTTCTTCGATTTGCGCCTTGATGGAAGCATTCTCTCGATCGATGGCATCAACTTCTTCTTGTTTAGATGCTTTTTGCTTCGACAACTCCGCAATTCGAGAAGTTGTCTCTGCTACAGCAGTCCATGCAGAAGAGCTTTTGCCATATAACACTTCAAGCTGGCTATTAAAGCCCCTTTGTCGCCGATAATCTGCTGAGACTTGATCAATAATGGAGTGTAACTCCATGATAAAGCCTGAAACTTCCGGAGGCACAGCTAGCAAGTCTACGGCATTCAAAACAGCCCCCAAATATGATGGAGCAGTAGGGTCCCCCTCCAAAGTTTCATCAAATCCTTCTTGAAGAACTGAGCCTTAACCTTCGTCAAAGCCTCATCGAGAGGAGAAGTTTCAGTGGACTTCCCCGACAGAGTAGGAGCCTCCTGACTAACATCAGACGAACTTCCCTTGCTCTCGATGATGGCGTTCAGATAGCCAACAGGATCAGTTTGCTTCAGGAGTTCTAAGTCTTCTTTTGACCTATGCTTTGTTGAGGTGACAACCTTTGCAGCGGCGTTGTCTTGGGGTTGGGGTTGTTGAGTAGCATTTGCCTCGACTTGACTCTCTTCGACTTGGACTACGGCAGCACCAGCGTCATCATCATCCCCTTCGCCAGCGTCACTGTGGTCCCCTTCGTCACGATTTTATTCCGACAGATCAACCACCTGAATCTCTTTTGGTTGTTGCTCTTCTGTTTGTGGATCTCCTGTTGGTTGTTCTGCTGTCTCAGTATTGGCTTCATCGTTCGCCAAGTCTTTTTCTTGTGGCCTACTGAGTTCAGCAGAGTCCAATGTTTCAGAAGTCCTTGGCACTAAGCTTTCAGTGGTGTCCTGAAAAAAGAAGAAGAATCTTATGAGTTAGAAAGAGACATAATCGAACGTGGGTATCGACACCTGAGTTAAAAAGGGATCAAAGAGATTACCTGCAAGGGAGCTTCAGCCCCAGGGCTGGAATTGTCGCTTTCGACAGGTTTATTGAGAAGAACATTTAGTTCCTCCTCCGTTGGCTCTTCAATGATTACTGGAGGTGGCCTGGGCTTTCTCCCAGCAACCTTTATTCTGATTGTTCGAGCCTCAGGAAGAGGAACGTCCTTCTTCAGCTTTCGCCTTTTAAGAGGAGCAGGGGGAGAATCATCTTCTTCGTCACTCCCAGATTCGACCGTCAGTGCTGGCCATTTCTTGGGTGAAGGTGCCTAAAAAACCAATTGGAGTTCGATTTAGAAGTTGCATCGAAAGTCAGAAAGTTAAAGCCAGAAGAAAATAATAAAAGTCTGGTTACCGATGCAGAAGGCTTTTTTGAAGGGCCTTCCCCCTGTTGGTTTGTTGTGGTCTTCGCTGGCGCTATAGTTTTCACCGGTGGTGGAGGTTTTGTTAAGGGGCCTCCTCCCTGATGGCCTTCTGCAGCCTTCTTGGCTGCAGGCTTTCGAACAACTGAAAGTAGACAAAATAATTAACAGGCTACCAGTCGAAAGGGAAAGACAAAGTAATTTGGAAGGATGAACTTACATTTCTTTATTTTGTCCAAGACAAGGACAAAAGACTTCTGAAGTTCGTCCACGAAGTCCTTCTCGTCGAAAAACTCCTCAGTGTAGTAACTTTTCCACCACTCCTCGAAGGATGGTGAGCAGAGAAAGTTAAGCTGATAGTCAAACAACGAAAGAACTGTTCGACCAGCATATCTGCCGATATGCTTAGTGGCAGCGTCTTCAGTGTAGTCGTTGCAGAAGTATAACATAGACTTCTCCCTGGGAAAAATTGGAGAAGGTAGTGTTTGAATAATACCAAACTGGCGAGACACCAAGTTTGGTTGATACGCGATTAGGCTCAAGTGAGTCTTGGAGCTCTTGAATCGTAGGGGCATTATTCTTGGCGTGAGAAATGCCTCCCACACTGTTGTATGTTCTTCGACCTGAGGACCACTAGACGCCTTAGGATGTGGCCTCGTGAACCACTCTGGGCCAACCTTTCATCGAGCAAACGGAGCCATGGTCGAAGCAAACTCTTTCCTTTTAGCAAACATCAAGACGAAGTTTGTAAAAGTTTATTAAAGCTCCAGCCCATCTTCCGTTGGAGTCAACAGAGCCAATCTGGTGCCTTCGATCCACCTATTTGCTATTTCTGGAGCCTGCTCATTTATTTGAGTCTTCTGAAGCAAGAAAGACTCGAAGGTGGCATTGAGCCACAGCTGAAGCAGCCAAAAAGGTCCAGCAAGCAGCAGACTGGCTCTGTTCTCGATGATCTTCAGAAGAGTCGCTCCGTTGCTAATCGACTCGTACAGACTCGCCAAAATCAATTCTGCCAAACAGATATTTTGGCCATGGTGGAGTTGAGTGGCGAGAGTGACCATCTTCTTGGTCACCTGTAAAGACTTGGTGCAAAACACAAAGCGTGTCAGCCATAAGGCTAGAAACGCGATATGTTCTACATCCGACACAGCGTCCGTCGACTTATCATGGTAGTGATTGATGAAGGTGGTGTAGGTTGGTTTTGTGGCAGAGAATCCAATCTGATCCTTCGACATTTCCTCTGGGTCGAAGTAGTCCCCAGTGGGTCGAAGGCCAGTGATGGCGGCCACGTCGAAGAGCGTGGGAGTCAGCATTCCACAGGGAAGGTGAAAGGTGAAATGGGTGTAATCCCAGAAGAGTAAGGAAGCTATCAACATTTCTGGGGAATAGTTAAGACCCGTCTTCGACAACATAACCAGGTCGAATATCCCCATGTCTTTCCAGATCGAAGCCTGGCGTTTCTCCATTTTTTCCAGCCAAGCACTATAATCAGGAGTGAGGCTAGGGCCAGACCTGAAAGCCCTAACACCTCTATTGAAGAAACGGAGGTCGATTTTCTCTTTAGCAGGATCTTCATTATCCTCTGCACCTTTCTTGGAGCATCCAACCGGTTTGAGTCTTTCAAGTACCGGAAAGTAACTTTTGATCTTCATGGCTTCAGCAATGCTTGGGTATAGTGGGCCAGACATGGCAAAGATTTGGTTGGAATATCCAACCGGAATCATGAGGTGGCGTGAATAAGCATCACGTACAGCAATGTCCAAAGGCTCAGGGACCCTTCGTTGGCCCGTGGGAGTCACTACGGGAGCAGTGGAGAAAATCCTGGGTTTGACATTTCCAGAGGGAGTGTTAGCGCTAGGAGCGTTGGAAGAACCGGATGCCATTTTTGATACTAAGGTTGAAGATGAAGCGAAGAACAGGTGGTTTGCAAAGGAGGCAAGAGTTTGTATGCAATAAGGAATATCTGAAGGCAAGGTAGCGTGAAAAAGTCCCACAATGGGTACTTAGCGCTATTTTATAGTAGTTGGGGAAATCCCCAAATTCGAGGACATTTAATGCCATTTAATGTTGCAGAAGGTAGTGGGACACGTGGCGTCTCCCTGTTGTTGTAGCCGTTCTGCAGAAATGAAAGGGTGCAGCGTGCGCCCTCGTTTTTGGGAATTGTCATGATGACAATTTGTGAAAAGACGTTTGGCACGCTGCACGCCGTACTGAAGTGACGTCTTAGGTACGGATGAAATGATGGCTTTTCCTTGGGATTGTCAGTGGTTGGTAGAAGACAAAAAAAGTGCACAATTTAATTTGTGACTAAGAATGAAAAGACAGGTGTCGAATGGCATTTCAAAGAATGCCTTTTTCTTTCAGAGTCGAAATAAGGCATTCTTGGGGGGCAATTTGTTGGCTCCTAAATTCGACACCCTTGTTTTATTAATATCAGCCATTAAAGCTGAAGGATGTTTTCGACCAGCTGGGTCTGTCGAAATGCCCATCGAAAGGTGGCAATGTACTTAGAGGATTTCTTCCAAGGGAGAAGTTGGTTGCCCTCGACGTCGAGGGTGTTTCTCGTCTAAGATGCTTCTCGACGAAGGTGTTCGATGGTTCAGAATGGAACGGTTTGAAATTCAAGCGTTTGGAGGGAAAACGGTTTCCAGCGGTTACCAAGTGCAACATGCAAAGATATGGAGCGTCGAACGCGGAGAACGTGCCAAGTGGAGCCATCTCGAAGCAGTGTAACTGCCCGACGGTTACTTGGGATGTTTTAGTATAAATAGTAGTAGGTCACGCAGTTTTTCGCGTGTGTTCACAATTATATACAAAGTCACTCATATAGATTCGAGTACCCAGCGTGTGAGAAAGAATTGTTGAGAATGTATGTGTGAAACACCACTTTTATTAATCAAAGTCATTTACTTTCCAGAAACTTTACTTGCTTTCTTCTTTACTTTTCCTGTCGAAGCCCCTTTATTTCAAGCCTTCATTTATTTTATCAAGCTCATTTCTTCATGCAATTTACTTAAAGCCTCTTTATTTTCTCGTCATTTAACCTTTATCCAACTTAATCAAAACCTCAAAATCAACCATGTCTTAGGATCAATCTGATCGATCCTGCGAGTAACCAAATAATTAACCATTTGGAGGATCAGCGGTTGTTTACCAATAACCACGGTAAACAGAAGGATGTTGGTTTAAGTGAAGACGATTGGATTCAGACCCGGCTTGATCAACTTAACTTGATCGACGAGAAGCGACTTACTGCTGTTTGTCATGGTCAGACGTATCAAAAACGGATGATCAAGGCTTTCAACAAGAAAGTCAGACGTCAAGTATATCAAGTCAGAGATCTTGTAATCAAGTGGATCATCTTGCCGCAAAGTGATCCCAGGGGAAAATGGACTCCTACTTACGAAGGACCATTTGTGATTAAAAACATCTTTTCTGGTGGGGCAATGATCTTGACCACCATGGACGGCGAAGACCTGCCGCACCCTGCGAACGCAGACATAGTCAAAAGATACTACGCATAAACGACCCGGCAAGTTGAAAACCCGAAAGGGCGACTTGGGCAAAAATGGGCATCCCGGTGAATCAAAAACCCGAAAGGGCGGTTCAGGAAAAAATTAGGGATAAATAAAAAAATCTGTACACCCGGCAAGTTGAAAACCCGAAAGGGCGACTTGGGCAAAAAAGGGTTTCCCGGTGGATCGAAAACCCGAAAGGGCGGTCCAGGCAAAAGTTAGGGAATTAAAGCGTATGACTATGTCTCGGTGGATCACTTTAAGGACAATCTCTTCACGGACAAACTCCAGGCTTCTGATCAATCCAATCATCTGTGAACGAAGCAACGAATGGACAAGATACTCAGAGTTGCAAAGGCTATAGCAGAATGGGAACCCCATGGAATTGTTACACATGGCCATCTTTCTTTGTATAAATTTTTCTCATTTTTTATGACAACATTCTCTTACTAGGATGTATGTCTCCTTTGTACAAAATACTTACACAAAGTTAATACAAAGATACTTCAAAGTGCAGAAATTTGTTTGCCTTTTCTTTCTTTTTACACCTGTGTTTCTATTTGAAAACGTCCAATGATTTATTAAATAAGCATATGCATTTGAATATAATCACTGCTTACAAATAAAACGAAATGAGAAAGGATAATTACTGATAGGTTGAAAGTATAGGAAAACGTCTTTAGGCTATTCCGGAAGAAATCCCCTGCAGTATGTTATTCAGATCCTCAACAGCGCTAAAGCTTTGAAATACATGTCCCCAACGGAGTTAAGTTTCGAAATCGCCATCAGAGCTAAGTTTCTAAACTCCCAATCCCCAGCGGAGAAGACTTTGAACTATAAATCCCTAGTGAAGATGAAACTTTCTTCCCCAACAGAGTCCAAAACTTCAACCTCTAAACCACAGTGGAAGCCATCTGGTTCCTCTGGATCCTCCAGCAGGTTATCTTAAAACCTGGAAATCAACCAGATAACAGTTAACTTTTGTTCTATCCCCAACCAAGGATAAAACCTCAGAATATTGGCATACTCCCAACCTCCTGATACCCTTAACAGACTGAAGATTCTCATTCTTAAAACCTCGGAAGATTGGCATACTCCCAACCTCCTGATACCATTAAAAGACTGAAGATTCTCATTCTTAAAACTCCGGAAGATTGGCATACACCCAACCTCCTAACCCAAACGCCTGAATGAAGATTCTCATTCTTGCTTCCTCAATAGATTGGCATACAACCCAAGCTTTTGAAAACTCTCCAACAGGATAAACATTCGCCCCACAGAGTTATTTCCCAGCAGAACGAAGATTCTTGTTCTTATTTTCTCCAAGTTGAAGCCTCCCAGGTTTTAATTCCCCGGTAGAGATTGTCAGAGTTTTCCTTATTCCCCAGGAAAGTCATGAAGGATTCTCAATTCCCCGCAGAATTTGTCAAAGTTCTTGTTAATCCCCACGAGTCGCCAAGGATTTTCTATCCCCAGCGGTGGTCCCAGGATTTCTCATTCTCAACGATCAAAGGTTTTGAATCCCCAGCAGCAATCAATGGTTTATTTTCTCCGGCAGCGGTCAAAGATTTCATTATCTTCGGCTATCAAGGATTTATTTTCCTCAGCAAGACAGCTAATCGGCTTACATGTGCATCCATTACATCCATATATCATAAACATTGATAGAACACATTTTATTGCGTCATACATATCATGCAACATAACTTTGTGTTTTAGCTAACATTTTACCCTTTTCAGGATAAGACTAAAAGCTACCTTTAACAAATGTTCAAAGATTTTAGATACAGTATGGGTACACCCAAGACACGGCGGTCATTCTACTACTCATTCAGACTCCAGCAATCAGATACAGACTAGATACGCTCCAGACACGGAAGCCATTCTATTTCTCATTCAGATTCAACTATCAACTTCAAGTTCAGATACACTCCAGACACGAAAGTCATTCTGTCACTTGTCCAGATTCCAGTTACAGTACGGATACACTCCAGACACGGAAGTCGTTCTGCTACTCATACAGATCTCAACTTCAGATACAATACAGATACACTCCAGGCACGGCAGTCGTTCTGATATTCATTCATGAATCAAATACAGTTATAGCTCAGATACGCTCCAGACACGGACGCCATTCCTTTGCTCATACGAATCCAATCTCTGGATACAACTCAGATACGTTCCAGATACGGATACCATTCTGATTATTATACTCCTGATTTTCAACAAACAAATCTTGGATGGCATCTTTTAAGCCCATCTCTAGCAAGATTCTACCATCTCCAAATGGAATTTTTAATCCCATTCCCTCATTTACATTTTGACGAGTGCAAATTTACGGGCACTCTAGTGTCCAATCATCGTTTACCTTTGAGTCACGAAAGGCCAAACTCGCCAATCTAACTCTTCAGGTTCAAGAAGATTGAACAGGGGCAACTGTTGTACCCCCAAATTTTCCCTCTTATTTTATCAACATTTCTCATCACAAGGCTCTTTGAACTCAAGATCAAGCTAGGGTTTGCTCTGCTCAAGACATCTCCTTGCACTGTTGACCTAAATTAGGGTTTGAGTTTGCACAAGGAATTTTGGACTTTCAATGCTCAAACTGACTTTCATACTTCATGTTGAACTTACAAGATTACCTCTACCAAGTTTCAAGCCTTGAATTAGATTTTTGCTCAGTCAATTGAACAGTTGACCTAGAAATCAGCTGCATTGGGGAAAAAGTCAACTGTGGCCAAATTACAGTCAAACCTCATAAATGTTGACCCACATCAACATTATAGACTCATATGAACCATTTGGTCATGATTGGACCACGACTCCACAAGAAATTTGATCAGATCACCAAAAGGGCAAAATGGTCATTTTTAGGGTTTTGACTGCACAAGGGCAATTTCTGACTTTTGACCTGGCCAATGGAAAAGGGGGTTCAAGAATGGATTCAAGGACTCAATGGCATCATCTTGACCTATTCACAAGGTTCAAAAGACCTCAATTGCATTGGATTGACAGATGAATTTTTCAGTCAACTAATCAAATTTTGACTGTACACTGAAAAGTCAAACTTTGACTTTTTGGTCAAAATCAAGTGCCAAGGGTCATTTTTCATCAAAATGTGTCAAAAAATGAAACTTGTTCATCAAGAAACCCATTTTTGTAAATTAGGGTTTAAAGTTGAAAATTTTCATAACTTAGAATTTTTCTAAGTTATGAAATTTTCTTAATTTTTCCTAACTTTGCCCAACATTTTCACCATGATGCAATTGGATTCAAACAAAACTTCCAACATGAAAGTTGTAGTCCTCCACAAAGTCTACAACTTTTATTCACAAAGTTTTCCAAAAAGAAGCTTGGATCTCAAGTTATGATTTTTGGAACAAGGGTCCCTAAAACTTTTAACTTAGTGAAATTTTGCCCTAGTTTAAGCAGGATTTTGACCTATCTTCATGGCCATTTTTCACATAGTTCCACTTGGAATATCAAATTTAATTTCAAATATGGAATGTAGAGAATGTTGCAATCTTTCCAAAATGTCAAAGAACTCTCCAGACTCATTTGTGGTTAGGGATAATCGAAGGCTTGAAGTTGGCAAAAACTCACTTTTCATCCATGGCATGTTCATGTTGATACAAATTACCAATTCAAATCAGTTTGCTTTGCACTAGATTACAGGCCTCAAACCCATTCCACACTCAATAATTAAGTGCAAAACCATTGGTATGAGGCATTGTTTTGGTCATTAGAGCATTGCACATTAGATTAATCCTTAAGTAGAAAAAGGTACATTACCATTTTTTGCCATAATCTTGCTTTATGTCAAACCACAATCTTTGAGCATTGGTCCAGATCTTATGCAGCAAATCAACTCCACAAATTAGAGGGGCCAAGAGCAGAGAGTGCAAGCATATGGATAGCCTGTAGAGGCCTGTTTCACATCACTTCACACACTTTGCTTCATAACCAAGAAATTTGTCCAAAATACAAGGACTTGAACATCAGCTAAAACCAACTTGTGCAAGCTTTTGAAACTTCTTTTTCACATCCCCTTGAACCAGAAACACGATCCTTTGAGCCCTCAAACATCCCATAGCTCAAAATCACCTTCCATTGGCAAAACAGGGCAGCATCTGCATCTTGACTTCCATAGCACAATTTGCTCGTGCGTTTTTCCCCAAACCTGTTCAAACACCTTCCATTCAATCCATCCAAGTTATCCCAAACCTTAAACACCAACTGTAACTCCATTTACAGGTTTGCCATTTTCATTTTGAGCTTGTGCAGGTTGAGTTCTGCAGGCATGTTCAAGCACATTCAAGGCAAGCTAGGCATTGGAGAAGGTCAAGGGAAGTTCAAGCAAGCTCCCAAACATCTCAGACCTCATTGAAAAGCTCCATATTGCCATACACAAAGTCAGCTGAAACAGGTTTTTGTCAACTTCATATCTCTCTATCTAGGAACATTTAGGCTTAAGTTTGTGAATAAGAAATGTAGTATTCAATGCCATGAAGTTGTACATGTGCTCAGTTTTCATTTTAGTTAAGCATGCAAAGAGAATTTGATCCATGAACATACTGAAAAAATTAGGTTAGGATTTGGGGCAAGAGAAATTCTCTCTGGTCTTCGAGAGTTAGGACAAGTTTTTTATATGTTTGAATTCGTCTTGAAGAGCTCTACAACTTTGATGTTATGTGTTTTTGCAATAGAGCTCGTATACAGGTTGTTCACGTTAGGAACCAGGCGCGCGCGTTCTTTTGAAGACAATGGTTGAAGATGAAGTGTGGTGGGCTGGGCTTGGTCCTGGCTCACTATTGGCAGCCCCCCCTTTTACTGAATGCACCCCCCTGGCCCAATTTCTTTACATTTTTATATTTTTATATTTATTTTCATTTTCTGATTTTGTTTTATATTTTCCAAACATAAAAATATCCAAAAATATTTTCATAAAATTTTCACATTTATTTTTATTATTTTTGTTATTTTTTAGACATAAAAATAATTATTAGGTAATATATGCTTTTATTTTATTTAATAAAAACTTATAAATATTATAGAAATATTATATTTTTTATTTTTATTATTCATACCTATAAAATAATATTTTTCTCATATACTATCATTTTTTCCTAAATACTTGTATATATTTTATTTTATTTATTGTACATAATTAATATAATTAATACATATTTACATACTTTTATTTTATAAATACTTGAGAATAAAAAACATGAAAAAATATACTTTTATTATTATTATTATTTATACTTAAATAATACTTTTTTCTAAATAATATTTTATACACATTACTTTATCTTATTGTATATAAATAATATAGTTAATATATTTATATTCTTAAAAATTAGGGTTTTACCCTTAATAATAAAAAATGATAATCTTTTTATTTATTTCTTTCTTCTTACATTAAATATTTTTACATACATAAAAATAAACAAAAACCTTTTTTTGCATATTCATATTATTTTGTATATTTATTTAATTTTTTTATTTAAATATTATTCATTTGTTATTTATGCCATTTGATTCAATTTGGATGTAATAGTAAAACTAGGGTTTTAATTTCTTGTCAAATAATCCCCATTCAAAATTGTATCCCCCTCCCCATAATCATGTTATAATAGTATAGATTTATTTTACGCATTTACGCTTTCAATTATGCCATGATTAGAGATTAGGGTTTGTATGCAAAAAAATCCAAAATCAACAAGTAGCTTGACCTAATACAAGATCAAAATGCATGAAAATCAATACATAATACACACTTGCACCCCCTAGGGTTTCATCCACTTGTTGCCTTAAAAATGGGCCATGTTATGCATGTTGTGTACTTTGACAAAATAAAAACAAAACAAAAGATCATAGTCCCTCGATGATGCTATCTTGGTTTCCTATACAAAATGATCTAGTCCCTCGGAAAATTTGCCAAAAATACTTAACACAATTGCTATCATGGTCTATACGATGACCCGCGCCTGTCCCGTTTAACATCCTAATACAAGGTTGTTTACCAAATGCATTGGTAAAACAACACTGTCAAAAGGGTTAAAAACATATAGAAAAGATATTTGAGTAAAATAGGGTAGATAACTCTTAGTTACTTGATCAAAGCTTGCAAAACATCCTTGCTATTTTCAAATACACTTCACAACACAATTTCAAAACATTTCCCAAAAGCAAACTTTCAAACATTGAAACACATTTTCAAAAGACAAAAACACCTTTGTATACATTCAAACAAGAATCATTACAAAGGTCGCCACAACGATGGTCTCTTTTCAAAACATCTTTCAAAACCACACACAAAGCACTATTTCAAACAATTGAAAAGCCAAAGCAAGTGATCTAAACAAGTAACTAAGAGCCCATGGACAACCATGGATGAAAAGGGTGCATGTACCTTCCCTTTTCATAATCTACTCCCCGAACCCAAGAAAACGTCTCAAAGGTCTTTCCTGTGCTTTTTGACCTTTCCTTAGGATAAAAGAAAAAGTCGGTGGCGACTCTTGCTAAACCGAAACATTTGCGAACACAAAATGCAAAACCTCAAGTCAGTTCTCCCATCGTATCACAGATATTCTCATAGTATTTTCCGTGCTGAAGATCGGTTCGCCGTTTTGCAATGATTCGGGGTTCAAAGATTCACAAGTCTAACCCGGCGTGTCATATTCAGGTGTTCTTTTGCCAAGATATCTCTGATAATGTATTCTAAAATTCAGGTTCAGTTTAAGAGTCAATTCCTTAAAGAAGGTCTCTGAATGTGTGAGTTTTCTCGAAGAAATGTGGTGAAAAAGTATTCTGAAAGTGCAGTTTTACGCACTAAAAAATTCATAACTTAAAGGTCGTGGCTTTTTTTGAACCTGTTCCGGTGGCCAAAGTTCCGTCGTGACTTTATGTACGTTTTCATCTCTCATGGCTGGAAACCAATTTCGATCAGAAGGTCTTCAAAAATGCAGATTTATCAAGTATTTTCGTACATAAAATTTGTGACAGAAGTTTATTTATGTCATGTTCAGAAAATCATAACTTGGTCAATTTTCATCGTATTGAGCTAGTTCCGACCCGAAATTTTCAAAAATTGAGTTGGCTACGTTTTTGCAGGAGGTATCAAGTTCTAACGGTATCCAAAAGGCCTTCGTTTTTTGCCTAGAGTGCATGTGACGTGCCGAAAATTCTGAATGCTGAATATTATTTCATCTGGGTCGAAACTTCGAAAATTCATAACTCTGGTCAATTTTTATTGGATCAAGCCCATATTTTTACACAAGGTCACTGGCTTAGAGATCTACAACTTTTATTCCAAAGTAGAGAACGGGTTATGCTCCGATCAATACCAGTTTCTTATTGAAGAACGTGTCAGAGTTGACAATGGAGCTCAAAATAAGTTTGTCTGAGCCAAAACTTCAAAAATTCACAACTAATTCAATTTTTATCCGATTGAGCCCATTTTCGGACAGGTGTAAGTTCTCGATGTCGGCTACATTTTGTTTTCACATTTCAACTTCAAAAATTGCAATTAAGCTCCTAAGATTTAGCCTTGAACGTGACGGACTCAAGTGAATAAAAATCTGCACTATTGCTTGTGGTTATTGGAGGCCTAATTACACATTCAAAGCCCATTTTTTTCTCTAATTTCCATTATATAATCTCATTCTTTTTACACAAACAACAGACAGGAAAAAAACATTTGCCACAACCCTGTCAAAATATCAAATTCTTTCAAGAACCCTAAAAACCTTGGAATCCTTATTACAAACCCCCATCTCACTACAAATAAGCCATCCTTGTTACAAACTCACATCTCACTACTTCTTCAGTAAGGGTAAGGCTGGTTTGATCTCCATGATCAAAAGGGTATAGAAGCATTCATACATGCCATGTCGATTTTAATATTACAAAATTTCATATATTTTCTTTATTTGTATTTCATGATATAGTAATTTTTTTAATATGTTCATGAGATTCAACAGTGCAGATTTAGACAGAATCCCGTGCAGGGTTATTACAAAACACTGAGGCCAAAATAGAATAACCACCAATGCATGTCGAGGCAGACATTCTGAGAAGGTTAAGGGCGTGGGTTCAACAACCACCCCTATTGGTTTTGGTTTTCTTCCTTTCTATTTATCCTTTTACCTATTTTCATTCTTTCTGTTTAAAACATTTTTCATAAAACCTAACATTTTTCACAAACCTTTGATTTTTCATAATTTTTCATAATAAACTCGAATAATTAATTTTAGGTTTTAAATTAATTTTTGGGTCAACACCCACCCCTGACATTTGCATTATTTTTATTTTCTAACCCTATTTTCATTGATGTTTCTTCCCCTATCTATTTTTTGGCAAACTTAATTCTTTTTGTTAATCATTACACATAAACTTTTTTAAAACTCTTTTTTAATTAAAATTAATTAGGTTTTTAGGTTTTTTTAATTAATCTTTTTTTCAAAATTAACCTTTTTTTAATTAAAATTAATTAGGTTTTTTTTAATTAACTTTTTTTTCAAAACTAACTTTTTTTAATTCTAACTAATTAGTATTTAGGTATTTTAATTAACATTTTCAAAATTGACATTTTTTATTAATTAAAAATAATTAGGTTTTAGGTTTTTTTATTAACCTTTTTTTTCTTTCAAAATTGACATTTTTTTATTAATTAAAATTAATTAGGTTTTTTTTAGGTTTATTTAATTAATTATCATAAATCAATTTTTCATAAAAAATCACCAAAACATTTTCTTTGCTATTTTCATCTTATTTTTATTTTCCTAGATAAAGTGTATAGGGCGTGTTCAACTGTAATAGCGTAGTTTTATTTTTCCGTTTTTTTCATCATTATCATGTATTTTTTAAGATTTCTTTTCCGCACTATTCACTATTATGTAATTACCCAAAACTCTGTAATAGCTTAGGTTTATA
The DNA here is from genome assembly GCA_948472305.1 of Vicia faba. Taxonomy (NCBI): domain Eukaryota; kingdom Viridiplantae; phylum Streptophyta; class Magnoliopsida; order Fabales; family Fabaceae; genus Vicia; species Vicia faba. The sequence continues at coordinate 889,830,285 of OX451735.1, forward strand.
TTTCCGCATTTATCTTCTGCTACTATATTTTATGCAATGCTTAGATTAATAAGATTGTATGAAAGATAAAAATGAACGATAGAAAACCCTAATTACAAGATAAATATAACTGAAAAACACATTGTTACACACTTGCACCCCTAGGGTACTCTCCACTTGGTTGCCTCGGAAAACAATGGTCATGTCCCTCGAACGTAGGGATATCTTAGCAAAATACCCTCAATCTAAAAGTCATCATAAAGATCATAGTCCCTTAACGTCTCTCGAGTTGCCTACGAGAAATGATCTTGTCCCTCGATGTTGCCTACGAATATATGATGACAGTCCCTTCGAAATGCTAAGGTATCCTTACATGTTGCTTTCAATGACCATTATGTCCCTTTCGATAGTCCCTTAAACATCCAACGACTAGGGTTACCTACTCACTAATAGTAGGATAACAGGTCTAAAGGATAGAAGGAAAATAATGTTTTTTTTAGTAGGTAGATAACTGTTAGGTACTTGCTCAAAACGACAAATCTTTTACACCATACACTTTCAAACAAACTTTTCAAACTAAAGTTTTCAAAACACTTCGTAACACTCTTGAGGACAGAAACAAGGGTTAAAACGAAGTAGAACAAAACTTATTCAAAACAAGCACGCATAAGCAATTTCAAAATGAGTAAGTACCTAAGAGCCCATGGAAAACCATGGATAGAAAGGGTTCTAACACCTTCCCTTTCTATAATCTACCCCTCGTACTCAGAAACATCTCGAAAAAGGTTTTTTCTGTTCTTTTTCCTTTGTTGGATGAAATAAAATTTGGTGGCGACTCTTGCTTACCGCGACATTTTGCGAACAAAAAAATGCAAACCAGTATTAACAGTCAGTTCTGCCACCATATCACAGAACTGGCGACTCTGCTGGGGAATATAAAGTAGGGTTTACCTTAGGATCTAGGTCATTTTAAAATTGCTTTCTTGTTTTGCCTTGCCTGCTTTAAATTCAAGGGTTTTGTTTGGGTATTATTAAAGATCCTACACTCGGATTTGGGGAAACTTTTTAGGTAAATAGCAATAGATCGTGGAGACTGTACGGCGTAGACCGATATGGTTTAAGTGATGGCTGTGTTGGTGTAACACTTTGGTTGGTACCAATATCCTTCATGGGGAAACGAGGAGAATACAGGGCTGTCGCGTGGTGTCGTGATGTACTAACGGATCTTAGAACCTTAGTTGAACCAACTTGGCCATTAGAAAGTAGTGAGATAGCCGGTCTCGGTATAAAGTTGGGGATTGGTTGATACTCGATGCTACACTCATTGAGATCATACTTTCGGCATATTTCAGCCACAAGAAAAGATTGCTTGAGCTGAAACAATGCCCGATAAAGGATGATCAGTGATATTGAGAATATTTAGAACCCGGTTACTTCTCTAAGACAGGTTTGAAACCAACTAAACTTCAAGAGGGTACTTACCTATGGAATCCATGCAAGCCTAAACCTAAGGCTACTTGTGTGACTTGTTTTCTTTCTTTTCCTAACAATTTGAACTCATTACAGGGCTTTGTTTGTATTCCTTGCAGGAGCTTGTTTGTATAAATCCAATAAATTGGTTTCTTACCCTGCATTTTTGCTTGATGCATAGCATACACATCATAATATCACGCCTTAACATTTCCTTAATCGTTTCAAGGATCTCGAGGACCTGTGATGCAGATTATGATAAATCAGACGTCTAGCAAGGGGCAAGGGGATTTATTTTCCTCTAGCCAATGTCGTCAGAAGACTAAAACTCAACAACTTGAGTAAGGGGCTATGACCCACTTGATATGGTGAGCTTGACTCTCGTTGAAGGACTCTTAATGATAGAAAGTTCTTCAATCAAAGCTGCAAAATTCAACTTCTGACATTTTCTTGTTTACCCCACGAGATCCTTGAAAACATTGCATACATATATAATACATATCATTGCATAAGCAGGTTTCAAAGAAGGTCTCTCATGTTCTCGCTATTTATTTCAGCAATGGCTCTCCAATGAGACAATAGAGATCTCCAAGCTCAAGATGCCCAGTTCAAGGAATTTCTCCTGAATCTATCCAAGGGGCAAGAAGACCTAAAAACACTCTTCACCGGGAATCTGACCAAGGAACATCCTGACAACAACAAGGATGAACAATTGGAACAACTACAAGCTGAGGTAGAAGCAATGAGATTCCAGATGCTGGGGCAGATGGCTCTTATCCAAAACTTATCTTGAGGACAAGAAGGGCTAAGAGCCTTCCTCAACAAGCTTCACCAAGATGGATGCATATCCATGAAACAAACAGTTAAAATTGTGGATCAGGGCATTAATCATCCCCCAGTGAGAGAGGAGGTTGGTTTGGTCAGGAACATACCTTTCCATATTGCTACTACATCACAAGCCTAACCACAACCTCGCCAACAACAACGGGGAAACTAGCATAAGAAGAATACATCTGAAAGACGCTTCACCGAAATCAACATGTCATTGGCTCAAGCATTGCAATGCCTATTGAAGGCCAAGTTGGTTATATTAAGGGACCCTCCTCAGAATCCTAACATATCATCCCCAAGGTACAATCCAAATGCAAGATGTGCGTACCACTTAAACGGTCCTGGACATGAAACCAATAGTTGTTGGGCGTTGAGAAATAAAATTTAAGACCTGATTGATGAAGGAGAGCTAGAATTTGTACAAGACGGTCAGGCTGAGTTCTTCTGCCATCCTTCCAAGGCATACCATCTGAAGTGAGAATTTCTCACAAGAAGACTTTTCGTTCGTTAGAATTTTCAATGTGTAATTTTATTTTGATTTGTTTGAACATTTATTCATATCAAACCTCGTTATTTCATCAATGCATTGCACATGTTTATCTTGAATCAATTCATTCGTATTCACTATTTCAAAAATGTGTTCTTGCTTCCTTTTGTGATATTCGACTATTGATTAAAACTCTAAGCCTTCGAGGGAGGATGACGAAAATGATACCACAATCTCTATAGTATGCTTTTGAACATACCCCGCTGACGATGTACAGGCGTTGTTTCAAATACTAAACAGTGGAGTTATAAGGAAGATAATCCCTAGTCAACCCCTTTGAGCCAAAGAAGTAGGAGTTTTTCTTTTCACACAAATTAAAACCCTTAATCATAACCTGGGGCAGGGGTAGTTTTCTCAGTTAATTCAGAGGCACATTCAGTCGTAATCTTCTGCTTCGTACACAATGAGTGGCATCGAAGACTTCCTTCCAAATCAAAATACGGTGATGGTTCCGTATAATCGTCATGGCAGGCAGTCATTATCTCTCAAAATAAAAGCCCGCTAAGTCAAAACCTATGAAGGAGACTTAATAGAAAAATAAGGGCATCCCGGTGAACCAAAAGGGTTCGGGCAAAAATTAGGGATAACGAAAACCAAAAAAAGAGGTTACTACAAATCCTCGACAAAAAGAAGATTACAAAAATGACTGCCTTTTCAAAACAAATGTTCAGTTTTTGAATCATCACCAAGTATCAGAGCAAAGATTTCAGACTCAATCGGGATCTAAACGTGCAATTATCTGAGCATAGGTCTGAAGAACATCACGAAGAGCGGGTTGGGTATAAATAAAATTTGAGCCTTTATCCTTTGTTTCTTGAACCGTGAACCAGACCATGTTATAACCCTTAAAAGTCCTAGCTGAAGCATGGGTTAGTTTGAGAGCATATTGTTACAAAGTTATCCTGACTCCTGTAGGCTTTGTTACGAATCATGAGTTGATATCACATTCTTGTAAATTTCATTTTGCTACACAAAACACATTTTCAAAAAATTTCAAGACAGACATGAGTTTTGCATTCTTTAAATGACATTGTTTGCATATGAGTAATTGTTTGACAGCAGAAAAATCCGCACAATGGATATTCAATGAACATACATCCTCTCAATGGATAGAATCGCCTCAGCAGGAAAGACACTTCCAATAACAGGTATTCCATAAGCAAGGGGCATGACATGATGTCTAAACACACCTGGGGCAGTCTCTCCAAAAGTGCCAAAGAATCAGGGGAAGATCTCCATCTGAATAGCTTGGGGCATTACGCATGCATTCCAGCAATAAATCATGTGCCATCAAGAAAACATTTTTGACATTACTACAACACAATACTATGGACAATGACAACTCTCTACATCCTGAAAGCATGAACATAGTCGGAAAATACTACGCATAACAAAGACCCGCTAGGTTGACATACCTAGGCAAAAATAAGAGCATACCAGCGAACCAAAAGGGTTCGGGCAAAAATTAGGGATAAAGAATGAAAAATATGTACACCCGGCAAGTCGAAAACCTGAAAGGGCGGCTTGGGCAAAAAAGGGTATCCCGGTGGACTGAAAACCCAAAAGGGAGGTCCAGGCAGAATTTAGGGATTTAAAACGTAGGACTATGTCCCGTCACCTGTCTATCAGTGGAAGACTTATACCTTGATCAGCATTCATCAAGAGCACCAGAATTCAGATACAGATGCCATTCTGATACTCATTCAGATTCATCTTTCAGATACAGTTCAGATATGCTCCAGATACGGATGTCATTATGATACTCATTCAGATTCATCTTTCAGATACGCTCCAGATACGGATACTATTTTGATAATCATTCATAATCATCTTTCAGATACAGTTCAGAAATGCTCCATATACGGATGCCATTTTGATACTCACTCAGACTCAGCTTTCAGATATAGTTCAGATACGCTCCAGATACGGATGCCATTCTGATACTCATTCAGATTCAGCTTTCATATACAGTTCAAATATGCTCCATATGTGGATATCATTCTGATACTCATTCAGACTCAGTTTTCAGATACAGTTCAGATACGCTCCAGATACAGATGCCATTCTGATAATCATTCAGACTCAGCTTTCAGATACAGTTCAGATACGCTCCAGATACGGATGTCATTCTGACACTCATTCGACACATGTTTCAAAGTACAGTTCAGATACGCTCCAGATACGGATGCCATTCTAATACTCATTCAGATTCAATTTTCAAATACAGTTCAGATATGATCCAGAGACGGATGTCATTCTGACACTCATTCAACACATGTTTCAGATACAGTTCACATGTGATCCAGAGACGGATGCCATTCTGACACTCATTCAACACATGTTTCTAGTATATTTCAGATACGATCCAGAGACGGATGTCTTCCTAACACTCATTAAATACATGTTCAAGTACAATCACGACATGGATCCATCCACAAAATCTCCGCGTGTACTTTTTCCAGCATGGTACAAGGGGCAGAGACAGTTGGAAGCAAAGTCACTATCACATACATGCCCTTGATATTTATATTCCACACAAAGCCGAGACAACCACGGTCCAACCTCCGCATCCCTAAGCAGGAATTCCTTCCCCAGCAGGTTCCTTCAGAAGTTAATATCTGTATTCCCCAGTCGAGTTTTATAACCATGAGCAGTTTATAAATCCATCTCCCGAGAAGAGTTTATTTCTCTGACAGCGGAATCTCAATCTCCAATAGAGCTCTTCTCTCCAGCAATGGAAGTTCATCCCCACCTGAGTTTATTTCTCCAAATCAGCATATCTTCCAACAGAGTATCCCTCTTCCCCACAGAGTCATTCCCCCGCAGGATTATTCTCAGACAGAGTCTCTCCTAGCAGAATGTTCTCAAGAAGAATGGATGTAAATCTCCAGCTAATCATCTTTGGTCACTATTTCCAGCGGAAACGAAGAACTCAACTCCTTATACTCTCCAACAGCAGTCCAGGATTTATTTTCCCCAACTAGAGAATATCACAATAGCATTGCATATCCATACATCATGGCATGCACATACATATTATACAGCACAATCTCATTTATTTTGAGAACATCATTACTCAATACATTTCATACATCATGACATTACATACGACTAACTCTTTACCTTTTAGGGGAAGATGCAATCAAGTTCTCACAAGTTCTCTCTGGTTCAGTCAAACCGACACCAAGGTTTGTATTCCAGTTGAAGATATTCCAACACTTTTCAAGATTTTCTCTGGTTCAGTCAAACCGACACTAAGGTTTCTATTCTAGTTGAAGATGTTCTAAGACTTTCGTCTGGGTCAGCCGAATTTCCGCTAAGATTCCCCTGATTTCTATGCCAATCAAAGTTAATCTGAGACCTCTCCCGGGATCAGTCAAATCGATACTAAGATTTCTCTCCCAGTTGAAGTTCTCACAAATTTTATCTGGTTCTGTCAAACCGACACTAAGGTTTCTATTCTAGTTGAAGATGTTTTAAGACTTTCGTCTGGGTCAGCCGAATCGCTGCCAAGATTCCCCTAATTTCTATGCCAGTCAAAGTTAATCCAAGACCTCTCTCGGGATCAGTAAAATAGATACTAAGATTTCTCTCCCAGTTGAAGTTCTCACAAGTTTTCCCTGGTTCAGTCAAATCGATACTAAGATTTCTATTCCAGTTCAAGCTATGAAGCCCGGAAATCGACCGGATAATATCTTGATTTCTCCAAAATACTACGAAGCCTGGAATCGACCAGATAGTGGTATATCTCAAATGCAAGCTATGAAGCCCGAAAATCGACCGGATAACAGCTTAATTTCCCTATCATACTGTGAAGCCTGGAAATAGACCGGATAACAGTACAAGATACTATGAAGCCTGGAATCGACTAGATAGTGGTATATCTTAAATTCAAGCTATGAAGCCCAAAAATCGACTGGATAATATCTTAATTTCTCCAAATACTATGAAACCTGGAATCGACCAGATAGTGGTATATCCCAGATTCAAGCTATGAAGCCCGGAAACCGACCGGATAATATCTTGATTTCTCCAAAATACTATGAAGTCTGGAGTCGACCAGATAGTGGTATAAGACACCGTGAAGCCAGGAGCACGACCAGATAACGGTATAAGACGTTGTGAAGACTGGAGCATGACCAGATAGCGGCAAGAGACACTGTGAAGCCTGGAGCATGACCTGATAACAGTATGAGTTACTGTGAAGCTTGGAATTCAACCAAATAGCAGTTTACTCGGCCAACTACTATGAAGCCCGGAAATCGACTGGATATTAGTATGCCTTAAATTCAAGTTGAAACCCGGATGCGACCGGATAACCACTTCATTCCTTCTGAATCCTGGAACACGGCCGGATAAGAATTGAGAAATTGCAAAGCCCGGAGCACGACCGGATAGCAAGTTTAATCTCATCTCGCCGGTAATTCACTGTGAAACCTGGAGCACGACCAGATAATAGTTAATCTTATTATCCTCAGCAAATCACTGTAAAGCCTGGACCACGACCAGATAGAAGTTCATTTTCATCTCCTCGACTAAGAGATGATTCCCCAGTAGAGTAATGGACAACTGAAGTTCCTAAAATTCCATTTCTCCCAAGACAGAGACCAACATTCCTTAGTAGATTCCTCCTCAATGACAGGAACAGGAATTCTCATCAAAGGACTATCTCGGGAAATCAACATCCTCTAGATGGCATCTTTAAGCCCATCTCCGACGATTCTCCGTCATATCTTCCGGATGGCATCTTTAAGCCCATCTCTGATGACCTTCCGTCATCTCCTCCAAATAGCATCTGTAAGCCCATTCCTGATACTACGAACATAGTCAAGCATCATTATAGTCAAGCATCTTCCACCTTCAGATCACGAAAGGCAGACAAGCCAATCTAAATCTTCAGGTTTAAGAAGATTCAACAGGAGTAGCTGTTGTACCCCAAAATTTACCCTATTTTCATAAACTCATATTATTGGTTTTATGGTTATGGAATAAAGGTATATTAATCAAGCTTCTTCAGCTTAAAAGTGACGTTTATTTCGCCAATGGATGTTCTCAGAGTATTTTTCGTGCTGAAGATCGGTTCGCCGTTTTGCAATGATTCAGGGTTCAAAGATTCACAAGTCCAACCTGGCGCGTCATATTCAGGTGTTCTTTCGCCAAGATATCTCTGATAACATATTCTCAAATTCAGGTTCGACTCAAGAGTCAATTCTTTAAAGAAAGTCTCCAAATGTGTGAGTTTTCTCGAAGAAATGTGGTGAAAAAGTATGCTGAAAGTACAGTTTTTGCGCACTAAAAAATTCATAACTTGAAGATCGTGGCTTGTTTTGAATCTGTTCCGGTGGCCAAAATTTAGTTGTGACGTCATCTACGTTTTCATCTCTCACAGCTAGAAGCCAATTTCGATCAGAAGGTCTTCCAAAATGCGGATTTATCAAGTATTTTCGTACAGAAAATTTGTGACAGAAGTTTATTTGCGTCATGTCCAGAAAATGATAACTTGGTCAATTTTCACATGAGGTATCAAGTTTGGACGATATCCAAAAGGCCTTTGTTTTTTGCCCAGAGTGCGCGTGACGTGCCAAATATCCTGAATGCTGAATATTATTTCATCCGGGTCGAAACTTCGAAAATTTATAACTCAGTCAATTTTTATCGGATCGGGCCCAAAATAAGGTGTCAGAGTTGACACTGGAGCCCAAAATAAGTTTGTCTGAGCCAAAACTTCAAAAATTCATAACTAATTCACCGTTTATTCGATTGAGCCCATTTTCAGACAGGAGTTAGTTTCGATGTTGGCTACATTTTGTTTTCACATTTCAACTTCAAAAATTGTACTTAAGCCCATGTGATTTAGCCTGGAACGTGACGAACTCAAGTGAATAAAAATCTGCACTATTGTCTGTGGTTATTGGAGGCCCAATTGCACATTCAAAGCCTATTTTTTTCTCTAATTTCCATTATATAATCTAATTCTTTTCACACAAACAACAGACGGAAAAAAAAACATTTGCCACAACCCTGTCAAAATATCAAATTCTTTCAAGAACCCTAAAAACCTTGAAATCCTTATTACAAACCCCCATCTCACTACAAACAAGCCATCTTTGTTACAAACTCACATCTCACTACTTCTCTGGTAAGGGTAAGGCTGGTTTGATCTCCATGATCAAAAGGGTATAGAAGCATTCATACATGCCATATCGGTTTTAATATTACAAAATTTCATATATTTGCTTTATTTGTATTTCATGATATAGTCATTTATTTAATGTGTTCATGAGATTCAACACTGCAGATTTAGACAGAATCCTGTGCAAGGTTACTATAAAACGCTGAGGCCAAAACAGAATAACCACCAATGCTTGGCGAGGCAGACATCCAGAGAAGGTTAAGGGTGTGGGTTCAACAACCACCCTATTGATTTTGGTTTTCTTCCTTTCTATTTATCTTTTTACCTATTTTCATTCTTTCTGTTTAAAATCTTTTTCATAAAACCTAACATTTTTCACAAACCTTTGATTTTTCATAATTTTTCATAATAAACTCGAATAATTAATTTTAGGTTTTTTTTTAATTTAATTTTAGGTTTTAAATTAATTTTTGGGTCAACACCCACCCCTGACATTTGCATTATTTTTATTTTCTAACCCTATTTTCATTGATGTTTCTTCTCCTATCTATTTTTTGGAAAACTTAATTCTTTTTGATAATCATTACATATAAACTTTTTTAAAACCCTTTTTTAATTAAAATTAATTAGGTTTTTAGGTTTTTTTAATTAACCTTTTTTTTCAAAATTAACCTTTATTTAAATAAAATTAATTAGCTTTTTTTTAGTTAACTTTTTTTTCAAAACTAACTTTTTTTAATTCTAACTAATTAGTATTTAGGTATTTTAATTAACATTTTCAAAATTAATATTTTTTATTAATTAAAATTAATTAGGTTTTAGGTTTTTGGCTTAAATGCAGTTTTGACCCCCCTAGTTTAAGGTTTTTGGAGTTTCGATCCCCCTAGTTTAAAAGCCAGGTTTCTAGTCCCCAAAGTTTTCAAATTTGGGATTTTTGAAGCCCCCCTCCATCTGGCTGCCCAAAAAGTGACATGGCACAGGGAGATTAATGCCACGTATTATTTTTTTTTTTATTTTTTTTTTTTATTTTTTTTTTATTTTTTTTTTTTAAAAAAAATTTTTTCTTCTCCTCATGGGCAAAATTAAGGTTCGAAAGGAAAAAAAAGAAATTTTAAAAAAAAAAAAAAAAAATACGTGGCATTACTCTCCCTGTGCCATGTCACTTTTTGGGCAGCCAGATGGAGGGGGGCTTCAAAAATCCCAAATTTGAAAACTTTGGGGACTAGAAACCTGGCTTTTAAACTAGGGGGATCGAAACTCCAAAAACCTTAAACTAGGGGGGTCAAAACTGCATTTAAGCCTAGGTTTCTTTATTAACCTTGTTTTCCTTTCAAAATTGACATTTTTTTGTTAATTAAAATTAATTAGGTTTTTTTTAAGTTTATTTAATTAATTATCATAAATTATTTTTTCATAAAAAATCACCAAAACATTTTCTTTGCTATTTTCATCTTATTTTTATTTTCCTAGATAAAGTGTATAGGGCGCGGCGCGTTCAACTGTAATAGCGTAGCTTTATTTTTCCGCTTTTTTTCATCATTATCATGTAATTGCTTCCGGGATGTAATAGTTTTAGGATTTCTTTTTCGCACTATTCACTATTATGTAATTGCCTCAAAGCTCTGTAATAGTTTAGGTTTACATTTCCGCCTTTATCTCATGCTACTAAATTTTATGCAATGCTTAGATTAATAGGATTGTATAGAAAGATAAAAAAGAATGATAAAAAACCCTAATTGCAAGATAAATATAACTGAAAAAACACATTGTTGCACACTTGCATTCCTAGGGTACTCCCACTTGGTTGCCTCGGAAAACAATGGTCATGTCCCTCGAAAGTAGGGATATCTTAGCAAAAGACCCTCAATCTAAAATTCATCATAAAGATCATAGTCCCTTAACGTCCCTCAAGTTGCCTACGAGAAATGATCTCGTCCCTCGATGTTGCCTACGAATATATGATGATAGTCCCTTCGAAATGCTAAGGTATCCTTACATGTTTCCTTCAATGACCATTACGTCTCTTTCGATAGTCCCTCAAACATCCAACGACTAGGGTTACCTACTCACTAATAGTAGGATAACAGGTTTAAAGGATAGGAGGAAAAGAACGTCTTTTTTCGAGTAGGTAGATAATTGTTAGGTACTTTCTCAAAACGATAAATCTTTTACACCATACACTTTCAAACAAACTTTTCAAACTAAAGTTTTCAAAACACTTCGTAACATTCTTGAGGATAAAAACAAGGGTTAAAACGAAGTAAAACAAAACTTTTTCAAAACAAGCACGCACAAGCAATTTCAAAATGAGCAAGTACCTAAGAGCCCATGGAAAACCATGGATAGAAAGGATGTTAACACCTTCCCTTTCTATAATCTATCCCCCGTACTCAGAAACATCTTGAAAAAGGTTTTTTCTGTTCTTCTTCCTTTTCCTTTGTTGGATGAAATAAAAGTCAGTGGCGACTCTTGCTTACCGCGACATTTTGCAAACAAAAAAAATGCAAACCAATATTAACAGTCGGTTCTGCCACCGTAGCACACCCTCGTTTCCTCATAGTGCGAGTATGAATAGAGTGCAAAATGTCTCCAAGAAATGTAGGAACAGGGTTGCAGGTAAGGAAATTTTTTACGGCATTCACATCTACGAGTTGGTCCAGGTTAGGGAACAGTACCAAACCATTAGAAGAGCCAAAACTTCTTCAAAAGCTTGCAAATCCATGGCCTCCCAAAATAATAAAGCCTTCTCCATCAAGAATTTAGCCAAAAAGCCTTTGACCCCACTTCTTGTATCCCAATTAGCTACAATGTCAGAGCTCTTCAAATGTAAGGCTTTGGTAATAACCTCAGGCCTTGGAACTTCCTCTAGATCGGTGAAGGGTATTTGATAAAGAATAGACACTCCTAGTAGTTGAGAGAATTCCTCCATTATAGGCACTAATTGATAATCGGGAAAGGTGAAACAATGATGTACGGGATCAAAGAAATGAAAGAGCACCTTCAACATGTCTTCATCAAAGCTTGAGGTAGCCAGGTTGAGAAGTCGACCATATCTTTTGGTGAAAGGAGAATATTCAGGAACCCTTGACGCTAACTCTTTGAGTTGAAGAGGTACCCTTACAAAGTTGATTCGGATGGTATTTCTGCGGGTGGAAGCCATATCATATAAAATAGAACAAAGATAAATCCACAAGTCCTTGAAATGGTTAGTGGAAATGATATGGTATGATGTCATGATGTTTATGAACAAATAATCACACACAAACAAGCACGCAAGATCTTAGGTTTAGGCATGCATGGGGTTTATAGGTAAGTACCTTCTTGAAGTTTAGTTGGTCCAAATTTTCCCAAAAGAAAGTAATTGGGTTCTAAGGAATCTCAATATCACTGATCTTTCTTCATCGGGCATCATTTCAGCACAAGCCTCTATTTTGGCGATCGAAATATCTCGAATGTCCGATCTCAATGAGCATAGTCTCGAGTATTAACCAACTTCGGACTGCACCAAAGCTAGGGATTCCTGTTTGTTGTTTGAGGAAACCCTGTAGGGGATATTGATTTATGCTTGGGGATTAGAGTTCAAGAACCTTGGTTGTCCATTGCTCTATTGGGGAATTTAATTCTCATATACACTGACTGGGGATAAAAGAGATGATTAAACTTCCGATTTGTCTGGGGACAGTAAAATTAACTGATATTCTGGTTAGATTCCAGGTTTTACAGCAACTCTCTAGGGATAGTATCAACTCTACTGGAGAAGAGGAGTTATGTCAGTGATGTGTAGTAGTCTGAGGAATAGACTCAAGTTGGGGAGATTGTATTCTGTTGGAGAAATAAACCTTCTTGAAGAAGATATTTTGGAGATTTCACTGGGGAAACAAATTCTTCTAGGGAAGAACTTTGCAAGGTTTCTCTTTTATTTTTGGAAGACCAAACTCGGTTGGGGAAGATAATTTTTGGGAGATATACGGAATGTAACTCCGAAAGAAAATTGTGTATGAATTTACTTTGTGGGGATTTATGGACAGCATGAGCGTTATCCTGGCTCCTTGAGTAGGTATTTATTCCTATTCTTATGAATATATTTATTATCAGTTAATCATGTTCATATGCATATGTTCATTAAATTTTAGTCATTGGAAGTTTTTGCAATCAAAACAGAAAAACAAAAAGTTTGCACTTAAAAGTATATTTGTATTGCTAGTTTGCCTATAAACAGATGTTTTTTCATAAAGAGACGGAAATCCTAGTAAGAGGAAGTCGTCGTGAAATGAAAGGAGTACAAAGTGGAAAAAATGTATAGCCATGTGGAAGTGATCTCATTGGGTTCTTACTCTTCTATTGCCCATATATCTTAAAACATCTCGTCCTTTGCTGTCAGAAGAAGTTGATTGAACTGATCTCGTACCATTTGAACTTTTCACTTTGGTAATAAAGCTGGCTGCAAGTAATTCAACGGGACATATCGTACACTTTTAATCCTTAACTTTTGCCTGGACCGTCCTTTCGAGTTTTTAGTCCACCATGATACCCTTTTTTACCCAAGCCGCCGTTCTGGGTTTTCGACTTGTCGGATATACAATCTTTTGTATATATCCTTAATTTTTGCCCGAACCATTTTGGTTCGCCGGGATGCCCTTATTTTTGCCTAGGTATGTCAACCTAGCGGGTCATTCTTATACGTAGTGTTTTTTTACTATGTACGTGTTCACAGGGTGCGGGAAATCTTCGTAGTCCATAGTTGTTAACATCATGGCACCACCCGTGAATACTTTCTTGACAACAAATGGCCCTTCGTAGGTGGGAGTCCATTTTCCCCTGGGATCGCCTTGTTGTAGAATGATGTGTTTTATTACCAAGTCACCATCCTGGTATACTCGATGTTTGATCTTCTTGTTGAATGCCTTGATCATAAGTTTTTGATACATTTGACCATGACAAACAGAAGTCAGTCTCTTTGCATCGATCAAGTTCAACTGATCCAACCTAGTTTGAATCCATTCGTCTTCTCCTAAGTCTTCATCTTTCATAATCCTTAGAGAAGGAATCTGAACTTCGACAGGTAGGACAACTTCCATATCATAGACTAAAAGAATGGTGTTGCCCCACTTGATGTTCTCACCGATGTACGATAGCCATGGAGAATAAATGGTAGCATCCCGTGCCAGTCTTTATAGGTCACCACCATCTTTTGCACAATCTTTTTTATATTTTTGTTGGCAGCTTCCACTACGTCATTCATCTTAGGTTTGTATGGAAAAGAATTGTGATGCTTGATCTTAAACTGTGTGCAGAGTTCAGTAATCATAGCATTATTGAGCTTGGTGCCATTGTCAGTGATAATCCTCTCAGGTTTGTCGTACCGATAAATGAGGTTATGCTTGATGAACCGGGCTACAACATTCTTGGTAACTGAGGAAAATGAAGCCGCTTTGACCCATTTGGTGAAGTAGTCAATGGTGACAAGGATAAAAAGATGTCCATTAGATGCAGTGGGGCTTGATTTCTCTGGTCATGTCAATGCCCCACATTGCAAATGGCCACGGAGAAGTCATGACATTTAAAGGAATTGGAGGAACATGAACTTTTCAGCATAAATTTGGCACTTATGGAAAGTCCTCGAATGGTGGTGACAATCAGTTTCCATAGTCGACCAATAGTAACCAGTTCTCAGAATTTTCTTGGCCATAGTGTGTCCACTAGAATAAGTTCCGAAGATACCTTCATACATATCTTCCATGATCTTCTCTGCTTCCTTCTTGACCACACAACGGAGCAGAGTTGAATCATGGTTGCGCTTGTACAAAATAACATTGCTTAGGAAGAACTTGGCTGAGAATCTCCGCAGGAATTTCTTGTCGTTGATTGAAGCCCCTTCAGGATATTCTTGTGCTTCAAGATACCTTTTTGTTAGAACATAGTTTAGTTCTACATCCCTGTAAGAGTTTTGATGATAACAAACACATGATATATATAAAAAACATATATTCTCTATAATAAAGTATTTCAATATGCAGAGAAGTTCTGATGTAAGAAGCATAAAAGACGAGAAAAGATCTGCTAGAACATAGTTTTATTCTACATCCCTGGAAGTTCTGATGTAAAAAGATAAGAGAGTTTCGTTTTGAAGATCTGTTCAGACACAACATACTTAGAAGCAAATCTGTGTAAAACGCTAAATGAAGAAGTTCTACGTTACAACTTCTGAATGCACCAACACTGTGAAACAAGAAATCTGATATTCTAATTTGTAAAGTTCTGGAAAGCAGAGGAGTCTCTGTGAAATCAAGCTTTCCAAATGTTTTGATGAAGACAAGCTAGCATGCAAAAATGAATGGATCAAGATAGAAGTTTTATCTCAAGCAAGATTCATTGATCAAGATCAACTTTTTAAGACTTATGGCTTAAGGTATATGAAATTTTTGATCTTATGCTCTTAGTGCTCAAAACTATTTTTAATCATGAATTTACTTTATTAAATTAATATTTTGAGTATATACTATGTATGATTGAAGAAGGATGTTTTAAATTGCTTAAAATCTTTGAAAATAATGATTTTTCAATTTTTGTACACAAGAAATCGATTGTCATGCTAGGACAATCGGTTGCATCCAAAAAACAAAAGCTTATGTTTGACATACAATCGATTATCATCTAGCAGCAATCGATTGTCATGTGTTCTGTTTTCAAATTTTTTGAATGTTGGCCTATGAGCAACCGATTGCTCCTCAATAACAATCGGTTGTCATAGTTATATTTTTCAAATTTTTTAAACGTTGCTTTTACAACAATCGGTTGTTGCTTTAGTGCAACCGGTTGTTGTGCTTTACATTTTGAAAAATTTTATTTTTCCAGCAACTTTTTCTAACACCTTTTCATGGCAATCTTTGTATCTTTTCAAATACATTTTGTTAGTAAAAATGGTTTAAACATTGCTATGATTCATTGAAGAGGTATTACCACACTATAAATCATCTTTTGTTTAGAATTTTGAAAACAACAAAAAATACAACAACAATCACTAACAACTTTCTATTCTTTGAATCATACTCTCTATACTCAAGATTTTTGTTCATCATTTTCATATGCATACTAAAAATTGTTCTTGAGCACTTAGAAGAGTATTCCATCTTAAATTTCATATTGAATAGAAAAGATCAATCAAGTGATTGACATTGCTCTTTCATTATTCAAACTCTTATACAAATAAAACAAACTATTGTATACTTGTTTTCAGGATTGTTGGAAACAAGAAAGACACTTAGGGAGGATTGTTCTCTTTGTGGTCTTAGTGAAAATCCAAGAGGATTGTTCTTGGTCCAAGAGGATTGTTCTTGGTTGTTAGGTAGTCTTTGTACAAATTACCAACTATAAGGATATCTCTTTCATGTTGAAAGGGGACTGGAGTACTCTCGGACTGTGAGGGGAACCAGGATACATCTCTGTGTTCTTTACTTTCCGCATTTACTGCTTTCATCTCTTATCAGAAAAAGAAAGAAAAGAAACTCGTGCAAAAATATTCATACAATTCAGAAAAAGTTTTAAAGAACCTAATTCACCCCCCCCCCCCCCCTCTTAGGCGCACCTGAACTTACAATTGGCATCAGAGCAGGTTATAGGTAACCTGTTCCTACTAAATCCAGAATGGCTTCCGCAAATAACAATTCTGTGTTCAGAGACGGTGGCAGTAGCAACAAGCGTCCTCTATTCTGTGGTGAATACTTTGATTTCTGGAAGATCCGTATGAAGGCTCATCTAGAAGCATAAGGA
The DNA here is from genome assembly GCA_948472305.1 of Vicia faba. Taxonomy (NCBI): domain Eukaryota; kingdom Viridiplantae; phylum Streptophyta; class Magnoliopsida; order Fabales; family Fabaceae; genus Vicia; species Vicia faba. The sequence goes on from OX451735.1 coordinate 889,847,015, forward strand.
GAAGAGATATGGGATGATGTCCAAAATGGCCCTTTTGTTCCGGTAACTGTAGTAAACGGCGTTGGTTCACCAAAGCCTAAAACTACATGGGATGATGATGATAAGAAAAAGGTCTTGTATGACAAAAAGGCAATAAACCTCCTTCAAAGCGCACTTAGTATGGATGAATTCTTCTGTGTCTCAGCATGCACAACGGCAAAAGAAATTTGGGATACACTGGTTGAAACACATGAAGGAACAACTGAAGTTAAGAGATCGAGACTTAATACGTTAAGTCAAGAATATGAATTGTTCCGCATGCAACCCGGAGAACCCATTCTTGATTTACAAAAGAGATTTGTGCATCTAAGAAATCATCTAAGGGCACTTGGCAAAACATTGACCAATGATGAGTTAAACCTAAAAGTGCTCAGATCCTTGACTAGAGAATGGTAACCAAAGGTAACGGCAATCTCAGAAAAGAAGAGTCTCGCTACTATGACATCTGCAACCTTGTTCGGAAAACTTCAAGAATACGAGACAAAACTTGGTAGACTGGAAAAGCGTGAAAATCAAGAAAACAAGTCTAAGAACATTTCCTTGAAGATTGACTCCAAGGAAGACGGAAAGAAAGATAATCCTGATGAAGATGAAAACTTCATGCTTCTCGTTAGAAGACTTGAAAAATTCTTTGGTAAAAATGACAAAGCCTTCTCGCACTCAAAGAAGAAGAAACACTTCAAGAAGAAGGAAGGATCCTCATCAACACAAGAAGTTACTTGCTATGAATGTGGTAAACAAGGTCACATCAAACCGGATTGTCCAAAACTTTCAAAGAAAAGTGGCTACAAAGGTAAGAGGGAATCAAAAGATAAGAAAGCATATGTTGCATGGGAAGATGTTGAACTGAGTTCGTCATCCGACTCCGATAGCGACGAAAGTGCCAATCTTGCATTAATGGCCTCACACCACTCTGAAAGAGAAGATGATGAGGTTAGTAACGTATTCTCTCTTTTTGATAGTGATGCACAAGGTGCTATAAATGAACTGTTAAATGAATGCAAAATTCTGTACAAAACTATCTCATCACAAAAGAAACAAATTTCATCGTTGGAAGAAAAATGTGGATCTATTGAAAAAGATCTCAAAGATGAAAAGCAAAAAGTTAGTGATGAAAAACATAATTTTGTATGCACAAAGTGTGAATCTCTCTCTTTCCAAGTTGTCCAATTGAAAAGGGTTATTGAAAGGTATGAAAAAGGACAAATTGGAAGGTGTTCTTAGCCAACAAAGATACTCAAATGACAAAAGTGGTCTTGGATACTCAAAATTTTCAAAACCAAGTACCAACAAAACCATCTTTGTCAAGGATAGCGATCAACCAACCAAAGAGAAAGAAATCACTCCCAAAATAGTTCATCACTATCCTAAAGAGAAAATACCCTCTAAGAAGAAATCTTATCCTTCTAGATATAGAAGCAAATTTGAAGCTACTTGTTTTTATTGTGGTATTCGAGGACACACACCCAATGCTTGTTATGTTAGAAACTTTGGCATGGCAAATGGGCATTATGTGTGGGTTAAGAAAGGAACTAATTATGAAGGACCCAAAGTAACTTTGGTACCTAACAAAACCTAATCTTGTTTTGTAGGTAAGCTTGACGACCACTTCAAATTTATGGTATCTCGATAGTGGTTGTTCCAAGCATATGACGGGAGATATCGACAAATTTTCACATCTAACGCTTAAGGCCAAGGGTTATGTGACGTATGGAGATAACAACAAAGGAATGATTCTTGGCATAGGCAAAGTTGGTGGTCCACCTTTCACATCAATTGAAAATGTTCTTTATGTCGAAGGACTAAAGCACAATCTTCTAAGTATTAGCCAACTATGTGACAAAGGCTTCAAGATCAAGTTCACTAAAGATGAATGTTTGATAGAAGATGAAGTCACACATGAGGCTAAACTTAAAGGTAAAAGAGTAAATAATATTTTTATGATTTCCCTTAACGATTTGTCTTTGAAGGTTAAATGTCTCATGGCAAACAACAACGACTCATGGCTATGGCACAAAAGAATCGCTCATATTCATATGGAGCATTTAAACAAATTGATTAAGCATGACCTTGTTGTTGGACTACCTAAGATAAAGTTCATAAAAGATAGACTTTGTGATGCATGTCAAAAGGGAAAGCAAACAAAATCAACTTTCAAATCCAAGAATGTGGTGTCCACTACTAGGCCACTACAATTGCTTCATATGGACTTGTTTGGCCCTTCTAGAACGAGGAGCTTCTGAGGTAATGTATACGCTCTAGTTATTGTTGATGACTTTTCTAGATATACTTGGACACTCCTTTTAGTGCAGAAAAATGATGCATTAAAGGCGTTCAAGAAATATGTAAGGAAAATTCAAAATGAGAAGTCACTATCTATTTCCTCCATAAGAAGCGACCATGGTGGAGAATTCCAGAATTCCTCCTTTGAAGATTTCTGTGAAGAACATGGAATATCACATCACTTCTCAGCACCAAGGACTCCTCAACAGAATGGAGTTGTAGAAAGGAAGAATAGGTCTCTTATCGAACTTGCAAGGACAATGCTTAGTGATTCAAACCTTCCAAAATACTTTTGGGCGAATGTTGTAAGCACGGAATGCTTTGTAAGCAATAGAGTTAATATTCGACATATCTTGAAGAAGACTCCGTATGAACTCTTTCGAGGAAGGAAACCAAATATTTCATTCTTTTATGTCTTTGGCTGCAAATGTTTTATCCTCAACAACGACAAAGACAACCTTGGTAAGTTTGATGAAAAATCAGATGAAGGTATTTTTCTTGGATACTCCTTATCTAGTAAAGCTTATCGTGTATACAATAAAAGAACTTTAACTATTGAGGAATCTATGCACGTATCATTTGATGAATCTAAACCCTCTGAGGAGGATACTATTGTTTTAAATGATGATGATGAGATTTTAGATATTCCTCAAGAAGATGGCTCCAAGACCAACAATGAGAATCAATTGGAACAACAAGAAAAAAAATTCCGGAAGAATCAAATGTCAATGATCTACCTAAGGAATGGAGAACCCATAGAGATCACCCTATTGATAAAATCATCGGTGACATCAGTCAAGGCGTTTCAACAAGATTGAACCTCAAAGATGCTTGCTTGAACATGGCGTTCGTTTCTCAAATCGAACCTTCCAAAGTCGACGACGCATTAGGAGACGATCAATGGATGATTTCTATGCAAGAAGAATTAAATCAGTTCGAAAGAAATCAAGTTTTGGAACTTGTTCTTAGACCAAGTGACAAACACATCATAGGTACAAGATGGGTGTTCAAAAACAAGCTTGATGAGAATGGTATAATTGTCCGAAACAAAGCAAGATTGGTAGCCCAAGGATACAACCAAGAAGAGGGAATTGACTTTGAAGAAACTTTCGCTCTGGTTGCAAGGATGTAAAATAGATAGAAAAAGCACAAGTGGCACTTGTCACATTTTTGGAAATGCATTAGTCTCTTGGGCATGCAAGAAACAAGCTTGTGTGGCTCTTAGTACGGCCGAGGAGGAATACATTGCAGCGGGTAGTTGTTGTGCGCAAATTCTATGGCTCAAACAACAACTCTGTGACTACGGACTCGACCTTGGATGCATTCCACTCCGATGCGACAACACAAGTGAAATCAACATTACAAAGAATCCTGTGATGAATTCTAGAACAAAGCATATCGACATTCGACATCACTTTCTTCGTGATCATGTACTTCAAGGAGATGTCGAAGTCACCTTCGTGGATACGCATAATCAACTAGCAGATATCTTCACTAAACCGTTGGCAAGAGAACCATTCTTCAAGATCTGAAGAGAGCTAGGTATCTTGGACGAAAATGACATTATCTAATTAAGGTACATGGCTATGATCTTAATCTTAACTTTATGGTAATATATCATGATCCATGTTTTTATTACTAATTTTTTGATATATGACCATGAAATCCCCAAAAATTAAGTATTTTTTCACTTTTTCACTAATGACAATCAGTTGTCATAGAGTGACAATCGGTTGTATCTAAAAAAAATTAGATTTTGTCCTCACAACAATCGGTTGTCACTCCACGACAACCGGTTGCTCTTTCATTTTTTCGCCCCTGTTTGCATTTTTCAAAGGATGCAATCGGTTGTCATCAAACAACAATCAATTGCACAATTCGAAATTTTGAAATTTTTTTTATTTTTTTCAGTTGCACTCTCTTTTATTCTTTCTCTTCCATTGTCATTACTATTATTTATTTTATACAAGATTTTTATTCTCTTTTTTGAATGTTTTAAGTGTTTGGTCAACAATTTTTTAATGCCTAATCCTTTCCTATGACACAATTTTTTGGATACTTACACACTCAAGAATCTCTATGCTACAAGTCTTTATTGTTTTTTACTAAGCCATTGAATGCCTTACCTAACCATTGCATGCCTCACCTATCCATTGAATGCCTATCTATCTATAAAAGCCCAACCAAAACCTAAACTTCATATATCCTCTTTTGTCTCAAGAAACCCTACAAACACCAAATACCCTTTTCCCCTTCCAATTCTCTCATCCCTCACCATGTCAACATCAAAGAAAGGCAAGGGAAAAGCTTCTTCCCCATCTCAAGGTGATGATATCTCAAAACTCATTCCATCAAGAAGCCAAAGGGAAAGATTTGTGTCTCACTTTCAGAAGATGACGGTTCTTCTACCAAGGTTCGGTAATCTTGACAACTTTTATTCTGAATGCTTCAGTTTTCCAGCATTATTTAGATCTCAAGGGATATACAAGTTGATTGGTGTTAATGGACCCATTTACCCCACTTTGGTTAGGATTTTCTACATAAATCTAACCATTAGTAGAGGATGCATGATTTCAAATGTCAAAGGGGTTCCTATAGAACTCACAGTGCAGAATTTTGGTGAAGCTTTGGGTATTCCATGTGATGGTGCTTGCATTAAACTTCTCTCAAATGCAAATCTGCCCAGCTACAGCAAAAGAGACTTCTACTATGGAATTGCAAGAATTCCCGAGCGTGATTTTATTCAGAAAAGGCAAAGACTTATTGGTGGAACTCCGGAGAGGAACTCTTGGTCTGCAGGAATTCTCACTATTGATGATCGTTTGATCCACTACTTTTTGGCGTATGTGGTCATGCCAAAGTTCTCAAATATTTCCAATGTCAATGATTGTGAGATGCAGATTCTGTATGCAATGAAGAATGGGATTCAAATCAATTGGTCTTATGTGATTCTACATCATATGGCACTACATAATGAAAATGCTTCTGCTTTGCCCTATGGCTCCTAGCTTACCCTTGTTTTTGAGAAGTTCAATGTTCCCTTGTCTGGTGAACACATGGTGCTTATGACTTACCCCAAACATGAAATCACTCCGAAGAAAGTATGTAATACCAAAATCGGCGTCAAATTTGATCCGATTAATAGAACCATCACATACATTCATACTCCTCCACAAAACCAACCTCCACAAGAACAACCACTTCAAAACCAACCTCCACAACCAATGGAAAACTCTTACAATCAAGTTTTTTACTATCTTCAATACATGAACAATAACATGAACAATCAATTTGCTTATCTCTATGCCCATACCAATGTCCCTCCTTATGAAGCTCAACCCTATCATTATCCTTTCATTCAACCTCAAACCAATGAAGGCAATGATGGTGAAGATCAAGATGATGAAGACCTTGTTGAAGGCATGGATGATTAGTTTTTAAGTTATTATATTTCTTAGTACTTTATGTTCTTATGTTTTATGTCATTTTCTAGTTTCGTTTAAGACACTTCATGTATTGTGATCCTTTTCATTTTGTGCACTTTGTTTTTGTTATATCTTTGTATGCAAACTTTATTTATGGTATGTTGTTTCTATGTGCAAAATTTTTATGATCTTCTTTCCCATTCCTTTTTGCTAATGACAAAGGGGGAGAAGACTTTGTAGTTTCTTTTGTGTTTCTCTAACCCAAATTGCAGCTAGCAAGCAATCTTCAAAGCCCTCATGCAATAGATCAAGGGGGATTCTTTGACTTAGGGGGAGTCTTTAAACAACTTGATTAGAGAAAACCAAGATGCACTCCAAACTTCAAGCAATGGTTGTCATCATCAAAAAGGGGGAGAATGTGAAATCAAGCTTTCCAAATGTTTTGATGAAGACAAGCTAGCATGCAAAAATGAATGGATCTAGATAGAAGATTTATCTCAAGCAAGATTCATTGATCAAGATCAACTTTTTAAGACTTATGGCTTAAGGTATATGAAATTTTTGATCTTATGCTCTTAGTGCTCAAAACTATTTTTAATCATGCATTTACTTTATTAAAATAATATTTTGAGTATATACTATGTATGATTGAAGAAGGATGTTTTAAATTGCTTAAAATCTTTGAAAATAATGATTTTTCAATTTTTGTACACAAGCAATCGATTGTCATGCTAGGACAATCGGTTGCATCCAAAAAACAAAAGCTTTTGTTTGACATACAATCGATTTTCATCTAGCAACAATCGATTGTCATGTGTTCTATTTTCAAATTTTTGAACATTGGCCTATGAGCAACCGATTACTCCTCAATAACAATCGGTTGTCATAGTTATATTTTTCAAATTTTTTAAATGTTGCTTTTACAGCAATCGGTTGTTGCTTTAGTGCAACCGGTTGTTGTGCTTTAGATTTTGAAAATTTTTATTTTTCCAACAACTTTTTGTAACACCTTTTCATGGCAATCTTTGTATATTTTCAAATACATTTTGTTAGTAAAAATGGTTTATACATTGCTATGATTCATTGAAGAGGTATTACTACACTATAAATCATCTTTTGTTTATAATTTTGAAAACAACAAAAAATACAACAACAATCACTAACAACTTTCTATTCTTTGAATCATACTCTCTATACTCAAGATTTTTGTTCATCATTTTCATATGCATACTGAAAATTATTCTGGAGCACTTAGAAGAGTATTCCATCTTAAATTTCATATTGAATAGAAAAGATCAATCAAGTGATTGACATTGCTCTTTCATTATTCAAACTCTTATACAAATCAAACAAACTATTGTATACTTGTTTTCAGGATTGTTGGAAACAAGAAAGACACTTAGGGAGGATTGTTCTCTTTGTGGTCTTAGTGAAAATCCAAGAGGATTGTTCTTGGTCCAAGAGGATTGTTCTTGGTTGTTAGGTAGTCATTGTACAAATTACCAACTATAAGGAAATCTCTTTCATGTTGAAAGGGGACTGGAGTACTCTCGGACTGTGAGGGGAAACAGGATACATCTCTGTGTTCTTTACTTTCCGCATTTACTGCTTTCATCTCTTATCAGAAAAAGAAAGAAAATAAACTCGTGCAAAACTATTCATACAATTCAGAAAAAGTTTTAAAGAACCTAATTCACCCCCTCCCCCCCCCCCCCCCTTCTTAGGCGCATCTGAACTTACAGTCTCAACGGTAACATTCATCTTCTGATGTGAGCATCTTCTAAAGTGTTACAGTTTATTCATGGAAAATCAAAATTAATAGTTGAATTGAGATAGGATCTTAAATTTTGTAAAGAACATTAAATACACTTTATCAAACTTCCAAAAACATCTTCTTATGTCTCTCATGCATTTCCTATTTAAAGAAGACGTGAAGAAGATATCAAATGAAAAAAAACTACTCCGCACGAAAAAGAGAAAAAAAACATAATTATCTAGTTCTATCTTGTGCTCCTCTATTGTGTAATATATCACTTTTATGATATTGTTTTTGTTAGAAAACATATTTGTAAACGCCTTTCAATTATTACTTTGTAATTCCTTGAGAAAATCAGGTTGTGGTTTAGACTCAAGAAGGCATTGACATTTGTTATTGTATTTGTGTAATCAAGTTTGATTAGTGGATTAAGACCTCGTTTGAGAGAGGCGAAATCACCTTGGTGGGTGGACTGGAGTAGTTTAAGTTCAGACGAACCAGGATAACCAACGTGTCTTTAATTTTAAGTTTTAATCTCAATTCAACCCCCCTTCTTGTGTTTTTCCCTTCTTCAATTGGCATCAGAGCGACTGGTTCTGAGTACAAACACTTTACCGTGTTAGAAAAAGATCCAAGCCAGAAAAACACTATGGTGGGACCAAGCCAGAACATCAACAATGATTATCATGATAAGAAAGAAGGAATCAGCAGTAGACCCCCAATATTTGATGATGAAAAGTTTGATTACTGGAAAGACATAATCAGAAGTTTCTTTCTAGCTCATGATGCTGATCTATGGGATATGGTGACTGATGGCTATATTCATCCTAATGATGAAAACAATCAGAAGATTGACAGAAAAAGAATGATAGATCGTTAAAAGAGAGAATTCAGATATCATCACAAGGCCAGAACAATTATCTTGAGTGTTATCTCGTACACAGAGTATGAGAAGATCACAAATAGAGAATCACTAAAACACATGTTTGAATCCTTGAGAATGACGCATGAAGGAAACACGCAAGTCAAAGAAACCAAAGCTCTTGCACTCATGCAGAAGTACGAAGCTTTCAAAATGGAAGGAGAAGAAACTATTGAGACAGTGTTCTCAAGATTTCAAACTTTTGTTGCAGGATTGAAAGTTCTTGACAAAGGGTACTCCACAGCATATCATGTAAAGAAGACCATAAGAAGTTTACCCAAGCAATGGAGACCCATGGTTACAACATTAAAACTAGACAAAGATATGGATAAAATTTCTCTTGAAGAAATTATCATCTCCCTAAGAAGTCATGAGATGGAACTAGAAGAAGATGAACCCCAGAAGCAAGGTAAGTCTCTCGCTCTTAAATCTAATAAAAAATAGAAACCAAAGTTTTACATGAAAAAGAAGAAAACTCTGGTGGATCCTCGTCAGAAGAAGACGAACTACATCTTCTCTCTAGAAGAGTCAATCAGTTGTGGAAACACAGGAAGAGGAAGCTTAGAACTCCCAAAAGAATAGGGAATCTTTCTGAATCATCTTCTGGATACAGAAAATCAAGTAAAAGAGACATTGTTTGCTACAAATGCAACAAAGTAGGCCATTACAAAAATGACTGTCCAAATCTACAGAAAGAAATGCCTAAAAAGAAGTTCTCCAAAGATAAGAAGAAAAGTCTTATGGCAAGGTGGGATGACTCATAATCTTCTGAAGCTAAAATAGAATCAGAAGATGAACGAGCCAATATAGCCCAAATGGCCAACTTATCAGATGACTCTGGATCATCTGAATCAGAATTAGACTCAGAGGTAGAAGAGGTATTCTATAACTTTTCTAGATCTAAATTAGAAGAAAGTCTGTCAGAAATTCTTGAAAGATATCAGCAACTTCGAGTCATAAACAAGAACCTGAAAAAGGGTCTAGTTTCTGACTCTGAAGAAACTAAGAAACTGAGATTAGAAAACTCTGAGCTTAAAGAAACAATTTCTAAACTAGAAAATAAATTAAAAGGCTCATAAATAAATTGTCTCAGAAGTTCCTAGTAACTCTGATAAGATCATAAAGGAATATGGTCATAGCTTTCAAAAATTTCTTGATAAAAAGATAGATAGAAGCAAAATGGCTTCAATGATCTATGGAGTTAGCAGAAATGGCAGAAAAGGGATAGGATATAAGGTTAAAGTATCTCAACCTAAGAAAGTTAAGGATATGGTAATAAAACACACACCCCTTTATTCTCAATTCATCTATGGACGTTGTGATACTATGGGAGAGAACTGACAGTTTCTTGGAATGCTGGTTTGCGTTTTGCATTTGTTTTTGCAAAATGTCGCGGTAAGCAAGAGTCGCCACCGTCTTTTATTTTATCCAACAAGGAAAGGAAAAAAGCACAGAAAAATTCCTTTTTCGAGATATTTCTCGGGTCTGGGGGGTAGATTATAGAAAGGGAAGGTGTTAGCACTCTTTCTATCTGTGGTTATCCACTGGCTCTTAGGTACTTGCTCATAGTGTTTTCAATATTGCTTTTCTTTGTGTTTGTGGGTTTGAAAAGAGTTTTTGTTTTGAAAAGGAGTGTAAGTGCGAAAATTTGTTTTGTTTTTGAAAGAGCAAGTACTTAAGAACCATCTACCTACTCGAAAAAGGAATCATTCTATGCTAATGTCCTTTAGACAATGCTATCCCACTATTGATGAGTAGGTAGCATCGTCGTTGGAGTTTAAGGGTCAATTCGATTAAGGGACGTGCGGTCACTAAAGCAATGTTAGGACGCCTTAGCGGTAACCCTAATGTCTTAGATCATTTTTCCGAGGCAACTGTTTCGAGGCAACTATGATCTTTGGATAAGAGGGCGACCTCTAAAACTTCCTATACTCAATGACCGCGTATGAAGGCAACCAAGTGAGGTGTACCCTAAGAGTGCGCATGTGCGAGTGTATTGTTTTCAGTTTATTTTATCTTTGTACATGTTAGTGGTTATCTATGTTGATTTTAGGTTTAAACATTCGATCTTGTCATGCATTCCCTATTATCAAACACCTAAAAGTTTATAAGTTGCGGAAATTAAATTGCGGAATTTAAACTAACTATTACAAGGCGTCGGGTATTTACATCGCCAAAAGCAACCCTTGAAATTAAAATGCGGAATATAAATAAAGCGATAAAATAGTAACGTCCTATTAAACTATTACATTCCAGAAATAGATACAATATTGAAATAAAATGGATCGCGTGCGAGAAATTAAATCGGGCGAGTTTTTTAGGGTTTTGACCCTTTGATTAAAGAAAAGGTTTTTGGTTTGCTTTTGAATTAAAAAGGAATTAAACTAAGTTAATTATTAAATTAATAAACTAATTAATTAATAAAAATATTTTTGGGTTTTTGGTATTTAAAGAAATAAAAATAAAATTATTCAATGTTAATAAAAACCTAATTGTCTAAGTTAATTTTAATTATTGCAAAAAAAATATTAAAGTTATTACTAATTAAAACTAAATTAATTAAACTAATATTTATTAACAAAAATAAATTACTGAAATTTAATTTAAATAAGAAAATATTTTTGGTTTTTAATTTTATTAAGAAAAAGTTTTGATTGGTTAGTGATAATAAAAATAATAACAATAAATAATTTAAAGAAATAATAAAAGAAAAGAGAAAAAATTAGGGTTTGGGCCTGATTTTGGAGGTTTATTCAGCAATTTCCATGGCCCATTTGCATGCTGGCCTGGTGGACCTTTTGAATCCAGCATGGCACTTTGACTAGGGAGTATGATGCACGTTCCATCTGGACCACCAGATCTGGCCTGGGGCCATCTGGCAAGTGATAGAGTGAGGCTGTATGATAAGCCACGCGCTTGAGTTCACACTAAATAACCTGTAGAAAAATAAGAACAAATGCATGGGGGACCTGGGATTCGAACCTAGGTCCTATTGGATTTTGAACATACGCCACTACCACTGCACCACTATGTGTTAGTTGTTATTATATTGAATAATAATAATAATAATATGGGATAACGTGATAATATGCCACAATTAAACAAAAACGCACGAATATTTGAACGGAGCAACCAGATGGGGACACGTTGTCGTCCGTGTCCTCAGGTTTGCACAGAAATTACCTGCGGATTTAAATCCGCAGCTAAAAGCGAAGGTCGTTTCAAAAACCCATCTCAGGCCATATAAACTCCATCCAAGGCCATGGTTGTGCTTGCCTTTCTCCCCCGGTCATGCCTATGTCCATTAATAGGCCTAATTTCACCTGTAACAAAAACCCCTAAAAAAACCTAGGAAACCCTACAATGGTGTTTTGCACCATAGAGCAGATAAACACAATCAAATAATATGGAAAGCTTGGAAATTGTCTAGTGATTGCAAATATGCCATTAGTTTCTTGTAATGATGCATAGATTTTGAAACATGAAATCAAATTCAGAGGGAGGTCGCGTATCACTTACAGTGTGTTTGAGAGCATGTGAGAGCTTGCTTTTGATTGCATGAGGTTCAGTGATTGTCCAGCAAGCGATTGGTGTTGATATTTGCCTTTGAAAACGCCTCCAAGCTCGATTTCAGTTTTGCACTTTTTCCACCTTTTTTCAAGTTTGGTTCTTGATGATTCTGCAGCCTCTAGGTCAGGATTTCGTGTGCTTTGGCGTGTATAAGTAATATGCAATGCATTAGGTCAACAAATGTGGGCTGAATCCTTCCAAATCAATGCCTTGAGATTGGATTTGATCCTCCATTGAAAGTTTTCCTATTTTGTCCAAAATCCAATCTTTTTGCACATGGAATGCTTGATATGAATTTGATCTTGATATTGATGATGATTAGGTCCTGAAAATAGAAAAAGATCTCATGTAATCAAGTTTTGGGATTTTATTTGATTTAAATTGATTTAAAATGAATTAATTCAATAAAAAAATCAAATAAAATAATAAAATTGATAAATGGACACAAGTCTGAAGCTAGGACACGTGTGTAGTGTGACAAGATCAAATCAAGTGGAAAAGAATGGGCCCATTTGACAAAATTTGATGTTTTGGGGATAGTTGACTTTTGGCAATTTTGCAAAAATGCCCAACTTCAACAATGCATAACTTCTTCAATTTTTAACTTTTGGAAGTGTTCTTTGACTTATTAGAAAGCTTGAGATGTCCTCTAACCAACCCATTTGGTCTCAGCTCATTTTGATATTCCATGCTCAGGTTATAAGCTTTGGCAAAAAATGTGTTTTTGTTGACTTTCAAAAATGACCTATAATGTCCAAATTCATAACTTCTTGTGAGTTCATTTTTTGATCTTGGGATATGAAGATGGATTGAGGGAAATTTCATCCTCTTCAAAATGAGATTTGTATGGGTCATTTCTCATAATGTATGAGAAAGTTATGCTTGGTCAAAGTTGAGTTGACTTTTCCTACAAAACCCTAATTTAGCAACTTTTGAGTCTTGATGAGTGTTGAGCAATCCTTGATGAATCATGATCAACCCTTTATCAAATGATGAAATATCCTTCAAAATGAGAATGTTGACAAAAAAACTTGAAGTTTGACTGTATTTGGGCCACAGTTGACTTTTGCCCTAGCATTGTCGATTTTTGGACCCTTTGAGCATTTGACTGAGCAAACTTCCTCTGCAAGGCTTGAAATTTGACATGGATGATCTTGAGAACATATTAGGACAATGGGGAGAACTTGAGGTCATTTGGATGCAAGGACCTTGATGCAACACAAAACCCTAATTTGGGATTGACTGCCTTAGGAGATGAATTGACTGTTCAACTCTTGAGCAATCTTGAGCAACTTGGAGATTTTTCTTGCAATGTCTTGGGAAATATGAGAGGGAAAATTTTAGGGTACAACAGCAGCCCCTGTTAAATTTTCTTAAACCTGAGGATATAGATTGGCTTTCGGGCCTTTCGTGATCCGAAGGTGGAAGATGATTGAACACTAGAGTGCCCAGAAATTTGCACTCGCATGAAATGGTATCAGCCTTGCGGTATCGGGAATGGGCTTACAGATGCCATTTGGAGACTGTTAATAGGTGGTCTGAACTTCGACTGGAAAAGGAATCAGGGAGATCTTATCGTTGATCTGACTAAACCAGAGGAGGTCTTGGATTAACTTTGGTTGGATAAGAATCAGAAAAATCTTCGAATCAATTTAACTGAACCAGACAAAAGTCTTGGAATAACTTCAACTGGAATACGAATTAGGGAGATCTTCGCGTCGATTTGACTGAACCAAAGGAGGTCTTGGATTAACTTTGGTTGGATAAGAATCAGAAAAATCTTCGAATCGATTTAACTGAACCAAACGAAAGTCTTGGAATAACTTCAATTGGAATACGAATCAGGGAGATCTTCACGTCGATCTGACTGAACCAGAGGAGGTCTTGGATTAACTTTGACTGGATTGGCATCAGAAAAATATTCGAATCGATTTAACTGAACCAGACGAAAGTCTTGGAATAACTTCAACTGGAATAGGAATCAGGGAGATCTTCGCGTTGATCTGACTGAACCAGAGGAAGTCTTGGATTAACATTAACTGGATCGGAATCAGAAAAATATTCGAATCGATTTAGCTGAACCAGACGAAAGTCTTGGAATAACTTCAACTGGAATACGAATCAGGGAGATCTTCGCATCGATCTGACTGAACCAGAGGAGGTCTTGGATTAACTTTGGCTGGATAAGAATCAGAAAAATCTTTGAATCGATTTAACTGAACCAGACGAAAGTCTTGTAATAACTTCAACTGGAATACGAATCAGGGAGATCTTCGTGTCGATCTGACTGAACCAAAGGAGGTCTTGGATTAACTTTGACTGGATAAGAATCATAAAAATCTTGGAATCGATTTAACTGAACCAGACGAAAGTCTTGGAATAACTTCCACTGGAATATGAATCAGGGAGATCTTCACGTTGATCTGACTGAACCAGAGGAGGCCTTGGACATAGCTGAGAATTTAACTGCATCTTTCCTGAAAGGTAAAGGTCATTCATATGCAATGCATGATATGGATCAAGCAATGATGCTCTCAACAATGAGATTATATGGTATGATGCGTATATGCATGTATCATGATGTATGGAAATGTAATGCTTTAGTTGGGGGAAATAAATCTCGGATAGCTGCTGGAGACAAGAGTTGAATTCTTCGCTTCCACTAGGGATGGTGAACGAAGGTGATTGCAAGAATAAACCTGCAGGAGAAGACAACTCCGTTGGGGAATAAACTGATGAGGAGATTACTTTGTGGGGAAGAGGTGCTCTGCTGAGAATTCCACTGATAAATTCTGTCAGGATGTATTATCGTTGCCGGTGATATTGAATCATGTTGGGGGATTGAATTCCTGTTTGTGAGAGGAAAGAAATTCGCTGGGGATGATCTTTCAGTTGCGACTTGTTGGGGATAACATTGTTAGGCTTTTGTGGGGATAATCCTCTGCGTTCTGCTGGGAATGATCCTTTGAACTCGACTGGGGAGATTTATTTCGTACTCCGCTGGGGGTAAATATCCAGAGTCTACTGGGGATGATTCTTCAACTCCGTTCGGGAAGCTTTTTCAGACTGCGCTGGGCAAATTTTAACTCCACTGGGGGTATCTTGTATTCTGCCGGGGAACATTCTTATACTTTGCTAGGGAATATTAAGACTGCCGGGGATATCAAGCCTTTTTAGTGCTGATAGTAGATAAACTCTGCTAGGGGAAAGCATTGTCGATTCGTTCATAGTTGCAAGTCTCAGCTGGGGGAGAGCTACCATTACTGTCTTACTCTACGGGGAGTGAAGGTATCTTAGCCATATCCTTTAGATGAATTTACCTTTGTACCTGGTGGACAGAGCAACTGTATAGTTTGGACAATTTCTATTGCCCCTGTTTCTGATGTTACCCGTAATCATCTTTTGTTTCGCATGTAAATATTCATGAGCAACAATTAATGTCAAATGCATATATCAAAAATGAACATTGGACGTTCTTCGCAAAACAAAACAGATAAAGGAAAAACAGTTTGAAATTTCTTTGAAAATGAATTGTATTGATTTTGAAGTTTGGCCTGTAAATATGCGTTTTTGTACAAGAGGCTGGCGTCCTAGTAAGAGAACGTCGCCGAGCAGATAGAATTTACACAAATTATGAAAAACAAAACAGCTATGTGAATAATCCCACTGGGTTCCAACTCTGCTATTGCCTTTATGTCCACGAGCATCTCATCACTTTGCTACTTGGTTGAAGGTAGATCAGATTGATTAGTGTCGTCCGAGCTTAATAGTCGATACCGGAGTCTGGATGCAAGGTGATCCAATGAGACATAGTGTTACGCTTTGATCCCTAATTTTTGCCTGGACTGCCCTTTCGGGTTTTCAGTCCACCGGGATACCCATTTTTACCCAAGCCGCCTTTTCAGGTTTTCGACTTGCCGGGTGTACAGATTTTTTTCATTTTCATCCCTTATTTTTGCCCGAACCCTTTTGGTTCGCCGGGAAGCCCTTATTTTTGCCTAGGCTAGTCAACCCAGCGGGTCTTTGATTATGCGTAGTATCTTTTTACTATGTCTGCATTGATGGGGTGAGGAAGGTCGTCACCATCCATGGTGGTTAGAATCATAGCTCCTCCTGAGAAAATGTTCTTAACCACAAATGGCCCTTTGTAAGTAGGGGTCCATTTGCCCCTGGGATCACCTTGAGGTAGTATGATGCGCTTGATAACCAAATCCCCAACTTGATACTCTTGTCGTCTGACTTTCTTGTTAAATGCCTTAATCATCCGCTTTTGGTACATCTGACCATGACATATAGCAATAAGTCTTTTTTCATCGATTAGGTTCAACTGATAAAGCTGGGTCTGAATCCAGTCATCTTCACTTAAACCTGCATCCTTCATAATCCGAAGAGAGGGTATCTGAACTTCAATGGGCAAGACGGCCTCCATTCCATATACCAAGGAGTAGGGTGTTTCCCCTGTTGATGTCCGCGCTGAGGTACAGTACCCATGAAGAGCAAATGGTAACATCTCATGCCAGTCTTTGTATGTCATTGTCATCTTCGGCACAATCTTCTTAATGTTCTTATTAGCCGCTTCAACAGCCCCGTTCATCTTTGGTCAGTAGGGAGAAGAGTTATGATGTTGTATCTTGAATTGCTCGCAGAGCTCGGTGATCATCTTGTTGTTGAGATTGGTACCATTGTCCGTAATGATCCTTTCTGGTACACCGTATCGACAGATCAGATTGTGCCGAATGAACCGTGCCACGAAGTTCTTGGTTACGGTAGCAAAGGAAGTTGCTTCAACCCACTTCGTAAAGTAATCAATTGCTACCAGGATGAAGCGATGCCCGTTAGATGTCGTAGGTCTGATCTCGCCGATCATATCAGTGCCCCACATTGCAAAAGGCCAAGGTGCCATCAAGACGTTTAGAGGAGATGGAGGTATGTGCACCTTATCAGCATAGACTTGGCACTTATGACATGTCCAAGAATGCTGATAACATTCGGCTTCCATTGTGGACCAATAATATCCTGTCCGAAGGATTTTGTTTGCCATGGTGTGTCCACTGGAGTGAGTTCCGAAAGTCCCTTCATGTAAATCTACCATGATCCTTTCTGCTTCGCTCTTATCCACACAACGCAGTAAGGTCGAATCATGGTTGTGCTTGTAAAGGATGTCATTGCTGATGAAGAACTTTGTTGCGAACCTCCTCAGAAACTTCTTGTCTTTAACAGATGCGCCCTCGGGGTATTCCTGAGCTTCAAGATACTTTTTTACTTCATGAAATCAGGACTTTTATGTTGCCTCTTCAGTCTCAATGTCACAACAATGTGCAGGTTCGTCCAATCTTTCAATAATAATCCTGGGAGCTTCGTTGTCCCAATTGACTTTGAACATAGAAGACATCGTAGCCAACGCGTCCGCCAACTGATTCTCCTCTCTAGGGAAGTGTTCAAAGGTTATTTCCTCGAAATGTGGGAGCAATGTCAATACATACTCCTTGTAAGGAATAAGATTAGGGTGTTTCGTATCCCACTCTCCTTTGATTTGACTGATCACGAGAGCGGAATCTCCGAATACACTCAAAAACTTAATCCTTAGGTCAATTGCTGCTTAAAGACCCATAATGCACGCTTCATACTCCGCCATGTTGTTGGTGCAGTTGAAACATAGTCGGGAGGTAAATGGAGTATGAGAGCCTTTAGGAGATATGATCATGGCGCCAATGCCATTACCCAAAGAGTTCGAAGCTCCATCAAAGTACATAGACCATCGGGATCCTTCCTCAGGTCCTTCATCCGGTCCAGGTGTCTCACAGTCAGTCACTATCATGATACTCTCATCCGGAAATTCAAAGTTCATAGACTGGTAATCATCCACTGCTTGATGTGCCAAATGATCTGCCAACACACTTCCCTTGATTTCCTTTTGGGTCGTATACTGGATGTCATACTCAGTCAAGATCATCTGCCATCTTGCTATTCTTCCGTACAAAGCAGGCTTTTCGAAGATATACTTGATTGGATCCATCTTCGATATCAATAGAGTAGTGTGAGTCAGCATATACTGTCTCAGCCGGCGAGCAGCCCATGCCAAAGCGCAGCAAGTTTTCTCGAGCAACGAGTATCGGGTCTCGCAGTCGGTAAACTTTGTGCTAAGGTAATAAAAAGCATGCTCTTTTCGGCCAGACTCGTCATGCTGACCCAGCACACACCCCATTGAGTTGTCGAGTACTGTCAAGTATAAGATTAGAAGTATCCCTTCAATTGGAGGCATCAGAATAGGTGGCTCTTGGAGATACTCTTTGATCCTTTCGAAAGCGGCCTGGCATTCATCGTTCCAACGTACTACTTGATCTTTCTTCAGTGGCTTGAAGATTGGCTCACAAGTAGTAGTCAGGTGCGAGATGAATCGGGCAATGTAGTTCAGACGTCCCAGAAAGCCTCTGACTTCTTTCTCATCTTTGGGAGCTGGCATCTCTTGTATAGCCTTCACCTTTGCAGGATCCACCTGAATACCTTTATCACTTACGACGAAACCCAGCAGCTTACCAGATCTCACCCTGAAGGTGCACTTGTTCGGGTTTAACCTCAACTTGTACAACTTCAACCTGTCAAATAGCTTCTGAAGATGGTCAAGATGCTCTTCCTCCGTCTGGGATCTTGCAATCATGTCGTTGACGTATACCTCAATCTCGTGATGGATCATGTCATGAAACAAAGCAACCATGGCACGCTGATACGTTGCCCCAGCATTCTTCAATCCAAAAGGCATGACCTTGTAGCAAAAGGTACCCCACTGAGTAACAAAGGTTGTCTTCTCCATGTCTTCGGGAGCCATTTTAATCTGATTATAACCGGAGAAACCATCCATAAAGGAGAATACCTTGTGTTGTGCGGTGTTGTTAACCAGAACATCGATATGAGGCAGAGGGAAGTCATCCTTGGGGCTTTCCCTGTTCAGATCCCTATAGTCGACACACATTTGAACCTTACCATCCTTCTTCGGTACAGGAACCACGTTGGCAACCCACTGAGGGTAAGAAGAAACTGCTAGAAAACCGGCGTCAAACTGTTTCATAACTTCAGCCTTGATTTTCTCAGACATCTTTGGGCGCATTCGGCGGATCTTCTATTTTACTGGAGGACAGTCTTCCTTGGTAGGCAAGCGATGAACCACTATATCGGTATCCAACCCAGGCATATCTTCATAAGACCAGGCAAAGATCTCAACATAGTCACGCAGCATCGGAATCAACCGTTGCTTCACACTAGCTTCTAGACTTGCACCGATCTTGACCTCTTTCTTGTCTATATCTGTACCCAGATTTACTGATTCCACCGGCTCTTCGTGCGGCTGTATAGCCCTCTCTTCCTGAAGTAACAGTCTTGCAAGTTCACCAGGCACTTCGCAATCATCTTCACCTTTGTCTTCGGCTTAGTTGATCGGACTTTCGAAGTCATAATTGGCAGTAGCAGAGTCGTTACCAGTGAGATCCAGAGTGGATGTAGACTTGTATATGTGAGTGTGTGAAAAATAGTTGTTTTGCAATATATAATAAAAAAACAAGGAGCGCAAGATTTGAAATGCAAGAAACGTCCAATGCTTTTATTAATGATATATGAAAATGACACACATAAAGCCCTCACAAATGAAGCCACAGTGCCCCGGGTAAGACACCGGGCCATAAAGTTTAAAACATTGTCTGTTACAAATTCAAAACAAAAAGTCTCATTACTGGGTGATAACAGAAACAGGCATAGAATCCTTCATTGTCCAGTTGCTTAATCCACCATTGGCAGTCGGGTAGACCCAACTGTCGATATCAAACTCTTCATCATCGTCATCCCCGATAGCATTCACCCCTGCATCTTGTTTAGGCTTTTCTGGTGCTCCGAACTCGATCTCCTTAGCATCAATCAAGTCATGTACTTTGTTCTTCAAAGCCGAACAATCATCTATATCATGCCCCGGGCTATCAGAGTGAAAGGAACAGCGGGCATTAGGGTTGTACTTAGGTGATGCAATGTTGGGATTCTGCGGAGCCTCCCTTGGAGTTACTAGATTGGTCTTTAATAACTGCGGCAGAATCTGAGACAAAGTCATGTTGAGATGGGTGAATTTCCTTCGAGGTCTCTCGGCCTTTTGTTGATTGTTGCACTGAGTAGCACCAGCAGGTCTTGAAATAACAACCGCATTAACAGCTTGGCAGTGTTCTGGTCTACTCTGGCTTTTCGAACTATAGACAGCACTGGACTCTTTCTTGAAAGGCTTTTTCTCGATGCTTGACGAAGCACCCTTTTGTATCTTTCCAGCCTTAATACCAGCCTCAATCCTCTCACCAGTCATAATTAGCACTGTAAACTCAGACGAAGAGCTTCCAATCAGATGGTTGAAAAATGGACCAGACAAGGTCCCCAGAAACATATCCACAAGCTCCCGATCAGCCAAGGGTGGTTGCACTCTTCCAGCGAGGTCCCTCCACTTCTGAGCATAATCTTTGAAACCTTCACTCGTTCCCATAGACATACCTTGGAGTTGGATACGCGTGGGAGCGATGTCAGAATTGTATTGGTACTGCCTGTAGAAAGCAGTAGCCAAATCTTCCCAACTGCGGATACTGGCTCCGTCCAACTGGTAAAACCATTCAAGCTGAGTCCCTGAGAGACTGTCTTGAAAGAAATGGATTCATAGGTTCTTATCAGCGGTGTACGGCTGAATCTTCCTTACATATGACCGGAGGTGCAGCTTCAGACAAGAAACTCCGTCATACTTAGCAAAGGTCGGTGCCTTGAATTTGTGGGGAATCACCACCCCAGATGATAGACCTAGATCACCAAAGTCTAGACCAGGAACTTTCTGAACTTCCATCGCACTCATCTGGTCTTCCAGTTGTTTGTATCTATCCTCAGCAGGAGGATACTGGTCTTCGTCGAAGTTCGTCTCGTTGTCTGAGACCACAGGGCTAGGAGCCCTCCTTTCTTCCTGACTATCTTTCCCTCCAGATGAGGTGGTCAAATCAACTTCATCCCGTAGCATGTTTCCAAACCTGTGACCTGTGTTAAACAGGACTGCCCTCTTCTTCTTCTTCTTCTCTTTAAGAATCAAGGTCTTCAGATCTTGCTGACCCTTAGCTAGATTCATGAACAGCTCTTGGAATTGGGCATTTTGAGCCTGTAGGGCCTTGATTGCTTGCTCAGTTGATGGTTCAGCAGACATGATGCTGAAATAAACAGCGAAGAAGATAAGAGACCTGTAATGGGTACCTGTTATGAAGTGCATGGGATGAAATGCGTATGATATGATTTCAAAGACATTGAGAGATCCAAATTCATAAACAAGAAATGAAACACACTTTTATTAGACAAACTTGAAATTCAAATTGTTCAACAAATTTCCTTTAAGGCGTTACAAGAAAGGAAATAGTGAAAAGTAAATAAAAACTGGAAAGGAAATAATCAAAGGGAAATCAGTTCTCCCATGGTCGCTTCTTGTCGGTGCGGACATAGTCATTGAGAATCCGCTCGTTCTCCAGCTGCCTAGTTAACTTCTGGATCTTTTGTTCTTGCTCGTTGAACTTTTCTTGGTAGGCATCCCGCTCTTCTCTCAGCTGTATCCAAGACCTTTTTAGTTCCCCAATGTCAGTGGGCATGTAAGGATGGAGGATGGTAGGAAGAACCCCCTCTTCATTAGCAACTTCAACAATGATAGGCAGGACGGCTTCATACGGCATACCCAGCTTTTGGGCACGGATACGAACCCATCTGAGATATGGCTCCATTAGAAGAGAAGTCTTTGGACCCAGCTCATGTGGATCAGATCTGAGAACTCTATCCCAAGCCCTTATGAATCTGCGGCGTTGCTCGTTGTTATCCCCTTGAAAATCAAAGATGATACTAGGCATTAGTAATTCATGAGGTCCTTCTCTTCTGGCTCTCCCAAACTGACGTAAGGCCAAGCATGGATTGTAAGAAATTCCTCCATGGGTTCCTATCAATGGAACATTGGGGTACTCCCCACAACGATCAATAATAGCCACCTCGTTCATACCCTTGATGGTCCAAATGATGTCATTATGAGAGAGAGACATAACCCTATAAGCCCACCCCATGCCTTCTTTGTTCTTCAGCACTGATTTGGGGAGGTGCGAAATAAACCACCTCGCCAATAATGGAGCACAGCACATCAAGGTTCCCCGCTTACGAGCAGTACGGGCATAAAGCTGATGAAGAATGTCACCCAAGAGAGTGGGTACAGGATTACAAGAGATGAATATTTTCACCGCATTCACATCAACAAAGGAGTCAGGATTCGGAAACAATACCAAGCCATATATCAGAAGAGCCAGAATATCTTCGAATGCCTTGAAGTCTAGACTATCCCAGAAATAATTAGCCTTACCAACCAAGAACTTAGTCAGAAAGCCCTTTGCTCCACTTCTAGTCTCCCAATTAGCCATTACCTCATCCTTTGTCATATGAAGGGCTGAAGCAATCTCTTCTGGCCTAAGGATCTTCTCCCAACAAGTAAACGGGGTCTGCTCCAGAATAGAGATACCGAGCATATCAGAGAACTCTTCTAAGGTGGGAACCAACTGGTAGTCCTGGAAAGTAAAGCAATGGTACAGCGGATCATAGAATTGGACCAAAACACTCATCATCTGCTCGTCCAATTTGGAGGTGACCAAACTGAGAAGATACCCATGTCTTCTGATGAAGGAGGTAGTATCAGGCATCTTTGCAATCAATTCTTTAAGCATGGTGGGAACCTGGACAAAGTTGATCCGGATGGTATTCCTACGCATGGGCATCATGACCTACAAAACAGAACAAAGATGAATCCCTCCTATCTTTGAAATAGGTTAGTCCAATGCAAGATGCATGCAATGTTATGATGTCATGATGTCATGTTAGCAAGCACATCACAAGTATCCACAAATAGCAAACATGGTAAAGGCACACAAGTCACACAGAGAGCCCTTAGATTTCAGGCTTGAAAGGAGCTTAGGTACTACCCTCTTTCAGTTCAGTTGGTTTAAACCTATCCTAAAAATAGTAATCGGGTTCTAGAGGATCTCAATATCACTG
Source organism: Vicia faba (assembly GCA_948472305.1). Classification (NCBI taxonomy): domain Eukaryota; kingdom Viridiplantae; phylum Streptophyta; class Magnoliopsida; order Fabales; family Fabaceae; genus Vicia; species Vicia faba. The sequence goes on from OX451735.1 coordinate 889,870,083, forward strand.
ACTACCCTCGATCGGTCGTAATTCCAATTTAGCAACCTTTTCTTGCAGCCAGAATCATCGCGAGAGTTTAGTCTCAATGAGTGTAGTATACTGCTACTGTTCTATGGCCAAGTTGGTCAATTTAAAGGTTCTAAGGTCGGTTGGTGCTTAATGACCCCTTAGAAGACCCATATTCTCCTCGTTCCAACACAAGGGATATCGGTACAAACTAAAGTGCCACAACAACGTAGTTACTGCTTCAACCGTATCGGTCTATGCCGTACAGTTCCCTCACAGTTTATTGCTACTTACCTAAAGGGTATCCCCCAGATCCGGGTTAGGATCTAGTAACTCCGATACAAGCCCACAAATATAAAGCATACAAAACAAACAATTGAAAACACAATGATCTAATCCTAAGGTACACCCCACTTATAAGCATCCCCAGCAGAGTCGCCAGTTTTGTGATACGGTGGGAGAGAACTGACTGTTTCTTAGAATGCTGGTTTGCGTTTTGCATTTGTTTTCGCAAAATGTCGCGGTAAGCAAGAGTCGCCACTGTCTTTTATTTTATCCAACAAGGAAAGAAAAAAAGCACAGAAAAATTCCTTTTTCGAGATGTTTCTCGGGTCCGGGGGTAGATTATTAAAAGGGAAGGTGTTAGCACTCGTTCTATTCGTGGTTATCCATGGGCTCTTAGGTACTTGCTCATAGTGTTTTCAAAATTGCTTTTCTTTGTGTTTGTGGGTTTGAAAAGAGTTTTTGTTTTGAAAAGGAGTTTAAGTGCGAAAATTTGTTTTGTTTTTGAAAGAGAAAGTACTTAAGAACCATCTACCTACTCGAAAAAAAGAATCATTCTATGCTAATGTCCTTTAGACAATGCTATCCCACTATTGATGAGTAGGTACCATCGTCGTTGGAGTTTAAGGGTCAATTCGATTAAGGGATATTCGGTCACTAAAGCAATGTTAGGACGCCTTAGCGGTAACCCTAATGTCTTAGATCATTTTTCCGAGGCAACCGTTTTGAGGAAACTATGATCTTTGGACAAGAGGGCGACCTATAAAACTTTCTATACTCAATGACCGCGTATAAAGGCAACCAAGTGAGGTGTACCCTAAGAGTGCGCATGTGCGAGTGTATTGTTTTCAGTTTATTTTATCTTTGTACATGTTAGTGGTTATCTATGTTGATTTTAGGTTTAAACATTTGATCTTGTCATGCATTCCCTATTATCAAACATCTAACAGTTTATAAGTTGCGGAAATTAAATTGCGGAATTTAAACTAACTATTACAAGGCGTCGGGTATTTACATCGCCAAAAGCAACCCTTGAAATTAAAATGCGGAAAATAAATAAAGCGATAAAATAGTAACGTCCTATTAAACTATTACATTCCGGAAACAGATACAATATTGAAATAAAATGGATCGCGTGCGGGAAATTAAATCGGGCGAGTTTTTTAGGGTTTTGACCCTTTGATTAAAGAAAAGGTTTTTGGTTTGCTTTTGAATTAAAAAGGAATTAAACTAAGTTAATTATTAAATTAATAAACTAATTAATTAATAAAAATATTTTTGGGTTTTTGGTATTTAAAGAAATAAAAATAAAATTATTCAATGTTAATAAAAACCTAATTGTCTAAGTTAATTTTAATTATTGCAAAAAAAATATTAAAGTTATTACTAATTAAAACTAAATTAATTAAACTAATATTTATTATCAAAAATAAATTACTGAAATTTAATTTAAATAAGAAAATATTTTTGGTTTTTAATTTTATTAAGAAAAAATTTTTATTGGTTAGTGATAATAAAAATAATAACAATAAATAATTTAAAGAAATAATAAAAGAAAAGAGAAAAAATTAGGGTTTGGGCCTGATTTTGGAGGTTTATTCAGCAATTTCCATAGCCTGTTTGCATGCTGGCCTGGTGGACCTTTTGAATCCAGCGTGGCACTTTGACTAGGGAGTATGATGCACGTTCCATCTGGACCACCAGATCTGGCCTGGGGCCATCTGACAAGTGATAGAGTGAGGCTGTATGATAAGCCACACGCTTGAGTTCACACTGAATAACCTGTAGAAATATAAGAACAAATGCATGAGGGACCTGGGATTCGAACCCAGGTCCTATTGGATTTTGAACATATGCCACTACCACTGCACCACTATGCGTTAGTTGTTATTATATTGAATAATAATAATAATATGGGATAACGTGATAATATGCCAGAATTAAACAAAAACGCGCGAATATTTGAACGGAGCAACCAGGTGGGGATACGTTGTCGGCCCTGTCCTTAGGTTTGCACAGAAATTACCTGCGGATTTAAATCTGCAGCTAAAAGCGAAGGTCGTTTCAAAAACCCATCTCAGACCATATAAACTCCATCCAAGGCCATGGTTGTGCTTGCCTTTCTCCCCCGGTCATGCCTATGTCTATTAATAGGCCTAATTTCACCTGTAACAAAAACCCCTAAAAAAACCTAGGAAACCCTACAATGGAGTTTTGCACCATAGAGCAGATAAACACAATCAAATAATATGGAAAGCTTGGAAATTGTCTAGTGATTGCAAATATGCCATTAGTTTCTTGTAATGATGCATAGATTTTGAAACACGAAATCAAATTCAAAGGGAGGTCGCGTATCACTTACAGTGCGTTTGAGAGCGTGTGAGAGCTTGCTTTTGATTGCAGGAGGTTCAGTGATTGTCCAGCAAGCGATTGGTGTTGAGATTTGCCTTTGAAAACGCCTCCAAGCTCGATTTCAGTTTTGCACTTTTCCACATTTTTTCAAGTTTGGTTCTTGATGATTCTGCAGCCTCTAGGTCTGGATTTCATGTGCTTTGGCTTGTATAAGTAATATGCAATGCATTAGGTCAACAAATGTGGGCTGAATCCTTCCAAATCAATGCCTTGAGATTGGATTTGATCCTCTATTGAAAGCTTGCCTATTTTGTCTAAAATCCAATCTTTTTGCATATGGAATGCTTGATACGAATTTGATCATGATATTGATGATGATTAGGTCCTGAAAATAGAAAAAGATCTCATGTAATCAAGTTTTGGGATTTGATTTGATTTAAATTGATTTAAAATGAATTAATTCAATAAAAAAATCAAATAAAATAATAAAATTGATAAATGGATACAAGGCTGAAGCTAGGACACGTGTGTAGTGTGACAAGATCAAATCAAGTGGAAAATAATGGGCCCATTTGACAAAATTTGAAGTTTTGGGGATAGTTGACTTTTGGCAATTTTGCAAAAATGCCCAACTTCAACAATGCATAACTTCTTCAATTTTTAACTTTTGGAAGTGTTCTTGGACTTTTTAGAAAGCTTGAGATGTCCCCTAACCAACCCTTTTGGTCTCAGCTCAATTTTGTATTCCATGCTCAAGTTATAAGCTTTGGCAAAAGTTGACCTAATATCTGGTCGGGTCCAGGTTTCACAGTAACTTACTGGGGATTGTAGAGTAGTCTACTGGGGAAGAGGAGTTGTGGTCCTTTGATTTGTAGTAGTTGGAGAGGCAAATTGAAGTTGGGGAATCCTACCGTTTGTTGGGGAAAGAAACCCAGTTGTCGGTCTGCTTGAGAGGTGACGACTTCGTTGGGGGAGAGTCCTCGAGGATTCTTGAGGTTGTCTCAGCTGGGGAAAGGTGTTTAGAGATTAAACTCTTTATGGGGAATCATCTTGTGAGGAGGATTTTAGAGAGATTTGTCATTTCCCCTAGCAGCAAATGTTTATGGCATTGCCAAAACATGTTTGATTGTACGTAACCCTTTGTTGAGACTGACATTCAATGCCCCAAGTGACGGAGATGGAGACCTACCCCTGGTTACTCTGCAATTCTTGGGAGGTTTCCTGGAATCTTAACTGGACTGCCCTAAGTGTGCTGGATAGTGACATATCATGTCCCCTTGTTAATAGGAGATTTGTCAATGGGAATGTCATCCTACTTGAATTGATTTTGTTCATTGAGAGAGCTTTCGTTCACTGGATATTCATTGTGTGAATTTCTCTGCTGTCAAACAAATAGCCACATGCAAATAGTGATATTCAAATAAATGAAAAGTTCATGCTTGTCTTGAAGTTTTGAAAAATGCATTTTTAGAAAGTAAAGAAATTTGTAATTCAACTCTGGATTTTGAGTAAAGCCTTACAGGAGTCAGGATACCTTTTGTAACAGTATGCTTTCGAACTAACCCATGCTTCAATTAGGACTTTTGAAGGGTTTAAACGTGGCTTGGTTCACGGTTTAAGAAACAAAGGATAAAGGCTCAAAGTGTATTCATACCCGCCCGTTCTTTGTGATGTTCTTCAATCCTAAACTCATTTAATTGTGCGTTTGAATTCCAATTGAGTCTTGGAATGATATTTTAGTGATGGTTGAGACAATTTAAGTTTATCAGAAGGCAGTCATTTCTTGCAACATTTTTCGTGTTGTTGAGGATTTATAGCGACCTCTCTTTTTTCGATTTGTTATCCCTAATTTTTTCCTGACTGTTCTTGTTTTGAGATTACAGTCAGCGGGATGCCCCAGTTTTCTTTAAGTCTTCTTTGTAGGTTTTGACTTAGTGGGCTTTTCTTTTAAGAGATAATGACTGTCTATTTGGTAGGGAACCATCACCATCTTTTGATTCCAGAGGCATGTTTATTGATGTCATTTGTTATATTACAAGATGAGAGTTTGCGGCTAAACGCGCATTTGAATTAACTGAGAGACTACCATGCCCCAGGTTTTGATTAAAGGTTTCAATTTGTGTTAAAACAGAAAACTTCTACTTCTTTAGCTTGAAGGGGTTGACTATGGATTATCTTCCTTATAACTCCAGTGTTTAGGATTTGAAAGAAACGCATGTACATCGTCAGTAAGCTCTGTCCAAAAGCATATTGTATGAGATTATGGCATTGTTTTCATCATCCTCCCTCTAAAGGCTTGTAACTTTTAACAAGAGTTAAATGTCATAAAGTGAGTAAAAAGCATAGTTTAAATGTAATGAAAATGAGTGGATCAAATCAAGACAAACATATGCAATGCATTAATGAAACAAAGTTTGACATTAATAGATAATTGTTTAAACAAGCAAAAGAAATTACAATTGAAAATTCAAATGAACAGAAGCCTATTTTTCTAAACTTGTCACTTTAGGTGGTGAGCCTTTGAAGGATGACAGAAGAACTCAGTCTGGCCATCTTGTGTGAACTCTAATGCTCCCTCGTCGATCAGGTCCTGAATTTTATTTCTCAGCGTCCAACAGCTATTGGTGTCATGTCCAGGACTGTTGGAGTGATACGTACATCTTGTATTTGGATTGTACCTTGAGGAGGCTGTGTTGGGATTCTGAGAAGGGTCCCTTAATACAATCAGCTTGGCCTCCAACATGTATTGCAGTGCTTGAGACACTGACATGTTGACTTCGGTGAAGCGTCTTTTAGATGCATTCCGCCTACGTTGATTACCCTATTGTTGGCGAGATTTTTGTTGGGCTTGTGACGTGGAAGCAAATTGGGAAGGTCTTCTCTCCCTTAAACCGACTTCTTATCTTATGGGAGGATGAATGGTGGCTTGATCCCCAATTCTATATGTTTGCCCCATTTGGTTACATCCATCCCAACGAAGCTTGTTGATGAAGACCCTTAGCACTTCTTGTCCTTGTGCCAGATTTTGGATAAGAGCCATCTGGCCCACCAGTTGTCCCATCATTTAGACCTTCATTATGGTTATCTCAGTTTGTAGCCGCTCTAACTGGTCATCTTTGTTGCCATCAGGATTCCCCATGGTCATGCCCCTAGTAAGGAGAGCCTTCACCTCTTCTTTCCCCTAGGATAGGTTCAAGAACATCTCTTGAAGTTGAGTGTTTTGAGCCTGGATGTCCTTGATAGTCTTCTCTAGAGCCATCTCTACTGAAATAAACAGTAGGAAGATACGGAGACTTGTGTGGAAGAAACCTTTCACGATATGACGCATGATATGTGGATGCATGTTTTCAAGGATCTTGTGGGGTAAACACAAGAAAAAGTTAGAATTTTGAACAGTGTTTATTGGAGAATTTTTTATCGGTGGATGTCTTTCCACGAGAATCAAGCTCACCATATCAAGTGGGTCATAGCCCATGACTCAAGTTGTTGTACTTGATCTTTGATGGCGTTTGTTTAGAGGAAAATAAATCCTTTTTCCCCTTGATAGACATCTGGTTTAAAGTGACCCTGCATCAAAGACCCTCGAGATCCTTGAAATGGTTATTGAAAATTCTATGGTATGATGTTATGATGTTATGTACAGGTATGTGGAGTAAGCAAGTTTATATACAAATAATCATATTCACACAAAGCCAACAAATCCTTAGTTTTAGGCTTGCATGGAGTTTTGTAGGTAAGTACCCTCTTGAAGTTTAGTTGGCTCAACCTGTCCTAGTTAATAGTAATCGGGTTCTAAGGGATCTCAATACCACTGACCTTTCCCACAAGCTTCGTTAAATAAGCAATTGACTCACAACCGAACAAAACTCATAGGTCAAGTCTCAATGAGTGTAGCGTCGAGTATCTACCAACTTTGGACTGCACCAAAGCCGGTCATCTCGCTACTTCCTAATGGCCATATTGGACAAGTAAGGTTCTAAGTTCAGTTGATGCTTCACGACACCACGCGGCGGCCCCGTACTCTTCTTGACTGACTCAAGGGTTACCGGTACCAACCAAAGTTCCACATCAACGTAGCTACTGCTTCAACCAATGTCGGTATACCCCGCACAGTTCCCTCACAGTTTATTGCTACTTACCTAAAAGGTGTCCCCAAATTCGGGTGTAGGATTTAAAACAAACCCAAACAAGGAACCAAAAATGTAAAGCAAACAAATCAAACAATGTAAGCAAATAAATGTGATATATCCTTAAGGTAACCCCACTTTTAGAATTATTCCCCAGCATAGTCGCCATTTTTGTGATACAGTGGGAGAACAGACTTGAGGTTTTGCGTTTGTGTTCGCAAATGTTGCGGTTAGCAAGAGTCGCCATCGACTTTTCTTTTATCCAAAAGGAAAGGTGAAAAAGCACAGGAAAGACCTTTGAGATGTTTTCTTGAGTTCGGGGGGTAGATTATGAAAAGGGAAGGTATTAGCACCCTTTTCATCCATGGTTTTCCATGGGCTCTTAGTTACTTGCTAGATCACTTGCTTTTGTTTGAATGTGCTTGTGGTGTGTGTTTTTGAAAGTATTTTGAAAATGTAACTTTGTAATGATTCTCGTTTCTATGAGAATGTATACAAAGTGTTTGTTTCGAAAATAGTTCAAAGGTTTGTTTGTATTTTTAAAATGTAACTTTGTAATGATTCTCATTTCCATAAGAATGTATACAAAGTATTTGTTTCGAAAGTGTTTCAAAGTGGAAGTGTAGGTGTATAAAATATTTTTGTTGTGAGCAAGCGAGTAACTGAGAGCGAAACTACCTACTTGACAGGTCTTAAGTATGCTTTTCCTCCTCCTTTAAATGTTTCTATCTTACCATTGATTTGGTAAGAAACCCCATCGTTGGATGTGAAGGGACGGGTGTTGGGACATTTGTATAGTCATAGAAGGCAACATATGGGACGTTTTAGCAATGTCGTTTAGGGACTAGATCGTTTTACCGAAGGCAACATCGAGGGTCATCGAGGGACTACGATATTTTATCGAGGGTCTTTGCTAAAACGCCCATGTTCGAGGGACATGACTATTTTCTGATAGGCAACAAGTGAGATTACCCTAGGGGTGCATATGTGCAAGTCTGTTTGATTGCATGCATTTTGTCTTGGTTAGGGTGGTCTACTTGTTGGTTTTATCTTGCCATACACGCCTAAATACTAGCATTTACATTTGGGAGCGATTAATTGCAGAAATTTAAAGTCCTGCGCTATTACAATATTTAGGGGATGGGGGTACAAGTTCATGAATGGGGTTTGCAAATAAAATAAGTCCTAAGTTACTATTACAACCATATTGAATATGTACAATATAAGAAGGAAAATGGACTTGTTTTAGAAAATGTTTTTGTCTTAAGGAAATAAATTAAAAGGAAAATATTTTTATGTTTTTTATGTTAATATTAAAAAAGATGAAAAGGAAAAATAAATGCGACGTAGAAATAGTGTGTTGCTGCAAACAAAGAAACAAGGATCAGAAGTTCTGGATTCGTACACTCTGAGGTCCTGCAAAAAACGTCAGAGGGAAAGGGAACAGAGGTTATGGATTGATACACTCTGAAGTCCTGCAAAACGTTAGAGGGAAAACATAGAGGTTCTGGGTGGTGTTCAGCCAGTGAACCAAAAGTCAGAAGTTCTGTATTATACTAAAACAATGAGCAAAGGTCAGCAGTTCACTGTATTTGACATGTAAGGAGAACTCAAAAGTTATGTGTTGTTTTGAGCCAGTGAGTGAACCTTAGCAGTTCAGTGCGTTATCAGCATGTGAGAATCAGAAGTTCAGTGTGTCTTAATAGTGAGAAAAAAATCATAAAACTTTTGTGTGTTATCAGCATGTGAAAATCAGAAGTTATATATTACATTTCAACTCTTTTCTCATATTAATCTGCATGTCAGCAACTCATTCATTTTTTTTTCAAACAGCAAGTCAGAAGCATAACAGCACAACAGTTCATAGAAGTTTTAATCCTAAGTCTGAGCCTAGCATTATTCTAGAAGTTCCGATCCATGGTTTTTCTATTCATGCAATGATATGCACAACATTGATACTATGATATTTACATGTTAATGATGTTCATAATGAAAAACGAGTAAAGTTAGAAAGACTTACCTGGAGCGTGCTTGGAGCTTTGTGTGGCAGTCTTTGGATGTTTCTGGAATTAGCAAGAGTAATGGAAACGAAAATGCCAAGTTCTTTGACTCTAAAGGAAGAACAAAGGTTTGTTTTTATGTATGAGAAATATGGATTTTTATGAAGATTTCATAGCTTTGTTCTCTCTCCTTTTTGCTAACCTCTCTCCAAAAGCCATCCCCTTGAACGTGTGATGGAGCAAAGTATTTATAGATGAATTTTGTGTTTTTGGGGGGAAAAGCAAGTGGGATTTGAACCTATTTTGGCATCATGTTTCTTTTCTTTTTCATTACACTTTTCGTATGCTAGTTTGGTGCAATCATGGGATGCAGACGTAGGTTGAGCGAGCTGTTGGTTATAGGTATGATGCAGGTTGTGTAAACAAGGTTTTGGGATTTGGTCAAGTTCTGACCAAAGCGTTGTATATGGCCTTCATGCGCTGAGGCGCTGCCTTGTTTTTGAAACAAGCATGGTGGCAGTCAGCAGGAATTAAGGAAAAGCAAAAAAGCAAAGCATGGGCTTAGTAGCAAAGTTGCTATCCCAAGACAGTAGAGATGCACGTGGTGAAAATCCTTTAGATAAAGACTCAGAAAGTGGTTGTGAGCATTAAATGATGATGAGACTTATCACAACCAGAAATCCTGCAATGTGAAACTTTACCCCAAGGCTTAGTTCTGGATCAGAAATTCTGAGCTTGCGTAGCATCCAATCTTCTGATCCTCTTATCTTCTGGCTCCAGCATGTTCTGAAGGAGCTTTCAGACTTTTTGGAAAGCTTGCAGCACGCTTCTTAACCTTCTTTGCATTACCCTGGCAGACTCTGACTGAGCTTGCGTAGAGGCTGAAGAGCCATGTTCTGACTGAAGACTAAATTCTGAACCATGTTTGTAACTTCTGACTGCACCTACCTGGAGACTGGCTCAGAAGTTCTGAAGTGTCAAATTTAGAAAAGTTCTAAGTATTTAGAATTTGGCTTTTCCACGGTATATTTGACTTTTTAATTTCTTGATGAAACAAATCTCACATTCCAGTATGTCTTGATGAAATATGATTCTTGAAACTGTTTTGATCCAAAAGTCAAAGTTTGACCTTTCAGTGTGCTAATGACCATTTTACCCTTGTGAGTGATTTTCTTGAAAAGTTGATGCTCAAGGCTTGGAATTGGATGGAAGTAAACCTGAGGGTCCAGGGTGATCCTTTGAGAAATGAGAGGGAAAATTTTGGGGTACAACAGCTTCCCCTATTCAATCTTCTTAGACTTGAAAAGCGAGATTGACAGGTTTGTCGTTCGTGGCTTGGGAGTGGAAGATGATTGAATACTAGAGTGCCTAGAAATTTGCACTCGATGGTGCGCTGGTTGATTGTGTAGGAAATTGGGATTAAAGATGCCATTTGGAGAGGTGATAGAGTTTTGTTGGAGATGGGCTTGTATATGCCATCCAAGAATGATTGTTGAGATGTAATCTGTAAGTTGAATGTCATAATGGCGTCCATGTCTGGTGCGTATCTGAACTGTATCAAAAGTTGAATCTGAATGAGTATCAGAATGGCTTCCGTGTCTAGAGCGTATCTGAATTATATCAGTGAGGTGTCTTTGAATGAGTATCAGAATGGCATCCGTGTCTGGAGCGTATCTGAACTGTATCAGGAGTGTCTTTGAATGCGTATCGGAATGGCTTCCGTGTCTGGAGCGTATCTGAACCGTATCAAAAAGTTTAATTTAAATTAATATCAGAATGGCTTCCGCGTCTGGAGCGTATTTGAACTGTATCAGGAGGTGTCTTTGAATGAGTATCAGAATGGAATCTATGTCTGGTGCGTATCTGGACTGTATCAAAAGTTAAATCTGAATGAGTATCAGAATGGCTTCCGTGTCTGGAGCGTATCTGAACTGTATCAGGAGGTGTCTTTGAATGAGTATTAGAATGGCATCCGTGTCTGGTGCGTATCTGGACTGTATCAAAAGTTGAATCTGAATAAGTATCAGAATGGCTTCCGTGTCTGGAGCGTATCTGAACTGTATCAGGAGGTGTCTTTGAATGAGTATCAGAATGGCATCTGTGTCTGGTGCGTATCTGGACTGTATCAAAAGTTGAATCTGAATAAGTATCAGAATGGCTTCCGTGTCTGGAGCGTATCTGAACTGTATCAGGAGTGTCTTTGAATGAGTATCAGAATGGCATCCGTGTCTAGAGCGTATCTGAACTGTATCAGGAGTGTCTTTGAATGAGTATCGGAATGGCTTCCGTGTCTGGAGTGTATCTGAATTGTATCAGGTAGTGTTTTTGAATGAGTATCAGAATGGCTTCCGTGTCTGGATCATATCTGAACTGTATCAGGAGGTTGAATCTGAATGAGTATCAGAATGGCTTCTGTGTCTGGAGTGTATCTGAACTGTATCAGGAGTTGTATCTGAAGGAGTATCATAATGGAATTCGTGTCTGATGCATATCTGGACTATATCAAAAGTTGAATCTGAATGAGTATCAGAATGGCTTCCGTGTCTGGAGTGTATCTGAACTGTATCAGGAGGTGTCTTTGAATGAGTATCAGAATGGCATACGTGTCTGGTGCGTATCTGGACTGTATCAAAAGTTGAATCTGAATAAGTATCAGAATGGCTTCCGTGTCTGGAGCGTATCTTAACTGTATCAGGAAGTGTCTTTGAATGAGTATCAGAATGGAATCTGTGTCTGGTGCGTATCTGGACTGTATCAGGAGGTTGAATTGTTTGATGATGAGTCCATGTAAAACTTCATCTGAAATTTCTTGAAAAGGAACCGGTGTAGGGTTGCTTCAAGTAGATAGTTGTCATGTCTGGTTTCAGGTATCAACCTTTGACCTGAGAAAGAAAAATAGTTTTCCTGGCTTGTTATAGGTGTTAATCCATAATCAGTCGTCCACAGATAGTTTTCCTTGCTTGTTACTGGTATTAATCTGGAACTTAAAAATGGTTGATGGTAACCATTTGTTGATCGATCTTTCCTGAAAAAGGTAGAACGTTAGTTGTATGCAATGTCATGATGTATGAAATGCATGATGTCATGATGTTCTCAAAATAAATGAGATTGTGTCGTATGCACTTATCATGTATGAAAATAGGATGTATGAAATGTGACATGTTTATTGAAGTGTATCTTTGTATGGGAAAATAAATCCTCGACAAATGTCAGGGAGTCGTTAAACCCTGGACTGCTGTTGAAGACTTGGTGTGTCTTCAAACTTTGCTTAGAATGTTTCACTGGGGATTCCTGTTCTGTTGTTTGAGGAGAACTCCGCTGGGGAATATTGAAAACTCTGTGGGGAGAATATTTATTCCTGCTTGGGAAAAGAGTTCAGGAGTCTAGGTCATCCGTTGCTCTATTGGGGAATCGAAGTTGAACTGATATCTGGTCGGGTCCAAGTTTCATAGTAACTTACTGGGGATTGTAGAGTAGTCTACTGGGGAAGAAGAGTTGTGTTCCTTTGATTTGTAGTAGTTGGAGAGGCAACCTGAAGTTGGGGAATCCTAACGTTTGTTGGGGAAATAAACCCAGTTGTCAGTCTTCTTAAGAGGTGACGACTTCGTTGGGGGAGAGTCCTCGAGGATTCTTGAGGTTGTCTCAGCTGGGGAAAGGTGTTCAGAGATTAAACTCTTTCTGGGGAATCATCCTGTGAGGAGGATTTTAGGGAGATTTGTCATTTCCCCTAGCAGCAAATGTTTATGGCATTGCCAAAACATGTTTGATTGTACGTAACCCTTTGCTGAGACTGACATTCAATGCCCCAAGTGACGGAGATGGAGACCTACCCCTGGTTACTCTGCAATTCTTGGGAGGTTTCCTGGAATCTTGACTGGACTGCCCCAGGTGTGCTGGATAGTGACATATCATGTCCCCTTGTTAATAGGAGATTTGTCAATGGGAATGTCATCCTACTTGAATTGATTTTGTTCACTGAGAGAGCTTTCGTTCACTGGATATTCATTGTGTGAATTTCTCTGCTGTCAAACAAATAGCCACATGCAAACAGTGATCTTCAAATAAATGAAAAGTTTATGCTTGTCTTGAAGTTTTGAAAAATGTGTTTTTAGAAAGTAAAGAAATTTGTAATTCAACTCTGGATTTTGAGTAAAGCCTTACAGGAGTCAGGATACCTTTTGTAATAGTATGCTTTCGAACTAACCCATGCTTCAATTAGGACTTTTGAAGGGTTGTAACGTGGCTTGGTTCACGGTTTAAGAAACAAAGGATAAAGGCTCAAAGTGTATTCGTACCCGCCCGTTCTTTGTGATGTTCTTCAATCCTAAACTCATTTAATTGTGCGTTTGAATTCCAATTGAGTCTTGGAATGATATTTTAGTGATGGTTGAGACAATTTAAGTTTATCAGAAGGCAGTCATTTCTTGCAACATTTTTCGTGTTGTTGAGGATTTATAGCGACCTCTCTTTTTTCGATTTGTTATCCCTAATTTTTTCCTGACTGTTCTTGTTTTGAGATTACAGTCAGCGGGATGCCCCAGTTTTCTTTAAGTCTCCTTTGTAGGTTTTGACTTAGTGGGCTTTTCTTTTAAGAGATAATGATTGTCTATTTGGTAGGGAACCATCACCATCTTTTAATTCCAGAGGAATGTTTCTTGATGTCATTTGTTGTATTACAAGATGAGAGTTTGCGGCTAAACGCGCATTTGAATTAACTGAGAGACTACCTTGCCCCAGGTTTTGATTAAAGGTTTCAATTTGTGTTAAAACAGAAAACTTCTACTTCTTTGGCTTGAAGGGGTTGACTATGGATTATCTTCCTTATAACTCCAGTGTTTAGGATTTGAAAGAAACGCTTGTACATCGTCAGCAAGGTCTGTCCAAAAGCATACTGTATGAGATTATGGCATTGTTTTCATCATCCTCCCTCTAAAGGCTTGTAACTTTTAGCAAGAGTTAAATGTCATAAAGTGAGTAAAAAGCATAGTCTAAATGTAATGAAAATGAGTGGATCAAATCAAGACAAACATATGCAATGCATTAATGAAACAAAGTTTGATATTAATAGATAATTGTTTAAACAAGTAAAAGAAATTACAATTGAAAATTCAAATGAACAGAAGCCTATTTGTCTAAACTTGTCACTTTAGGTGGTGAGCCTTTGAAGGATGACAGAAGAACTCAGTCTGGCCATCTTGTGTGAACTTTAATGCTCCCTCGTCGATCAGGTCCTGAATTTTAATTCTCAGTGTCCAACAGCTATTGGTGTCATGTCCAGGACTGTTGGAGTGATAAGTACATCTTGTATTTGGATTGTACCTTGAGGAGGCTGTGTTGGGATTCTGAGGAGGGTCCCTTAATACAACCAGCTTGGCCTCCAACATGTATTACAGTGCTTGAGACAATGACATGTTGACTTCGATGAAGCGTCTTTCAGATGTATTCCGCCTACGCTGATTACCCTATTGTTGGCAAGATTTTTGTTGGGCTTGTGACGTGGAAGAAAATTGGGAAGGTCTTCTCTCCCTTAAACCGGCTTCTTATCTTATGGGAGGCTGAATGGTGGCTTGATCCCCAATTCTAGATGTTTGCCCCATTTTGTTACATCCATCCTAACGAAGCTTGTTGATGAAGACCCTTAGCTCTTCTTGTCCTTGTGCTAGATTTTGGATAAGCGCCATCTGGCCCACCAGTTGTCCCATCATTTAGACCTTCATTTTGGTTATCTCAGTTTGTAGCCGCTCCAACTGGTCATCTTTGTTGCCATCAGGATTCCCCAAGGTCATGCCCCTAGTAAGGAGAGCCTTTACCTCTTCTTTCCCCTAGGATAGGTTCAAGAACATCTCTTGAAGTTGAGTATTTTGAGCCTGGATGTCCTTGATAGTCTTCTCTAGAGCCATCTCTACTGAAATAAACAGTAGGAAGATAAGGAGACTTGTGTGGAAGAAACCTTTCACGATATGATGCATGATATGTGGATGCATGTTTTCAAGGATCTCGTGGGGTAAACACAAGAAAAAGTTAGAATTTTGAACAGTGTTTATTGGAGAATTTTTTATCGGTGGATGTCTTTCTACGACAATCAAGCTCACCATATCAAGTGGGTCATAGCCCATGACTCAAGTTGTTGTACTTGATCTTTGACGGTGTTTGTTTAGAGGAAAATAAATCCTTTTTCCCCTTGATAGACATCTGGTTTAACATGACCCTGCATCAAAGACCCTCGAGATCCTTGAAATGGTTATTGAAAATGCTATGGTATGATGTTATGATGTTATGTACAGGTATGTGGAGTAAGCAAGTTTATATACAAATAATCATATTCACACAAAGCCTACAAATCCTTAGTTTTAGGCTTGCATGGAGTTTTGTAGGTAAGTACCCTCTTGAAGTTTAGTTGGCTCAACCTGTCATAGTTAATAGTAACCGGGTTCTAAGGGATCTCAATACCACTGACCTTTCCCACAAGCTTCGTTAAATAAGCAATTGACTCACAACCGAACAAAACTCATAGGTCAATTCCCAAAGAGTGTAGCGTCGAGTATCTACCAACTTCTGACTGCACCAAAGCCGGTCATCTCGCTACTTCCTAATGGCCATATTGGACAAGTAAGGTTCTAAGTTCAGTTGATGCTTCACGACACCACGCGGCGGCCCCGTACTCTTCTTGACTGACTCAAGGGTTACCGGTACCAACCAAAGTTCCACATCAACGTAGCTACTGCTTCAACCAATGTCGGTATACCCCGCACAGTTCCCTCACAGTTTATTGCTACTTACCTAAAAGGTGTCCCCAAATCCGGGTGTAGGATTTAAAACAAACCCAAACAAGGAACCAAAAATGTAAAGCAAACAAATCAAACAATGTAAGCAAATAAATGTGATATATCCCTAAGGTAACCCCACTTTTAGAATTATTCCCCAGCATAGTCGCCATTTTTGTGATACAGTGGGAGAACAGACTTGAGGTTTTGCGTTTGTGTTTGCAAATGTTGCGGTTAGCAAGAGTCGCCACCGACTTTTCTTTTATCCAAAAGGAAAGGTGAAAAAGCACAGGAAAGACCTTTGAGATGTTTTCTTGAGTTCGGGGGGTAGATTATGAAAAGGGAAGGTATTAGCACCCTTTTCATCCATGGTTTTCCATGGGCTCTTAGTTACTTGCTAGATCACTTGCTTTTGTTTGAATGTGCTTGTGGTGTGTATTTTTGAAAGTATTTTGAAAATGTAACTTTGTAATGATTCTCGTTTCTATGAGAATGTATACAAAGTGTTTGTTTCGAAAATAGTTCAAAGGTTTGTTTGTATTTTGAAAGTATTTTGAAAATGTAACTTTGTAATGATTCTCGTTTCCATAAGAATGTATACAAAGTATTTGTTTCGAAAATGTTTCAAAGTGGAAGTGTAGGTGTATAAAATGTTTTTGTTGTGAGCAAGCGAGTAACTGAGAGCGAAACTACCTACTTGACAGGTCTTAAGTATGCTTTTCCTCCTCCTTTATATGTTGCTATCTTACCATTGATTTGGTAAGAAACCCCATTGTTGGATGTGAAGGGACGGGTGTTGGGACGTTTGTATAGTCATAGAAGGCAACATATGGGACGTTTTAGCAATGTCGTTTAGGGACTAGATCGTTTTACCAAAGGCAACATCGAGGGTCATCGAGGGACTACGATATTTTATCGAGGGTCTTTGCTAAAAAGCCCATGTTCGAGAGACATGACTATTTTCCGATAGGCAACAAGTGAGATTACCCTAGGGGTGCATATGTGCAAGTCTGTTTGACTGCATGCATTTTGTCTTGGTTAGGGTGGTCTACTTGTTGGTTTTATCTTCCCATACACGCCTAAATACTAGCACTTATATTTGGGAGCGATTAATTGCATAAATGTAAAGTCCTGCGTTATTACAATATTTAGGGGATGGGGGTACAAGTTCATGAATGGGGTTTGCAAATAAAATAAGTCCTAAGTTACTATTACAACCATATTGAATATGTACAATATAAGAAGGAAAATGGACTTGTTTTAGAAAATGTTTTTGTCTTAAGGAAATAAATTAAAAGGAAAATATTTTTATGTTTTTTATGTTAATATTAAAAAAGATGAAAAGGAAAAATAAATGCAACGTAGAAACAGCGTGTTGCTGCAAACAACGAAACAAGGATCAGAAGTTCTGAAGCCAGGCGCGTGACTCAGCAGGAAACATCAGTGGGATCAGAAGTTCTGGATTCGTACACTCTGAGGTCCTGCAAAAAATGTCAGAGGTAAAGGGAACAGAGGTTCTGGATTGGTACACTTTTAAGTCCTGCAAAATGTTAGAGAGAAAACATAGAGGTTCTGGGTGGTGTTCAGCCAGTGAACCAAAAGTCAGAAGTTCTGTATTACACTAAAACAGTGAGCAAACGTCAGTAGTTCAGTGTATTTGACATGTAAGGAGAACTCAGAAGTTATGTGTTATCCTAAGCCAGTGAGTGAACCTTAGCAGTCCAGTGCGTTATCAACATGTGAGAATCAGAAGTTCAGTGTGTGTTTATAGTGAGAAAAAATCATAAAAGTTCTGTGTGTTATTAGCATGTGAAAATCAGAAGTTCTATATTACATTTCAACTCTTTTCTTATATTAATCTGCACGTCAGCAACTCATTCATTTTTTTTTGCAAACAGCAAGTCAGAAGCATAACAGCACAACAGTTCATAGAAGTTCTAATCCTAAGTCTGAGCCTATCATTATTCTAGATGTTCTGATCCATGGTTTTTCTATTCATGCAATGATATGTACAACATTGATACTATGATATTTACATGTTAATGATGTTCAGAATGAAAAACAAGTAAAGTCAGAAAGACTTACCTGGAGCGTGCTTGGAGCTTTGAGTGGTTGCCTTTGGATGTTTCTGGAATCAACAAGAGTAATGGAAACGAAAACGCCAAGTTATTGGACTCTAAAGGAAGAAAAAAGGTGTTTTTTGTGTATGAGAAATATGGATTTTTATGAAGATTTCACAGCTTTGTTCTCTCTCCTTTTTGCTAACCTCTCTCCAAAAGCCAGCCCCTTGAACGTGTGATGGAGCAAAGTATTTATAGATGAATTTTATGTGTTTTTTAGGGGGAAAGCAAGTGGGATTTGAACTTGTTTTGGCATCCTGTTTCTTTTCTTTTTCATCACAGTTTTTCGTATACTAGTTTGGTGCAATCATGGGATGCAAGCGTAGGCTGAGCTAGTTGTTGGTTATAGGTCTGCAGCAGGTTATGTAAACAAGGTTTTGGGATTTGGTCAAGTTCTGACCAAAGCGTTGTATATGGCCTTCATGCGCTGAGGAGCTGCCTTGTTTTTGAAACAAGCATGGTGGTTGTCAGCAGGAATTAAGGAAAATCAAAAAAGAAAAGCATGGGCTTAGTAGCAAAGTTTCTATCCCAAGACAGTAGAGATACACGTGGTGAAAATCCTTTGGATAAAGACTCAGAAAGTGGTTGTGAGCATTAGATGAACATTAAATGATGATGAGACTTATCACAACCAGAAATCCTGCAAGGTGAAACTCTACCCCAAGGCTTAGTTCTGGATCAGAAATTCTGAGCTTGCGTAGCATCCAATCTTCTGATCCTCTTATCTTCTGGATCCAGCATGTTCTGAAGGAGCTTTCAGACTTTCTGGAAAGCTTGCAGCATGCTTCTTAACCTTCTTTGCATTACCCTGGCAGACTCTGACTGAGCTTGCGTAGAGGCTGAAGAGCCGTGTTCTGACTAAAGACTAAATTCTGAACCATGTTTGCAACTTCTGACTGCACCTACCTGGAGACTGGCTCAAGTTCCGAAGTGACAAATTTAGAAAAGGTCTAAGTATTTAGAATTTGGCTTTTCCACGGTATATTTGACTTTTGAATTTCTTGATGAAACAAATCTCACATTCCAGCATGTCTTGATGAAATATGATTCTTGAAACTTTGTTTTGATCCAAAAGTCAAAGTTTGACCTTTCAGTGTGCAAATGACCATTTTACCCTTGTGAGTGGTTTTCTTGAAAAGGTAATGCTCAAGGCTTGGAATTGGATGGAAGCAAACCTGAGGGTCCAGGGTAATCCTTTGAGAAATGAGAGGGCAAATTTTGGGGTACAACACTCTCTAATAAAGTATTTTAATATGCAGAGAAGTTCTGATGTAAGAAGCATAAAAGATGAGAAAAGATCTGCTAGAACATAGTTTTGTTCTACATCCCTGGAAGTTCTGATGTAAGAAGATAAGAGAGTTTTGTTTTGAAGATCTGTTCAGACACAACATACTTAGAAGCAAATCCGTGTAAAACGCTAAATGAAGAATTTATATGTTACAACTTTTGAATGCACCAACTCTGTGAAACAAGAACTCTGATATTCTGATATGTAAAGTTCTGGAAAGCAAAGGAGTCTCAACGGTAACATTCATCTTCTGATGTGAGCATGTTCTAAAGCGTTATAGTTTATTCATGGCAAATAAAAAGTAACGGTTGAATCAAGATAGGATCTTCACTTTTGGAAAGAACATTAACTACACTTCATCAACCTTCCAAAAACATCTTCTTGTGTCTCTCATGCATTGCTTATTTAAAGAAGACGTGAAGAAGATATCAAATGAAAAACAACTATTGCGCACGAAAAATAAAAAAAACATAATTCTCCAGTTCTACCTTGTGCTCCTCTATTGTGTAATACATCACTTTTGTGATATTGTTTTTGTTAGAAAACATATTTGTACACGCCTTTCAATTATTACTTTGTAATTCCTTGAGAAAATCGGGTTGTGGTTTAGACTCAAGAAGACATTGACAGTTGTCATTGTATTTGTATAATCAAGTTTTATTAGTGGATTTAGACCTTGTTTAAGAGAGGTGAAATCACCTTGGGGGTGAACGAGAGTAGTTTGAGTTTAAACGAACCAGGATAACCAAAGCGTCTTTAATTTTAAGTTTTAATCTCAATTCAACCCCCCTTCTTGTGTTTTTTCATTCTTTACTTTTCACCTCATGGAACCAACGCTTCTCATCATCAGTGTCAACTTCGCAACAGTATGTCGGTTCATCAAATCTTTCGATAGTGATTCTAGGAGCTTCGTTATCCCAATTGACCTTGAACATAGATCACATAGTCGTTAAGGCATCTTCCAACTGATTTTCTTCCCTCGGGATATGTTCAAAGGTAACCTCTTCAATGTATGGGATCAAGGTTAGCACCATCTCTTTATAAGGGATCAAATTTGGATGTTTGGTATCCCACTCTCCTTTAACTTGACTGATCACCAGGGCCGGATCTCCATATACGCTTAAGAATTTAATTCTTAGGTCAATAGCAGCTTTTAGACCCAAGATGCATGCTTCATACTCAGCCATGTTGTTTATACAATCAAAGCAGAGTTTGGTAGTGAAAGGTGTATGGCAACCTTCTGAGAAATAGCACCAATTCTTTTACCCAATGCATTGGAAGCTCCATCAAAAACCCTAGTCCATCCGGATCCTTTTTTAGGTCCTTCATATGGTCCGTGCTTTGCACAGTCGGTTATCAGCATGATATTCTCGTCCGGGAATTCAAAGTTCATGGATTGGTAGTCATCAATAGCTTGACAGGCCAAATGATCTTCCAGTACACTTCCTTTGATTGCTTTTTGTGTAGTGTATTGGATGTCATATTTAGTCAAGATCATTTGCCATCTGGCTATTCATCCGGAGAGAGCTGGTTTCTTGAATATATACTTGATGGGATCCATCTTAGAGATCAATAGAGTAGTAAGAGTTAACATATATTATCTTAGTCGACGAGCAACCCATGCCAAAGTGCAACAAGTTTTCTCGAGTAGTGAATATCTTATTTCACAATCGGTAAACTTTTTGCTAAGGTAGTATATTTCATGCTCTTTTCGACTATACTCGTCATATTGGCCCAACACACACCCCATCGAATTCTCTAATATAGTCAAGTACATGATCAGAGTTCTTCATTTAACTGGAGGCATTAGGATTAGAGGTTCTTGCAAGTACTCCTTGATCTTTTCAAAATTTGTTTGGAAGTCGTCATTCCATCTGACTGCTTGATCTTTCTTAAATAGTTTGAAGATTAGTTCACAAGTAGCAGTTAAGTGAGAGATAAATCGGGAAATATAGTTGAGTCGTCCTAAGAAACCCCTGACCTCCTTCTCAGTAAAGGGAGCTAGCATTTCTTGTATTGCTTTGACTTTTGCAGGATCGACTTCAATAACTTTTCCACTGACAATGAAGCCAATGAGTTTTCCAGATCTCACCCCGAAGGTGTATTTGTTGAGATTCAGCCTCAGATTGTATTTCTTCAACCTTTCAAACAGCTTGTGCAAATGGTCAAGGTGTTCTTCCTCAGTTTTCGACCTTGCAATCATGTCATAAACATAGACTTCTATCTCGTGATGAATCATATCATGAAATAGAGCTACCATAGCCTGTTGGTAAGTTTCACATGCATTCTTTAGCCCGAAAGGCATGACCTTATAACAGAAAGTGTCCCACTGTGTGACAAAATTGGTTTTCTCCATATCTTCAGGCGCCATTTTAATTTGGTTGTAACCAGAGAATCCATCCATGAAGGATAAAAATTAATGTTAAGCAGTGTTATCAACCAAGACATCAATATATGGTAGTGGGAAATCATCTTTGGGAATTTCCCTATTCAAGTCCATGTAGTCTACATACATATGAACTTTACCGTCTTTCTTCGGTATTGGAACCACATTTGAGACCCATTAGGGATATGATGTTACTGCCAGGAAACCTGCATTGAACGGTTTCATTATCTCGGCCTTGATCTTCTCAGACATATCTGGCTGCATGTAACAAACCTTTTGCTCGATTGAAGAACAACCTTCCTTCATTGGCAGACGATGAACCATGATATAAGTATCAAGCCCCGACATATCTTCGTATGACCAAGCGAACACCTTAACATATTCATGCAACATCTGAACCATTCTGCCCTTGACACTGCCTTTCAGGTTGGTGCAAATCTTGACTTTTTTTCTATCTGCCTCAGTATCCTAATTTAGTACTTCAACTGGTTCTTCGTGCGGTTGAATGGCCTTTTCCTCTTGTATCAGGAGTCTGGCGAGTTCCCCAAGTATCTCACAATCTTCTTCACCTTTGTCTTCGGCTTGATAGATTGGATTTTCAAAGTCATAGATGGCAATAGCAGAATCGTTGTCAATGAGATTCAGAGTAGATGTGGATATGAAAATGTGTGTGTGTGTGTGTGCGTGTAAGGTCACAAGGTTATTTGAAAATGTAGTAAAGTAAAGAAAGACAAGGAGCACAAAATTTGAATGCAAAATAGTCCAATGTTTTCATTAAAATGAGCATATGACATATGAAAATGACAAACCCTTAACAAATGTACCACTGTGCCCCAGGCAAGGCACATGGTTTAAATTCATTGTTTTTAGAGGAAATTATAAACAAATTTCTCAAAGTAATAAAAAAATAGGAAATGGCAATTACTCCTGGATGAAGGAGATCGAGATGAAGTATTTGGTCTTCCAGTTGTTGAGTCCTCCATCAGCAGTTGGGTATATCCAATTGTCCCAGTCACCATCACTATCATAGTCTCCTAGAGGATTAACTTCATGGTTGCTAATACGGAAAGGTGGTTTCCCAGCACGAGCGCGTCAAATCTCTCTCTGATCCTTTAAAGTGAAGCCTAAACCAAATTTTTCCGACTTGTAGGGGATATCAGGAAGTTGTCCCTAGATGGTGCAACCTCCCTCTTTAACAATAGCACGAGCATCCTTGAGAGAGGCCATTCTTGGTGTATCTTTAGCAACTTTGGGAGTGTCAGGAGTGGCTTTGGTAACACCAATCATTGGGGGGACCACTTCAAATGCTTGATATGGGGTTTCAATGAATTCTCCATCCATTTCAACATATTTAAAAGAATTTAAATGACCGATCATGAACTCCTCCTCTCTGCAGACTGTGACAATTTTTCCTTTTACCAGGTACTTCAGCTTTTGATGTAATGTGGAAGTAATTGCGCCTACCCCATGAATTCACGGGCGTCCGAGCAAGCAAGAATAGGTCAGGTGGATATCCAATGTTCAATTGAAGACTTGAGATCCAACTTTAATGGGAAGATCAACCTCTCCATGGACCATTCTTTTTGACCCATCAAAGGCTCTTACCACGATATCACTTGGTTTCAGCACCAACCCTTCACAGTCTAATCTGTCTAAATCACCCTTTGGTAAAACATTGAGGGAGGACCCAGTATCCACTAACACGTTTGCTAAAGTGGTACCTTTACACTTAATGGAAACATGTAGAGCTTTCTTGTGGGACATGTGCATTTCTCAGGAATTCTAGCAGAGCTTAAGCATGTGCTTCGGAACACAATAACAAAGACAACCTGGATATCTTTGAAGGTGTCTTCCCCAGTTGTTCCACTATCTTGTAGTCACTTTTTAGGATTATTTTCATAATCTCCTCCATCTCTTGGCTAGATGGGTCTTCAATATCTTTTGTGGGCGCCTCCGTACGGGCAGGTTTAGCAGCAGAAATGCAAATGGGCATTATAGTAGCGGTTGTCGGAGGAGAGATCTTTGGAGAGAAGATCCTTCCTGTCCTAGTGACTTTACTTGGTCCATCAATGTTTATAATGTCGGTATCTTCGTTTTCAAAAATCCATGGCTCTTGTTGGATACCAGGATAATACACTTCCGCTCATAGTTCCAAGGCACGACCTTGTCAGAAGAGTAGGGGATGGGCCCCGGTGTAGTGATAATCAGGGGAGTTATTCTTTGTTCAGTAGGGATCCTTATAGGGCCTTTGGAGGTGATCCTAACAGGATTATTTGAAATGTTAATTATAGACACGTCTTCAAACTCTTGAGATACACTTTTGGTCAAACTTTTCACATATGGAGTTTTCTCAAATAGGATTTCATGGCTATCAATCAGGCCTTGGACACCTTTTTTCATCCATATACAACCATTAATTTGTGCAGCACAATGGTAACAGTCTTCAAGGCAGCATGGAAATACTCCGGCTTTCAACATATTCTTTTTAACAGTCTTCAAAGGAGTGATTAAATCATTGATGAAGGAAACAAAGAAGCATATTCAATGGCATTGACACCCTTACCATGACTGGGTATAGGTGCGGTGATTACATTGGGAGTCGGTGGAGGGTCAAATTCAATTGTTTTGTTATCAATCAAGTCTTGGATTTTGTTCTTTAACGCCCAACAATGATCTGTGTCATGTCCAGGACTATTAGAGTGGTAGGCACATTTTGCATTCGGATTATACTTTGGAGATGAAATATTGGGATTTGGAGGGGGATCTCGCAATGTTACCAAATTTGCCTTCAACATATGTTGTAGAGCTTGAGACAATGGCATGTTGAGTCTGGTAAACTATCTCCTCGGGATGTCTGGCCTTTGTTGATTATTTTGTTGACGTGGTCATTGAGTTGGAGTTGGATTGGAAATCAATACTTCCCCCACTGAATGATGGCGGTCATTCTTAACACGGCTTCTTGATTCATACACAACATTAGTCTATTTTTTACTAATAAATGGTTTTTTCATAGCATTAGAGGTGGAGGCCACGGGTATCTTCCCGATTTTAATTCCACTTTCCACCCTCTCGCTAGTTAATATCAATTCAGTAAATCCGGATGATGAACTCCCAATCAGCAAGTTGAAAAATGGACCAGTCAATATTCCTATAAACATGTTACCAATTCTCTATCAGTTAAAGATGTATGCACCCTTCCAGCCAAGTCTCTCCACTTTTGGGCATACTCTTTGAAGCCTTCATTTGAATCCATGGTCATGCCTTACAATTGCACTCGGGTCGGTGCCAAATCAGGATTATATTGGTATTGACGGTAAAAGGCATCATCCAAATCCTCCCATGCATGGATGTGTGTCCCTTCCAATTGGTAAAACCACTCCAATTGCGTTCTAGATAGACTCTCTTGGAAAAAGTGCACTCATAGTTTCCTATCAGCGGTATGTGGTTGGATCTTGCGGATGTATGATCTGAGATGAAGCTTCGGACATGAGACACCATCATACTTGGCAAAGATAGGGATCTTAAATTTGTGGGGAATGACCACCCCAGGAATCAAACCCAAGTCTCCAAAGTCCAATCTATGCACTGCTCATATTGATCACAACTTTTAATTTGTCTTCTATTTGCTTATATTTGTCGTCGGCGGGCGGGTATTGCTCATCAGAAAAATCCTCGTCCTCAGAAATTTGGTTATTCCCACCCCCTAGCACGGGTGCTTCTAGCATTTTCATTTTAATTATCATCCTCAGAGGAGGAGTCCTCTTCAATTTGAACTTGTCAAGCGGGGCCTTTAAACCTCTTCTCCATGTTGATCACAACTTTCTTCTTGGTCTTCTTCTTTGTGACGAGAAGCGTCATCATTTCTTGTTGGCCTTTTGCCAATTTGTGAAGTGTTTCTTGGAACTGAGAGTGTTGAGTCTACAAGTCTTTGACGGTTTGCTCGAGATCCATCTTATACCGAAATAAATAGTAGAAAGATGAGGAAACCTGTGTCGAAAAACCTGCTTATGGTATGATGCATGTTATGCGGATGCCATGTTTTCAAGGACTTTAAGGAATTTAAATTTTCTATACAAAAACATCAATTGCATTAATAAGTTCCAGAATTACAAATGCCTCTTGGGCTTACAATGGAAAAAAGCAAAAAGGTCTTAAAGAGATGACAAAATAAGCTCCTAAAACAAAATACCCAAGTCTCCCACGAACGCGTCCTCTTTGGTGCAATGTAGGTATTCAGGCTTTGCTCCTCGTGAAGTTTCCTTGTGAGCTCCAACATTTATCTCGCTTGTGTAGAGTTAGGCTTCAAAGGTGTCTCGTTCTCCCTTGAGTTGAATCCACGACCTTTACAATTTCTCGAGATTAGTAGGCATGTTAGGATGAAGAATGGTATAAGGAACGTCTCCTTAGGTAATACGCTCTATAGTTATTGGTAAGATGGCTGGATACAGAATCATGAGATTTTGAGTGCAAGCTCTCACCCACTTGAGATAAGGCTCCAAAGGAATAGAGTTCTTATGCCCCAAAGTCTTGCCATCAAATTTTCTTACCATGCCCCAAGCATGCACAAACCTTTGATGATAACCTCGAACATCATTTTCATAGTCGAATACAATTCCTTGAATGAGTGCGTCATTGGGATCATCTCTTCAAGCATAGCCAAACTGTTGTAAGGCTAGATAAGGGTTATAAGTGATACCTCCCCTAATGCCCAAGAGTGGAACATTAGGGAACTCCCCACAATGATAAATGATAGTAATGTATTCTTGAGATCGAGAGCACCAATGGATATCAGAATGAGAGAGCGACATCAACCTTTGAGACCATTTCAAGCCTTGCTCATTCTTCAATACTGATTGAGGAAGGTGTGAAATAAACCACCTAGACAACAAAGGAAAGTAGTACATAAAAGTCCCTCGTTTCCTCATAATGCGAGTATTTATATAGTGCAAAATGTATCCAAGCAATGTAGGCACAGGGTTGCGGGTAAGGAAAATTTTGACGGCATTCACATCTACGAGTTGGTCTAGGTTAGGGAACAGTACCATACCATAGATTAGAAGAGCCAAAACTTCTTCAAAAGCTTGCAAATCCATGGCCTCCCAAAATAATAAAGCCTTCTCCATCAAGAATTTAGCCAAAAAGCCTTTGACCCTACTTCTTTTCTCCCAATTAGCTACAATGTCAAAACTCTTCAAATGTAAGGCTTTGGTAATAACCTCAGGCCTTGGAACTTCATCTAGACCGGTGAAAGGTATTTGATAAAGAATAGGCACTCCTAGTAGTTGAGAGAATTCCTACATTGTAGGCACTAATTGATAATCGGGAAAGGTGAAACAATGATGTACGGGTTCAAAGAAATGAAAGAGCACCTTCAACATGTCTTCATCAAAGCATGAGGTAGCCAGGTTGAGAAGTCGACCATATCTTTTGGTGAACGGAGCATTTTCAGGAACCCTTGACGCTAACTCTTTGAGTTGAAGAGGTACCCTTACAAAGTTGATTCAGATGGTATTTCTGCGGGTGGAAGCCATATCCTATAAAATAGAACAAAGATAAATCCCCAAGTCCTTGAAATGGTTAGTGGAAATGATATGGCATGATGTCATGATGTTTATGAACAAATAATCACACACAAACAAGCACACAAGATCTTAGGTTTGGGCTTGCATGGGGTTTATAGGTAAGTACCCTCTTGAAGTTTAATTGGTCCAACCTTTCCTAAAAGAAAGTAATTAGGTTCTAAGGAATCTCAATATCACTGATCTTTCTTCATCGGGCATTGTTTCAGCACAAGCCTCTATTTTAGCGATCGAAATATCTCGAAAGTATGATCTCAATGAGCATAGTCTCGAGTATTAACCAACTTCGAACTGCATCAAAGCTGGCTATCTCACTACTTCCTAATGGCCAAGTTGTTCAACTAAGGTTCTACTGTCAGTTAGTGCTTCACGACACCATACAACGGCCCTGTATTCTCCTTGACTAGACTCAAGGGACACTGATACCAACAAATGTGTCACACTAATGTAGCCATCACTTCAACAGTTTCGATATTATGCTACACAATCCCCATGATCTATTGCTACTTACCTAATAATTCCCCCAGATCTGGGTAGAGGATCTATACAAAACCCAAACACCCTTTTAAGAGTAAAGCAAGCAAGTCAAACAATGAAAGCATTTAAATGTGAACCAATCTCTAAGAAAACCCCACTTTTAAGTCAGTCCCCAGCAGAGTCGCCAGTTTAGTAGTACGGTGGGAGAACTGACTTGGGTGTTTTGCATTTGTTATACCCCAATTTTTTCCTCTAAGATCCCTTCATAATACCATGTTTTTTCAAACACAACAAAATCACATTAGGGCTTTTGGTTCTTCTCCGTATCTTTAGCCTTGCTCTTCTGAGGAATTACCAAGCACCTTAACTTGTTTTCTTTTGTGATCATGGATATTTTTCTTTGATTTTCTATCTAATTAACAAAATGCAATGTTTGTTTTCCTTACTTGATTGTAATGTAGGTAAAGGCAATGAGGTTTAGCAAATTGCTTCATGGGTTCATGAGTTTATTTCCATGCCCTAGTCAAAAGCTTGAGAAATTCAAACCTTACCATTGAAGTTGTTTTGAAGTTGTTATGGAAGTTGTTTTGGTGGACATGGTCCCTCATCATCATCCTCAACAATATCTATTCACAAAATAATAATATTGGCATAAAAGGTTTGTTCAAACTTGGCAAAGTTCCACCAAGCATTCTCTTGATCTAGAGGCTAGGATTTTGGACTTCAAAGGGGCATATCTTTCTCATCTTTTGGTATTTTTGAGTTATTCCAAAAACATTCTTCTCTTCAAAGATTTACCAACAAATCACTTCAAAAGTTCCAAGGATTTTTCATGTGGAAGGAACTTGGTGAAGAGGGAAGATTACAAGTCATCTAGGTAAATCCCCAATTTTTCTTATGTGACTTCAAATAGTCATAACTTGGTCAATTTTTATCACCTTGATCCCATTATTTTTTCATGATGATCTTAAATATGTGTACTTCATTCCTTCTTTTATATGCAAAGTAAAAAAATGGATGGAAGTTTCCTTAAGAATGCAAAAGATTATAGGTCATTTCATGATTTTTGTCCAACTTCAACAAGTCATAACTTGCTCAATTTTTGGATATTTTGAGTGGTTCAAATTGAAAAATGTCATTTAAGACATCTACTTCATTCCATATTTTTTTGTCAAGA
The DNA here is from genome assembly GCA_948472305.1 of Vicia faba. Lineage (NCBI taxonomy): Eukaryota > Viridiplantae > Streptophyta > Magnoliopsida > Fabales > Fabaceae > Vicia > Vicia faba. The sequence continues at coordinate 889,898,632 of OX451735.1, forward strand.
GCAAATTCTAAGTGGAAGGCCATGTTCGGATGCAAGAGATTATAGGTCATTTTTAAAGAAGAATTTGAAATATTTCTAAGTATGGAAAGTCAACTCTTTTTCTTCAACTTTGACTCCATGGAACTTTCAGCTCAAGCATCCATTTGATTCCATTCTTTTTCCATTGCAAAGCTTGTTACCTCATCTTTCCAAAGCATCAAGAGTTTTTCCCTAAGACTCCTTGAGGTGGAAATGCCATTGGATTGAACTTGGTAACTTGGAACTGAAGTTTCTCCATAAGTCAGAATTTGAAATTCATGTTTTGGCCTTTAAACATCAAATTAGCACGCGTTTGTGATCTAAACATGTTTAACCATGTTGACAAAGTGGATTAGAGCCTTAAAACGCAAGGATTAGATGAGTTTTGATGCAAATCATATCACACTTTGCTCGTGCATCAGGTTCACACGATTTCCCTCTAATTTGCATCATTCCACACGCTTGAACATTCCATTTAATTACCTATAAATAGAGGGTCATCCCCCATTCAATTTCCCAAGCTTAGATAGCCAGAATTACCCTGCCAAACTTACTTCATAACTCAGAATTCAGCTACTTCGAATCTTATTCTCAAGCCTTTTTCAATCCATTTTTTTTATCAATTCACCTTCCTTGATCTTCCCTTAAGCTAACCATATAATCACATTCAAGAACTGTGCCCTATATTGCTCCATAGAAGTCCAGTTTCAGAGCTCTGCAACTCAACTTCAATAGGTAGATTCCTTCATCAATTCTTCAAAACTTTGGTATCATTGTGTTGCTCTCATTGCCCTGGTTCTAGTTGCAATACTTACTTTTATTTGGAAGCACGTTTTGACCATGAATTTTCAAATCCCTTTTCAAAATTTTCTTTACAAATTGCTTGAATTACCGTTTATATAAATTTGACGCGAGGGAGTGGTTGTCTTCATCTTGAAGAGACGAAGCAAATGGCATAGGTCTGAGCTTCTAATTTTACAGTTTGAGAGACCTGTAATTCATGAAGGCTGGAGGTTGAAGATGACCAACGTGTCATCTTCTAACCAATGAAAGCGTGACATTTGTTATTTTCAAATTCTGATTTTATTGATGATTCTGTACATTATTCATTAAAGACCTTGATATGCACAGCACGCCAGATCCTTTGGATTTGATTACTAACGCGTTTTGACTCTCATCCAATGGTCCACATATTTTTCTTTTATTTTCTTTTTCTGATTTTTATATTTTAATTGTTTTAAATTTCAAAAAATCATAGAAAATTCTTTTTTAGTCCAAAAATTCTGAAAAAATTATGAAAAATATTTTTGATTATTCTCTTTCTGATTTTTACTTTTTCACAATTTAATTTTGTGTTTGGGTATTTTTTATGAATTTTACACTTATTTGATTTGTTTAAAATGTTTAAAAATACTTTTACAAATTTTTAAATTCTGAAAAAATTATGGAATGATCCAATGATATTGTGACAAATATTGGTGACCTTATTTTATTTTTGTTTCTGACTTTACTATTTTTGTTTATTTTACACATTTATTTTAATTTTTAAAAATAGTTTATGACTTTTAAAAATTCCCAAAAATTTTGTAAAATTACTTGGTCTCTTTTCTGATTTTTCTATGGTCTTATTTTTCATTTCTTGATTAATTTGAATATAATTGATATTTTCCTCATTATTTTCTTTTTTTTAAACATTTTTAAACCTTTTAATGTACATATTAAATATATATAATTTTGTGATTATTTTCTAGCTGTCTTGGGTTGATTTTTTTATCATGGCTTTATTAACATCATTGGATCTTAGGTGTTGAGTTCAACTCCACCAAAATGGATGAATGATTTTAATATTAGTTTGATTAAATTTTTAATTCAAAAGTAGTTTATTCAGCTTTTTGCCCTATTCCTCTTCATCTTATCCCCTTCTCATTGCACTAAATGTTATTGGAGCATGATCTTTATATCATGTCTCAAAACAAATGGTGCATAGATTGCTATTGACCGGCCTCAAAATAAGTGTGACATCTATATAAGTCCATTTACGATTGCTTAACATAGCGCTAAATTTTGTCCCGATTCAAATAAATGATCATTCGTGGCCCAAACTTATGATTGCAAGCCCAAGTATGTTAATTTGATCTCTTTGATCCAATAACCTTGAGATTCATTGTGTGGAGGCTTTGGTTCTACCAATCCTTTAATGGATCTACAACACCTTTGGTCAACGCGGATCACTTAAACATCGTTGATCATTAAATGGTACTTGTGAGAATTCCAAATAGATGATATACTTGACAAAAAGCAAATGCAACTTGTTGTGTGGAGGCTTTGGTTCTACCAATCTTCTAATGAGTTCCAAATGCAAGTTTAAATATGGTCATCCAACTAACCACTAATTATTGACTTGTTTTATTTTATGCTTTTATTCTTTTATGCTTTATGCACTATTTATTTTTTAGCATTTTTCATTTCATGCCATTTTTCATCTTTGCTCATTTGAGCATTTATATTCTTGTCATTTTTACTTTGCTCACTTGAGCTTTTCTTTTTCTTTTCCTAAGATACTTAATAATCAACTTAAACCCTAAAAAACTCTTAATGGTACTTGGACTATTTGGTTACTATCATTGGTATTATGGAGCACGGGACTATTTCTTGGACCTAGGATTAGAAACCTTGGCCTATCTTGGAGACCTTGTGATCTTATCTGATTATTTTGTCTGGAGCTCTTGAGGTTTACCTCAAGACATTGGGTTGCTTGTTTGTTTTTGTGTGTAGGTTTTTGTGATTATATCATTTGTTTGTAATCTGGAATTAACCCGCATACAGTTGTTACTCTGCCCAATTTTTGTGAAGACTTAATACACTTGAAGTTTTGTTCTCACAAGAGGTCTAGTATCTTTGCTTGCTTGGTCTCAATCCAAAGAATGGGAATTCTATCTTGGCTCATAATGTCAAGTTTTGGCTTCTTGTTTGGTTAGATGGTCCTTATCCTTAGCTTTTACCTTATGCTTTAGGATAGCCTCTTCTTCTCCTCCCATCTTCTTTAATTTCAAAAATATTCTCCCTCCTTTTGAAAACTCTTCTTATTTCTAAACATGAAACACTTTTATAATAAACTTGGACTTATGTCCATGCATTTTCAAAACATTTTCATAAATAAACTTCAATCAATTTAATAATACTTTGACATTTTTTTTAGAAGACTAAAAGTCAACCAATCTCATTTCAAACCATTTTGCCACTTTGGCTTTTACCTTTAAACTTTTCTTAAAAGATTAGGCTCTTGTCAATCCTTGTAGTGATGCAAACAACTATACTTCTGCAATATGTAGTGAAGAGAGATATTTTCCACTTGGGTGTTGAGTGAGGTATTGTTGATTTTAAAATCTAAGACATATCCTCCACTTTGAGATGATGCAAATTCTCCTTTCTCATGATTGTGGGTAGTAAGTATGTTTTCCGCATGGACAATGACGATGATGTCTTATCTCATAAAATTAACCAACACACTTGTGTTTCAAACTTTTAAAAGAGGAACTACGTGCACCCTGATCCCCCTATTTCATGAAAGGTGGTACGTAGGCACTAAAGGTTCGCAACCGCGGAGGGTGCAAAAATCATTAAAAAATATATATTTCTTTTCTCACCTCCACCATCCATTTTATATACAACACATTTTATAGCCAAAATATACATATTTTTCAAAGAGGTTTCTGCGGAGTACCGTAGATGTTTAGGGTGATAATACCTTCCATTTGCATACCCAACCCCATTACCTTGAATATTTCCCCCTCTTTTGGGTTATTCGCTCTTTTCCCATTCCTTTGGAAACAATAAAGCGTGGTGGCAATTTTTATTTTGATTTGTATAAAGTCTAGTCAATCCAATGGCTTAGTCTTGAACATTTCTACCGCTACAGAAAAATGGCGACTTCACTAGGGAAAGATTGACCTCTTGTTGGTCCATCCCTAAGCGGGTTAAGCCTATCTTTGTTTATATCTGTATATGTGCTATTATGTGTTATATTTTGTATATATGTTTGTTTGGATTTTCCTGGTTTTCAGGGTGCTTGGTGATTACTCATAAGTCCTATACCCAGACTTGGGAAAAATTTAAGATAGGACGGGCGGTATAGTCATGTTAACTTTGAGGGAGTAATCCCAAAAAAGGAGGCATGAGATCCCCCACTCAGTGGAGGCTCCTTTGATTGTAGTGTCGTTTACCGAGTAATCGGGAAGATGTGCTGCTTTCGACCTGGTAGCCTGCTGAAACTGAGGATCGTAGAATACCAAATCCATCTTGGCCTTTTAGGTGTAGTGCGGAAGCTATGATGGAGTAATCCGGAAATAGTTGTCACATGATACTACGCTCGAACGAGTCTTTCTTGAGAATATTACTAATTACCGAGTTAATCGGGAAGTTGGTAATATCCGAAGGAAGGATGTAGACTTTGGGAACCTCTAGAACCTTGTTCGGCAGGTGATGACTCTTAGACTAACACCTTATGGGTAGTACCTTCGACCTCATGCTCGTGACGTTGAACCTATGAACCCTATATGTGTGATCTTGTGTGTGATTGCTGCATCATGCATACATGCACTCATAAGCATATTTTGAAGAAAATAACATTTCAAGGGATTTAAAGGTTGACTATTTGTGAATATCTCAGGTACTTTTAACCATGGATTTTGGAAAGAGAAAGGCCGGGAAATATAGTTTCAAGGATCCCAAGATAGATGAGTTGGTCAGTCTAATTCCAGAGATCGAGTGTCCTGCAGACTTTCAGAAGAAGTATGGATCCATTATTCCTCTCATGAAGCTGAAGATGAAGGAGGGTATTCTCTCGACCTTGGTCCAGTTCTATGATCTGGTGTATCACTGCTTTACTTTTCCCGATTATCAGTTAATGCCTACACTGGATGAGTATTCTTATCTATTGGATTTACCCGTTACCGATCGTGTTCCTTTTACTGGTTTGGAGGGTGAGCCAAAACCACGTGAGATTGCTGCTTTGATTCATCTGGGGAAGTCTGAGGTGGAAGCCCATATGACTACTAAAGGAGGGATTAGAGGATTACCAGCTCAGTTCTTATTGGAGAAAGCTCGTTACTTTTCCAGAATGAAGAGTACGGTTGCTTTTGAGGCCATCTTTGCTTTACTTGCTTATGGATTATTCTTATTTCGTAATGTGGACAAGTTTGTTGATATTAACGCTATTAGGATTTTCATGATTGGAAACCCAGTTCCTACACTGTTGGGTGATGCTTATTACTCTGTTCATCTTCGGAGTTCTTATCATGGGGGAATGATTACCTGTTGCACGCCTCTGTTGTACTGGTGGTTCATCTCTCATATGCCTCAGTCTGATGCTTTTTGGGATGTCAAGAAGGAACCCCGTTGGGCTCCTAAGATCATGGCACTTACTCACTCAAATATTGATTGGTATCATCGAGCTTACCAGGATGTAGAGATTATTGACAGTTGTGGTAGTTTCCCCAATGTACCTCTTCTTGGTACAAAGGGAGGAATTAACTATAACCCTGTTGTTGCACGGCGACAGCTTGGTTATCCGATGAGGGATAAACCGAATAGTATTCATTTGAGTAGTTTCTTTCTGAAGGAAGGAGAAGACCACAAGGAAGCTAGGGAGCAGATTGTGAAGGTCTGGCGCCACGTTCATAAGAAGAGTAGGAAGGATTTGGGACCTAGGGGTGTTGTTTCTTTGGAGCCATATCTTCAGTGGGTCCGATCGAGAGCCATTAAATTGAAGATGTCGTATACTCGGGAGACACCCATGCCTGATCTATTTTTAAAGACCACTCCTACTTTATTAGATGATCTAGAAGAACTGCAACTCGCTTTGGTTAGGATGCAACAGGAAAGAGATGCTTGGAAGAACAAGTTCCAGACTTTAGAGAGTTCCTATGAAGCAGACTTGAAGGAGAAAGATGATTTGATCGAGATCCTTGAGAGTCGAGCGGTAGAGTCTATGGAGAGGAAAGGGGATTTATTTTCTCCTAAGCCTCAAACAGGTGCTGATTGCTCATCTCTTGATCCATATGATTGGAAGGAGGTTGCCATCAGACAGGTGGAAGAAAACCAGAGGTTGAGGGCTCAGATTGCCAGGCTCACAGGGAAGCTCCAGCGTACAGATTGATCTCTATCAGTTTCTTTCTCTCATGATTTTTAGATTGTATTTTCATCTTGTACTTGGGATCATTGAAACTTGTAATCCACTTTTGAAGTTATTATAATAAAAAATTTTCAGTATTTCAAATGTGTTATTATTTTTTATGTTTGCAATATGTCTATAAACGTTAAATCCCTTGAAATATTAAATGATAAAGTAAAAATAATTATATGCATTACACATCATGCATCATATTGCACATATTTCTTGCATTTATTATGCATATCCAGGTGCCTTACCCATCTTTTTGCTTCGTTCAGCAAGCTGACTCATCACTACAACACTCGGGCTAACTTCAAAAAGAAGATGGACAACTTAGAACAGGAGAATCGCGAGCTACGCGAAGAAGTTTATGCTTTGAAGGCTGGCTTGGCCAATTTGACTACTCTGATGGAAGCTCTGGTGGTTGCTCAGAATCAACCACCGAGTGTTCAACCTCAACCAATAAGGGCAAATGCTGAAGTTCCTGTTGTTCCTGTATCCACTACTCTGGTTGTTGTTCAAAACCGCATGTCTCAAGGTTATCCGTGGGGAATGCCAGAGAATTTTTCACCTGAAGGTTTCAATTAGGGCCCCCAAGATGCTCCAGTGGTTCCTAATGTAGTTGCTCCAGCACCTCCTGTGGTGCATATTGTTCCTGCTGCACCTCCTTCAATGAATTTGGTTCCATTTAAAGATGTGTGTCATCCTTTCCCTCCGCCGAGTGAAGAATTGGGTCTTTATGACATAATGGGTGATTTCCAAGAGCAGTTTGATAGAATGCAAAGAGAGATGAAGGATCTTAGGGGAAAAGAGTTATTTGGGCAGAATGTGAATGAGCTGTGTTTGGTCCCGAATGTTAAAGTGCCTGCTAAGTTCAAAGTCTCGGAGTTTGAGAAGTACAAGGGCAACACTTGCTCTCGTGCTCACTTGGTGATGTATGTGAGGAGAATGTCTACCCACACCGATGATCAACATCTACTGATTCACTTTTTCCAGGATACACTAGTGCAGAAATGACTTTTTACATCGGGTAAAATTGACTTTTTACATCGGTTTTGGATCCGATGTAAAGTCAGGTGATATAGTAAATCAGGGACTTTTTACATCGGTTCTGGGACCGATGTAAAAAGTCCCTTTTTTACATCGGTTATAATATCAGAACCGATGTAATAACCTGTTATTATGCACATTTTTTAAAAAATTGATCTAGTTTTTTACATTGGTTGGAAGTAATACCCGATGTAAAAAGTACCTTTTTTACATCGGTTATAATATATGAACCGATGTAAAAAACAATTATTATGCACATTTTTTTAAAAAATTGATCCAGTTTTTTACATCGGTTGGAAGTAATACCCGATGTAAAAAGTCCCCAGTGACGCGACTTTTTACATCGGGTATTACTGCCAACCGATGTAAAAAGTCCCTTTTTGAAAGTTTTTACATCAGTTTTACTAATAACCGATGTAAAATGTATGAATTTTTTTTGGAATAGATTATTTATTTTCTGGGTTTCCCTATACAAATATAATTTGTACCCATTTTTTCATATTTTTCCAATATCAAACAGACTATATTTATGTCGCTATATGGATTTCATAGCTTTCCAACATCACATATATCACATTTAGGACGATGTTTTCATATTTTTCACAACAAACTTACAAATTGAACAATTGTATTGCAAACTTGTATTGTATTACAACATACAAACTTACAATTACAAATTCTTCACAAAATATAAAACAATATTCAACTATTTATAAGTCTTTTTCAAAACTTACAATTACATAATATTCACAAAATATACATATACTAAAATATTCAACTATTTCTAAGTTTACAAACTTGAATTACCAATATAAAATCTTCGGTAGACAACACCAAAATCATATTGCCTGACAATAAATAATAACAATTAACATCAGAAAAAAATCAAGAAACTCAACACATGAGCAAAAACCACATGTATTGTGCAAAAACCACAACTTATACAATTGTATAAAACTCACCAAGCTAAACTTAAGTTCCATGTAAGTCAAAGAAACATTTTGCCCAACGAAGTCGCAAATCATACAAATCATCTGGTGTTAATTCTGTTGGGTCATCAAATACCTATAATACATAAATATTACAATATAGAGTTATTTTTTAAAAATTCATATTAAGTCGAAAAACAAAAAGTAAAGAACAAAGTAAAGTTTAGTACCTGCATCCAATTCTCGGTTATATTAGCAGAGACAATATCCAACATATTTTTCATCACATAGTATCCACAATCATTAGAGTTATGTTGTTGCCTTATCTACAATTGAATGACATAATTAGTGAATATTTATCGTATATATTTAACTATAGAATTACAATTTACATCACACTTACATTGGGATGAAGCCATGTAGCCTTTTTTCTATTTCCATTTGCCATTTGATGAATCCCAAAAGAACTAATACAGAAAGATATAAACATCACATAACTAAATATACTCGCCAATGAAAAATCACATAACTATTAGTTGTCAATGAAAGTCACATGAAAGATAAACTTACTTTGTAATAATTTTCTTCGTGTTCTGGTCAATTTCCCGATGAAGTGAACAAAATACGACAACTAAATTGTCTCTTGGACACATGACTATTAATTGCCAATGTCTCATGTACGTGTGTGTGGAAACAGAAAAGTCGCATAAAATATATATGTTATCAAAATCAAAATTAAATAACATAAAACACAATTTCATAAAAATTCTTACCCATGAATTAATGGTAGTAAGTGGCACGCTCTGTTTTCATCACGTAACTTTTCTAGCACGTAATTTTTAACATCTTCTTGAGATTTCGCTACATTATCATTATAAATACACCTAGCAGGGTCCATAAATCCATATAATTCTGAAACGGAATTCTCAAGACAAACACGATGAATATACCTGAATAATTTTAAAATTAACATTAGAATCAAAGTGATGAGAGATATAACATATTAATAGAGATTGACTTTAATAAAACAATAAAATTTACTTACGTGCACCAAATTTGAAGAATAGACACGTCCAGCCAATGACCTAAACCCACCAATAACTCTCTGATACATTTAGCTGAAACATAAAAATTAGAGACACTCGCACAATGACTTAATTGTATTGCCAAATGGTTATCATCCAATTTCAAAACCATGAGTAACAATCTCTGAACATCATCAACTTCCACGTCTTTTGTGCTCTCTTTTGTGCTTCCCTTTGCAACTGAACAACTTCCTTTTCCGCTTCCATCAATAATTTCCAATTTTTGAATGCATTTAATATCACCTGTGCTTTGTGATAAACCCATAGACTTAAGTGTCTCCATTAATGATTGCTGAAACATCTTACGCTCTTCAACCAACTTTTCTTCAAGTTCAGCTCTAAGTTTTGTTTCCAATATTGCAAGTTGTTCATTTACGTCGATATGTTGACTTTTTCTTCCAAAGTAAGTGCTTTGTTTATGGTGTTTTCCAACACCACGAACACGACATCCATGCTCAGATGTTCCAATGGCTAATGATAAGATATCATTACGTCCATCTGGAACAATTGCACCTTTTTCAGTTTCTTGAACAAGAGAATCTTACAAAATGCAAAAACATTAATTAATCAATCACAAATATAATGATACTTTGTAATAATTTTTCGTTGTTTACTTACAATTTTTTGGGCAACCTCTTGTGTAGATTTTGATGTGTATTATCCTCCTTTCTTTTGTCGTGCTCTCTTCCATAACTCATGGCGTGATGGTGGAGATTGACTATCATTATCATCTAATGTGGAATTATCTCTCGATGATGACTTTTCTTTCATAATTTTCTCCTCAAGTAAGCGATACCCTCCACGAGACAATACATGTGGGTATAAATTCTTGGCCACATTATCCTTACCCTTCTGACTTTTTTCCTATTATAAACTCAAACAAATAATTAATCACTAAATATAATAAAAATGTTATGCACACAAAAACATATAACTCCTACTAACCTTAAATTCAGGGGTATCTCGAATCTTGAGAAACTCTTTCCAGGCGTCTTCTGTAATAAAGTTATACTTGACATATGGAGGAGGATCATTTTCTATGGGATGATGAATATATCTATCTGTGAGTTGTGTCTTAAAACCTCTCCATCGCTCTCCCGCATATTTAATCCATTCTTTCTTCAACCTATCATTCTTTGGATCTTTACATTCTGGAATAGTAAAATGAGCCTACAAATGTAGTATATGTCATATGTTGTTAATTAGTATATGATTATAAAATATAATAAAGTATTGTATTTAAAATACCTGAATATCAGTCCAAATAGCATCTTTTACGCCTTCATCTACTTCTTTCCAATCACTTTTCACAATGCTACAATACTGTCGAGCAAGAGATGCTATATAACTCTTGAAATTTGTAGCATTTTTACCAACACCAATACATTCATAGGTTCTTGCATTAAACTCGACCTTTATCTTTTCACCTGTTTGATGAACTTTGTTAATTTGTGTCATTAAAGTGGGACCTCTAACTCTTCTTTTATTGGGGTTTGAATCACCCATGTATCTGTTTACACAAAACAAAAATAATTAGAAATAATATTAAGCACAAAATAAAAACAATTAGAAATAAAATTAAGCACAAAATAAAAACAATTAGAAAATAAAGTAACGTGGAATTAACTTATACAAAAAATCTTACTAGTCCTCCCATATCCCTTCTTCATGGTCCATGCGAATAGCATGCACATCATCCCCTTCATTTTCTTCAGTGAATGTAGTCACATTTGTTGAGAAAGGATGAGTTTCAGAAATATCAAGGTTCTCATCATGAAAAATACATTTCTCATTTAACAATTTATTACTAATTGTTATTATTTTTACACTTTGCACCACTAATACATAACTGATTCTCACTGGTTTCCTTTTCTAATAATTTCAAAACGATCACCATATATTCAATTTTTGTCTCAGAACCTGTAAATACTTAATAATATAACAATCTTCATGTTTCACTCTTCACCATCATGATCATGAAATTTCACACTGCACAAACACTAACATACACCATATTTTCTTGAAACAAGTAGCTTGTTGCATTAGTTAAAGTTACTAAGTTTAGTATCTATAAACATGTATAACTTTATCTTAAGGAAGAACCATAGAAATTTAAACTATCGTATACTAGCCAACTGCATAATATTGATATGTAATGTAACATAGCATAAATGCATAAAAATGCTGAAATTGTAATGAAAAAGAAAATGCAAAAAAGAAAAGAAATAGAATTAGAACGAACCCCAGAATGATTTGCAGAATGATTTGCAGAAGACGGGACCGATGAATCGGCGACGAGGAAGCAGTAGAATGGGTGTTGGAGGCGGTATGCGTCGCGGAAGTGGTGTTGGCGGCGACGGTGTAGGCAGCGACAACTATTTAAAATTGTTATCGCAAAATAAAAATTGATTCAAACATGAACAAACCCCCACAAGCAAGAATAACATATTAACATGATAATGACATTGAAACTTCAACCAAATTAAAATCAAGTGAACATATTATTGACGAACAAAAATCTCATTCAAATTTAAAACAAGCGAAAAAACAACCTCGCAACACGATCACAAGCACATTGACAAACCGAAACTCCATTATCAACTTCAACATACCGATGTCAAACTATAATTATCATATCATCAAAGTTTATCTTTCGATTCCAAACCAAAAATCTCACAAATGTATGAATAGAAATAAAATGTATGATCAGAAATGCAGCAAAACTTCCACTGTCAAACCAACAGAATATCAGATATTCTCGCTCGAAAATATCAGACCCAAACAGCATATCTAACTTGTTTCAGCCAGAAATTACTTCAACCACTTGTTTTCCCAGAACAGAAACACAATTTAAACAAATTAGTACACTGATGAAAGGAAATCGAGATTTACCGATAATGACGAAATCGCTGTGATGCAAAGGAGTTTGCGACTGAAATCGACGCGGCGAACTGAACTGAAATCGATGTGGAAATCGACGCGACGTCGTGACATTACTGGCTGAATTGCTGTGGAAATCGTTGTGGAAAATGGGTCGGAATGGGGAAAATGGGTCGGAATGGTACTGGCTGAACGTCGCGGCGAACTTGACGGCGGAAGTAGATCGTGACAGTAGGCGGAGGGATCGTTGTGGAAAATGGGTCGGAATGGTGGAAAATGGATCGGAATGGGTCGGAATGGAGAATGAACAGTTTTTAGCGAATAAAAGAAAATAGTGTTTAGTGTTTTTTACATCGGTGGAAATCCCCACCGATATAAGGGGATGGGCTATTACATCGGTGGAAACTCCCACCGATTTAATAGGTTGTTTTTTTTTTTTTAAATACGTCTTAGGCTATTACATCGGTGGAGACTCCCACCGATTTAATAGGGTTTTTTTTTTTTTTAAATATGTCTTAGGATATTACATCGGTGGAGACTCCCACCGATTTAATAGGTTGTTTTTTTTTTTAAAAATACATGTTAGGCTATTACATCGGTGGACACTCCCACCGATTTAATAGGTTGTTTTTTTTTTTAAAATACTTGTTAGGCTATTACATCGGTGGAACTCCCAACCGATGTAATAGCTTACCTTTTTTTTTTTTTACCCACGTTTTTATGATTTTTCAATATAATTTATATATTAATTCAAAGAATCACTTTTTACATCGGTTTGTGTTTAAACCGATGTAATAGCTTGCTTATATTTTTTTTAACTTTTTTGTCACCTTGTTTCTTATTTACAAAAATGCCACCGTGTTTTTTTTCTGGAAATCTTTTACATCGGTGGATGAGATTACCCGATGTAATAGGTGACAAAAAAAAAATTTTCCCTTATTTTTTATATCATTGGAAATAAATACCTGATGTAAAAAGTTTGTTAACTGTATTTTTTACATCACCTATTTTGATACCCGATTTAAAAACCTTTTCTCAAATGTCTTTTTTTTAGTAGTGATAGTCTGATCGGCGCAATGTTGAAATGGTACATGAGTTTAGACAGTGCCAACATCCATACATTTAATGATTTGGGAGAAGCATTCATTATACAATACAAGTACAATGTGGACATGGCGCCTGACTGTGACCAGCTTAGGGCCATGGTTCAGAAAGACAGAATAGTTTAAAGAGTATACACAGAGATGGCGCGAAGTGGCTGCACAAGTGATTCCTCCCATGGAGAAGAAGGAAATGACTAAAAATTTTCTGAAAATGCTAGGCGCTTTCTACTATGAAAGAATGGTAACAAGTGCCCCAAGTGATTTTACAAAGATGGTGGGAATGGGTGTCCTCCTAGAAGAGGCAGTAAGAGAAGGCCGTTTGACAAAGGGTGAAGGATCTGGAGGTGTGAAGAATCCAGCTTATGGGTTTACAAAGAAGAAAGAATGGGATACCAATGTCGTTATGCAAGAGAGAAGGGTAAATGCTCCTAAAAGGAATTATCAGCGTCGCCAGCAAGTTGCTTCAGTGACTCCTGTTATGAATGCTGCTCCAACTACCGTTGCTTATTAAAGACAGTCCCAGCAGAGGAACCAAGGGAATAATAAGATAAGGGAGAACTATGACCCTATTCCCATGAGTTATGCAGAGCTACTACCAACATTGATTCATTAGAAGTTAGTCCATACACGACCACCTCCAGAAGTACCATCACCATTGCCTTGGTATTACAAAGCAGACCAGACGTATGCCTTTCATCAGGGAGCACCAGGGCATAGTGTTGAAAATTGTTATCCTTTGAGGACTGAAGTGCAAAGGTTTGTGAAGTCTGGAATTTTATCTTTCAAAGACATGAGACCTAATGTGAAAGACAATCCTCTACCCAAGCACGGGGGAGTGAATGCTGTGAATATGGTGGTCGATTGTCCAGGTGACTTCCGTATTTTTGACATTAATCTGGTTAGAGGGGATTTGGTGAAGATACACGCAGACCTCTGTGAATTCAGTTATTACACGCATGACCATGCCGGTTGTGCTATTTGCAGTACAAACATACAGGGTTGCGAGAAGATAAAGGCTGATTTACAGGAGATGATGGATGAAGGTCTAATTCATATAATCAGGCCTAGGGAATAATATGAAGAGGAAGTGAATATGGTTTCTGGATGTTTGGGTGAATTCAAAATTTTTTAAGTAGAGCATTTGAATGAAGATCTCGTACAGTTGCATGCTACTTTTTGCCGTACTACTGGTCAGGTGGAACACCAATATGGATCTTGCATAGTTTGTTGTCGAGACCCCCGAGGATGTTATATTGTGAGAGAGGGTGTTCAGCTGCTGTTAGACAATGGAACTATCAAGATCACAGGTCAGAGGGATTATTATCACGAGATTGATATGGTTGAAGTTTGTTTGATGGGAGAAGAGTCAGAGGAAGAGTATGCCTCTGCGGATGAGTATTTCTCTTTAGACGAAGATTTGTTTGCCGGAAATGACCTTTTGAGGGCTGATTATGTTGAGGAAGGTGTAAACTTCATTGTACCTTGTTTTGGTGCACCCGCTCATCTTGAGGTGGAGTACCATAGCAAACTAGTTGTTACCTCATTGGTAATTAGTCTACCAGGACATGTTCCCTATAAATCAGATAAGGTTGTGCCTTACAAATACAACGCTACAATATTAGAAGATGGGGTGGAAATTCCCATCCAGCCAATGCCAGATGTTGGAAATATAGTTGATAATAGCAGGGTGACCCGCAGTGGTCGTGTGTTTGTGCCGGTTATTCGAAGAGATGTTGTTGCTGGAAAGAAAATTGCTGAGAACGATGAGTCTAAGAAGGCTGCAGGAGAGACTAGTAGATCTATATTGGAGAAAGAAGTGGATGATATCTTGAAGATAATTAAGATGAGCGACTACAAAATTGTAGACCAACTATTACAGACTCCTTCAAAGATATCCATCCTAGCTTTATTGATGAATTCCTTCGCTCATAGAGAATCACTTATGAGAGTACTAGATCAAGCTTTTGTAGAGAATGACATGCCGTTAGATCAATTCAGCAGTGTAATTGGAAACATTACTGTAAGTCTAAGAGTGCCTAAGAGGGGGGGGTGAATTAGGTATATAAAAAATTATTCGGTTTTATGAGAATACTTGTAGTAATTTTTGGTTAAGTGTTTGAAGGTTTTTGAGTATATCTTATCTTTTCTTGATTATGGTGATGAAAGCAATAAAAGCGGAAAAGTAAAGAACATGGTGATATATCCTGGTTCCCCTCACAATCCGAGAGTACTCAGGTCCCCTTTCCAACACGAAAGAGATTTCACTATAGTTAGAATGATTGTACAGCTTATGCTTACTATCTAACCTATAGGGTGACCAAAGGTTCTTAACACCTTTAAGATCAAACAAACACTAATGTGAATGAAGAACAATCCTCTTCAAATCACAACACTTACTTCCAACAATCCTGGATAGTAAGGGAATAATTTCTTTAAGTAATACAATGATTTATTTGAAAGAGATGGAGAGCACTATCAATCTTCAATTGATCTTCTTCTTCAAGATAGAAACAATTCTCAAGCAATGATTATAAATGTTCACAATGTATGTATGAAACTTGTAATGATTTCTTAATGAAAATGTATATGGCAAGTTTCACAAAATTTATGAACACATGAAAGTTTATATGCAAATTTTAATGATGAAAATTGTTAATTGAAGAAGGTTTTATTGTTTTTGTTGTTATATGAAAATCTGAAAATCTGCACATTTATAATGTCACAAGAGCCTCTTCATTCATGCCATTTGATATGAAAAGATGCAATGCATTCATGAAAGAATACCATTTGAAAAATGTTCAAAAACCAAAAGAAAAGCTGCACTGGTTCGCTGGGAACCGGTTCCGACACAGGAAAAACTCGGTTCTTAGTGAATGTTATAACTCAGATTTCAAAAATAACACGCAGGAACCGGTTCCCCTATTAGTACAACCCGGTTCCTGGTACAAATTCCAGGGAGGTGTTTTTTGAACAAGTTTGGAACCTGGTTCCCTGTTAGGGAGGAACTGGTTCCTGAAAGTTTATTTTCAAAAAATTCTTTTGAAAAAGATTTCAAACAAGGTTTTTCTTAACATTAAAAATGTGGGATATGTATATGATTATGAAAGCATATTTGTGAACATCTATATTCAAGATTAAGAATCATTTATACCATTTTACATTTTGTTGATTCTTTAATAATTCTTCTTCTAATCTTCAAGACTTGTATATGATGTTGATAAGCTTTTTGCACATCCTTTGAATGTTGATATCCATGTTGTCTTCATCAAAACAAATGCTTTAAATATGACTTGAGAAGCTTGCAATTACATTCTCCCCCTTTTTGATGATGACAACCAAGTCTTGAAAACAATTCTTGAAATGTTTATGTTGTTTTATGTAGCACAAATGTTAAGCAAATGCAAGGCTCCCCCTAAATTGTATGCTCCCCCTAAGTCCATGATTCTTTGAATTTTGGAGTGAGTGCCTACAATTTCTTTGAAACAAAACAACACATATGCATATTCTTCTCCCGCTTTGTTAACATCAAAAAGGATGGGGAAAAAGAGTGAAATAAATACATTTAAAAATTAAGACGTAAAACATATAAAAGAAGGAGTAGAAGCAGAGTGTACTGAAACAGAAAAAAATTTTGAAGAAAAATTAAGACGTGCATCTTATGAGAAACATTTAGAGATCACCTTCATCCAAAATACCAAGTTCTCTTCAGATTTTGATGAATGGTTCTCGAGCAAGCGGTTTTGTGAACATATTTGCGAGTTGGTTATGAGTATTCCACAAAAGTGACTTCGACATCTCCTTTAAGTACATGATCACGGAGAAAATGATGTCGAATATCTATATGTTTGGTTCTTAAATGCATGACCAGATTATTTGTAATATTGATAGCACTTGTATTGTCGCATCGAAGAGGAATGCATCTGAGATCAAGTCCTTAATCACGGAGTTGTTGCTTGAGCCAAAGAATTTGTGCACAACAACTACCCGCTGCTATGTATTCTGCTTCGGCCGTGCTAAGAGCAACACATGCTTGCTTTTTACAAGCCCATGATACTAATGCATTTCCAATAATGTGACAAGTACCACTTGTGCTTTTACGATCAGTTTTACAACCTGCATAATCCGCGTCAGAATAACCAATTAAAGTGCAAATACTACCTTTAGGATACCATAAGCCGACATTGGTTGTTCCTTTAAGATACTTCATGATCCTTTTAACTGCCATGAGGTGTGATTCCTTTGGATTTGCTTGAAAGCGAGCACAAAGACAAACACTAAACATGATGTCAGGACGGCTTGCCGTCAAATACAATAAGGAACCAATCATACCTCGGTATTTTGTAATATCAATTGGAGTACCGGATTCATCTTGATCAACATATGTACCGGAGCCCATTGGAGTATTCATTGCTTTACAATTGTCCATATCAAACTTTTTCAATAATTCTTTGCGATACTTAGATTGGTTGATGAAGATTCCATCTTTTAGTTGCTTGATTTGTAGTCCAAGAAAGTAGTTCATCTTTCCCATCATAGACATCTCGAATTCTCCTTGCATCATAAATGATAATTCCTCACACATTTCTTTGTTAGTCGATCCAAAAATGATATCATCAACATAGACTTGAACCAATAAAGTGTTGCTTTTGATTTTCTTAATGAACAAAGTTTTATCAACCTTACCCTTTTCGAAACCTTTTTCACACAAAAAATTGCTAAGTCTATCATACCATGCTCTTGGTGCTTGCTTTAAGCCATAAAGAGCCTTTCTCAACTTAAAGACATGTGTAGGATGTTTGAAGTCTTCAAATACCGGAGGTTGTTTGACATAGACTTCTTCATTGATGTATCCATTCAAGAATGCGCTTTTGACGTCCATTTGAAAAAGCTGAAAATTTAATGAACAAGCATAAGCAAGTAAAAGACGTATAGCTTCTAACCTTGCAACCGGAGCAAATGTTTCTTCAAAGTCGATTCCTTCCTCTTGATTGTAGCCTTGGGCAACCAACCTTGCTTTGTTTCGAACAATTAGACCATTCTCATCAAGTTTGTTCTTAAACACCCATCGGGTACCTATGATGTGTTTACCACTTGGTCTAGGAACAAGTTCCCAAACTTGATTTCTCTCTAATTGATTTAATTCTTCTTGCATAGCAATAATCCATTGATCATCTCCTAAGGCTTCATCAACTTTGGTAGGTTCAATTTGAGAAACAAACGCCATGTTTAAGCAAGCATCTTTTAGATTTAATCTTGTTGATACTCCTTGGCTAATGTCACCAATAATTTTGTCAATAGGATGGTCTCTATGAGTTCTCCATTCTTTTGGTAGATCATTGATGTTTGAATCTTGTTGTACAATGTTTTCTTGATTTTCCGGTGATTTCACAACTTGATCATTTGAAAGATCTTCCGGGGGTAAATCTATAGGATCATCATCATCACACACAACTACTTCCTCTTTAGAGGTGTTAGTTTCATCAAAAGATACATGCATAGATTCTTCAATAGTTAAAGTTCTTTTATTATAAATTCTATATGCTTTACTAGAAAGAGAATAACCAAGAAATATACCTTCGTCGGATTTCTCGTCAAACTTACCGAGATTGTCTTTGTCATTGTTAAGAACAAAACACTTGCATCCAAAAATGTGGAAGTGAGCATTATTTGGCTTTCTTCCTTTGAAGAGTTCATATGGAGTCTTCTTTATTATAGGTCTAATGATAACTCGATTTCCAACATAACATGCCGTACTAACCGCATCCACCCAAAAATATTTAGGAAGATTTGCATCACTAAGCATTGTTCTTGCAAGTTCCACTAGAAACCTATTCTTTCTTTCAACTACTCCATTTTGTTGTGGAGTTCTTGGTGCTGAAAAATTATGAGAGATACCATGTTCTTCACAAAATTCTTCAAATTGTGCATTTTGGAATTCTCCACCATGATCACATCTTATGGATACAATCTTTAGTGATCTTTCATTTTGGATTTGCTTAGCATACTTATTAAAAGCTTTAAAAGCATCACTTTTCTGCACAAGAAACAAAGTTCAAGAATATCTAGAAAAATCATCAACAATAACCAAAGCGTATACATTACCTCCGAAGCT
Organism: Vicia faba; assembly: GCA_948472305.1. Lineage (NCBI taxonomy): Eukaryota > Viridiplantae > Streptophyta > Magnoliopsida > Fabales > Fabaceae > Vicia > Vicia faba. The sequence continues at coordinate 889,917,981 of OX451735.1, forward strand.
TTTTGTTCTTGATGGACCAAAGAGATCCATGTGTAACAATTGTAGTGGCCTTGTAGTAGACACCACATTCTTAGATTTGAAAGTTGATTTGGTTTGTTTTCCCTTTTGTTATGCATTACATAATTTGTCTTTGATGAACTTCATCTTTGGTAGACCAATAACTAAGTCATGCTTAACCAATTTGTTCAAGTGCTCCATGTGAATGTGAGCAATCCTCTTGTGCCATAACCAAGCGTCATTGTTGTTTACCATAAGACATTGTACCTTCATAGACAAATCATCTAAAGTAATAATAAAAATATTGTTAGATCTTATACCTTTGAGTTTTACCTCATTGGTTGCCACATCCATAATAAGGCATTCTTCTTTGTTGAATTTGATCTTGAACCCTCTATCACAAAGTTGACTTATGCTAAGAAGGTTGTGCTTTAATCCTTCAACATAGAGAACATCCTAAATTTGAATGGATGGAGGTGTGCCAACTATTCCAACGCCAAGAATCTTTCCTTTGGTGTTGTCTCCATAGGTGACATACCCTTTGGCTTTATGTACTAGATATGAAAATTGGTGTACATCTCCTGTCATATGCTTTGAACATCCACTATCAAGATACCAAACATTTGATGTGGATTTCAAGCATACCTACAAAAACAAATTATTTCTTGTTAGGTACCCAAGATGCCTTGGGTCCTTCATAGTTAGTTCCTTTTTTCACCCACACATAATGCCCACTTGCCATACTAAAGTTTCTAACATAGCAAGCATTAGGTGTATGGCCTTTAATACCACAATAAAAACAAGTAGGTTCAAAGTTACTTCTATATCTAGAAGGATAAGATTTCTTCTTAGGAAATGTTTTCTTTTTGGATATATTAGCCTTTTTCTTTTGATGATTATGAACAACTTGCTTCTTTTCAACTTTCTTGGGATTGGAACTATTACTAGCCTTTACAAAAACAGTGGGATTGTTACTTGGTTTCTTAGTATTCATATAACCAAGACCTCTTTTATCATTTGGATAACGTTGTTGGCTTAGTAATCCTTCCGATCCTATTTGTCCCTTTTCATATCGTTCAATGACTCTTTTCAATTGAACAATTTGAAAGACATTTGATTCACACTTGGAGCATGCAAAGTTTTCCTTTTCTTTAATAAAATTTTGTTTTTGAAGATCAAAATCTTTAGTCATGGTGTCAATTTTTTCTAGACAAATTATTTCTTTTTCTTGATTTGATACCTTTTTGTATAAACTTTTGCATTCTTCCAAGAGTTCATCAATAGCACCTTGAACATCATCATCAAAAAGATTAAATTCATTACTAACCTCTTCTTCATCGTCGGAGTGATGTGAAGCCATTAATGCTAGATTTGCACATTCGTCGCTTTCCGAATCGGATGAAGAACTTATCTCATTATCTTCCCATGCAACATAAGCCTTTTTGTTCTTGAACTCCTTTTTGCCTTTGAATCCATTTTTCTTGGAGAGTTTTGGACAATTCGACTTTATGTGACCTTGCTTTCCACATTCATAGCATGTGACATCTTGTGTTGATGTGGAGGCTTCTTTATCTTTATGCTTATAGAATTTCTTTCTTTTGACAAAGTTAGCATTATGAAGATTATTTTTATGACCAAAATATTTTCCTAACCTTTTTACAAGAAGCAAGAGATTTTCATCTTCCTCCGATGCATCTTTATCTTGACTTTCTTTTGAATCAACTTTCAAAGCAATGCCTTTGGATTTCTTCTCATGATTCTCATGTTTTTCAAGTCTTCCAAGTTTCGTCTCATATTCTTGAAGCTTTCCGAAAAGTGTTGCGGAAGTCATAGTTGCTAGGCTTTTCTTTTCGGATATTACCGTCACTTTTGGTTGCCATTCCCTAGTTAAAGACCTAAGCACTTTAAGATTTAATTCATTGTTAGTTAAAGTCTTACCAAGTGCCTTCAAATGGTTTGTCAAGTGAACTAATCTCTTTTGCAAGTCAAGGATGGATTCTCCGGGCAGCATTCTGAATAATTCATATTCTTGACTCAAAGTGTTCAATCTAGACCTTTTAACTTCGGCGGTTCCTTCATGAGTTTCTACAAGAGTATCAAATTGTGCATTTTGGAATTCTCCACCATGATCACATCTTATGGATACAATCTTTAGTGATCTTTCATTTTGGATTTGCTTAGCATACTTATTAAAAGCTTTAAAAGCATCACTTTTCTGCACAAGAAACAAAGTTCAAGAATATCTAGAAAAATCATCAACAATAACCAAAGCGTATACATTACCTCCGAAGCTTTTTGTTCTTGATGGACCAAAGAGATCCATGTGTAACAATTGTAGTGGCCTTGTAGTAGACACCACATTCTTAGATTTGAAAGTTGATTTGGTTTGTTTTCCCTTTTGTTATGCATTACATAATTTGTCTTTGATGAACTTCATCTTTGGTAGACCAATAACTAAGTCATGCTTAACCAATTTGTTCAAGTGCTCCATGTGAATGTGAGCAATCCTCTTGTGCCATAACCAAGCGTCATTGTTGTTTACCATAAGACATTGTACCTTCATAGACAAATCATCTAAAGTAATAATAAAAATATTGTTAGATCTTATACCTTTGAGTTTTACCTCATTGGTTGCCACATCCATAATAAGGCATTCTTCTTTGTTGAATTTGATCTTGAACCCTCTATCACAAAGTTGACTTATGCTAAGAAGGTTGTGCTTTAATCCTTCAACATAGAGAACATCCTAAATTTGAATGGATGGAGGTGTGCCAACTATTCCAACGCCAAGAATCTTTCCTTTGGTGTTGTCTCCATAGGTGACATACCCTTTGGCTTTATGTACTAGATATGAAAATTGGTGTACATCTCCTGTCATATGCTTTGAACATCCACTATCAAGATACCAAACATTTGATGTGGATTTCAAGCATACCTACAAAAACAAATTATTTCTTGTTAGGTACCCAAGATGCCTTGGGTCCTTCATAGTTAGTTCCTTTTTTCACCCACACATAATGCCCACTTGCCATACTAAAGTTTCTAACATAGCAAGCATTAGGTGTATGGCCTTTAATACCACAATAAAAACAAGTAGGTTCAAAGTTACTTCTATATCTAGAAGGATAAGATTTCTTCTTAGGAAATGTTTTCTTTTTGGATATATTAGCCTTTTTCTTTTGATGATTATGAACAACTTGCTTCTTTTAAACTTTCTTGGGATTGGAACTATTACTAGCCTTTACAAAAACAGTGGGATTGTTACTTGGTTTCTTAGTATTCACATAACCAAGACCTCTTTTATCATTTGGATAACGTTGTTGGCTTAGTAATCCTTCCGATCCTATTTGTCCCTTTTCATATCGTTCAATGACTCTTTTCAATTGAACAATTTGAAAGACATTTGATTCACACTTGGAGCATGCAAAGTTTTCCTTTTCTTTAATAAAATTTTGTTTTTGAAGATCAAAATCTTTAGTCATGGTGTCAATTTTTTCTAGACAAATTAGTTCTTTTTCTTGATTTGATACCTTTTTGTATAAACTTTTGCATTCTTCCAAGAGTTCATCAATAGCACCTTGAACATCATCATCAAAAAGATTAAATTCATTACTAACCTCTTCTTCATCGTCGGAGTGATGTGAAGCCATTAATGCTAGATTTGCACATTCGTCGCTTTCCGAATCGGATGAAGAACTTATCTCATTATCTTCCCATGCAACATAAGCCTTTTTGTTCTTGAACTCCTTTTTGCCTTTGAATCCATTTTTCTTGGAGAGTTTTGGACAATTCGACTTTATGTGACCTTGCTTTCCACATTCATAGCATGTGACATCTTGTGTTGATGTGGAGGCTTCTTTATCTTTATGCTTATAGAATTTCTTTCTTTTGACAAAGTTAGCATTATGAAGATTATTTTTATGACCAAAATATTTTCCTAACCTTTTTACAAGAAGCAAGAGATTTTCATCTTCCTCCGATGCATCTTTATCTTGACTTTCTTTTGAATCAACTTTCAAAGCAATGCCTTTGGATTTCTTCTCATGATTCTCATGTTTTTCAAGTCTTCCAAGTTTCGTCTCATATTCTTGAAGCTTTCCGAAAAGTGTTGCGGAAGTCATAGTTGCTAGGCTTTTCTTTTCGGATATTACCGTCACTTTTGGTTGCCATTCCCTAGTTAAAGACCTAAGCACTTTAAGATTTAATTCATCGTTAGTTAAAGTCTTACCAAGTGCCTTCAAATGGTTTGTCAAGTGAACTAATCTCTTTTGCAAGTCAAGGATGGATTCTCCGGGCAGCATTCTGAATAATTCATATTCTTGACTCAAAGTGTTCAATCTAGACCTTTTAACTTCGGCGGTTCCTTCATGAGTTTCTACAAGAGTATCCCAAATTTCCTTTGCCGTTGTACATGCCGATACTCGGAAAAATTCATCCATACTAAGAGCACTTTGGAGAATATTGATTGCCTTTTTGTCAAAGAGAACTTTTTTCTTGTCATCGTCATCCAATTATGCTTTAGGCTTTGATGACCCAACACCATTGACAACACACACCGGAGTAAATGGACCATTCTCAACAGCATTCCATATTTCTTCTCCTTGCGCTTCAAGATGAGCCTTCATGCGAATTTTCCAAAAGTCAAAGTATTCACCACAAAACAATGGAGGCTTGTTGTTACTACCACCATCTTTGAAAACGGGATTTGGATTTGCGGAAGCCATTCTGGATCTTTAGAAACAAGTTACCTATAACTTGCTCTGATGCCAATTGTAAGTCTAAGAGTGCCTAAGAGGGGGGGTGAATTAGGTATATAAAAAATTATTCGGTTTTATGAGAATACTTGTAGTAATTTTTGGTTAAGTGTTTGAAGGTTTTTGAGTATATCTTATCTTTTCTTGATTATGGTGATGAAAGCAATAAAAGCGGAAAAGTAAAGAACACGGTGATATATCCTGGTTCCCCTCACAATCCGAGAGTACTCCAGTCCCCTTTCCAACACGAAAGAGATTTCACTATAGTTAGAATGATTGTACAGCCTATGCTTACTATCTAACCTATAGGGTGACCAAAGGTTCTTAACACCTTTAAGATCAAACAAATACTAATGTGAATGAAGAACAATCCTCTTCAAATCACAACACTTACTTCCAACAATCCTGGATAGTAAGGGAATAATTTCTTTAAGTAATACAATGATTTATTTGAAAGAGATGGAGAGCACTATCAATCTTCAATTGATCTTCTTCTTCAAGATAGAAACAATTCTCAAGCAATGATTATAAATGTTTACAATGTATGTATGAAACTTGTAATGATTTCTTAATGAAAATGTATATGGCAAGTTTCACAAAATTTACGAACACATGAAAGTTTATATGCAAATTTTAATGATGAAAATTGTTAATTGAAGAAGGTTTTATTGTTTTTGTTGTTATTTGAAAATCTGAAAATCTGCACATTTATAATGTCACAAGAACCTCTTCATTCATGCCATTTGATATGAAAAGATGCAATGCATTCATGAAAGAATACCATTTGAAAAATGTTCAAAAACCAAAAGAAAAGCTGCACTGGTTCGCTTGGAACCGGTTCCGACACAGGAAGAACCCGGTTCTTAGTGAACGTTATAACTCAGATTTCAAAAATAACACGCAGGAACTGGTTCCCCTATTGGTACAACCCGGTTCCTGGTACAAGTTCCAGGGAGGTGTTTTTTGAACAAGTTTGGAACCCGGTTCCCTGTTAGGGAGGAACCGGTTCCTGAAAGTTTATTTTCAAAAAATTCTTTTGAAAAAGATTTCAAACAAGGTTTTTCTTAACATTAAAAATGTGGGATATGTATATGATTATGAATGCATATTTGTGAACATCTATATTCAAGATTAAGAATTATTTATACCATTTGACATTTTGTTGATTCTTTAATAATTCTTCTTCTAATCTTCAAGACTTGTATATGATGTTGATAAGCTTTTTGTACATCCTTTGAATGTTGATATCCATGTTGTCTTCATCAAAAAAAAATGCTTTAAATATGACTTGAGAAGCTTGCAATTACAATTACGTCATGTAACAACTTGAGTTTCTGTGATGATGAGTTACCGGATGAAGGGAGGAATCACAACCTGGCCCTCCACATATCTATGAACTGCAAGAATGACTCTCTATCCAATGTGCTGATTGATAACTGATCTGTATTAAATGCTATACCGAGAAGTACCCTCATGAAGTTAAAGTATCAGGGAACACCTATGCGCCCGAGTGGCATCATTGTGAAGGCTTTTAATGGGTCGAGGAAATATGTCATCGGTGAGGTTAACTTACCCATCCACATAGGACCACATTTGTTCTTGATAACCTTCCAGGTTATGGACATTATTCCTGCGTATAGTTATTTGCTAGGACGGCCATGGATACACGAAGCAGGTGCTGTCACTTCAACTCTACATCAGAAGCTAAAGTTTGTGCGTGAAGGGAAGGTAGTGATCATAAATGGGGAGCAGGCGTTGTTGATATCCCATCTATCCTATTTCAGTATTGTAGAAGTGGATGAGGTTGTTGTTGGAACCTACTTCCAAGCCTTATCCATTGACAACCTAAGGAAGAATGAGAATTCTGTGGTCTCCCTGAAGGACGCGCAGCAGGTTGTGCGCAATGGTCATAATGCAGTTTGGGGACGACTTGTGGATCCACCTGTGAACAAGAACAGGACTGGTTTGGGTTTCTCTTCGAGGAATGGAAAAGGCGAAAATTTAAAGTCAAAGTCTTTTGTGAACAGTTATCATGATGTTTTCCGCAGCGGAGGCTACCTCCATCCAATTGGTTCTGGAATTAATGTTGTTGAAGAGGATGAAGCAAAGCAGGAAGTACCGAATTATGTGACGCATGGAGTCCGAGTTCAGAACTGGGTCACCATTGATGTTCCTTCTTGCATACATGTTTCAAAGTAATTTGTTTTGTTAATCTATTTCTTTCTTTTTGAAAAGCTTTCACTCTGCCCAAGGTGGAAGTTTTGATGTTGTAGGGCTTATCTGTTTGCTATAATTGTTAAGATCATTAATAAAAGTTGTCTTTGCTTCCAAATTATGTCTTTAATTTTCTGCTTTTTCTTGGGAAATGGTAATAAAAAAACCTTTCAAAATAAATAATAACTGAAATTAATTTGCATGATCACTTGTTATATGTGTCAGTTTCTAAAAGCAATCATAAATCATATGTGCAGATTAATTAAAAAATCCATTGAATACAATGACCCTGCACCCTCTCCCAACTTTGATTGTCCTGTGTTTGGGGCTGAAGAAGAAGATTATGATGAGATTCCAGAAGAGGTCTCACGGTTGTTTGAGAACAAGGAAAATACCATTCAGCCATATAAAGAGCCTTTGGAAGTGGTTAATTTGGGTTCAGAAGAAGATCCGAAGGAAGTTAAGATTGGAGCATCATTGCATCCTGATGTAAAGAGCAGGTTGATTGAGCTGTTGAAAGAGTATGTGGATATTTTTTCTTGGTCTTATCAAGATATGCCTGGTCTAGATACAGACATTGTCGAGCATCATTTACCGTTGAAATAAGAGTGTTCGCCAGTTAAAAAAAAGTTGAGAAGAACTCACCCGGATATGGAAGTAAAGATCAAAGAGGAAGTCCTAAAGAAAATTAATGCTGGTTTTCTTGTGACATCAGTGTATCCTCAATGGAATGACAATATTGTCACAGTACCAAAAAAAGACGGAAAAGTCCGCATGTGCGTAGATTACAGAGATCTAAATAAAGCTAGTCCAAAAGATGATTTTCCATTGCGTCACATTGACATGTTAGTGGATAGCACAGCAAAATTCAAGGTATTCTCGTTCATGGACGGATTTTCCAGGTATAATCAAATAAGGGTGGCTCTAGAGGACATGGAAAAAACAACGTTTATCACACCCTGGGGAACATTCTGTTACAGAGTGATGCCCTTCGGGTTGAAGAACGCTGGTGCAACGTACCAGAGGGCTATGACAACCCTATTCCATGATCTGATGCACAAAGAAATTGAAGTATATATTGATGATATGATTTCCAAATCCCAAACTGAAGAAGGGCATATAGAAGATTTGTTGAAGTTGTTTCAGCATTTGAGGAAGTATCGTCTCCGCCTGAATCCAAATAAATGCACCTTCGGAGTTAGATCGGGGAAATTGTTGGGTTTTATTGTTAGCCAGAAAGGAATTGAAGTTGACCCTGACAAAGTCAAAGCAATTCAAGAAATTCCAGCACCAAGAACTGAAAAGCAAGTCAGGGGTTTCCTCAGGCGTTTGAATTATATCTCCAGGTTTATTTCCCACGTGACTGCAACGTGTGAACCGATCTTTAAGTTGTTACAGAAAGATCAAGGTTGTGTGTGGACGGATGACTACCAAAGGGCATTTGAAAGTATTAAAGAGTATCTGCTTGAACCTCCTATCTTGCTCCCTCTCGTAGAAGGAAGACCGTTGATTATGTATCTAACAGTGTTAGATAAATCTATGGGTTGTATTTTGGGACAACAGGAAGAAACAGGAAAGAAAGAGTTCGCCATTTATTATCTCAGCAAAAAATTCACTGATTGTGAGTCGCGGTATTCTATGCTAGAAAAAACATGTTGTGCTTTGGCCTGGGCGACAAAGCGTTTGCGGCAGTATATGTTGAATCATACTACTTGGTTGATCTCCAAAATGGATCCAATCAAGTATATTTTTGAAAATCCTGCTCATAGTGGGAGAATTTCCCGCTGGAAGATGTTGTTATCTGAATATGATATCGAGTACCGCACTCAAAAGGCTATCAAAAGTAGTGTGTTGGCATATTACCTTGCTCACCAGCCGGTGGAAGATCATCAGTCTGCAGAATATGAATTCCCCAATGAAGATGTGATGTTCTTGAAAGTGAAAGATTATGATGAACCATTTCCTGAGGAGGGCCCCGATCCTGAATCTCGTTGGAGTATGGTATTTGATGGAGCTGTGAATGCTTATGGTAAAGGAATTGGTGTTGTGATTGTTACTCCTCGTGGATCACATATTACTTTTAATGCAAGGTTAACATTTAATTGCACTAATAATATGGCAGAATATGAGGCTTGCATTATGGGTCTTGAGGAAGCTATTGATCTTAGAATCAAGATTCTAGATGTGTATGGTGATTCAGCTTTGGTAATAAATCAGATTAAAGGAGAATGGGACACTCGTCACCCTGGCTTGATCCTTTACAAAGATTATGCTATAAGATTACTACCCTTCTTCAATAAAGTTGAATTTCATCACATTCCTAGGGATGAAAATCAAATGGCAAATGCTCTGGCAACTCTGGCTTCCATGTACTAAGTAAATGCTTGGAATGATATACCCCGAATCACAGTTCGACGGCTAGATAGGCACGCTCATGTGTTTGCGACAGAGGAGGTAGCAGATGAAAAACCTTGGTATTATGATATCAAGCATTTTCTTCAAACTCAGGAATACTCGTTTGGTGCGTCAAAGAAAGATAGAAAGACATTGAGAAGGTTGGCAGGCAGTTTCTTCCTCAGTGAAAATGTGTTATACAAGAGAAATTTTGACATGGTCTTGCTCAGATGCGTGGATAGACACGAAGCAGACATGTTAATGCATGAGATCCATGAAGGTTCATTTGGCACTCATGCTAATGGACATTCAATGGCTAAAAAGATGCTAAGGGCAGGTTATTATTGGTTGACAATGGAATCTGATTGTTACAAATTTGCAAAGAAGTGTCATAAATGCCAGATTTACGCAGATAAGATCCATGTACCTCCGACACTTCTCAATGTGATTTCCTCCCTGTGGCCTTTCTCTATGTGGGGTATTGACATGATCGGGATGATAGAACCCAAAGCTTCGAATGGACACCGTTTTATCTTGGTAGCAATTGACTACTTTACCAAATGGGTAGAGGCTGCTTCATATGCCAATGTTACCAAATAGGTGGTTGTGTGTTTCATCAAAAACAATCTTATATGCCGGTATGGTGTGCCGAGCAGAATCATTACTGACAATGGCTCGAATTTGAACAAGATGATGACTGAACTGTGCAAAGAATTCAAGATTGTCCATCACAATTCATCTCCATACAGGCCAAAGATGAATGGGGCTGTTGAAGCTGCTAATAAGAATATCAAGAGAATTATCCAGAAAATGGTTGTCACTTATAAGGATTGGCATGAAATGCTCCCTTTTGCTCTGCATGGGTATCTAACATTTGTTCGCACTTCAACAGGAGCAACCCCATTTTCCCTAGTGTATGGAATGGAAGCTGTACTCCTTGTCGAGGTGGAGATTCCCTCGTTGCGTGTGATAATGGAAGCTAAATTGATAGAGGCTGAATGGGTTCAGAACAGGTTTGGCCAATTGAATTTGATTGAAGAGAAGAGGATGACAGCTTTATGTCATGGGCAGTTATATCAGAAAAGAATGAAGAAAGCATTTGACAAAAAGGTCAAACCTCGTGAATTCAGAGAAGGCGACCTCGTGCTCAGGAAGATCATGTCTTTCAACACTGATTCTAGGGGCAAGTGGACTCCCAATTTTGAAGGCCTGTATGTTGTCAAGAAAGCCTTCTCTGGTGGTGCATTAATTCTTGAAACTATGGATGGCGAGGAGTTCCCACGTCCCATGAATGATGACACACTCATGAAATACTTCGCCTAAAGAAATAAAAGAACAGCTCGCTAAGTTGAAAACCCGAAAGGGCAGCTTAGGCAAAAATGAGCGTCTTGGTAGGCCGAAAACCCGAAAGGGCAGTCTAGGAAAAAATTAGAGACATAAACAGAATAAATTTCCCGCTAAGTTGAAAACCCGCAAGGGCAGCTTAGGCAGAAGTTAGGGATTTTCTTGGCAAGTAACTACGTCAGACGAGACTCGGTCGTTGAAGCAACAATCTTCTCAGATCCTCACCATACTTCAACAAAAGCTGCTGCTCAGGATTTTAAAGGTTTTTAGGGGGGATAGTGGTCATTGTATCTCAATGTATCTTTTCCATTATGTATTACCATTTCCCAAACTTTGTAATCATCCATGGAGTCTCGCCATTCGCAGACTACCATTCTATTAATGAAATTCGAGCTTTTGCCTAATTCTTTGTGTTCTTATTTTTATTTAGCTTGCAAAGACTTCATTTATTACTGATAATAATTGTTAAAGCAAAAAGATTAAAAGAAGCAAAATTAACTTTTCAAAAAAAGAGAAGAGATCTTTACAATTCAATTTACTTTGGGATTTGTGATGAAACAATGACAACAAAGATGGTGATCCCAAGAATGAACAAACTCCGTTTGTTCTAAGAGGATTTACTTCTTTCATGAAGGTTTTCTCAGGTCATTTTCTGGTGGGCGCAATCTTTGTGTGTTTCTCAGATAGTTAAAGACGATATCAGTGGGTACAAGGTACAGTATTGGGTTTGTGACCCCATTATCCCCAGTCCAGTCTTGGTTCATTTTTTTTTGGGTTTGCATGATCAGAAGCTTATGTCCCAGTTTCCCCAGCGAAGTCTTTCATCATATTATGAAAGGTTTCATTCCCTTGGTGTGCTGGGATGTTGCTCTTTTTGCATTTTTGGCATTAATGTTGACTTCTTGATTTCCCGGGAAGGTTATCCCAGGGTAATCTCTTGTTGGAATGAGTATTCGTGATGAAAGTTTCAGTCCGCAGTTTTTCTCCGGGGAGGTAGGCTTGAATCCCCAGTGAGGCTTGGTTGTTTCGGCGTCAGTCTTCTTTATTTGAGATTGATCTTGCAATCTCCAGTAGGCATGTTGCTTTTGGAAACCCTTTTTCTCCGATGAAACCGGAAGGAGAATGTTCTATCCTGGTATCTGTTTAATTTAGCTACATCCGAATTATGGTTCTCCTCAGTGAAGTTAAAAGAATAGGTTTGGTTTCTGTAGTTGCTTTTACCTTTCTTGGATTGATCTTTCTGGTTGAAGCTTAGCCCAATGTTGTTAGTACCTGAGGCGGTTTTGTTTGTCTATGCTGATTATGTATCCTTTTTACCAGCATATGCACAATAGCACTCATACATTCATACATACATTATGCATTTCTAAAAATCATCATTCATTGACATTGTGTTTTGACCTTTCCGGCAGCGCTTCTTGCTTAGTTGAATTTGGTTTTCCCTCTTGAGTTTATTTCTCAAAGGATGAATCTGCATTGGCCATCTTGCTCTAGTTTATTTTTGAATTGGATCTGTGGCTACATGACAATATCATTTATTATGGATTTCTGAAAACTTTGAGTTTTGGTTTGTGCATTTATTTTGCACAGGAAGACTTTATCTCCTCAGCAGGAATATCGTGGCATTTCCCCGGGAAGTCATATTTATATCCTTAGAAAGTAATTTCTCTTTGCAATTCCCCTTGACAATAAGTGGAAGTCTCTTTATTTGAGACAGATTATGTATTACCCTTTCCAGGAAGATTTCCTTGGTTAAAGAAGAAGTTGAGACCCGTTCTTGGCAAAACACCAGAATCTTGGGGAAACTTGATATATTCTCTCTTTCTATCTTCAGTGAATGTTGGTAGTACATCGGCAGTGAACGTCGGTGTTTGTTATCTTTTTGCTATCATCAATGAATGTTGATAGTTCATCATCAGTGAACGACAGTGATATGATATATTTTCTCTTTCTACCTTCAGTGAATGTTGGTAGTACATCGGCAGTGAACGTCGGTGTTTGTTATCTTTTTGCTATCATCAGTGAACGTTGATAGTTCATCGTCAGTGAACGGCGGTGGTATGATATATTTACTCTTTCTACCTTCAGTGAACGTTGGTAGTACATCGGCAATGAACGTCAGTATTTGTTATCTTTTTGCTATCTTCAGTGAACGTTGATAGTTCATCGTCAGTGAACGGCGGTGGTATGATATATTTACTATTTCTACCTTCAGTGAATGTTGGTAGTACATCGGCAGTGAATGTCGGTGTTTGTTATCTTTTTGCTATCTTCAATGAACGTTGATAGTTCATCGTCAGTGAACGACGGTGGTATGATATATTTACTCTTTCTACCTTCAGTGAACGTTGGTAGTACATCGGCAGTGAACGTCGGTGTTTGTTATCTTTTTCCTATCTTCAGTGAACGTTGATAGTTCATCATCAGTGAACGGCGGTGGTATGATATATTTATTCTTTCTACCTTCAGTGAACGTTGGTAGTACATCGGCAGTGAACATCAGTGTTTGTTATATTTTTTCTATCTTCGGTGAACGTTGATAGTTCATCGTCAGTGAACGGTGGTGGTATGATATATTTACTCTTTCTACCTTCAGTGAATGTTGGTAGTACATCGGTAGTGAACGTCGGTGTTTGTTATCTTTTCGCTATCTTCAGTGAACGTTGATAGTTCATCATCAGTGAATGGCGGTGGTATGATATATTCAGTGAACGTTGATAGTACATTGGCAGTGAACGTCGATGCTTGTTATCCTCCTCTCTGATTCTGTTCTCGTGGTTTTCCAGTGATTTATTTTCCTGGTGGGGTTTCTCTTTTGTTTCTACATTTTTTGTTGCATCCCCAATTCTACTTTGCGTCTCTTTTGTTCCATTCATATGCATTCATATGCATAAACATTTGCATGGCATCTTAGGGCCAAAAACAAGGTTTGTTTTATATTTAAGTGTCTTCGATCACGTCGACACGAAGATTTTAACCTTCGTATCTCCGGATAGAAGAAACTTAAATAAGGGCAGCTGTTATACCCTAATTTTTTCCCTAAGATCCCTTCGTCATACCATGTTGTTTCAATCACAACAAAATCACATTAGGGCTTTTGGTTCTTCTCCCTATCTTTAGCCTTGCTCTTCTGAGGAATTACCAGGCACCTTAACTTGTTTTCTTTTGTGATCATGGATATTTTGCTTTGATTTTATCTCTAATTAACAAAATTCAATATTGGATTTCCTTACTTGTTTATAATGTAGGTAAAGGAAATGAGGTTTAGCAAATTGCTTCATGGGTTCATGAGTTTATTTCCATGCCCTAGTCAAAAGCTTGAGAAATTCAAACCTTACCATTGAAGTTGTTTTGAAATTGGTATGGAAGTGTTTTTGGTGGCCATGGGTCCTCATCATCATCCTCAACAATCTCTATTCACAAAAGAAGAATATTGGCACAAAAAGTTTGTTCAAACTTGGCAAAGTTCCACCAAGCATTCTCTTGATCTAGAGGCTAGGGTTTTGGACTTCAAAGGGGCATATCTTGCTCATCTTTTGGTATTTTTGAGTGATTCCAAAAACATTCTTCTCTTCAAAGAGTTACCAACAAATCACTTCAAAAGTTTCAAGGAGTTTTCATGTGGAAGGAACTTGGTGAAGAGGGAAGATTACAAGTCATCCAGGTGAATCCCCAATTTTTCATATGTGACTTCAAATAGTCATAACTTGGTCAATTATTATCACCTTGAGCCCATTATTTTTTCATGATGATCTTAAAGATGTGTACTTCATGCCTTCTTTTATGTGAAAAGTACAAAAATGGATAGAAGTTGCCTTAAGAATGCAAAAGATTATAGGTCATTTCATGATTTTTGGCCAACTTCAACAAGTCATAACTTGCTCAATTTTTGGAGATTTTGAGTGGTTCAAATTGCAAAATGTCATTAAAGAGATCTATTTCACTCCATATTTTTTGGTCAAGAGCAAATTCTAAATGGAAGGCCATGTTTGGATGCAAGAGATTATAGGTCATTTTTAAAGAAGAATTTGAAATATTTCTAAGTATGGAAAGTCAACTCTTTTTCTTCAACTTTGACTCCATGTAACTTTCAGCTCAAGCATCCATTTGATTCCATTATTTTTCCATTGCAAAGCTTGTTACCTCATCTTTCCAAAGCATCAAGAATTTTTCCCTAAGACTCCTTGAGGTGGAAATGTCATTGGATTGAACTTGGTAACTTGGAACTGAAGTTTCTCCTTAAGTCAAAATTTGAAATTCATGTTTTGGTCTTTAAACATCAAATTAGCACGCGTTTGTGATCTAAACATGTTTAACCCAGTTGCCAAAGTGGATTAGAGCCTTGAAACGCAAGGATTAGATAAGTTTTGATGCAAATTAGATCACACTTTGCTCGTGCATCAGGTTCACACGATTTCCCTCCAATTTGCATCATTCCACACGCTTGAACAATCCATTTGATTCCCTATAAATAGAGGGTCATCCCCCATTCAATTTCCCAAGCTTAGATAGCCAGAAACACCCTGCCAAACTTGCTTCACAATTCAGAATTCAGCTACTTTGAATCCTATTCTCAAGCCTTTTTCAATCCATTTTTTTTATCAATTCACCTTCCTTGATCTTCCCTGAAGCTAACCATATAATCACATTCAAGAATCGTGCCCTATATTGCTCCATAGAAGTCCAGTTTCAGAGCTCTGCAACTCAACTTCAATAGGTAGATTCCTTCATCAATTCTTCAAAACTTTGGTATCATTGTGTTGCTCCCATTGCCCTGGTTCTAGTCGCAACACTTACTTTTATCTGGAAGAACGTTTTAACCATGAATTTTCAAATCCCTTTTCAAAACTTTTTTCCAAATTGCTTGAGTTACAGTTTATATAAATTTGGCGCAAGGGTGTGGTTGTCTTCGTCTTGAAGAGGCGAAGCAAATGGCATAGGTCTGAGCTTCTGATTTTACAGTTTGAGAGACCTGCAATTCGTGAAGGCTTGAGGTTGAAGATGACCAACGTGTCATCTTCTAACCAACGAAAGCGTAACATTTGTTATTTTCAAATTCTGATTTTATTAATGATTCTGTACATTATTCATTAAAGACCATGATATGTACAGCGCGCCATATCCTTTGGATTTGATTACTAACGTGTTTTGAATCTCATCCAATGGTCCACATCTTTTTCTTTTATTTTCTTTTTCTGATTTTTATATTTTAATTGTTTTAAATTTCAATAAATCATAGAAACTTCATTTTTAGTCCAAAAAATATGAAAAAATTATGAAAAATATTTTTGATTATTCTCTTTCTGATTTTTATTTTTTCACAATTTCATTTTGTGTTTGGGTATTTTTTATAAATTTTACACTTATTTGATTTGTTTAAAATGTTTAAAAATACTTTTACATGTTTTTAAATTCTGAAAAAATAATGGAATGATCCAATGATATTGTGACAAATATTGGTGACCTTATTTTATTTTTGTTTCTGACTTTACTATTTTTTACTATTTTTGTTTATTTTACCCATTTATTTTAATTTTTAAAAATAGTTTCTGACTTTTAAAAATTTCCAAAAATTTTATAAAATTACTTGGCCTCTTTTCTGATTTTTCTATGGTCTTATTTTTCATTTCTTGATTAATTTGAATATAATTGATATTTTCCTCATTATTTTCTTTTTTTTTAAACCTTTTAATGTACATATTAAATATATATAATTTTTTGATTATTTTCTGGCTGTCTTAGGTTGATTTTTTTATCATGGCTTTATTAACATCATTGGATCTTAGCTGTTGAGTTCAACTCCACCAAAATGGATGAATGATTTTAATAATAGTTTGATTACATTTTTAATTCAAAAGTGGTTTATTCATCTTTTTTTCCCCATTCCTCTTCATCTCATCCCCTTCTCATTGCACTAAATGTTATTGGAGCATGATCTCTATATCATGTCTCAAAACAAATGGTGCATAGATTGCTATTGACCGGCCTCAAAATAGGTGCGACATCTATATAAGTCCACTTACGATTGCTTAACATAACGCTAAATTTTGTCCAGATTCGAATAAATGATCATTTGTGGCCCAAACTTATGATTGCAAGCCCAAGTATGTTAATTTGATCTCTTTGATCCAATAACCTTGAGATTCATTGTATGGAGGCTTTGGTTCTACCAATCCTCTAATGGATCTACAATAACTTTGGTCAACACGGATCACTTAAACATCGTTGATCATTAAATGGTACTTGTGAGAATTCCAAATGGATGATATACTTGACAAAAAGCAAATGCAACTTGTTGTGCGGAGGCTTTGGTTCTACCAATCTTCTAATAAGTTCCAAATGCAAGTTTCAAGATGGTAATCCAACTAACCACTAATTATTGACTTGTTTTATTTTATGCTTTTATTCTTTTATGCTTTATGCACTATTTATTTTTTAGCATTTTTCATTTCATGCCATTTTTCATCTTTGCTCATTTGAGCATTTATATTCTTGTCATTTTTACTTTTCTCACTTGAGCTTTTCTTTTTCTTTTCCTAAGATACTTAATAATAAACTTAAACCCTAAAAAACTCTTAATGGTACTTGGACTATTTGGTTACTATCTTTGGCATTATGGAGCATGGGACTATTTCTTGGACCTAGGATTAGAAACCTTGGCCTATCTTGGAGACCTTGTGATCTTATCTGATTATTTTGTCTGGAGATCTTGAGGTTTACCTCAAGACATTGGGTTGCTTGTTTGTTTTTGTATGCAGGTTTTTATGATTATATCCTTTGTTTGTAATCTGGAATTTACCCGCATACAGTCGTTACTCTGCCCAATTTTTGTGAAGACTTAATACACTTGAAGTTTGGTTCTCTCAAGAGGTCTAGTATCTTTGCTTGCTTGGTCTCAATCCAAAGAATGGGAATTCTATATTGGCTCATAATGTCAAGTTTTGGCTTCTTGTTTGGTTAGATGGTCCTTATCCTTAGCTTTTACCTTATGCTTTAGGATAGCCTCTTCTTCTCCTCCCATCTTCTTTAATTTCAAAAATCTTCTCCCTCCTTTTGAAAACTCTTCTTATTTCTAAACTTGAAACACTTTCATAATAAACTTGGATTTATGTCCATGCATTTTCAAAACATTTTCATAAATAAACTTAAATCAATTTAATAATACTTTGACATTTTTTTGAGAAGACTAAAAGTCAACCAATCTCATTTCAAACCATTTTACCACTTTGGCTTTTACCTTTAAACTTTTCTTAAAAGATTAGGCTCTTGTCAATCCTTGTAGTGATGCAAACAACTATACTTCTACAATATGTAGTGAAGAGAGATATTTTCCACTTGGGTGTTGAGTGAGGCATTGTTGATTTTAAAATCCAAGCCATATCCTCCACTTTGAGATGATGCAAATTCTTCTTTCTCATGATTGTGGGTAGTAAGTATGTTTTTCGCACGGACAATGACGATGATGTCTTATCTCATAAAATTAACCAACACACTTGTGTTTCAAACTTTTAAAATAGGAACTACGTGCACCCTGATCCCCTATTGCATGAAAGGTGGTACGTAGGCACTAAAGGTTCACAACCGTGGCGGGTGCAAAAATCATTAAAAAAAATATTTATTTTCTCACCTCCACCATCCATTTTATATACAACACATTTTATAGCCAAAATATACATATTTTTCAAAGAGGTTCATGCAGAGTACCGTAGATGTTTAGGGTGCTAATACCTTCCCTTTGCATAACCAACCCCCTTACCTTGAATCTTTCCCCCTCTTTTGGGTTATTCTCTCTTTTCCCATTCCTTTGGAAACAATAAAGCGCGGTGGCGATTTTTATTTTGATTTGTATAAAGTCTAGTCAATCCAATGGCTTAGTCTTGAACATTTCTACCGCTACAACATTTTATTGCAATTGTTGCAGATAGCAAGAGTCGCCACCGATTTTTCTTTTATCCAATAAAGGAAAGGGCGAGAAGAACAAGAAAGACCTTTTGAGAATTTTCTTGAGTTCGAGGGGTAGGTTATGAAAAGGGAAGGTGTTAGTATCCTTTTCATCTGTAGTTATCTACGGGATCTTAGTTGCTAGCTCAATTTGAAATGCTTTTGTGAATGTGTTTGTTTGAAATTATTTTTGAAAAGTGTCGTCGTTGGGCAAACTTTGTAATGATTCTTGTCTCGATAAGAATGTATACAAAGTGTTGATTTTTTTAAAATATTTCATGAAAGTGTTAGTGTATTTGAAAGATGTTTTGTTTTGAAATGTTTGTGAGCAAGAAACTACGAGTGTTCTACCTACTCAAAAGAAAGTCTTTGTTCTTTTCCTCCTTCTTTAGTTAGTGTTACCTTACCATTAGTTAGTAAGAAACCATATCATTGGATGTGAAGGGACATGCATGGGTCATCGTTCAGTCATACAAGGAAACATTGTAGGATACCTTAGCAATTTGTCATAAGGTACTAAGATCGTTTATAAAATGAAACATTGAAGGGTCATCGAGGGATTAGGATCTTGTAATCAAGGGTCTTTGCTAAAGTATCCCACCTTCGAGGGACATGACTGTTTTATCTGAGGCAACAAGTATGGGTTAACCCTAGAGTTGCAAGTGTACAAAGTGTATTATTTTCATTTAATTTGTCTTAAATTAAGATTGTCTATTGTTTGGTTTTAAGTCTTTCCATACAAACCCTAATTACTAGCAATAATATGGAAAGTGATAAATTGCGGAATTTAAATGTCCTACGCTATTACAATATGTTAGGGGATGGGGGATAAAAATTTACAAATGGGGATGACAAGCAAAAACAAACCCTAATTACTATTACAAGGCTTTGACAATTACATAATTTATAATGCAAAATAGTAAAATGCACAAGAAAATGTAAAGTGAAAAGAAATTGTTTTTTATGGTTTTTTTGATATAAAAGGTTTTGTAGTTTCAATTATTTTAGAAAATAACTTGAACGTTTTATATAGAAAAAGGTTTTGTATAGTGTTAGACCATCTCCAAGCAATGCAATATGTCAAAAGTAACTTAAAAATCTCAAAATTAGGAATTTGGATGCCTGAGCTGACACAGGCTGTGTCAGTGGACATGGGCAGCTGTGTCAGAATCTGCCTTTGCTCCTCTACAGATTTTTGTTCCAGCCAAATTGACACAGGTTGTGTCGTGTGACACATGCACCCGTGCCAACCCTTGTTCTGCCTGTTTTTCACGTTTCTGGCCGACACGGGCACCCGTGTCAGCCCATGTCCTTCCTTTTTGCTAAGTTTTCTCTTTGATTTGTCATGTTGTATCCTTTTGAAAGCAAAAGCAAATGATGTATGGATAAAGATATTATAGTTTGATAAAATTTACCTCTTGAAGCGAAAACTTTAGAACATGTACGGATGTTTCCGGGTGCAAAGTAGTGATTGATTGAGTTTCTTTGGACCTCTTTGAAGTTGTTCCAATCTTCACTTTATGCTGAAAGTTGCTGAATCACTCCAACTAAGTCAAGTTGCAAGGTATTGTTTTTTATTTTTGGAGATGGTGATAGTAATGTTACAGAAGTTGTTCTTGTATTTGAACAACTTTTATATGATGTATGTGAAGTATTTGGATGATTTGTTTGGGAAAAACTTGTAAGGTATGAGAGGTTCAATGATTTGGACTTAAAAGCTTAAAAATGGAGGTTTTATGGACAATTATGGTTTTTTGAGAGTATAGGGGTTTTGAGGGCTTGTTCATCTCTTTCTATCTTGCAAATGATTTCTCTATTTATAGGCAAGAGGTTTTAAGACAAGGGTTGGTCAGATTTTCAAGATCAAATGTTGTGGCTAGGTTGGATTGTAAATGAAACAAGCTTGAAGATCATAGTTCTAATGCTTTGTACTTTGCTTCATAGAGTTGTTAGATACTTTAAGCATGCTTGTCTGATTTTGTATGTTGAGTGTCTGTAGAAGGAACAAGTTAGAGGCTCAAGAAGAGCTGACTTTGTGATTAAAGTTACTTTGCAATAATGGCAATGTTAACTTTGTGCCAAAACTGGAAAGATCACTTGTACAATTCTTAAATCAAATGTACCATGTTGTACCCTAAAATTTGCCCTCCCATTTTTCACTCAAGATGTTATCCCAGGTTTTCTCAAACACTCAATTTGGCTCAAAAGTTGATCAAGCAGATTCTCTTCCTAGGCAACCAGTCAGCAATTAGGGTTTTGCGCTTCTCAAAGGAAATTGAGTCGTCAAGGTTTCAAATAAGTCACCATGTCTCCTCAAAGTTGTTTAAGTCAGTTTTCAAACCTCACATTGCAAGTTTACCCAATCCATGGCCCAGATAACTGAAACGGCATTTGTGTGATTTTAAATTTTTCTTAACCACAATCTTCTGAGGGTTGATGTTATTCTTGGGAGCATGTTTTTTTTGGATAAGATATAAAGTTTAAGACTATAATTTTAAACAATCATGATTGTGGGTTCAATTAATCAATTGGGTTTGAGCTCTTAAATATTTATTTTGTTTAAGAGTGCAAAATACATGATTTATCCTATCATATTGTGTTTGCTTAAAATGCAAGCTACCAAGCCAAGATGTTTTATTCAAAACATTCAATCAAGAATTGAAAAGTTTAAAATATAACTCAAAGTTTGGTACAAAAAATTCATCATTCATACATTTCATTCAAGTGTTATGTTGTGATTACATTCTTTGACAATTTGTAAGAAGGGGTTTACAATGTAAAATATAAATTACAAATTGTTTGTTATTTACAAAGAAAGAAAGGCTTCTTCTTCAAGACTCTTTGCTTCATCTTCAAGAAATTCATCATTTCTAGCCATGGTCTTCTCTTCATCTTGTCTTGCTTGCCATTCAATTGTTTGCACATGTAACAAAAGAAAGGAAAAACATTAGCAAACAATCAGCATTGAAAGATCCAAGCAAAAATAATTTTCATCACTAGGGTTTGCTTTTAGGAATCAAATTTTTGTTTGTTTTAATCACCATCCATTTCTCCCTATTTTGCAAATCTCAAAACCTAGATTTTGGTTCACAAAAAAAACGGGAAAAAGAAAATATACAATCTGGACAGGCAAGACAGCAAATACAAATAGGTTGCATAGCATACAAACAGCCAAACTGCATCACAAAAAAAGCAGTGCTATGCAAAACAATAACAGCAGCCCAAAACGGCCCAAGGCAGCTAACAGCAGGCCTGATGCAGTAGTCAAGCTGCCCAAATAGCAGACAGCAAGCAAGTTGTCCAAGGCAGAACCAAACCTGCTGCAAACCAATAAGCAAATACAATAAAGGCTACAATAGAACAAAACAAACAAAATGCAAGCAACAAGCCAAAGGGTCAAAGGCATCAAATATTGCAATACAAGTTAACTTGCTCAGCTTGTTCACATATCATCACATTCCTAAATCAAGCAAACCCTTCAGAAAATATATCAAAAGCAAAAAGTGTTGTATTTCACAGAAAAATGAAAGAGGAAAAAAGTAGAGTTGGGAGGATATCACCTAGGCCATATAACCAATCCCAAAATTGTGCAAAGTTGTTGTGAATATACAAACAAACTGGAAGCCCTGCAAAGCAACCCAAAACAACCAGCAAACCAGCCTGCGTTACAGTCCAAAATCTACCCAAACTTGCACCAAAATGGACTTAGTTCAATTTGCACTCTAAAGCCCAAAGCTAGAAAAACCAAAACTGTCCAAATTCACAAGGTTTTTCCCTCCTATTTTTACCCTAATCTGATAAGAAGGAGAACCACTATTTTATAAAAGAGGAGAGATTATTTGAACGAAAGGAGAGAGAAGCCAACAGAACCATCAAAACATCACAAAGACCATCACTGTAAAACCATCAAAACATCACAAAGACCATCACTGTAAAACCATCAAAAATCAGAAACCATCAAAACATCACAAAAAAATCAGAACCAGTAAATCATCAAACATCACAAAAAATAGAACCAGCAAATCATCAAACATCCCAAAAGCTAGAAACCTTCAAACCATCACTGTAAAACCAAAAGCCACAAAACCAGAACCAACAAATCAGCCAACAAGTTTACAGCATCAAAAAATATTGTCATCAAATATCACCATCAAAAACCCATAGCAAACCAATAACTCAGAGAGATAGCAAAAAAGCCAAACCCTAATCCTCATTGTTATCCTACCCAACAATCATCCCAACATATTCAGAAGAAGAGAAAGAGACTCAGATAAATACCGGAAGCACATATTTTAGAAAAGGTTCGAAGCTCACAGATTTGGAGAACACGGCCTCCGTTCTCCTTTCTTCTTACATTTTGCTTTTTCCATTTTGCATGCTTCATCATAAATCATCATTGTTTGCTACATCTTTGACCTAGGGTTTCCGTCCATCCCTCTTTAGATCTAGGGATTTAGAGTAAGAATCTGTAAAAATTAACCATAGATTAGTAATTAGGGAGAGGAGATGGTTAGATTGACGTAAGAAAAATAGCATTTGGAGTCACGCCTCCGCCGTCACCGTCGTAAGGCGATTTCTGGCGCGGCCAGGTGGTCTTCTCCGGTGAAGGCTCTTAACAAGAGAGAAGAGAGAGCAGCGCGTTAAGAGAGAGAAAGAGATATGAATTATGAGGGTTATGTGCTTCCAACTTAACTAATTTTGTTTTGTTTGTTAATTACTCCCTTGGCCCAATCCGGTGGTGACACTTGTCACCACCCCTTTAATCATCATGAGGGATCATATGCATGCATCCCCGTGTTAGTCATTGATGCATCCTCATCATCCCTTCGCCTGTTTCATATCATCATCTATCATAACCCATTAGTGCACCATAGATGCATGCCCATGGTGCACCTCCAGGGGGCTGCTGCACCTGATCAGCCAGGAGCATTGGGCCTTTTGATTTCTACATCCCCCAGATTTACTCCATGCTATTTAGTTTAGTTTTATTAGTTTTCTTAATTCTATTTAATTAATTTAGGTCAGTTAGTTTCTTAGAAATGAATATGTAGTTTTAGTTAGATAATTTTATTAATTAGTTTAAATTTAGAATTAATTTAGTAGATTTATAATGTTATTTTAGTTTAGAATCTTTTTTAGTAGTTTTAAGTTAGTGTAGACTTTTTCTTAGTAACTTTGGAATTTTTTAGTTACTTTAAATTTTTTTAGTTAGTTTAGAAATATTTTAACAACTTTAAAACTTTAATTTAGTTTAGATTTAATTTAATAATTTTTAGAATTTTAATTTAGTAACTTTAGAATTTTAATTTAGTCTAAATAACTTTGGTTTTAGTTACATCTTTATTCTACATATTTACTTTCTTTTCTATCAAAACACACTGAAAAAAATAATTTTCTTTCTCTTTTCATTTGCTCGTAGTTTACTATTTTTTTGCATTCTTTCGATTATTGTAACTGCTTATGGATCGTAATAGTTTAACTAGGCTTTTACTTCATCCCCATTTGTAAATTTATACCCCCCATTCCCGAAGCTCTGTAATAGTGTACAATTTCAATTTCCACATTTTATTGTTTTACTTATTACTGTATAGTAATTAGGCGTGTATGGCAAGATTTAAAATCAATCCCTAGATAAACCTAATTTCAAAGATAAAATTAACTTGAATCAAAAACACTTTTCACACGCGCACCTCTAGGGTAACCTCGCTCGTTGCCTCGGAAATACAGTCAAGTCCCTCGAATATGGGACGCTTTAGCAATGACCCTTCGATAAAAAAAAGATTGTAGTCCCTCAATGACCCTCGACTTTGCCTTCGATAAAACGATCTCGTCCCTTACGAAAATTGCTAAAGCGTCTCATAAGTTGCTTTCGATGACTATAAAATTGACCCGCGCCTATTCCTTAACATCCAACGATAGGAACGAGAACCATTACAAAGAGATTTTTTCAAAAAACTTTCAAATCCCACACCACAAGCACAATGTTAAAACAAAAGCAAGTGATCTAAGCGGGTAACTAAGAGCCCATGGAAAACCATGGATGAAAAGGATGTTAATACCTTCCCTTTTCATAATCTACCCCCCGAACCCGAGAAATAATCTCGAAAGGTCTTTCCTGTGCTTTTTACCTTTCCTTTTGGATAAAAGAAAAGTCGGTGGAGACTCTTGCTATCTGCACAAATGTGATCAAAACGCAAAACACCAAGTCAGTTCTCCCACCGTATCACAAAACTGGCGACTCTGCTGGGGATTTCTACTTAAAAGTGGGGTTACCTTAGGGTTAGATCACCTTTACTTTCTTTCATTATTTGATTTGTGTGCTTTATATTTTGTTCTTTGTATTGGGTTTGCTTTGATCCTCCACCCGGATCTGGGATACCTTTTTAGGTAAATAGCAATAGATTGTGGAAATTGTACGGTGTAGACCGATATGGTTGAAACAATGGCTATGTTAGTGTGATGCATTTGTGGGTACCGGTATCCCTCGTGGTGAATCGAGGAGAATACGGGGCCGCTGAGTGGCGTCATGAAGCACTAACTGACTTTAGAACCCTAATTGAACAAACTTGGCCATTAGGATGTAGTGAGATAGCCGATTTCGGTGTAGAGCTGAAAATTGGTTGATACTCGATACTACACTCATTGAGGCTAGACTTTTGGGATATCTCGGCTGCAAGAAAAGATTATTGTGCTGAGATAATGCCTAAGAGAAAGGTCGGTGATATTGAGATCCTTTAGAACCTGATCACTATTACTAGGACAGGTTGAGCCAACTAAACTTCAAGAGGGTACTTACCTATAAAACTCATGCAAGCCTAAAACATAGGGATTTATTTGTTGTATGTGTATATATTTACTTGTACATAACATCATAAATATCATAAACATCATACGCATGTTCACTAACCATTTCAAGGATTTAGAAATTTATCTTTGTTTTTGTTTTATAGGTCATGAATTCCCTCCGAAGAAACATCATCCGGATCAGCTTTGTAAAAGCACACCCTCAACTTCAAGAGCTAGCCTCAAGAGTGCCCGAGGATTCTCCTTTTACCAAGAAATATGGTCGACTCCTCAGTTTGGCTACATCCAACTTCCGAGAAGAGATGATGTGTGTACTATTTCAATTCTTTGATCCTGTACATCATTGTTTCACTTTCTCAGACTATCAGTTGGTACCTACACTGGAAGAGGAGGAAATTTTATTAATAATTTATATTTTTATCCTTATGATCTTATATAAGTCATATGATATTCAAAAAGTGAAAAATTCATAAGTATATTTTTGGTAATAATATATGCATAAATAATTAAACACAAAAGTTATATTGTTGAGTGATTAATTTTTTTATAACTTACTATATAATGTTAAAAAAATTGAGTACACTTAATTCACAATATAATTCTCCGACACAAATTAAATTACATATTGATTACAATTTTTAAATTGTGATATAATAGACAAAATAAAATAAAAAGTTTAAAATGAAAAAAAAATTTAAGGTGGAGACAAATTATAATAAAATGATGTAAGCAACCAAGAAAAATGACATTAAAAAGAAGCAATAACACAAAAGAAAATTAATAATTTTAAAATACTAAAATAAAATTTAGAATATTTTAGTAAAAATAATAATTTTTTAAATATCAAAGTTTATATTCCCTACTCTCTAAATCCCCCGATTTAAGGGAACATAAAAAAGTATTTTGGAGAGATTTTGCTCTCTTTCCCTCCCCTCCTCTCACCTTATAAAATTTAGACCAAATACATTTAATTAAAAATATTTCATCCACTTCCCTTTCCTCCGGATCTACCCGTCACCTATGTCTCTGAAATATCTTCATCCATTGGCCCGCTTTACCTCTTAAGACTTACTCCCTTCATTCATATTTATAAGTAAAATTTAACCTTTTAAGTTCATTGAATAATCGATGTATTTAACTTATATATAGTCTAAATACATTATTTATTCAATAAAATCTAAAAAGTCAACATTTACTTATAAATAAGAATGAAGGGAGGGAGTATTACCTACTTCAATAAGTCAAAAATAAAGAGTTAAATGGATACTCCATTTGTTCCAAAATAAGTGTCCAACTAAAAAAATTGTCTCAAAATAATAGTCTATTTACTTTTTCAATGCAACATTAATTAACTTTTATCAACTTTGTCTCTAATAACTCCTTCATATGTTTCACAATAAGTGTCATTTTTCTTATTTTTATTCGTCTCAAATTATTAGTACTTTTAGAAGAACAATGTGATATTTTTTTTTTTATTAGATTACTATTATTTATTATATTTTAATTTATGTAACAACTCCACTACTTATTATTTATTAAGTTATTTTAGTAAATTAGTAAATAATACTCGTTTTATTATTGAAATGAACACAATTAATCATTACTTTAAAAAATGTGAAAATTTCAAAGATGATATCTATGGTGAGACGGAGAGAATATTACTCTCTCCGTCCCAAATTATAAATTATTTTGCCAAAAATATTTGTCCCAAATTATATGTCACTTTACAATATCAATACATCATCAATGATTTCTTTTTGTCTAATATACCCTTTATTATTTATTTCTCTTTATTCTTTCAATTATTTTAATTTATCTTTCAAATATAATTATGTAAAAATATTTTTGTAAAATCATACATCATTTCATTTTTTTAATAAAATAATAATTATATTTCTTAATTTATGGATATTTATCATAAATAAATGTTAACAAATACATAGTTATGATTCAGGAGACAAGATTGTTTGCCAAATATCCTGTCATGTCATTAAAAAAAATTTATAAAAAAAAAAACTTAATTAAATATATAATTGTGATTGATAAAAAATGTAAAACTATATTACACTATCAATCATCATCTATTTTATCAAACTTTTTTTCACACATAAATACTAGCATCATGACTTTTGGATCTTAATTTGATCCTAATTATTTTGAAACATTAGTCTATATAATTAAACACGGAGATATGTTTAAGTATTTCAATATTTTAGAATTTAATTAAACAATATTTATTACTCAATTATTTAATATTAGGTCATTGTTTTTATATATGATTAATTTTAAAATTAATTTAAAATTTAAATTAATTTAAATTTTAAATTAATTTTGTTTAGAATACCTATGCTAATCATCAATCAGAATATCAAACAATATTTTATAAATTTAATCCAAAATAATACCACTTTCATTTCAAAATGACTATTTTTAAATAAAAAAATTATATATAAATTAAAAATATAATAATATTATTACAAAATATTACATTTTCACTAAATTCATCATATTGATACAATAGTATAAAAAGTAATAACTAAATGATATCATTTTAAAATAAATTTTGTTTAATAAAATAACAGTTATTTTAAAACCGAAAGAATATTACACTTGAAGACACATATACCAAGGTAAAAAATAGAAAATCCAAAACCTCCCAAGGATACCTTGAAAATTCCACACTAACAAATCTATTGGCTGTCAAGAAGACAACCTTATCCCTTTTATGAGAAACTCATAATCAAGTGAGTTACAACCACCATACAATAATAATAATAATAATAATAATAAAAATAAAGAAACAACAAATAAAATATCCCACTAACTACTTTTCACATTTCATTTTCATCATATTACTTTGACAATCTTTAAAATAAATAAATTAAATTATGAGGTTAAGCCTTTTCTGCAAGACTAATCATAACATACAAGACAAAGTCAATGCATATGCTTTCTTCACAATATAGTTTTACAAAAAATAAAACTATAATGTTGACAGCTTAACATACACTCTTGATTTATTCTTTCGTACTATATTATTATTATATACTTTTTTGATATTATTTGTTCAATTGAACTACCTAAATTTGTTTACTTAGTCGCACATGAATTTCATATTAATTCATACAATTGTGTTAAATTTCTTAGAGGAAATTTGTTGCTCTTTATAGTTTCAAAGGATTTAAATGATTATTCTATTTGTTTTTTTTTTAAAAATTTAATAGTAAATATATTTTTAACTCATTTTTTATAAGTTAAATGATTAATTTTGACATACAACAACAACTAAGTCTTATCTTATTAGGTGAGATCGATTATATAAATCAACTCTCGTCATAATGTTTTTATTAAAAATTATGATTTTATCTAAATTATTAATTTTGAGATCTTTTTTAATAACTTTTTTTATAGTCTTTTTTAGTCTTCTTCTTCGAATTGCTTGCCTTCTATTATAAAATATACAGGTCTTCTCTCAACATTCTCAAACCACCTAAGTCTATTGTACATCATCTTCTCTACTATAGGCGTTACCCCAACACTCTCTCTAATAATTTTATTTCTAATTTTATCCGTCGAGTCTTGCCACACATCCACCACAACATCTTCATCTCTCCTACACTTACTTTATTTTCATATTGATTCTTAGTCGTCCAACATTCTGTCTCATACAAAATCACAGGTCTTACTGCATTCTGATAAAACTTTCTCTTTAACTTGACTGGTACCTTTGCATCACATAAAAAAACATGATGTCTTTCTCCATTTAAATTATCCATCTTGAACTCGATGGTTTGCATCTCCTTCTATTTTTCCATCATTTTGTATTACGAATCCAAGATATTTAGACTGTGCGACTTGAGGGATAATATGGTCTCAAACTTTCACCTCTAGGTTAGAAACACTTCTTCTTTTGTTGAACATACATTCCATATACTCTGTCTTACTTCTTCTTAGGAGAAAATCATGTGTTTTTAAAGCTCGTCTCCAAGTTTCTAACCTCCCATTTAAATCCTCCTATGATTCTTCAAGAAGGACTATATCATCTGCAAAAAATATGCATTTCGGTGCTAGCTCTTGAACGTATTCTGTGAGTAAATTCAAAATTAAGGTAAAAAGATAGGGGCGTAGGATTGACCCTTGATGCAAACCAATTGTAATAGAAAAATCATATGTCTCTCCACCTTGTATGCAAACACTAGTCGATACTCATTCATAGATATCTTAGATAACTAGAATATATGCAATCTTAACCTCTTTATTCTATAGGACTTTCCATAAAATATCTCTAGGCACTGCATCATACGTCTTCTCCAAGTCAATAAAAATTAAATCCAAGTCTTGTTGGTTCATTCGATATTGCTCCATCACATGTTGTAATAGATAAATTGATTCCCTGGTCGACCTTCCCAGCATAAAACCAAATTAATTCTCGGTGACTTGAGTCTCTTTTCTTAATCTCCATTCAATCACTTTTTTCCATAACTTCATGTTATGACTCATAAGTTTAATCCCTCTATAATTTGAACAATTTCGTATATCTCTTTGTTCTTAAAGATTGGAACTAAAGTTCTTATTCTCCATTCATTTGACATGCGTTTTGACCTCATAATTTTATTAAAGAGTTTGATGAGCCACTCAATACCTCTAACTCCAAAAATTTTCCACACTTCAATCGGTATGTTGTCTGGCCCAACCACTTTATTGCTACTTATTCTTTTCAACGTTTTCTTTACCTCTTGTTTATGAATCTGACGAGAGTAATTATAGTTCTGATCTTCTTCTCTAATATCGAGAATTCTAGAGTCTGGTGAGATATGATGTCCTTCATTAAATAAGTTTTAGAAATACGTCTTCCACCTATCTTTTATATCTTTTTTCCTGAACTAAGATTTTGCCTTCTTCATCCTTAACACACTTCACTTTATTCAAACCTTTAGTATTTCTCTCTCTTCCCTTAGCAAGCCTATATATAATTTTTTTCTTCCTCATTGGTTCCTAGAGACTGGTATAATCCATAAAAAGCATTTGGTTCTTGCTTCACTCACCGTCTTCTTGGTCTCATTCTTAGCTTTCTTGTACTTTTCCTAAGTATCATAATTTTCACACCTATATCACTCTTTAAAACAGTCCTTTTTTACTTTAAGTTTACTCTAGACACTTTCATTCCACCACCATGATTCTTTACCCCTAGGTCCAAAAGCTCTTGATTCACCCAACGTCTTTTTAGCCACTTTTCTAATCTCTTGGGCCTTCTTGTTCCACATATGATTTGTACTTCTTTGTGGTTTTCCAAATCCTCCCTCCAAGATCTTGTGTTGGAAAAATCCTTGTTTTCCACCTTCAAATGCCACCACTTGATCTGTGGCGCTACTATATGACTTCTTCTTTTTTCCATCCCTTTAATTCTTACACCTATAACCAAAATTATATGACTGGTAGCGAAGCTCTCTCTCAGAATAACTTTACAATCTATACAAATCTTTCTATTTAACTTTCTGATAAGAAAGAAAACTATATGAGAACATGTCACTCCATTCTTATATGTGATAAAATGTCCATCTCTTTTCCTAAACCATGTATTTTCTATAGTAAGATCCAAAGCCGACACAAACTCCAAGGTGAAGTTAGCCTACACATTCACCTGCCCTAGGTCAAATCCCTCATGCACGCTCTTAAAACCTCTTGCCACGCTACATATAGGTCCATTGAGATCCACTCCTAGGAAAATCTTATCTCCTTGGGGTATATCCTTAATTAAACCTTCTAAATCCTCCCAATACCTTAAGGTGTTCTAACAACTCAACCTAAGGTGTGTACGTACTAATAACATTAAAGATGTCTTGTTCCACTATAAATTTCAAGGCTATGATTTGATCTCATACTCTTTTCACATCCACAATATCCTTATTCCACTCCTTATCAACAATAATCCTCATCCCATTTCTTAATCTAACTTTTTCAGTGTACCAAAGCTTAAATCTCGGGTTCTCTAATTCTTCTGCTTTTTCATTTGTCCACTTAGTTTTTTGTAGGCACATAAAACTGATCTTTCTCCTAACCATAATGTTCACTATTGCCATAGATTTTCAGTAAGTGTGTCTATATTCTATGATCTAAAGTGAATCCTCCTCTCATGAGCTAAATTCTTTACCCACACCCGTTCACAAAAATGTGAAAACTCTTGTTTATTTTTACTTGAGTCATACAACGTGTTACTTACGGACAACGACATAACATTTCCATTATTCGTAGTTGATCCATGTCATAGGGAAATGATAAAGTTTTACGTTGATTGTCCAGTGCCTAACAAAATCCTTTCCTTTTATTCGGGCTTGGGACGATTATGTATAGCAAAGCTAATCTATGAATGATTTAAATAATTAATTTTGACAATCAATAACGTAAATATACATTATTGAAATTTAAAACATAACCAAATCACATAATTTTTCAAAAGATATATCTCAAAAATATATTTTTTAATTTATTTAAAATAATTTTAAATTTAACTAATTTTTAATATTAATTTTTTTATAAAAGAATAAAATACTTAAAAATAATATTTTATAAAAAACAATTAAATCAAATTATTATTAATTTTTTTTTAAATTCTCTAAATTTTATTTTAATAAATAGATTATAATACTATAAAAATCAAAATATAAAAAAAATAAAAATAAATGTGTGTACATATATATATATATATATATATATATATATATATATATATATATATATATATATATATATATATATATATATATATATATATATATATATATATATATATATATATATATATATATATATATATATATATATATATATATATATATATTATATTCTAGGGTGTTACAAAATTTAAGTCGTCTAAACTTTTAATTATATATAAAGAAAGGAAAAGATTCCTTTGTTATTTTATTATTATTTAGTTACAAATACAATACAAATTGTTGGGGCTATTCAATGAAGTAGCGAAATTCATTTTTGTTGGTGTGAAGAGAAAATAGAGATAGAAAAAAGACAGAAAATGAACAAGGGTAGTCTTTCACTATTGTTCCTTATCTTATTGATCCAACTACATCTAAACCCAACAACTTCATTGAAGATTGGAGGTTGTAACTCTGGGGATTGTCTGATCAACGATGATTTGGAATCGGAATTCTTGATGAGTTCTCATGTAGCAAGGATGCTTTTGGATCAGAGTCAAACTCAAACAGGTAGAACAGCTAACAACAATGGTGCTGCTGTTATATGTCCAATTGTTAACGGCTACCGTACTTGCTTGCCCTCTCAAAATGGTGGTGGACCTAACAATAGATGCGGTACTTATAATAGAGTTTGTTAAGAAAATTGATTCTTGGCTTATCTTTTCATGATGTTTTGTAAAATTGTAATGTTCTGGGACATGTTTCTGTTTATGTTTTATATTATTATATGATTGTGTTGGAATTTTTATGCAAAGATGTAAAAGTTATATGTTAATTATATTTATGTGAACTTGTGTTGTTGTCAATAAATGAATTGTTCTTGAACAACTGGATTTCAGATCATAGTTCATACCTTTTTTTTCTTTTTTTTTTTAAAATTTACTGTCTCAAGATATAAAATTTCAGAGTAGATTCAGCTTCAAGTCTTTGTTTTGATTTGATTTGATTTCTCAAATCTTAAGAGTGTTTTATTTAGCAATTAATTAAGATAATTAGTGTTTGATGCTGAGTTTGTGGCAAAATGAACAACTCAGAATTTCTCAAAACAAAGCTTCTCACTTTTTCTTTGCTTGCTTACTTGAGCGCCAACGAGCTTGCAAGTACTACCTCTGCCGATTCCCTTCAAATCATCATCAACCTGCACATCTCCATCCAGAGTCACTCGCCTGTATCCATCTCGGTTTACCACTCAAATTCCTTTCCAGCTAAAATATCAAACGCTGGCTTCTAATAGAAAGATTGTCGATCCATGCTGATACTAAGCATAAGAGTCGTCACTGATAGTTCAGTTATTGGCAGTTAGGTCATCAATTTGGAGGTCATCAATGAGGGAACCTTAAGGTGATAGGCATATGTTTTTTTTCATTATAAATATTGAAGTTTCAATTTTTCTAATTAATGTGAGACATTCCCAAACTTGTTTCTCAACACTTCCAACGCATACTTGTTTTTCTCAACAATAAAGAATTATTTGAAAGATAGAGTCAAATGAAGAATAGATCAAACGGAAGTCGACTAGGGTCAACATCTTCAAACTAAAGAAAGAGAAGAAGACAGTGATAGAAAAAGAAATTCCTTGGCCAATTCCGGATGGAGAGTTCATCCTTGTGCAACTTAGATAAGATTCGAGGAGGAATATCAAGATAAGGGCCAAAGTATTTGAGTTCTTTTGAAGACTTTTGGTCGTGCGTCTTAGAGAAATCACACATATTTTCGCTTAGTCAAACTGCTGGCATGCCCAATATCAACCCTGA
The DNA here is from genome assembly GCA_948472305.1 of Vicia faba. Classification (NCBI taxonomy): domain Eukaryota; kingdom Viridiplantae; phylum Streptophyta; class Magnoliopsida; order Fabales; family Fabaceae; genus Vicia; species Vicia faba. The sequence continues at coordinate 889,951,893 of OX451735.1, forward strand.
AATCGCTTGCCATAAGCTAGACATAGACCCATCCACTCGATGTATTTCCCAATGTTGGACACAAAGTTTTTCCATAGATGAATGATCAAAAGAAGAATAATAAATGAGATAGCTTGCATAGAGTCAAATAATAGAAAAGTAACAGGAACACAGGAGATAAAACAAGAAATTTTTTTATCATTTTAGTTCTCTGTTCAAGGAACATCAATTGGACAGACCTCTTCTATATAACATGGTGTTTAACTATATTGGGGATGCAACAAATGTTAGACTCACTGCTGAATTTTCAAAAGAGGAAATTAAAAAAGAAGTATTATAATATGAAAGTTTGAAAAAATTGAGCCCATACGAATTCAATTTCGGGTTCATTAAGGAATTATGGGAAGTAATTAAAGCTAATTTTCAAAGATTCATTTCAGAATTCCACACTAATGGATGCATAACTTGGGATGCTAATAATGCGTTCATATTTCTAATCCCAAAGGTTTAAAACTCGGTGAAGTTAAATTAATTCCGATCAATTTCTTTGATAGATGCATGTACAAAATGCTATCCAAAATCCTTTATAATAGGTTAAAAGAAGTGGCGTAATAATTAATTTTGGCACCACAATTTTCTTTCTTGGAGGGTCGTCAACTAGTGGACGGTATCCTAATAGCAAACAAGATAGTTGATAAGGTAAAAAAAAAAGAGTAAAATAGATGCATTGGTAGTCAAGGTAGATTTCAAAAAAAAGCATATAACTATGTGGATTGACTCTGTGGATTGGAGATATCTAGACTATGTGATAATGAGAATGGAATTTCCTGAAAAATGGAGAGGCTAGATAGTTAAATGTCTTAGATCACCTCAAATATCAATCCTTGTGAATGGAAGCGATGTACGAAAGGGGTTGAGATAAGGTGACCTTCTATCACATTTCATATTTCGGTTGGTAATAGAAAGGTTCAATGTTATAATGTCAAAATTAGTGCAGTTGAATTTATTCTAGTGATATCATATCAGAGAAGGCGAAACCAAGATTTTGCACTTACAATATGCAGATGACATGTTAATTGTAGGTAATAAAAGCTGGGAAAAAAAACGTTTGTGCTATCAAATCTGTGATAAATTGGATCGAACTCTAGTCTCAACAAGGGTTGGTTCGACAATAGTTGAAGTCTTTTATGTTGTAGTTGAAGTTCGTTCAAGCATGCAAGTGTCGAAATATGATATGTTGTTAGCATGTCGAATTGGGTCAGTCTATTGGCCCAAAATTGGTCTAGTTAGCTTGTTGTTTAAGTTAGCTTAGTAGTCTATAAATATATTGGTTCTCTCAGGTTGTTGAGAGAGCATTTGGTTATTGCTATTCACTTGTAATATTTGAACCCTAATTGAGAAAGTGAATAGTGAAACTGTTATAACCAATCCTGATTTATTTTTCTTCTTATTATTATTCCTCTCTCATTCACAAAACTTATGAATTTCTTATGTTTGTTCAAGAAACTAAATCTTTCTCATAGTTGTTAGTTTTTTATTGATGGCACTCATTACAACAAACTGGTTCGGTGAGTTTAGAGAAGAAGATGCCGTCAACAAAGTATGAGATTAAAAAATTCACCAGAGTGAATGATTTTAGTCTATGGCGTTTGAAGATGCAAGTCCTTATTGTTCAATAGGGTTTGTTAGAAGCGTTGAAAGGAACAAATAAGATGGATAATGCCCTAACACCAAAGGAGAAGACAAAAATGATAGAGAAAGCCCGTAATGCCATAGTATTGAGCCTTGGTGATAAGGTTCTCTGGCAAGTCTCGAAGAAGAAAAATGCAGTTGGTGTATGGACAAAACTTGAAGGTTTGTACATGAGCAAATTGTTGGTCAATCACCTTTACCTGAAGCAAGATTTATATTCATTCAATATGAGTGAAGAAGAAGTCTTGAGTGAACAACTAGATATGTTCAATAAGATGATTCTTAATCTAGAGAATATTGATGTTACTATCAGTGATGAAGATCAAGTATTGTTGTTGTTGTGTGCATTAACAAGATCTCATGCTCACTTTAAATAAATACTCTTGCATGGAAGATATTCCTTGACCTTTGAATAAGTTTAATCATCCTTATACTCTAAGAATTTAAAAAAGAGAAAAGATCAGAAGTTATCATCTGTTGGTGAAGGATTGTCCATAAAAGGAAAATTCTCGAAGAAGGAGGTAAGTTTGAGAAGAAGAAGGGTAAAGGTCCACATAAGTCTTATGGTGGCGATGCTCATGATATTAGGTGTTACCATAGTAAGAAGGAAGTTTGTTGCACCCTAAAATTTTCCCTCCAATTTCCACACCAGATAAACTCCTAGAGATCCTCAATTGCTCAAGTTGACTAAGGATTGGTCAGGCAAATCCTCCTCCTAAGACAATGAGCCTCAAACTAGGTTTTTATTCCTCATCAATATGTTTGAGTTTCCAAGGGTCCTAAGTGGTTTACATTGCCCTAATATGTCCTCAATATCATCCATGCCAAGTTCCATGCCATGCACAAGAAGTTTGCTCAGTCAACTGCTCAAATGCCTGAAAATCAACTGTACTAATTCAAAAGTCAGTTGTGACCCACATACAGTCAAACTTCAAGATTTTTGGTCAATAACAATATTTTGAAGTGATATCCATCATTTTATCAAGGGTTGATCATGATTCCTCAAGGAATGTTCTTAATTCATAAAAACTCAAAAGTTGCTAAATTAGGGTTCCTTTAGGAAAAGTCAACCAAACTTTGACCAGACATAAATGTATCATACTTTATCAGAACATTATCATCCAATGCTCATTTTTAAGAGAATCCAATTCCCTACAACTCATCTTCATCCCTCAAGTTCAAGAAATGCACTCATGAAAAGATATAAATTCAGACATTATAGGTCCTTTTCAAAAGTCAACAAAACACCTTTTGGGTCAAAGCTTATTACATGAATATGGAAGATCCAATTGAGATGAAACAAAAGAGGTTGTTTAGTGAACACCCTAAGCTTTCTAAAAAGTCCAAGAACACCCTCATAGGGTTAAAATTGAGAGAGATATGCATTGTCAAAGTTGGCCAATTTTTGGGGAAAAAATACATGAAGCAAATATTGACCAAACTTGGATTTTTTTTCTTTCAAATGGGCCTATCTTTTCAAGTTTGAAACTCATTCCTAACATGGCCCACGACCTCTAAGTCCACCCATACATTTTTCTACTATTTATGCTATTTATTTTAATATTTTATTCATTAAAATTCAGAATTAAATAAATAAATAATAGAAACAATATAAATTTTGATGTGAATCCATTTTGGGAAAGTTTTATGCTGGTTTATGTCAATTGATTTCGTGCAATAACCCTTCAAATGTGTCCAGGTTCATCCACATATGAAAATGGCATAAAATCATTAAATATGACATTTTTTTCAAATTTTGATCATGGTCTTAAAACACAACATTATGAGGAAGATTCTTTCCATGCTTTCTTGTCTTCTCATTCTCTTCTATAAATATAGAGCCATACAAGCTTGAAACACACAAAATTCCTCTCTAAAAAGCTCTCAAAAAGCTCTTCAAAAAGCTCTTCAAAAAGCTCTCCAGAAATCAAAGAATTGGTGCAAGTCATATCTCGAGGTTACGGTCTCTCTCGATTGACATCAAGCCTCAAACCATCCTCTTGAAGTCCTCAGGAGTCTTACAAGGCCCAAGAGCAATCCATCACACGCCTAGGACGCCCCCATTTGACAACACCGGTTAGGTAAAAATTTTAACTTTGAATCTCTAATTTTAATCACATTTCATAGCATGCTAACGTTTGTTTGAGTTTATATAGAACAGCTATGGATGGTTGAATCAGAGGTTCCACGCAAGAATATGAAAACACCATGGTTAGGGCATGAAGCTTTCGAAGATACGGGCCTAGGGATTTCTGATGATTGCACCCCCTGTTTACTTTTGCTACTAGGCTCATCTTTATTTTCTTGTTTTATTCATTTCATTTATTTCTTTTAATTATTTTTTTATTTTAATCAATAAACAAATATAAAAATCACATACAAATAGATTTAGGATTTTTCTTAATTAAATTTTAATTTTGGTAAATTAATTAACTAATCACTTTAACTTTTTTTTTAATTAAAATTAATAGAACTTAGGTTTAATTTCATTTTAATTCATTTTCCTTTTCATAACAAAAATACCAAAAAAACATAGAATTAATTTCTTTTATTTAAATTTCATGTTTCTTTAATAATTAACTTTTTTTTTTAAATATAGATCTAGATCAAAAAAAAATTTTAACTTAAACCATTTTCATAAATTAAAACAAAAAACAACAAAAAGATTTTTTATATCTTAGGATTTTTAGACGTTTATTCAAATTTGCGCATTATTATTCTTTCGCACTTCCTTTTATTATTATAACTGTATATTGGAATGTAATAGATGATTAGTAGGACCTTTACCGCTTTTATTTATTTTTCCCCCAGTTTTGGATATGTACATAATCCCCCTCTCCGAAGCCTTGTAATAGCTAGGTTTTATATTTCTGCACTTTTAAACTACTGCAATTATTAACTTCTAGATGTATGACTAATAGGATTGTATGGCAAGAATAATCAAACATTAGCAAACTTAACACAAGACTAAAATAACTGAACATAACACAGCTTGCACATATGTACCCTTAGGGTATACCTCACTTGGTTGTCTCGGAAAATAATGGTCATGTCCCTCAAACGTAGGGATGTCTTAGCAAAGACCCTTAATTCTAAAGTCATCATAAAGATCATGGTCCTTAACATCCCTCGAGTTGCCTACAGGAAATGATCTTATCCCTTGATGTTTCCTATATGATGACAATCCATTCGAATGCTAAGATATCTTTACATGGTTCCTTCAATGACCATAGTGTCCCTTTCGATAGTCGCTCAACATCCAACAATAGGGCTACCTACTCACTAATAGTAGGATAGTGCTGTCTAAAGGAAACGAGAAAATGAACAATCTTTTTCGAGTAGGTAGAAAATCTTAAGTACTTGCTCAAAACAACAAAACTTTTTCACAAACACTTTTCAAAACAGTTTTCAAAAAACGACTTCGTCACACTCTTGAGGACGGATACAAGGGTTATCACGAAGTTAAACAAAAACTTTTCAAACACATACACAAGCAATTTCAAAATGAGCAAGTACCTAAGAGCCCATGGAAAACCATGGATAGAAAGGGTGATAACACCTTCCCTTTCTATAATCTACCCCCCGTACTCAGAAACATCTCGAAAAAGGTTTTTTCTGTTCTTTTTCCTTTTCCTTTGTTGGATGAAATAAAATTCAGTGGCGACTCTTGCTTACCGCGACATTTGCGAACAAAAAGTACAAACCAGTATTAACAGTCGGTTCTGCCACCTGTTGCACCCCAAAATTTGCCCTCCCATATTCTTCAAGAAATTGTCAAGCCAAATCACAAAATTCCCCAAGGGTTGTGCAGCTCAACTGTCTCTTATACAGTCAAAACTAGGGTTTGTGTTCTGATCAAAGAAAGGAAGTTTTCAAGGGCCCAATCAAGTCTCATATGCCTACAAAGATGGTCAAGTATCCTCATATCAAGTTTCAAGGCATTCAGCTCAAAATTGCACAGTCAAAACCCTAGATTGCACTACAGTCAACTGTAGGGGCAAAATGGTCATTTGGCAGTCAAAAGTTCAAATTTTTGGTCAACATATCATTTTGAAGCCACAAACATCATTTGATCAATGCTTGGTCATGATTCTCAAAATTTGGCTCAGAAATCATCAAAGATGCAAAAGTTGCTATATTTGGACAGCTGAAAAAGTCAACTGAAATTGACCAGTGCATAACTTTCACATGGATTATCAGAAAAATCCCATCCAAAGCTCATTTTGAAGATAAAGACATTTCCTACAACTCATTTTCATACTTCAAGTCCAAGAAATGCTCTCACAAAAAGTTATCAATTTCAACATTATAGGTCATTTTCAAAAGTCAACAAAAAGGGACTTTAAGTCAAAGGCCATAACTTGAGATTGGTAAATCAAAATGACATGGGACCAAAGACATTGGTTAAAGGACTCAAAGACCTTTCCAAAATGTCCAAGAACATGTGAAAATCTTAAAAATTGAGCAAGTTATGCCTTGTAGAAGTTGGGAAATTTTTGTGAAATGGCAAAAGTCAACTATCATTGAAACTCCAATTTTTGACAAAAGGGCCCACTTTCTTCCACTTGATTCATCCTTGTCATGACACACACGTGTCCCATGATTAGTTTCAAGACCAAATATTGATTTTTCTATTTTATTTAATTTTTGATAATTTAATTCATTTTAAATCTTTGAAAATTCAAATAAAATTCAAAAACCAATGGAATAGTGTCATGTGAATTTGGACAACTTCCATGTATCATGGGCCAACTCAAGAACTCAGGCTAGGGTTAAATTGCACACTAGGTCTAGGTCTTGGCTAAAAAGAAGGAAACTTGGTTAATGGTAAAAACCCTAGGACTTATTCTTTTATGAGCATGAATTAAGGTCAAAGAGCAAGCCAATTCTCTTCCATTATGATCACTAAGTCAAACCCTAAGCCTAACACATCATAAGCTGCGCCCAAATAAGCTTTTGCAAATTGAAAATTTTGGCATAAAAACACAAAACTGAAATCAAGGTTGGGAGGATTTTCAAGCCTTAATTCTTTTTCCATTAGCATCCTGGACAAATTCTGAACGCATCCCAATTCCAAACATCTTTCAAAACTCCCTGAACTGGTATCCATGAGTCAAACTGTGAAGCAAAGTTTTTGAAATCGCATAGCATAATTCAAGCATTTTTTTTCATTTTTATTTATGTATTCATGATCACAACGATGTTTCTAAGCTAACCATGGCGTTTGATTGCTTTTTTGTTGACCATACGTGATTCTGCCATTGCTAAAATTTAGGGTTACAGGTTTCTTAAATTAGGGTTTTTGCGTAGAGGAAAAATTAGGGTTCCTGAAGACCATGGTTGAACTCAGCGTTTAGAGACGAAGAAGAAGATATGCTCGCGAACAATTTATGAAGCTCGTGGACCTAATCGCTATTTTTTGAAAGCTAGCTTTAAGCCACGCATGAAAAACCGTGGCCAATGTGTTTTGTTTTTACAGGGATGAAGACGATGGTGTCGTGTCACACAGGGACAGGTCCATTCAAATTTGCGCGCGTTTGGATCATTATGCGTTGGCTTTAATATTTGTTGTTTAATGACCATTATATGTTAATTGAAACACAAGTGGCTCAGTGGACAGGGATGCGTGCATGTGACCTTCAAGACCTGGGTTCAAGTCCCAGGTCAGAACAATTTCCATAATATTTTTCTATTCTAATTCCCATGCAGGCTCAGTAAAACATTCCACCATACGCTGCCAAGGATCAACGGCCATGTGTCCAAGGGAATCAGATCCAAGGCTTAGGTCTGAGGAGTACGCTACACTTGGTCAAATGCATCACACCTGATCAAAAAAGTCAATGGACTTCAAAGCCTAATGGGCCTGATTTGCTAGGCCTATACCTCCTGAATTGGGGACTACACCCCCCTGGTTTGCCTTATTATTTCTTTTATTTCTTTCTTTAATTTTTCTTTTTTATTTCTTTTATTTGCTATGTATTTAGTTAATTATTTTTACAAAAAAATGCAAAAACATCATAAAATTCAGAAAGGTCAAAAAAATATAATTTTTATATTTTAATTATTTTCTAAATAAATTGTATGTAAATTACTTAGTTTAATTAGGGTATAATTTTAATCTTTTTTAATAAAAATCCAAAAAACTAGAATTTAGGTTTAATGACTTTTATTTTCTTTTCTTATTTTTTCCCTTTTTTCAGAATAATAATGTTATTTATTTATTTTCATAAATTAAAAAATGTACATAAATTAATTTAGAATTAAATTAGGTTAAAAGTCCATATTTTCATAATAAACTTAAAAAACAATAAAATTAGGTCTAATATTTAATTTAATTTCAATTAACTCCTTTTCTCTCATTAAATCTAAAAAACACAAAAATACCATTCTCATTTAATTTTAATTTTAAATTCCTTATTAATGTTAATTGTTTGTAAAAGGGTCCAACGCCCTAGTTTCGTGTTTAATTCCTTTATTTTGCACATTTATTTTATATCGTTTACATAATTATGTATATGTACCAAAGCCATGTAATAGCTATTAGACATTTCTTTTCTGCAATTTATTTTAAATCGGGTCTGGATTAATTTGGCGTTGTAGACCCGCGCCCTTTGTAATAGCGTAGGACTTTTATCTTTTCCGCACTTTAAATTCCCGTACTTTTAACTGTTAAACAATAACATGAAAGAATGAATGCCCAAAAATAAAATCGAATCGTTAGATCACCAATGCATGACAAGACAAACAATAAACTGAAAATGACACACAATTCACACACCACCCCTAGGGTACGCCTCACTGTTGCCTTTCGAAAGGTGGTCGTCGAGTAGAAGACGTCTTAGTAAGTCCTCATGATCCGGGAACCTGGCATGAGGGTAGCTTCTAAGGTGTCTTCCCATTGCTCCGGTGATCACCATGTCCCTAAAACTCGAATTGACCCGAACACCTCCAACAGTGGTGCTACCTACCTCTCAATGGTGGGATGGCACTACTTTAAAGGACATTTACACAGACGAATTCCTTAGGGTAGGTAGGTTCTCAAGGATACTTGCTCTCTTCAAAACAAAAATTCAAAGACTTTTCACACCAACACTTTTCAAAAGCTTTCAAAGCAAATTTTTCAAACACTCTGACGTACGAGTCAAACTGAAATTTTTCAAAGAAACTTTTAAAACCCACATTGAAAAGCAAACAAACCTTTTTGAAAACACATTGAGCAAGTACCTAAGAGCCCATGGATAACCATGGATAGGAAGGGTGCTAACACCTTCCCTTTCTATAATCTACCTCCCGAACCGAGAGCAATCTCTTTAAGGAATTTTTCTGTGCTTTTGTCCTTTCCATTTGGAGAAAATAAAAGACGGTGGCGACTCTTGCTTCCGCGACATTTCGCGAACCAGCGTTAAACAGTCAGTTCCAGATCCACCGATCACAGAACTGGCGACTCTGCTGGGGAATATTTATAAAAGTGAGGTGTACCTTAGGACTAAGATCATTGTGTTTTCAATTGCTTTCCTTGTTTGCTTTATTATTGTGGGACTGTCTTGGGAGTTCTATAGATCCTAACCCGGATCTGGGGGATACCCTTTTAGAAAGTAGCAACAAGGCTGTGAGGGAACTGTGCGGGGTATACCGACATGGTTGAAACAGTCTGCTACGTTGATGTGGCACTTTGGTGTGTACCGGTAACCCTTGAGTTCAGTCAAGGAGAGTACGGGGCCTCCGCGTGGTGTCGTGAAGCATCAACAGACCTTAGGAACCTTAATTGAACAATCTTGGCCTCTTTAGGGTAGTGAGATAACTGACTTTGGTGCAGTCCGAGGTTGGTTGATACTCGATACTACACTCAATTGAGGGTTGCTTTCCTGGAATATTTCGGTCGCCAGTTCAGTGGCTAAATCGAAACGATGAACAATGAAAGCAATCCCGTGATATTGGGAACCTTAGAACCCGGTTACTTTGATTAGGACAGGTTGAACCCACCAACTTCAAGAGGGTATTACCCAGACCCCATGCTGGCCTTAAACCTTAAGGGCCTGTCTTGTGTGCCTTGTGTGCCTTACATGTTTGTCTTTGTACATATCTGTGATGTGTTTAATCATAGCATCATGACATCATCCAGCATCATATGCATTGACTAACCATTTCAGGGGTTCGAATTTTCATCTTTGTTCTTGTTTTGTAGGACATGGAAACTGTTCGTAGAAAGACAATTCCAATCAGTCTTGTAAGAGTCCCTCCTCAGCTTAAGGAGCTTATATCCAGGATTCCCGAGAACTCTTCATTCAGTGAAAGGCATGGAAGTCTCATCAGCTTGGTCAATACAAACATTGAGGAAGATATGATGAAGGTCCTGTTCCAATTCTTTGACCCTCTGCATCACTGTTTCACCTTCTTGGACTATCAATTGGTACCCACATTGGAGGAGTTCTCCCGACTCCTGAAGATCCCTATCCTTGATCAGCTACCCTTCAACGGTACAGAAAAGGAACCTAAGCTTGAAGAGATTGCTAAAGCCTTGCACCTACAGTCATCTGACCTCAAGGGACATTGGGAAGTCAGAAGTGGTATTAAAGGGTTCTTAGCCAGGTTTCTGTTTGAAAAGGCCTATGAACGTTGGAACTCCCTTGACTTTCAAGCTTTTGAAGAGGTTGTGGCCCTCCTTGTTTATGGTTTGGTGTTGTTCCCTAACCCAGATCAGCTCATTGGTATCAGTGCTGTCCAGATCTTTATGTCCAGGAATCCTATACCTACGTTGCTGGGGGACCTCCTTCACTCATGTTACACTCGAACCATGAGAAAAAGAGGTGTCCTTATGTGTTGCACTCCTCTCCTGGGAAAGTGGTTTATTTCGCACCTTCCACAATCAGTCCTGAAGAACGAGCGGGGTTTGAGATGGTCACAACGGTTGATGACTCTTACACATGCAGATATACATTGGTGCCCTAGGTCCAGGGAAGATGTCACTATCATTGATCGTTGCGGGGAGTATCCTAATGTTCCTTTACTTGGAATCAGAGGAGGTATTACTTATAGTCCATGCCTGGCTTGGAGACAATTTGGTTATGCTCGGAGGGATGGTCCTCATGACATGTTGATTCCTGACATAGTTTTTGACTTCGATAACGATACTCAAGGACTTCGCCAGAGATTTATCAGAGCTTGGAGGATGCCTAGTAGGATAGACAGCAAGACACTGGGGCACAGGAACTCCATCCCTTTGGAGCCTTACCTCAAGTGGGTACGAGCCCGCTCTCAGAAATTAGTAATGCCTTATCCTCACATGCTTCCAGTAATCAAAGAGCCTGCCTTGGAAGGAGAGGTGTCTCAGGTTATTCAGCACCCTGATATGCCCACATCCTGGGAAGAGATGCAGAAGAGTTGGATCCAGCTTAAGGAAGAGCGGAATTCTCTTGAGACTAGCCTGCATGCCAGTGAAAGGAAGGTCTTGGAGCTCACCCGCCTGTTGCACGAGGAAAGGAACCTCAACACTTACATAGCTCCAAAGAAGATGCGCAACATATTTTGGGATTGATTTGATCTTTTTGTACTTTTGCCCATGAGGCTTTGATGTATTAAACAATGATTTTCTTAATAATAACGTGTGTTCCTTTTGGTCTACAACGAATTTGAATTTTCGAACTCTTGAATGCATCGCATAAACACATATCATTCATCATGTGCATCATAGGTACTCTTCTTTTCAGGTTGTTTACTGTTCTTCGCTGTTTATTTCAGCATCATGAATCCTGAATCATCAACCGAGGCATCTATCAAGGCTCTTCAGGCGCAAAATGTCCAATTTCAGGCGCAGAACGCCCAATTTCAGGAGCTGATCAAGGGCTTGGCTCAGGGTCAACAAGAGTTGAAGACCATGCTTCTGAAGAAGACTAAGAAGAAGAGGAGGACTGTGCTATTTAACACTGGGCGCAGACTCGGGAACACTTTGGTTGAAGCTGAAAGGACTCCTCCATCTGTGACGGAAGGTAGTCACCAAGAAAGGGAGGTCACTACTCCTGTGGGCTCTGATACTGAAACAGACTTCAACGACGAACAGTACCCTCCTGCTGAAGACCGGTACAAACAGCTGGAAGACAGATTGAAGGCTATGGAAGTTCAGCGGGTGCCTGGATTGGATTTCGGAGACTTGGGGTTATCTACTGGGGTGGTGATCCCCCACAAGTTCAAAACACCTGCCTTCGTGAAGTATGATGGGGCTTCCTGTCCCAAGATGCACCTCCGTTCTTATGTAAGGAAGATCCAGCCTTACACAGCAGACAAGAACCTTTGGATCCATTTCTTCCAGGAGAGTCTTTCAAGGACTCACCTCGATTGGTTCTATCAGCTGGATGGAATCAGCATTCGTAACTGGGAGGATCTGGCCACTGCTTTTTACAAGCAGTATCAGTATAATGCCGACCTCGCTCCTACGCGTACCCAGCTCCAGGGTATGTCGCTAGGGTCGGGTGAAGGTTTTAAGGAGTACGCCCAGAAATGGAGAGACCTGGCTGGCAGAGTGCAGCCACCATTGACGGATCGGGAGCTGGTAGATATGTTTTTGGGGACCCTATCTGGTCCATTTTTCAATCATCTCATTGGTAATTCCTCTGCTGGGTTTACTGATCTGATCCTAACTGGTGAAAGGATCGAGGCCGGTATAAAATCGGGGAAGATACAGAAAGTTGCCTCCTCCAGTACTGAGAAGAAACCCTTCAAAAAGGAGGCTAGTACTGTATATAGCTCCCGGAGAACAGAGCGACCTGAACACCGCCAATCTGTCAGTGCGGTAATGATTGCCAAACCTGCTGCCGCCCCTCGGCCAACTAATCCTCAAAAGTTTGAAAGACCCCGGAGAGAGTATACCCGGTTAAGCATGACCTTATCACAGATCCTGCCACAGTTGCTATCCACCAATTTAGTGACTGTCAGGGAGGCTCCAAAGTTTCCCAATACTGCATCCCCCAAGTTCAATCCAAATGCTCGCTGTGCTTATCACTCTGATAGCCCGGGGCATAACACAGATGACTGTTGGGCCCTAAAGAATAAAGTTCAAGACCTCATTGATGCAAAGGAGATACAGTTTGAGGCGCCCGAAAGGCCGAATGTTGTAACTGCTCCCATGCCCCAGCATGGAGTGAATGCTGTTGAGGAGGATTTGTATGTAGCTTCGGTGGATGATGTTGCTACTCCGTTGCTGATGGTCAAGAGGAATCTGTTGCTAGCCGGTTTATTTCCGGGATGTAGTGAAAGTTGCCCTCTATGTGTTGCTTCCCCTGCTGGTTGTTCTCTGCTGAAGTCAGGTGTCCAAAACCTGATAGATAGTAGAGAGATTTTGTTCAGAAAGACTGTTGTTCCTGCTGCTCCTGTTGAAGAAGTGTCGATCGTTACCATCTTCAACCACCATTCCAAGGCTCCTTCAAAGAAGCCTATACAAATTTTGCCAGTTCACAAGAGTGCTCCCATCACCATTACTGTTCCGGGGCCTATACCCTACAAATTTGATAAGGCTGTCCCATGGCACTATGGGGCGGATGTTTATGTTCTGGGTGTGAAACAAGAGTTCAACATTGATACTGGTGTCTCCAACATCACCGGGCCTGCTAAGGTCACTCGTAGTGGAAGACTGTTCTCGCCAGACATTGCTCCTCCGGCAATTCATAGGCCTTTGATCTTCACACCTGCCAGTGTGCCTGTTTCTCCCTCTGACCAAGTATCCACCCCTGCCACTGAGTCATCTGATATTCGGGGCAAGGGGATTGCTGCTGATATGCCTGCCAGGACGGAGGCACCAAAGACCATTGTTGAGGCTTCCAAGCAGGAAATGGAAGAAATCCTCAAGATAATAAAGAAAAGTGATTTCAACGTTGTGGAACAGCTGGGGCACACCCCCTCTAAAATCTCCATGTTGTCACTGCTGCTGTGTTCAGAGGCCCATGCAAAGGCTCTGATTGCTTTCTTAAAGACAGCCCACGTACCCCAAGAGACGTCTGCTGACCAGTTCACCGACTGTGTGGCCAACCTAACTGCTGATAATGGCCTGGGTTTCTCTGATGCCGATCTGACAGCAAAGGGGAAGAACCATAATGATGCCCTGCATGTCTCCATTGAATGCAGGGGCACTACTCTTGCTCATGTGCTGGTTGACACAGGTTCTTCATTAAACGTGCTGCCCAAGAAGGCTCTGGATAGGCTGGATTGTGAAGGTCTAGAGCTCAAACCAAGTAACATTGTTGTCCGGGCCTTTGACGGGTCCAAAAGAATGGTGCATGGTGAAGTGGACATCCCAATCAGGGTTGGGTCACAAGTATTCGATTCAAAATTCTATGTGATGGACATCCATCCGTCCTATTCTTGTTTGTTGGGTCACCCGTGGATCCACAAGGCTGGAGCTGTGACTTCCACATTGCATCAGAAGCTCAAGTACCCGGTCAGGGGGAAGATCGTAACAGTGCAAGGGGAAGAGGAGTACATGGTCAGTCACCTCAACTCTTTCAGATACGTAGAAATGGATGGGGAGTTCATTGAAACCCCCTTTCAACATTTTGAGGAAGTACCACAAACCTTGGCAGCAGCAGAAGCAGATGAAGAGGTTTCTCCTATGAAGATGGCCTCCTTAAAGGACGCCCGGGCTGTGATCGAAAAAGGTGAATGTGCAAACTGGGGCAAGCTCCCTGATCTTACTCCTAAGACTAACAAGTTTGGGCTGGGTTTCACCACAGAAGCTCAGAAAGCGGTGCGCAAGGCGAGAATTGGAAGACCTCCTGTGCTCATCACCCACTCAGAAGTGAATGCTATTGGAGAGGAAGTCAAAGTGGAAGAGTCAGAGTTCGATAGCTGGATCTACCCGACGGCCGACGGTGGATTGACCAATTGGACTGCTAAAGATTTTACACCCATAACTTTTGTTCCCCAGTAATGAATTTCTTTGTTTTTTTTTATTATTTGTAATAAACAATAATTTGAGACTATATGGCCCGGTGTCTTACCCGGGGCACCGTGGTTTTATTTATGAGGGCTTTTGTTTGTCACTGTCATATATCATGAATAAAAGCATTGGACGTTTTTCACATTTCAAATTTTGCGCTCCTTTTCTTTCCTTTCTTTACATATTGCAAAGCAGCTGTATTTACACACACACTCACTCATACAGGTTTCAATCCACTCTGGATCTCACCGGTAACGATTCTGCTACTGCCAGTTATGACTTCGAAAATCCGATCAACTTAGCCGAAGACGAAGGTGAAGATGATTGCGAAGTGCCTGGTGAACTTGCAAGACTGTTACAACAGGAGGAGAGGGCAATTCAACCCCATGAAGAGCCAGTGGAAATAATAAACTTGAGTACTGAGGAAGACAAGAAAGAGGTGAAGATTGGTGCCAACCTAGAACTCAGCGTGAAGCAACGGTTGACTCAGATGCTGCATGACTATAAAGAAATCTTTGCCTGGTCCTACGAAGATATGCCCGGATTGGATACCGACATTGTGGTCCATCACTTACCAACTAAAGAAGATTGCCCTCCGGTTAAGCAAAAGGTCCGTCGTATGCGTCCAGAGATGTCTGAGAAGATTAAAGCCGAGGTTATGAAGCAGTTTGATGCCGGGTTTCTTGCTGTGACTTCTTACCCTCAGTGGGTTGCTAATGTGGTGCCGGTACCTAAGAAGGACGGCAAGGTCAGGATGTGTGTCGATTACAGGGATCTGAACAGGGCCAGCCCCAAGGATGACTTCCCTCTACCCCACATTGATGTCCTTGTTGATAATACAGCTCAGCATAAAGTGTTCTCTTTCATGGATGGTTTTTCAGGCTATAATCAGATCAAGATGGCTCCGGAAGACATGGAAAAGACTACATTTGTTACTCAGTGGGGCACCTTCTGCTACAAAGTCATGCCTTTTGGACTAAAGAATGCTGGGGCAACCTACCAACGTGCCATGGTTGCTTTATTTCATGACATGATCCATCACGAGATAGAAGTGTACGTTGACGACATGATCGCTAGGTCCCAGACTGAGGAAGAGCACCTAGATCATCTGCAGAAATTGTTTGACCGATTGAAACTGTACAAACTAAGATTGAACCCTAACAAGTGCACCTTCGGGGTAAGATCTGGGAAGTTGTTAGGCTTCGTGGTCAGTGATAAAGGAATTCAAGTGGACCCTGCTAAGGTCAAAGCCATTCAAGAGATGCCAGTTCCTAAGACAGAGAAGGAAGTCAGAGGCTTTCTAGGACGTCTGAATTACATTGCTCGATTCATCTCACACTTAACTGCTACCTGTGAACCAATCTTCAAGCTGCTGAAGAAAGATCAGGTAGTACGTTGGAATGATGAATGTCAGGCTGCTTTTGACAGAATCAAAGAATATCTCCAAGAACCACCCATCCTTATGCCACCAGTTGAAGGGAGACCTTTGATACTTTACCTAACAGTGCTTGACAATGCAATGGGGTGTGTGCTGGGGCAGCATGACGAGTCTGGCCGAAAAGAGCATGCCATTTATTACCTTAGCAAAAAGTTTACCGACTGTGAGACCCGATACTCACTGCTTGAGAAAACTTGCTGCGCTTTGGTATGGGCTGCTCGCCGGCTGAGACAGTATATGCTGACTCACACTACCTTGTTGATCTCAAAAATGGATCCTATAAAGTATATATTTGAAAAGCCTGCTCTGTCTGGGAGAATTGCAAGATGGCAGATGATCTTGACGGAATACGACATTCAGTACACGACCCAAAAAGCCATCAAGGGAAGTGTATTGGCAGACCACCTAGCACATCAAGCTGTGGATGACTACCAATCAATGAACTTCGAGTTTCCAGATGAAAGCATTATGATAGTAACTGACTGTGAAATACCTGGACCGGATGAAGGACCTGAACCAGGATCCCGATGGTCTATGCACTTTGACGGAGCCTCCAATGCTTTGGGAAATGGTATCGGCGCCATAATCGTATCTCCACAAGGTACTCATACTCCACTCACCGCCCGGCTGTGTTTCAACTGTACCAACAACATGGCGGAGTATGAAGCGTGTATCATGGGTCTTCAAGCTGCGATCGACCTGAGGATCAAATTTCTGAGTGTCTTCGGAGATTCCGCTCTTGTGATCAATCAGATCAAAGGAGAGTGGGATACGAAACACCCAAACTTGATTCCTTACAGAGAATGTGTGTTGGCCCTGATTCCCCATTTCACAGAGATAACATTTGAGCACTTTCCAAGAGAAGAGAATCAGCTGGCGGACGCGTTAGCTACAATGTCTTCAATGTTCAAGGTTAAATGGGATAATGAAGCTCCCCGGATCATCATCTGGAAACTGGACGAGCCGGCATACTGTTGTGATCTCGAAACTGAATTGGTGACTGAGAAGCCTTGGTACCACGAAGTGAAGAGATATCTGGAAGTTCAGGAATACCCTGAAGGTGCTTCTGTCAATGATAAGAAATTCCTGAGGAGGTTTGCAGCCAAGTTCTTTCTTAGCAACGGCATTTTGTACAAGCGAAACCAGGATTCAACCCTACTGCGTTGTGTAGATAAGACTGAAGCAGAAAGAATCATGGAAGAGCTACATGAAGGGACCTTTGGTACACACTCCAGTGGACATACCATGGCAAAGAAGATCCTACGGGCAGGGTATTACTGGTCCACCATGGAAGCTGATTGCTACCAACATTCCAGGACATGCCACAAATGCCAGGTTTATGCAGACAAGGTGCATGTTCCTCCGGTTCCCCTGAATGTTCTGACTGCGCCTTGGCCATTTGCAATGTGGGGCATAGACATGATCGGTGAGATTAAACCTACGGCATCTAACGGACATCGCTTCATCCTAGTGGCGATTGATTATTTTACGAAGTGGGTTGAGGCAGCATCCTATGCTACGGTAACCAAGACTGTTGTGGCACGGTTCATTCGGCAAAACCTGATCTATCGGTACGGTGTCCCTGAGAGAATTATTACAGACAACGGTACCAATCTAAACAATAAAATGATCGCTGAGCTCTGCGAACAATTCAAGATACAGCACCACAACTCTTCTCCTTATAGACCGAAGATGAATGGGGCTGTAGAGGCAGCTAATAAAAACATCAAGAAGATCGTGCAGAAGATGACAGTAACGTATAAAGACTGGCACGAGATGTTACCGTTCGCTCTACATGGATACCGTACCTCAGCTAGGACGTCAACCGGGGCAACTCCTTTCTCTCTGGTTTATGGCATGGAGGCAGTCTTGCCAATCGAAGTACAAATTCCTTCTCTCCGGATAATGAAGGATGCAAAGCTGAATGAAGATGATTGGATCCAGACACGACTTGATCAGCTCAACCTTATTGACGAAAAGAGACTTGCTGCTATCTGCCATGGTCAGACGTATCAGAAACGAATGATCAGGGCATTTAACAAAAAGGTCAGACCACAGGAATATCAAGTCGGGGATCTGGTGATCAAGCGAATCATCCTTCCCCAGAGTGATCCAAGGGGCAAATGGACCCCTACGTACGAAGGGCCATTTGTGGTTAAGCATGTGTTCTCAGGAGGAGCAATGATATTAACCAACATGGATGGTGACGACCTTCCTCACCCCGCCAATGCAGACATAGTTAAAAAATACTACGCATGAAAAAAAGACCCGCTAGGCTGACATGTCTAGGCAAAAGTTAGGGCTTCCCGTCGAACCAAAAGGGTTCGGGCAAAATGAAGGGATGAAAATGAAAACAATCTGTACACCCGGCAAGTCGAAAACCTGAAAAGGCGGCTTGGGCAAAAATGGGTATCCCGGTGGACTGAAAACCCGAAAGGCAGTCCAGGCAAAAATTAGGGATAAAAGCGTAATACTATGTCTCATTGGATCACTTTGCATCCAGAATCCGGTATCTACATCAAGCTCAGACGGCGTCGGTCAGTCAGCTTCACCTTCAACCAAGGTCATCAAGTGATGAGACGCTCAGAGTTATAAAGGCGATAGCAGAGTTGAAACCCAGTGGATCATTCATATTTCACACAGCTGTTTATTTTCTTTTGTACAAAACTTGTATAAACTCTCTTGTTCGGCGACGTTCCGCTTGCTAGGACGTCAGCCTCTTGTACATAAAACTCCTATTCACAGGCTGTTCAAAATCAATACAAATACACTTTTCAGTTAAACGTGCCAACTGTTTTTCTTTTTCTGTTTTTGTTTTGCGAAGAACGTCCAAGGTTCAATTTGTGATATATGCATTGACAATAATTTGCTAGCTCATAAATATTTGCATACGAAACAAAGAATTAATTGCAGGTAACACTAGAAACAGGGGCAATAAAAAGTTGTCTGAGCAGTCTAATTGTTCTATCCTCTAAGGTACCAAGGTAGGTTCAGCTGAAGAACACAACCAGGTATCTTAATTCCCCAGAGAGTGAGACAGCAAGCAGTATACTCCCCTCAAGCAAAACAGTTATCAACCTTACGGAAGTTGGGTGTCCTCCAGTAGATCCCAATATTCCCCTAGCAGCATATATTCTTAACAAGCATCCCCGGCAGTCTTGGTCTAAAGATTGTTCCCCGGCGGCATACATCGACGTTCAAAAGAATCACTTCCCCAGCATATCAAAACTTCCCCAGGAGAGTCCCATCCAAGTTCCCCAGGAAAGAAGGAATTCATCACCCAAGCAGATATAACTGGGTTATCCTCAGCCAAAAGCCACGGAAAGGTCGTCGTCAACATAGTTCTTTCCTATCCCCAGCGAAGTCTATTCACACTTCCAATACAACAACGGTATCCCCAACAGAGTTACTATCAACATTCAGCAAGGCATCACTCTTCCCACAGAGTATTGCTTTCCAGCATGATCGCTAGAGTATCTGTTCTCCCCACAGAATCTTCCATTCGCCAAGTTTATTCCGCAACAGAGTCATCGTCTCCTACCGGTATCCTTGCAACTACTATCATCCCCAGCGGAAGTAAAACCTATTCCTCAAAATCAGCCCAGGATACGACTTCCCGGCACCTGTCAAGGATTTACTTTCCTAGACAAAAACATACATAAAACATCACATACATCATTGTAGCATGCATAACGCACTGCATCATACAAATCTCATTTATGTTGAGAACATCATTGCTTGATCCATATCATGCATTGCATATGACTGACTTTTATCTTTCAGGAAAAATCCAGTTAAGTTCTCAAACTACATTTCAAGACCTAGGCCGGTTCGGTTAAATCGTCCCAAGATTTTCCTGATGCTTATCCAGTCAAAGGCCTTCTCTGGTTCAGTCAGATCGACCCTAAGATCTCCCTGATGCTTATCCAGTTGAAGATATTCCAAGACCTTGTCCGGTTCAGTTAAATCGACCCTAAGATTTTCCTGATGCTTATCCAGTCAAAGGCCTTCTCTGGTTCAGTCAGATCGACCCTAAGATCTCCCTGATGCTTATCCAGTTGAAGATGTTTCAAGACCTAGACCGGTTCAGTTAGATCGACCCTAAGATTTTCCTGATGCTTATCCAGTCAAAGGCCTTCTCTGGTTCAGTCAGATCGACCCTAAGATCTCCCTGATGCTTATCCAGTTGAAGATGCTTCAAGACCTAGACCGGTTCAGTTAGATCGACCCTAAGATTTTCCTGATGCTTATCCAGTCAAAGGCCTTCTCTGGTTCAGTCAGATCGACCCTAAGATCTCCCTGATGCTTATCCAGTTGAAGATGTTTCAAGACCTAGACCGGTTCAGTTAGATCGACCCTAAGATCTCCCTGATGCTTATCCAGTTGAAGATGTTTCAAGACCTAGACCGGTTCAGTTAGATCGACCCTAAGATTTTCCTGATGCTTATCCAGTCAAAGGCCTTCTCTGGTTCAGTCAGATCGACCCTAAGATCTCCCTGATGCTTATCCAGTTGAAGATATTCCAAGACCTAGACCGGTTCAGTTAAATCGACCTTAAGATTTTCCTGATGCTTATCCAGTCAAAGGCCTTCTCTGGTTCAGTCAGATCGACCCTAAGATCTCCCTGATGCTTATCCAGTTGAAGATGTTTCAAGACCTAGACCGGTTCAGTTAGATCGACCCTAAGATTTTCCTGATGCTTATCCAGTCAAAGGCCTTCTCTGGTTCAGTCATATCGACCCTAAGATCTCCCTGATGCTTATCCAGTTGAAGATGTTTCAAGACCTAGACCGGTTCAGTTAAATCGACCCCAAGATTTTCCTGATGCTTATCCAGTCAAAGGCCTTCTCTGGTTCAGTCAGGTCGACCCTAAGATCTCCCTGATGCTTATCCAGTTGAAGATATTCCAAGACCTTGTCCGGTTCAGTTAAATCGACCCTAAGATTTGCCTGATGCTTAATCCAGTCTAAGGCCTTCTCTGGTTCAGTCAGATCGACCCTAAGATCTCCCTGATGCTTATCCAGTAGAAGACACCCAAGATTTTTCTCAACGAGCATTGTTGAAGTTAAAGTCACCCAAGGTTCTCTTATCATCCATGCTAAGGCAGTAACCATCCCTGGTTCATTCATCAGCGTTTGAAGCTCCAGACTCAGCTCCTGTAACCAGTCAGGACACATCTATACCAAGCATCTAAAATCAGCTCCTGCAACGTGTCAGGTACTCATTTTTCTTTTGCAGGTATGCAGGTTCTCGCTAAGGAATCTCCCCCGCGATCAACATCCAGATGGCATCTATAAGCCCATCATCCTATCCAGCAATCTCCAAATGGCATCTATAAGCCCATTCCCCCATCACTGCTACTATGTGAGCGCAAATTTCTGGGCACTCTAGTGTCCAATCATCTTCTACCCTCGGATTACGAAAGGCACGTCAGCCAATCTGCATCCTCAGGTCTAAGAAGATTGAACAGGGGCAACTGTTGCACCCCAAAATTTGCCCTCCCATATTCTTCAAGAAATTGTCAAGCCAAATCACAAAATTCCCCAAGGGTTGTGCAGCTCAACTGTCTCTTATACAGTCAAAACTAGGGTTTGTGTTCTGATCAAAGAAAGGAAGTTTTCAAGGGCCCAATCAAGTCTCATATGCCTACAAAGATGGTCAAGTATCCTCATATCAAGTTTCAAGGCATTCAGCTCAAAATTGCACAGTCAAAACCCTAGATTGCACTACAGTCAACTGTAGGGGCAAAATGGTCATTTGGCAGTCAAAAGTTCAAATTTTTGGTCAACATATCATTTTGAAGCCACAAACATCATTTGATCAATGCTTGGTCATGATTCTCAAAATTTGGCTCAGAAATCATCAAAGATGCAAAAGTTGCTATATTTGGACAGTTGAAAAAGTCAACTGAAATTGACCAGTGCATAACTTTCACATGGATTATCAGAAAAATCCCATCCAAAGCTCATTTTGAAGAGAAAGACATTTCCTACAACTCATTTTCATACTTCAAGTCCAAGAAATGCTCTCACAAAAAGTTATCAATTTCAACATTATAGGTCATTTTCAAAAGTCAACAAAAAGGGACTTTAAGTCAAAGGCCATAACTTGAGATTGGTAAATCAAAATGACATGGGACCAAAGACATTGGTTAAAGGACTCAAAGACCTTTCCAAAATGTCCAAGAACATGTGAAAAGCTTAAAAATTGAGCAAGTTATGCCTTGTAGAAGTTGGGAAATTTTTGTGAAATGGCAAAAGTCAACTATCATTGAAACTCCAATTTTTGACAAAAGGGCCCACTTTCTTCCACTTGATTCATCCTTGTCATGACACACACGTGTCCCATGATTAGTTTCAAGACCAAATATTGATTTTTCTATTTTATTTAATTTTTGATAATTTAATTCATTTTAAATCTTTGAAAATTCAAATAAAATTCAAAAACCAATGGAATAGTGTCATGTGAATTTGGACAACTTCCATGTATCATGGGCCAACTCAAGAACTCAGGCTAGGGTTAAATTGCACACTAGGTCTAGGTCTTGGCTAAAAAGAAGGAAACTTGGTTAATGGTAAAAACCCTAGGACTTATTCTTTTATGAGCATGAATTAAGGTCAAAGAGCAAGCCAATTCTCTTCCATTATGATCACTAAGTCAAACCCTAAGCCTAACACATCATAAGCTGCGCCCAAACAAGCTTTTGCAAATTGAAAATTTTGGCATAAAAACACAAAACTGAAATCAAGGTTGGGAGGATTTTCAAGCCTTAATTCTTTTTCCATTAGCATCCTGGACAAATTCTGAACGCATCCCAATTCCAAACATCTTTCAAAACTCCCTGAACTGGTATCCATGAGTCAAACTGTGAAGCAAAGTTTTTGAAATCGCATAGCATAATTCAAGCATTTTTTTTCATTTTTATTTATGTATTCATGATCACAACGATGTTTCTAAGCTAACCATGGCGTTTGATTGCTTTTTTGTTGACCATACGTGATTCTGCCATTGCTAAAATTTAGGGTTACAGGTTTCTTAAATTAGGGTTTTTGCGTAGAGGAAAAATTAGGGTTCCTGAAGACCATGGTTGAACTCAGCGTTTAGAGACGAAGAAGAAGATATGCTCGCGAACAATTTATGAAGCTCGTGGACCTAATCGCTATTTTTTGAAAGCTAGCTTTAAGCCACGCATGAAAAACCGTGGCCAATGTGTTTTGTTTTTACAGGGATGAAGACGATGGTGTCGTGTCACACAGGGACAGGTCCATTCAAATTTGCGCGCGTTTGGATCATTATGCGTTGGCTTTAATATTTGTTGTTTAATGACCATTATATGTTAATTGAAACACAAGTGGCTCAGTGGACAGGGATGCGTGCATGTGACCTTCAAGACCTGGGTTCAAGTCCCAGGTCAGAACAATTTCCATAATATTTTTCTATTCTAATTCCCATGCAGGCTCAGTAAAACATTCCACCATACGCTGCCAAGGATCAACGGCCATGTGTCCAAGGGAATCAGATCCAAGGCTTAGGTCTGAGGAGTACGCTACACTTGGTCAAATGCATCACACCTGATCAAAAAAGTCAATGGACTTCAAAGCCTAATGGGCCTGATTTGCTAGGCCTATACCTCCTGAATTGGGGACTACACCCCCCTGGTTTGCCTTATTATTTCTTTTATTTCTTTCTTTAATTTTTCTTTTTTATTTCTTTTATTTGCTATGTATTTAGTTAATTATTTTTACAAAAAAATGCAAAAACATCATAAAATTCAGAAAGGTCAAAAAAATATAATTTTTATATTTTAATTATTTTCTAAATAAATTGTATGTAAATTACTTAGTTTAATTAGGGTATAATTTTAATCTTTTTTAATAAAAATCCAAAAAACTAGAATTTAGGTTTAATGACTTTTATTTTCTTTTCTTATTTTTTCCCTTTTTTCAAAATAATAATGTTATTTATTTATTTTCATAAATTAAAAAATGTACATAAATTAATTTAGAATTAAATTAGGTTAAAAGTCCATATTTTCATAATAAACTTAAAAAACAATAGAATTAGGTCTAATATTTAATTTAATTTCAATTAACTCCTTTTCTCTCATTAAATCTAAAAAACACAAAAATACCATTCTCATTTAATTTTAATTTTAAATTCCTTATTAATGTTAATTGTTTGTAAAAGGGTCCAACGCCCTAGTTTCGTGTTTAATTCCTTTATTTTGCACATTTATTTTATATCGTTTACATAATTATGTATATGTACCAAAGCCATGTAATAGCTATTAGACATTTCTTTTCTGCAATTTATTTTAAATCGGGTCTGGATTAATTTGGCGTTGTAGACCCGCGCCCTTTGTAATAGCGTAGGACTTTTATCTTTTCCGCACTTTAAATTCCCGTACTTTTAACTGTTAAACAATAACATGAAAGAATGAATGCCCAAAAATAAAATCGAATCGTTAGATCACCAATGCATGACAAGACAAACAATAAACTGAAAATGACACACAATTCACACACCACCCCTAGGGTACGCCTCACTGTTGCCTTTCGAAAGGTGGTCGTCGAGTAGAAGACGTCTTAGTAAGTCCTCATGATCCGGGAACCTGGAATGAGGGTAGCTTCTAAGGTGTCTTCCCATTGCTCCGGTGATCACCATGTCCCTAAAACTCGAATTGACCCGAACACCTCCAACAGTGGTGCTACCTACCTCTCAATGGTGGGATGGCACTACTTTAAAGGACATTTACACAGACGAATTCCTTAGGGTAGGTAGGTTCTCAAGGATACTTGCTCTCTTCAAAACAAAAATTCAAAGACTTTTCACACCAACACTTTTCAAAAGCTTTCAAAGCAAATTTTTCAAACACTCTGACGTACGAGTCAAACTGAAATTTTTCAAAGAAACTTTTAAAACCCACATTGAAAAGCAAACAAACCTTTTTGAAAACACATTGAGCAAGTACCTAAGAGCCCATGGATAACCATGGATAGAAAGGGTGCTAACACCTTCCCTTTCTATAATCTACCTCCCGAACCGAGAGCAATCTCTTTAAGGAATTTTTCTGTGCTTTTGTCCTTTCCATTTGGAGAAAATAAAAGACGGTGGCGACTCTTGCTTCCGCGACATTTCGCGAACCAGCGTTAAACAGTCAGTTCCAGATCCACCGATCACACCACCGTATCACAAAGTTCATACCAAAAAGTGTGTCATGACAAGTTGAACAATTATGGCGATGGCAAGGACAATGGTAATGTAGCCATTGTTCAAGATGATTATGAATCATATTATGTATTATTGGTTTCTAGAAGATATTCTCGAAAGAAATGGATTATAGATTCAGGTTGGACTTGGCACATCACTCCAAACAAAGACGTGTTTGAGGAATTATGTGATCAACATGGTGGATCAATGCTGCTGGGAAACAACAAAGCCTACAAAATTGCAGGAATTGGATATGCCAGATTCAAGCTTCATGATGAGTCAAACAAGTTGTTGACTGGTGCTAGGTACGTATCTGACCTTAAGAGAAATTTGATTTCACTTGGTGAATTCGACAAGAAAGGATATGTTTTTAAAGGAGAGTATAGTATTCTAAGGGTAATGAAGGGGTCGAAGGAAGTCTTGAGAGGCATCAAAAGGAAAGGTCTGTACACCCTTGAGGTTGAGGTTGTAAATGATTTATCATATGTGGCATACACAAAACTTGTGTTGAAGATTGACTTATGGCACATGAGACTTGGCCATGTCAGTGAAAAGGGTCTGGTCAATTTGGGAAAGCAGAATCTGCTAGGTGGTGACAATGTCAAAAACTAGAGTTTTGTGAACCTTGTGTATTTGGTAAATATTATAGGGTGAAGTTTAACAAAAGTAAACAAAGAACACATGGCTCCTTTAATTATATCCATGATGATCTTTGGGGGCCTGCAAGGAATTACTCACACTCAGGTGCAAGATACTTTCTTTCCATAGTTAATGATTACTCACGAAAGTTATGGGTATTCATTCAGAAATCTAATGATGAAACTTTTGAAATTTTCAAAAGTTAGAAGACTCTGGTCGATAATAAAACTGGCAGGAAAATCAAGAGGTTGAGGACTGACAATGGTCTTGAATTTTTCAAAGAAACTTTTCGAAATATATTGTGATGTGTTTCGTATTGCAAGCCTCAAAACTACTACATGTACTCCCCATAAAAATGGTTTAGCTTAAAGGTTTAATCGGACCATTCTAGAAAGAGTGAGGTGCATATTGGTTAGTGCGGGGTTAAAGAAAATTTCTTGGGCAGAGGTAGCTGCTGAAGCGAAAAGCAAAAGTAAGTATTTTTAGGGTGATATAGGTTAATCGTATCATCTCCATAGGGATTAGTGCTACTGAACTGTCATTTGATAAATCTCTCGTTAATGAGTTTGGGTTAAAATGGGTTTGAAGTAAATTCATGAATTAAAGTTATTAACAAGAAAAGAATTCATTCTCTGGTGAAGAGACTTATCAAGCATGTATATAATCCACTCCTCACAAACTTAAACCTATTGACCATTCATACTCAACCTACTAGACTCATCAATGTCATCACATATCAAACATAAAACCCATTATATCACCTCGGCGATGATTTCTCAACCACTTCAACAACACATAAGTCAATTGTGCTACTCGCATCGACGATCTCTCAGCACGACACAACCAACACAAAGGAATTAATCATATATACCTAAGTGAATAATAGTGCTAAATCTATATCTAGAATCCATACACTATTAGATAATCATCCTAAATAATAATTCGAGTAGTATATGTCTATAACAATCCAAACCCCAAGCACAGAGCAAAATCTAGGATAACAATCGACAAAGATTTGTAAAGCAAGTTTTATACAACGCCATGGGTGACAAATATACATGAGTTCAAAGTAAATACATATAAAAACCCAAAAAATAGAGAATACACAAGGAAGAAGAGAAATAAACCATAAATCTCCCTGTTTGTCAGCGCCAAATGAAGAGCAATATATCTCGGATCATCCATATGTAAGCTCCATAGTTGTTCTCTAAGTTATCTACCAAAAGATGAGAGTGATGGAATTTGGGAACAAGTATACCCCAAAAACCATAACCAGTAAATGAATTAAATGAATGTTATAAAACAAATCTCAGCAGGCCGCGCTAAGCAGACCTGGCGCGCTAAGCGCGACTTCCTTATTTTACACATCAAACCGCCTAAAATCGCACTAAGAGGGCTATTCGCGCTTAGCGGGCTCAAAAAATCACTTATTTCCACATTGGTCAAAATTGCGCGTAGTGCGTTAGAGGATGCGCTTAGCACGGTCCTCTGAGTAGAACTTCTCAAAAATGGACTTTTGTTCCAAAAATGCGCATCCAGAGTTGTGTCTTTGACACCTTATTTCTCAATGCCCCAAAAATGCAACAGATACCTACAAAAGAAGTAAAATCTATCAAACGGTACACAAATTAATAAAATTTATACAAACTAAACGTACTTACATAAAAGTCGGATTTATTCAACTAAAATTAACAATAAAGTGTCGATAAGTGCAACAAAAAGTATATATAAAAATAACTACAATTTGCACTTATCAAACTCTCTCCAACTTGAACTTGTTTGTCCTCAAACAATGTCAAACAACTCAAAAAATAAAAGTAATCAACCAAAGAATCATGAATCAACAAGTTTTAAAAACGAAAATAAATGTATGGTTAAAAAAACGTAAAAGAAAGGTAAATGCTTACCACAATCCTACAACGACAACATGTAAACCAAACGAATCCTAAGTACAAAAATTATACTAAACATTATAAAACAAAACAAGCATAATCATGAATCACACCTAGTAAAAATTCTTTGGTAGATGAAGATCACACAAAAGTGAGGTACTTTGACACTCATCTACAATTTTGCAAACAAAAGACTAAATTATGCATTCATCCAAAAATTCACATTGAACATACAAAGACAAGAATCACAAGGGCTTTTCAAGGTTGGAATGTGGCTTGGCTAACAAACAAGGGATAAGTCCTAAATCTAATAGAAACAAAAACTTTCCTAAATCTAAGGGAGTGATCAACTCTCAAAGTTTCAAACACAAACTTTCAATTAAACTTCTTCTTTCATCCCAAAAATTTTCTAACAATCACATACTTATTAACACAATATTATTCCATACTATTTTTGTTTTTTTTCTTTTTCAAAGCTTTTTCAAAAAAAAAATCTTTCTTTTTCTCTTTTCTTATTTCGTTTCTTTTCTTTATTTTTTTCATAACCGCATATCAATCTCAACATAAGTGAGCAAACAATCATCTCCATAACTTAAATTCAACCAACATTAATGTGAATACTTCTTACTTTCTAAGGCAAGACAAAAATTCAAACAAAAAACAATGGTTAAGGGTCCAAGAAAAAAAAGAATGAATATCCATTCAAAAAGGAAAACCAAACACTCATAGACAAGCATTAAGTTCAAAAACAACATGAATATTGACAAAAAAGCTTAAAAGGGGTTAACAAAAGTTCACACACTTACAAGGTGAATTGACTATTTGGCTAGGTTGTTGTACTCAAAATCAAACAAAATGCCTTGATCATTTTTATGATTTCATAAAATCAACACAAAAAAAAGATTAAACATAATGAAATCCAGTTAAAACAAGAATTGTGGCCTCCAACATATATGAACATGGAAAGTTTCCTCACATTTGGGGTTAAAAAGGAACTAAATTGATTCAATTCATGAGCAAGTAATGCAAAAAGAATGAATGGTATAATAATTATATAAATGATAAGTTTCATAAATATGTTATGCTATATAAAGTTATAAACGATTACCTAGCGCGTACCAACTTTAAAAACTACTATTACCATACATCCGCAAGTTGAATCAATCAAAATCGGAAAATCACCTCAAAAATTTTCAAGTTAGCAGACCAAAATTGGAGCCCAAATAACAACAAAAGAATTAGAAAATTAATAATATTGTTATTTACTACTACAAAGTCTTGGTGAAAGTGGGAAAAAAGGATGGCCAAGTGAAATAAAAAGAGTTCATTGTAGCATCACAACAGAGCATACTAAGGGTTAAAGCATGCGTTAAGTACGTTACACCAGTAGCAGAAGAAATAGGACAACAAAAATTGTTTTTATGCAACCTCCACTTTCGCCTACACATCTCAATTACACAACTAAATAGAATTTACAAACATGCACATTTCCTCAAGCTAATAAAAGTAAGCTTTTGGAAAAACCAGATGAAAGTGAATAAACAATATGAAAAGTGAAGATTTGAGGTTTTAGAACATGTCCAATTTCAACTTGTTTAAACAACAAGCAACATACTACCCATAACAACAAAATAAAAAACAATAAAACATGTTTCTTTTAAATCTTAAGCTCAACAATTTATATTTACAATTGTTCCTCTTTGCTTTGGATGAGTCAAATGCTTTCACTATTTCTTTTGCTCTTATCTCTTCGAGCTCTAACCGGAACTATATACCTAACCACACTTTTGGAAAATGTGAAACAAAACAAGTATACTCTATAAAATTATCAATATAAACAAGTGAAGATAGAAAATACATATGATGTCTACAAAACTCAAAAACAAAGAGACTATCACAATGCAATCCAATAAAAACACTAATCCCCGACAACGACGCCATTTTGATGAAGCGGTAAAGCGACAAGCAAAAGTAAGTAATTTTAGGGTGATATAGATTATATCATATCGTCTCCACTGGGATTGGTGCTACTGAATTTCCGTTCGACAAATATCTTGTTAATGAGTTTGGATTAAAATGGGTATGAAGTAAATGCAGGAATTAAAGTTATTAGCAGGAAAAAATTCATTCTCTGGAGAGGAGACTTATCAAGCATTCATATAATCCACTCCTCAAAAACTTAAACCTATATACCAATCATACTCAACCTACTAGACTCATCAATGTCATCACATATCAAGTCAGTTCTTCCATCGTATTATAGAACTGACGACTCTATCAGGGACAATTTTAAAAGAGGGGTTACCTTAAGAGTTTAGATCACTTTACTTGCTTAAATTGTGTGCTTTGTCTGCTTTAACTTTAAGGGCTTGCTTGGGTTTATTATTTGATAGGTCCTACACCCGGATCTAGGGATGCCTTGGGTAAGTAGCAATAGATCATAAAGAGTGTACGATGTAGACAAATATGGTTAATATGATGGCTATAGTTAGTGTGACAATTTGGTTTGTACTAATGTTCCATGAGTCTGTCAAGGATAACATTAGACTCTCGCGTGGTGTCATTAACACTAACTTACTTTTAGAACCTTAATTGACCCATCTTGGCCATTAGAAGGTAGTGAGATAGCCGGCTTTGCTGCAATCCAAAGTTGGTTGATACTCAAAGCTACACTTACCGAGATTTGACTCGCGGGATGCTTTGGTGGAAAATCAGTTGCCGTACTAAAATAAAGCCTTCGAGAAAGATCCGTAATATGAGATTCTTAGAACCTGATTACTATTTTAGGACAGGTGACTAAACTTCAGTTGTTAGAAGGGTACTTACCTATTGAATTCATGCAAGCCTTTAAACCTAAGGCTACTTGTGTGACATTTGTATTCACTATCTAACAACTTGAATTCATCGCAGGATTTGTTTGTATAAACTCATTTGTTCTCATCACCTTACTCTTTTGCTTAGTGCATGGCATACACATCATGTCATTTCATAATATAGAACTGTTACTAACCATTTCAAGGATCTTAGGGATTTATGGTGCAATATTTGCAGGATTGTTATAAGCCAAATTTCTATCAAGTGGCAAGATGATTTATTTTCTTCTATCCAGATGCCGTCAAGATTAAAGTGAATTTTCTTGAGTTAGAGGCTATGAACCACTTGATATGGTGAGCTTGATTCTTATAGAAGGACGTTCAAAGATGAAAACTCAAAGTTCTTCGGACAAAGCTGCAACTAAATTCAATTTCTAATGTTTCAAACTAGATTCCCTAAAGATCCTTGAAAACATTGCATACGCATCTACATACCATGTCATTGCATAACAGGTTTCTAAGACAGGTTTCTCATCTCCTTGCTGTTTATTTCAGCAGAAATGGCTCTCAAACAAATAATGAAAGATCTCCAGGCTCAGAATTCTCAGTTCCAAGAGATGTTCCTAAGCTTAGCCAAGGGGAAAGAAGAGCTGAAGGAACCCATTGTCAAAGAGAAGAAGAAGACAAATAAACCATTTGGCATTATCAACATAGGGAGAAGATTCAGAGGTCCGGCTAAACAAGTGAAAGAGATCGAGATTCCAGAGGACAATGATAATGAACAAGATGACAACGGTAAAAGTGATAAGCATGAGGAAATTATTAATCATGGTTTTGTCAAATACTTTGTTGAAGAGGAAGAATATTATTTGGATGAACAATATCCCCTTGTTGATGATAAGTATAAGCTGTTAGAAGAGTGTCTGAAAGCTATGGAGATCTAGAAGGTGCCTGGCTTGGAATTCAAATAATTGAGTTTGGTCTCAGAAGTCGTCATTCCTCCCAAGTTCAAAACTCCTACCTTGGCTAAGTATGACAGCGTTTCTTTCCCGAAGATGCATTTGAGATCATATGTTCGGAAAATCCAACCACACACTACTGACAAGAAATTGTAGGTTCATTTCTTCCAAGAGAGCCTGTCTGGAACACAGATGGAATGGTTCTTTCAACTAGAAGGGACCAACATTCATACCTGGGAATATTTGGTTGCCACTTTCTAGAAGCAGTACCAGTATAATGCTGATCTCGCACCAACTCGTATGCAATTACAGAGTATGTCCATGGGCTCTAATAAATGCTTCAAAGAGTACGCCAGAAATAAAGAGATCTCGCTGGCAGGGTTCAACCTCCTTTAGCCGACAGGGAATTAGTTGACATGTTCATGAGCATGATGACATGTCCTTTCTATAATCACCTACTTGGAAATTCTTTAGCCGATTTCACTGAATTGATATTGATAGAGGAACATGTTGAGAATGGAATCAAAAGTGGTAAAATTCATGTGCCTACCTCTTCTGATACCCAGAAGAAGTCATACAATGGGAATAAAGAGTCCAATACTGTGTACGGCCAGAAGGGTTGTAATAAGAGAGACCACAACCAATCTGTGGAGGCAGTACTGATCTCTAATCCTGCACTAGTACAACAACAACAGGGTAATCAACATAAGCAGGATATGCCCAAAACACAATTTACCAAAATTAACATGTCATTCGCTCAAGTGTTGCAACACATGTTGAAGGCAGAGTTGATTATGTTGAAGGATCCTCCTCGGAATCATAATACTTTCGCTCCTAGCTATCATCCCAATGCAAGGTGTGCATATCATTCTAATAATCCTGGACATGATACGAATGGCCGTTGGGCGTTGAAGAACAAGATTTAAGATATGATTGATGCTAAGGAGATTGAGTTTGACCCTCTTGAGACTCCTAATGTGATCACTGCTCCCATGCCAAATCATGACTAAGATTGAGAGCGTCCAGTTCATTTG
Organism: Vicia faba; assembly: GCA_948472305.1. Classification (NCBI taxonomy): domain Eukaryota; kingdom Viridiplantae; phylum Streptophyta; class Magnoliopsida; order Fabales; family Fabaceae; genus Vicia; species Vicia faba. Next base: position 889,984,474 of record OX451735.1, read on the forward strand.
AATTTTCAGTTGTAATTTCTTTTGTTTGTTCGAACACTTATCTTTATGTCAAATTTTTTTCCATTAATACACTGCATATGTTTGTCTTGAATTAATCCATTTGTTTTCACTATATTTAAACTATGGTTTTTACTTCCTTTTTGTGATATTCAACTCTCGTTAAAAGCTATAAGCCTTTATAGGGAGGATGACGAAAACACCACCATAATCTCATACAGTATACTTTTGAACAGACCTTGCTGACGATGTACAGACGTTTCTTCAATTCCTAAACAGTGGAGATATAAGAAAGTTAATCCCTAGTCAACCCCTTTGAGCCTAAGAAGTAGGAGTTTTTCTTTTCCACGCAAATTGAAACCCTTAATCATAACCTAGGGCAGAGTAGTTTCTCAGTTAATTCAATTGTGCATTCAATCACAAGCTTTTCCTTCGTACACAACAGGTAGTATCAAATACATCCTTCCAAATCAAAAGTCGATGATGGTTCCCCGTAATTATTAAGTTGGGCAGTCATTATCTTTCAAAAGAAAATTCCGCTAAGTCAAAACCTATGAAGGAGACTTAGGAGAAAAACTAGGGCATCCCGCTAACTGTAATCTCAAATAAAATAGTTCAGGAAAAAGTTAGGAATAATAAAGTCAAAAAGAGGTCTCTATAAATCCTCAACAAAAGAAAGATGTTACAAGAAAAAATGAATGCCTTCTCAAATAAACTTTTGGTTTCTGAACCATCACCAAGTATCAGTTCTATAATTCCAAACTCTATTAGAACCTAAATGCATAATTAACTGAGTTTATGACTGAAGGACATCATGGAGAACGGGTTGGGTACTGTTGTACCCCAAAATTTTCCCTCCCATTTTCACACAAGACATACTCCTAGAGGTTCTCAATTGCTCAAGGTTGACCAAGAACTGACCAGACAATTCTCCTCCTAAGGCAATGAACCCCCAACTAGGGTTTCAATTTTCACCAAGATGGTTGAGCTGCAAGGATCCCAAATGTGCTTCATTGTCCTAATATGTCCTCAAGATCATCCATGCCAAATTTCATGCCTTGCACAATAAGTTTGCTCAGTCAATTAGTCAAGTATTGGAAAATCAATTGTGCTAGGTCAAAAGTCATATGTGGCCTATGTACAGTCAAACTTCAAGATTTTTGGTCAACATCAACATTTTGAAGTGATATCCATCATTTTATCAAGGGTTAATCATGATTCCTTAAGAAATGCTCCTAACCCATCAAAAGTCAAAAATGGCAAAGTAGGGTTTCTAAAGGAAAAGTCAACTGAACTTTGACCAGACATAACTTTCACATACTTCATCCATTTTTACCCAACCAAAGCTCATATTGAAGATAATCTCATTCCCTATAACTTCTCTTCAGCCCTCAAGTCCAAGAAATGCACCATTTGTAAGGGTATATCTATATTTGAAAGAAAATAAAAATGTAAAAGAAAAAACAATGAGCATAAAAGTTTGTAGGCGAAAACATCCACGATTCATTGATGTCATGTGAAAATGAGATAATAACCCTTACAAATGGACCATTGTGCCTCGGGTAAGACACAAGTTTTTAAGATTGCGAATTGTTTTAATATTACAGATCTCACAAAACATAAAGACAAATTACTGTGGGATAAAAGTGATCGGGACAAATTATCTAGCGTCCCAATTGCTGAGCCCTCCACTGACAGTTGGGAAGATCCAATCCTCCAGGTTGCATCCATCTTCATCATCCTCTACCACGTTGACTTCACGGTTACTGATCTTCAGGGGTGGTCCTCCAGCACGAGCGCGACGCACAACCTTCTAGGCGCCTGAAGTGAAACCTAGGCCAAACTTGTCAGACTTATATGGGATATCTGGGAGTTATCCCCAGATAGTGCATCCACCTTATTCTACCACTGCTTTGGCATCCTTCAGAGATGACATCCGGAGTGGAGGCCTTATAATCTTGGGAACCTGAGACACAGCCTTGGTCACTGTTACATCTTGGGGGACTTCTTCAAAGTGTTGAAATGAAGTTTCAATAAATTCACCATCTAGTTCCACATATCTGAAGGAATTGAGATGGCTAATCATGTACTCTTCCTCTCCATGAATGGTGATAATCTTCCCTTGAATTGGGTATTTCAGCATTGGGTGCAACGTAGAAGTAATAGCGCCAGCGTTGTGGATCCATGGTCGGCCTAGCAAGCAGGAGTATGAAGGGCGGATGTCCATTACATAAAAAGTTGAATTGAAAGTTTGGGTTCCAACCTTTATGGGGATAGCCACTTCCCCATGCACCATCATTTTCGAGCCGTCAAAAGCCATTACTACTATGTTTCTTGGCTTTAATGTCAATCCCTCGCAGTCAAGCCTATCAAGAGCCTTTTTAGGTAATACATTCAGGGATAAACCAGTATTAACTAACACATGAGCCAACGTTGTGCCCCTACATTCAACTGAGACATGCAATACCTCATTATGCTTTCTTCCCCTTGGTGTTAGATCAGTATCTGAAAAACCTAAGCCATTATCTGCAGCCAAGCTGGCTATGCAGTCTTGGAACTGATCGACAGATGTTTCTTGAGGTACATGGGTAGTTTTTAGGAATTTTACCAAGGCTTTTGCATGCGCCTCAGAACATAGTAGTAAAGCCAGCATGGAAATTTTAGATGGAGTTTTCCCCAGTTGTTCAACTACATCGTAGTCGCTTCTTTTTATGATTTTTAGAATCTCCTCCATATCTTTCTTGGAGGTCTCAGGGATAGTCAATGATTGTGCCTTCATCTCGACAGGCTCAACCAAAATACTTTTTCCTCGAGTCTCGGTTAACTCGGTAGCCGGAGTATCAGTTGGGGTGATAATAGGGATTGTAACAACTCCGTCAATAGGAGTACTTGCAGAGATGATTATGGGATTGGGAGTAACCTTTGGATGGGAAACAACAACAAGAATGATTACGGGTCCAGAAACAACTTTTGGGGGAGCAATTTCCGGAGAGAAGATCCTACCACTTCGGGTAATCTTACTAGTTCCTACAATATTAATGACGTTGGAATCCACTTTCTCAGAACTTGAATCTTCAGAATCTGGCCAATCTTGCTTAATACCGTGGTAGTAGACATCCCCCCCCCCATAATTCCATGGTACGGTTTTGTCTGACGCGTACGGGACTGGTCCAGGCATTGTAATTATCAAAGGAGTTGCTTTCGAAACTGATGTAATTCTAACGGGTTTGGTTGTGATATTAGAATCAGGAAATAGAAGTGTTGATACATGATGCATGGCATTATTCAATCAGGATCAAAATCAAGTTTTAATTCTTCATCAAGTTCTGATAGTAACCGGGTTGAGATGAAGATCAGGTGTTCTAGTCAGACTCTGATGAGTTATTGTAGGGAAGTGTTCCTTCTCTATTTCTATGTTCTAAAAACTTAAAATTTATTTTGTGAGTCTTAGGCTCAGGGGGAGACTCTGAACAAGTATAAATGAAATTTTGGGATTAACAGATTCAGGGGAAACTGTGAGCTTAACTCTAAATTTTTCGGTTAAGATGATTACCCTGTATAAATTATTCTATCAAAATACATGGTTTTTTCATCATCAAAAAGGGGAAAATTGTAAGAACAATAAGTGTTTCTACATCCGGCCTTAAGATTTTGATGATAACTTTACATGGTATCATAAAGAACAATTGTATACTCTAATGGTTTCTTTCTAGTGTGTAGTTGTTGTTGTAATGTTCTAACTCTGGTATCAAGGTGTGTGACATCATCAGGTTCTAAACATTAACACTACTAAAAGAAAACATTTGGTTATGTGTTACAGTTGGAGTCAAGATTCTGGAATTTGTCTTATGCAACGGTTCTTAGGAATATTGGCACAAGAGATACTGATCATGACTTTTTGGTTACGCTTTGGAGGCCTTCTAAATCTTTGCTTCTATGTGTTCCAAGTTTTGAATATTTTAAAAACGAGGTTCTGCTAAACAAGTTCTAATGATCTGAAGAAAAACAAGTTCTTAAGACCAAGTTCTAAAGACTCTGAAGACAAGGTTCTGATGGGACAAGTTCTAAAGACTCCAAGACTTAGGTTCTAAGACTTAATAATGATCCTTCTATAACAAGCTTCAAACATTCAAATTATCTGAAGCCTCTTAAGATTAGAAGAAGTTTAAAATGTTTAACGTGTGATGGTGTACAAAAGGTACAAAAATTGCTCTGTGACCACTACCCTCTAGGGTGGCGTAAGGATAGTCCTTTCGTATTGTATTGTCAATCACTCTCATTGTGACCGTTAGGAACAAACAACTGTTTTCCATATTATCTTTCTACCCTTAACAGATATATGTCTACAAGCTAAGTAGAAAAACATCTACTAAAGATAAGGTTAAAGTTAAACATTGTAAAGTGACAGACAATGAATAATATCACTATGTACTATCCAAACTCTTACACCTTATTCTATCCGTTGGGAACTAACTGTTGATGCAGGAAAGGATTTTTTTAATCGTCACAACGTCTCTCTCTATATCTCAAGGCTATAAAAGAAAATCAAATATTTGAAGTAAAGTGCTCTTTGCCATCAAGCTGAAAAGTCATGGTTGCTGAAGTTGTCATAACTGCAATGCTAAACATGCTGAAGACCACTACACATAAATAAGAGAAAAGAAAGAATGATAAAGAAGAAGATATCTACAAGATGCTACACAAACTATCATCATATACATCTTGGTAGATCTCAGAAGAAGCAAGGAGTTGTTGCTTGTAACTTGCTCAACAAGAAGATGAAGAAGAAGAACACTACAAGATGTTACCCAACTTCTGATCAAATACATCTTGATAGAACTTTGTATTTTACACAAGAGTTATTGCTAGTATTATGTTATAATTCTAATATCTTCATGTAAATTGTTTTAACGCAAGAGTTGTTGCTCAAAATTGTGTTAAATAATATGTTCTTAATCACTTGTGTAATCTGCTTAAAAGAAGTAATCATGTAAACATAAAACATTATCAACTATTATTGATTTATTCCTTGAGTGGCCAAGTGAATGTCTGATCTCAAGAAGATAATGGTTGCAGTCGTTGTAGAAAATCCTATTAGGAGATCTTAAGTGATCAAATAATGTTGGGTCAATGATTGTTATATCCATTAAATTGGATCACTGAACATATCATTGAAAGGTTCCTTGAGTAACTGAGTGAAGGTATGATCTCAAGAAGACAATGGTTGCAGGTCATTGTGGAAAATCCTAATAGGAGATCTTAAGTGATCAGATTTTGTTGGGTCAATAATTATTATATCTGTTAAATTGGATCACTGAACATATCATTGAAAGGTTCCTTGAGTGACTGAGTGAAGGTACGATCTCAAGAAGACAATGGTTGCGGGTCATTATGGAAAATCCTAATAGGAGATCTTAAGTTATCAGATTCTGTTGGGTCAATGATTATTATATCCGTTAAATTGGATCACTGAACATATCACTGAAAGTTTTGTTGAGTGATTAAGTGAAGGTATGATCTCAAGAAGACAGTGGCTGCAGGTCATTATGGAAAACCCTGATAGGATATCTTAAGTGATTGAATGAATGTTATATTTGTTAAGTTGGATCACTGAATGTGTCATTGTTTGTTAGTCTCCGACGGTTGCCCGTGCATTTGTAATCAGCTTGGTTATAGTGGATTAAGTCCTTGTTAAAGGCAAATCACCTTTAGGGGTGGACATGATTAACCTTGTTAAGGTGAACCTGGATAAATAATTTATGCTCTTTACTCTTTATTATCTATATAGCTTTTATCATTTGAGTGATTAAAATTTCTAAAGGGGAATATTTTCTATAAACCTAATTCAAACCCCTCTTTCTTGTGTTTTATCTACCTTCATCCCTGGTAACATAATAGTTTCTTATTAGTTTGAAGATGTTATTGTCCACACTATTGAATAGGGCATTCAATGATTTGGAGTTTCCCTATGATGATTTTTCATCAGTATCATTCTAGTCTTCCCCAGCCTTCATAATAATTGTAACCTTTCCATCTGAACCAACTACCTTTGGTGGATCCCATCCCTTGACTACTGCTCTCCAAGCCTGGCTGTCCATGGACTTTATGAAAGCTATCATACGAGCTTTCTAATAATCATAGTTTGTTCCATCAAGAAGAGGTGGTTTGTTCCCAAATCCTCCTACCTTGTCCATCGTACCAGAAAGTAACTTTCTTGAATCTCATCCAGAGTCAGAGTAGGATGCTTGCTCTAATACCAATTGAAATTCTGGTATTCAGATTAAAGATGTCCTAAAAGATATCGAGACACCTTTTACTAAATTTGCACCAATTTACAAGATAAACGATAAACACGATGCAGAAAAGTAAAGAACATATATAATTGTTAACCCAGTTTGGTGAATCACACCTACTATGAGGGTTACCAACCCAGGGACCAAGTTAATCTGATAATATCAATTCATAGACCCACAACAAACTTTCACCTAGCTTACAATCTACTCACTTAATCACTACCCGTTCTTAACTTCAACCTAAGACTCACTTAAGCATGATACCTTTCTCAAATCCCTTTCAATCACAGTCATAGTGATCGATCAATTCTAAACACATAGAACAAACATTGAAGTCACACTTCAAAGACACACAATCATTCACTACTTCAAAGCTTTGGAATGATTGACAAAACTTACAACTCAATAAAATAATCCTACTCTTTTATCAACGTGATAATCAAAAGGCTCACAATAAGCACACAAACCCTAATAAAAATACAACGTAAGTTCCACAATAAACTATATTAGTGAAATTATATTTAAAGCCATCCTTTGGATTGGATTAGGCTTTTCAATCGCAACAAATTAGCTGCTAAATCTCAGCGGAATATTCTGCACACATTAGGGCTTCAATCATTAGTTTCCTAAATTTTCTCCTAATTTAGAAAATAATAATATTTCTTGTATTCATCTAGAATCTTTTTCAATCTTCAACTTGCGCGCCACAGGGGATAGCATAATATCTCAAGAATATTCTACACCTGTAACAACTAAAAAATCTAACAATTCAGCTGTACAAAATTACGATGTCCTTTACTTATGGTTGGGACATCTTATTTGACATGTTGTGTCGGTTGATAGAACATATTTTTTCAACATGTTTCTACTAAGTTCGTTTTACCAAACATAATGCCAACCATAGAACAAGAGAATTAACAATCTTGATCAAACTGATACAGTACAGTATGAGTTTACACTGAAGACCAGATGTTCTACCAGATGTCGTAACACCTTGAAATAGAATATTAGTATAGACTGTTTAAATCTTGACATATTTGATTTAATTTTGTGATATATCTTTTGGATATATCTCAATTATTTACGCAGGTCAAGAGAATTTAATCTGGAACAAGAAAATAAAATCTCCAACAACATTAAAGTTTCTAAATTTGGTTGTTGAGATAATTTAGAAATCTTCAAAAATTTGTTCCAAGATTTAAGTAGATTTTTCTACATAATTGTGATAAGTGCAAAAGTGTAGTTATTTTGTATATATTTTTTGTTGCACTTATCGATTCTTGGTGTTAATATCAGTTAAATAACCTAACACTGTGTATAAATACGTTTAGTTTATGGATAATGCGTTTTCTTGTATAAAGTGTATCGTTTGATAGTTTTGTATTTATTTTGTAGGTATTTGAGTATTATTGGAGCAATAGGAATAAAGCTCCAAGATGCATTTTTGGATCAATAAAGGAATAAGGCCAAGATCGGAAGCCATTGGAAGTTATGCAGAGAAAGAAACATAAGTTTCCTTCCTGTCATGGATCGCCGGGAGAAAGGAAGGCGTCGTCGGGAAAAATTTGAAGTTAAATTTCCTTGTTATTTCTGCCATGCGCCGCTGGGCGTAAGGGAGCATCGTCGGGCGAAAATAAGAAGAGTCATCGGACCATGAATTGTGGTTACCGGGAGATAGTAGATATTTGTTTCAGTTGAGGACGTGGCTTTTCATGGGCCTTGTAAATAAGAGTTGCCACTGGGCGACAATTTTATATTGTCGGGCAAGCTGTAACGTGGGAAAAACGTTATTTTGGTCGTCGGGCAACGCTTTTTGGTTGTTGGGCGATGCTGGACAGTCAAAAGTGCGTATTTAGGTCTAAAAACACATTTTATGGGTATGGTTTTGGGTATTTTTTATCCCAACTCCATCAACCTTCATGTTTGGATAGGATTAGCTTAGAAAACAACATTGAAGCTTGCATACGGATGATCCAGGGTGGATTGCTCATCAATCGGCGCTGACAAACTGGTAGATTTCTGGTTCACTTCTCTTCCTCCTTGTGTATTATTTATTTGTTGAGTTTGTACATGTATTTACTATGAACTTATGTATATTTATCGCTCATGGCGTTATATTAAACTTTATTTACAAATATTTGTTGATTGTTGTCTTAGATTTTTTATTTGTGCTAGGGATTTGAGTTGTTATAGACATATACTACTTAGATTCTTATCTAGGATGATTATCTGTTAGTTTCTGAACTCTAGAGATAGATTTAGAGCTGACATCTACTTGGGTATCAGAGTTTAATGCCTCTGCGTGGCTGTGTTATGCTGAGAGATCGTCAGTGCGATTACATAGTTGTCTTCTATGTTGTTGAGGAGATAGAGAGATCATTTCCTTGGCGATACAACCGGTCTCTCAATTTAGGTTAAAAATGACTTATGTTGTGAGTGATACGTAGTGACATTGATGAGTATTATTAGGTTGAATGTAACAGGTCGATAGATTTAAGTCTGTGATGAGTAGATTATATGCAGGCTTGATAAGTTCTTCCTTAGTTTTTACTTTTGTTTACATTTATTTTATGTTGATAACATTTTCTTTACAAACCCATTTATCCCCAAACTCATTAACGAGAGATTTTTCAAAAGACAATTCAATAACCAATCTCTGTGGATACGATAAATTCCCGGATATTGGTTCTATTGTCTTCGCATTATGATAATTCTTTTGTTTTTGAGTTTTTTAATTAATGTATATGTTGTATATAAATTGTATATTAACTTGTATATGATATTTGTGCATATATGTGTTTTCACGTATTGTTGTGAATTGTCTCGTTTTCATAACACTTATTGTGTGATTGTTAGGAAAAAAAATTTAGGTTTGTGCGGTGTGACAATACCATGGCATGATTAAAGGAGGTTACTAGCTCGCATAATAAAGGTGTCGAGCTTACGACATAAAACAAGCATGTTTATTTGTATTTGTTTATATGTGTGGTGATTTGTGCTTTAACATGTTGAAACAAGGAAATATTCAGAATATCAAATCTTCACTTTTCAGCCTGTTAATTCATTTTCACCAAGTTTTCATATCGTTATTTGTATTTGTTTTGTTATATAAATTTATGTTTTCTGAAATCTTGTCGTGTTTAGCTTGAGGAGTTTTGTTCGTTGTATATATTGTAAATTTTTTACATTGAAATTTTGTAGGAGTATTATTTTTCTAATTCTTTTGTTGTTGTTTGCATTCAAGTTTTAGTCCGGTAACTTGTATAATATTGAGGTGATTTGTCAAGTTTGATCGTTTCTACTTGTGAATGTGTGGTAATGATTTTGTTAAAGTTTTGTACACGTTTGAGGTATGTGTTTATCGCTTTCTATACTTTAGCATATTCATGATACTTAGACTTTTTACAATTTTTATGCCATTCATTATTTTGTATACTTGTTCATTTGTAAATCACTATAGTTCCTATCCTTTTTGTGAGGTAGCTTTCCATTGTTCACATATGCTGGAGACCACAATGCTTGTTTTAGCTGGATTTTATTATGCTTAATATTTTGCTTTGTGTTGATTGTATGAATGCAAGAAAGTGATCAATGCATTTTTTTGTTCCATTTTGAGCACAACTACCTAGCCAAATAGTCAATTCACCTTGTGAGTGTGTGATCATTAGTAACCCCTTTGAGATTTTTATCGATATCCATGTTCTATTTGCTAAATGCTTGTCTATGAGTGTTTAGTTTCCCTTTTTGTATGGATATTGATTCCTTGTTTTCTTGAACCCTTAACTATGATTTATAGTTGAATTTCTACCTTGCCTTAGAAAGTAGGAAGTATTCACATTATAATGATGGTTGAATTCAAGTTGGGGAGAAGAATGCTAATGTGCTTATGTTGTGATTGCTATGAGGTTGAAAAAGAAAAGAAAAAGAGAAGAAGAAAAAAAAGTGAAATAGAAAAGATAGAAAAATAAAGAGAAAATTTTAAAAAGCATTGAAAAAACAAAAACAAAAAAGAGTATGGAATAATGTTGTGTTAATAAGTGATGTGTATTGGTGTGAAACTTGTGATGAAGAAGAATTTTGATTGAAATTCTATTGTTTGAAACTTTGTGGAAGTAATTACCCTCTTAGGTTTAGGCAAGTTTTTGTTTCAATTAGCTTTAGGACTTATCACTTATTTGTTAACCAAGCCACATTACAACCTTGAAAAACTCTTGAGATTCTTGATTTTATATTTTCAATGTAAATTTTTGGATGAATGTATAATTTAGTCTATTGTTTGCAAGATTGTTGGATGAATAAAAATACCCCATTTTTGTGTATTTTTCATCTATCGATGATTATGTTTGCTAGGTGTGATTCATTTGTGACCAAGTATTGTTTTAGAATGTTTGTCATATTCTTTGTATTTAGCATTTGTTTCATGTTTATGTTATCGTCGTAATTTAGTGGTAAGTGTTTACTTTGTGTGTACCGTTTTTCATTTGAACCATTGTATTTGTTTTCGGTTTTCAAAACCTGTTGATTCATGATTATTTGATTTATCATTATTTTTTCTTTAGGTTATTAGACTTTGTTTGAGGACAGACCATGATTCAAGTTGAGGAGAGTTTGATAAGTGCAAAAGTGTAGTTATTTTGTATATACTTTTTGTTACACTTATCGACACTTGGTTGTTAATATCAGTTGAATAACCTAACTTTGTGTATAAATATGTTTAGTTTGTGTATAATGCGCTTTCTTGTATAAAGTGTATCGTTTGATAGTTTTGTATTTATTTTGTAGGTATTTAAGCATTGTTGGAGCAATAGGAATAAAGCTCTAAGATGTATTTTTGGACCAATAAAGGAATAAGGCCAAGATTGGAAGCCATTGGAAGTTATGCAGAGAAAGCAACAAAAGTTTTCTTCCTGTCATGGATCGTCGGGAGAAATTAAAGTCAAATTTCCTTGTTATTCTGCCATGCGTCGCTGGGCGAAAGGGAGTGTCGTCAGACGAAAATAAGAAGAGTCGTCGGGCGATGAAATTATGGTCGTCGGGCGACAGTAGATATTTGTTTTAGTTGAGGACATGGCTTTTCCTGGGCCTTGTAAGTAAGAGTTGTCTCTGGGCAACACTTTTATATCTTTGGGCGAGCTGTAGCGTGGGAAAAACATTGTTTTGATCGACGAGCGACGCTTTTTGGTTGTCGGGTGATGCTGGACAGTCAGAAATGCGTATTTAGGTGTAAAAACATATTTTTTGGGTATGGTTTTGGGTATTTTTTATCCCAACTCCATCAACCTTCATTTTTGTATAGGATTAGCTTAGAAAACAACATTGAAGCTTGCATACAGATGATCCGGGGTAGATTGCTCATCAATCGGCGCTGACAAACGGTAGATTTGTGGTTCATTTCTCTTCCTCTTTGTGTATTCTTTATGTGTTGAGTTTGTACATGTATTTACTCTGAACTTATGTATATTTATCGCCCATGGCGTTATATTAAACTTGTTTTACAAATCTTTGTTGATTGTTGTCCTAGATTTTTGCTTTGTGCTAGGGATTTGAGTTGTTATAGATATATACTACTTAGATTATTATCTAGGATGATTATCTGTTAGTTTCCGAACTCTAGAGATAGATTTAGAGCTGACATCTACTTGGGTATCAGAGCTTAATGCCTCTGTGTGGTTGTGTTGTGCTGAGAGATCGTCAATGCGATTACATAGTTGTCTTCTGTGTTGTTGAGGAGATAGAGAGATCATTTCTTTGGTGATATAGTAGGTCTCTCAATTTGAATTAGAAATGACTTAGGTTGTGAGTGATACATAATGACATTGATGAGTATTATTAGGTTGAATGTAACTGGTTGATAGATTTAAGTCTGTGATGAATAGATTATATGCAGACTTGATAAGTTCTTCCTTAGTTTTTACTTTTATTTACATTTATTTTCTGTTGATAACATTTTCTTTACAACCCCATGTATCCCCAAACTCATTAACGAGAGATTTATCAAACGGAAATTCAATAACCAATCTTTATGGACACGATAAATTCCCGGATAACTGAAGTCTATCGCTCTAACAACTTGGTGCATCCCTCAACTTGTGGATCAATGAATATTTGGGTGAAGAATTCGAAGCTCATGGACAACTGAAGTCTATAAAAAGAGAAGATCTAACCTAATGTAATTTAACTTTTCACAATTGTAAAATTAGGAGAAGTCTAAGTCTTAGGTTTTGAGAGTCTCTTGTTATCTTGTGTTTGTAAGTCACCCTTGTATCTTTTGATACTTGTGGTAGATATAGTATTCTCACTCATAAGTCTTTAGGTAATGAGTTGAGTATTGTTCTTGATTGAAGCTTTTAAGAAACATCGAGTATTGTTCTTAGTTGAGAGTCTTAACTAAGTATTGTTGATTTGAAGTATAATCTTCTATTGGATTTTCTTTTATACCATAACGTGATTGTGATTGATTTTAAGTCTAGTCACAAGGTTTGTGGTTGTAGGTATATCACTGCGGTGATTGAAAGTGAGAGGAGGATCTCATATCTAGATGGTGATTTCTAGGTAGAAAATGCACAAGGTAGTGATTAGACGAGAATTTATAAACTGAGACTATTTAGGCTTTGAACTATTACTATCATATAAATTTCCTTTCTGACTTGGTAGTCTCCAGAGTAGGTGACGTTGCATCGAACTAGGTTAACAATTTCTTGTGTTATTTATCATTCTGCAGTTTATTTTTACAGTTTGATATTATTCTGTATTAGGAATATAAGTCTTAATATTTGTGTTGACATTGTGATCTGATGATTGGGTCATCAGTATTAACATGTGTTACAAGTGCCAAAATTTCAATAACTTATTCTTAACTTCTTCTGCATTTGGTTATTAGGAATTAAATAAATATAAAATTATAGTGTACGTACCGTAATTAAATAGTAACAAATTATTGCACATTGAATCACTTTCTTCCCTATTACTCTATTGGAATTGGTACTCATAGAATCAATTAAGCGAAATAGCAATATGACAATTGTGATTATAACACTTATAAAAAAATATGTCATCTGAAAATTGATATTCGGGACAATCCAGATCAGTTTCACATGGAATAATTTCTCCTGTAATAAAAAGAGATGGTAAAGAAATGTTAAAAAAAAAAATATATGATGACAAAAAATTAAAGATGAAAACTTAAAAAGAATGAAACGTAGATTACCAACAACATGTGTTGCAACGACAAATAAGAAACAACATAGAATCAAAATATAAGAAAACATAGACATTTTAGCCATATTTTGTTTGCATGTAAAAACAGATCAATCTGACTTTATCTCTTTATAATAAAAAATCATGCTCTTCCTGAAATAATTAAATAGTAGTTTTTGCACAGTTGAAGTCGGAATAACCATTTATAAAAATTTATCCATAATTAAACATCTCTACATTATATTAATGCGTTGTGTTTATCTCTTTAACTCACCTAGTAAGGAGGAGGTCACATTTTTATAAAAGGGACACTTTTTAACCTTGCATAGTTAGTACTCTTTAGCCTTTCATTACTCATAACATTTTTTTAGTTTTTGACTTTTCATGATCGTTTAGTAAAGACACAATTTCCTTTTTAGACCATCATAAAGCTATTTGTTGCAATAACTATTTGTTTGGTTATAGTTGAATGTGATGACGAAACCTTTGTAAAATTTTCTTTTATTTCTTTCACTAACTTATTTTAATAATACAGGTCACTATTCTATTATCTATTATTAAAAAGATAATTTTAATAAATGACACTCGTTTTATCAACACCTACAATAAGACGGAGCAAGTATTTTTTAAAAATTTTAAAAATTCTCCTTCAAATACTTGTCAGCATTTTTTTTTTAAATAGAGCGTATATATAAACTTTTATACCGCAATGCATAGAATTTTAACTTCATTAATTAAAAAGTAATATTTTTAGTAACTATTTTTATATTGGTATATTAGTTCATATTTGATACTTATTAAATTATTCTTTTTCATAATTGTGTCTGTTGAGTACACTAACTAATTGATAATTCTATCAATACGGAGTTAGTAAGAGTTATATATATATTATATAACTCTTAATAAGTCCGTATTGATAGAATTATCAATTAGTTAGTGTACTCAACAGACACAATTATATTAAATCGATTGATCGATTCAAAAATTAGATGGATTGTCTATTTAGTTTGAATGTTGAATCGAATAAAATTAGTTAAAATCAATTAAAACCGGTAAATCAGAGGATTAAATGTTTATTTTATTTTATTTCAAATAAAATGATGTTGTTTTGATAATTTTTTAAAAAAATAATAAAATTAAAATATAAAAAAACTTTGTTTAAAATTTATTTGAAACAATTTTCTATTATTGAAATTATATTTATTAGATATTATAGTATTTTGTTATTCAATTTATGTACAGTTAAATTTATTCAAAATTTATTTGAATTTGTATTTTGTACTATTGTGTGTAATGATTATGTTTAAAATTTGAATTTAAAGAATAAAATTGTGAAACTATGACATTTTAAAATTTTGAATTTGTAAGTGTCATAATTTTTTTCAGTCGAGTCATCTGATTCGACCAACTAAATAATTATATAATTTTGTTATAGAGACTAATTTATTCAAACGAGTTATTTAATTTAATCCAATTTAATTATGTGGTTCGATAAATGAACTAGTAACCTAATACTATAACCAATTTAATGATTGGTTTAATTTTTAAAACATCAATAAAAAGTGTGTGGCATTTCCTTTATGCATCCTTTATATAGTGGTCTAGGTCTCCTTTATAGTTAAGACATATAAAAGTCATTTAAAATATTATCTCCTTTTGATGGATTTTAATAGTGGTTCTTAATGTCTGATTTTCAATCATAAAATCTTTAATTTGTTCATAAATCTCGTCCCTTATTTCCTAGTTTGAATAAGGATACTCTTTCCTTTTTCTTAATCTTTTTCACTGCTACTCTTTAACAACATTCCTTTGTGCTTCCTGCTCAACACTCTTTCTCCTTTCGCATTATCTATTCGCTAGCAAATGCAGGTTACATCTTGTCTCTTTTACTATTTTTTTTACCCTTTTCTCAATTATGATTTTTCTTCAAGAATGTGAAGTGTTTGGGGTGGATATAGAACCTTAAACTACTTCAGAAAAAATTGAGTTATGGAGTTGATTCTTGAAAGCTATGAAACATAGAACAAGAATGATGGATTGAAAATTTATGGATTGAGAAATGTTTAGTTTTTTTATGGTTCGTCTAACGAAAATAACATTGATTTGATGTCTTTTTCCTCTGATCAAGTAGAGTTTATCGTGGAGCTCGCATCTTCTCCACAAGCTCTTTTTGTAAGGAAGTTATGAGCTTAAACTCATTTGTCTCAAAGATGATTGGGTGGAGGCTTTTCGAGTTGGAATCAAGCGGTCAAACACAAACAATGAAGCCGACATAATCTTTGAGCCTTAAATCTGAGGCGAAATGGTTAACATGTGGCGGTCACATGGGGTGGAAAACCATTATTTTATTTTTACATCGGGGCTTTTGAAGATTTTGGGGTCAGAATTGCATTCACTCTCTTCGAGTCAGAGTTCTTTGGGTACTCAATGTCGCCCCCTCTCGGCTATTTTAGAATAGTTGGGCATTTGTTTGAGGATTTAAAATCCTTTGTTAGACTCTTGATATTAAGTCGACAATTAGGGTCTTTTTCTCTTTCTATGAGGTAAAAGGTGTGTCCCGACGTGGATGGGTTTTTGTGAGTGTCATCCAAGGGTGGGATTTACTTTCTCTATATAACTTTAACTACAATAGTTAGAAAAATAAGTTTGTTTGGTTTATAAGCATCTCCTAGTGCCATGAGGCTATCTATGAGGCAGATGGGTTGTATAGATTTCCACTATATTAGACGGGCAAACCTTTTTCGATTACTAACTGTGATTTGACAAAACTTAGTTATACGGAGAAGAAGGTAATTGAATTTTTGGAGCATTTGCAATATATTTAGATACGATACTGGTCATCCTATGCTAATGAGTTTTTTGGGTAAGGTGTTCTTTTCTTAAGTATTTTCCAGTTTACTTTTCATCGATTTTAACTGGTTTATTTTCCTCTTTTTCATGAAAGATGTGTTGAACATGTGACCCCAAGCACAATAGGGAAGGTGAGTTGTGATATTCATAATTCTTGGTCAATTTAAAGGTTTTATTACTTAAAAAACAAATAGTTTTAGTATACACAAAATCATAGATAAAGACATTGAAACGAAAAATAAAGCAGTAATGTAAATAATAAAATTTTAAGAGACATGGTTAGAGAGATGGCACTAGAGAATTATTCAGGTTCAGCCGAATATTGACCTAGTATTGTCCCCAAGAGATCTTCATGAGATTTCACTATAATATTGAGCTTTAATTGGTTATTCCCAGGAGGAACCTTTGATACAAGTGAATCGAGAGATTTTTTACTGGTTTATCCCCAACCAAAAGAGACTTTTTCCACGAGATGAACTCACAGGATGAGTAGAGATTTCACCGACAAATCCCAATAACCAAGCATAACTTTTGTAGGTTAAGTTCTATAACCAAACATATATTTTCCAATGGTTGATCTCAAGATCCAAACTCAATTCTTCAAGAATAGCACCCTCTTGAAAGTAAGACAATGGCACGACACCAATATAACTCTTTCCTCGCAAGTAGTTTTCACTAACGATGCATTAACACAACTTTGGAGAAAGAAAATATTTAAAGAGAGAAAAGAGAGGAGGGAGAGAGAGAGAGAGAGAGAGAGAGAGAGAGAGGGAGAGAGAGAGAGAGAGAGAGAGAGAGAGAGAGAGAGAGAGAGAGAGAGAGAGAGAAATTGTAAAGAATTAGGAAATTTTTGAATTGTGGTGTGAAATCATGGGACTAATTAATAGACTAATCGATGAGGCAAATCGTTAGGTACCTCATATAATTAATTATTGATGTCCAAAATGGAAGGTTTTGATATAGAGTTATTACCAATTATTAAGAGACTACCAGAATCAATTATAGACTTGATTAAGCATCATATAATCGATTAGGTAAAATATTTAGTCACTTAGACAGTTTGAAAAAAGTATCTTAATCAAACAGGTGCTCCCAGAATTAACTGGCTAGGCCTTAATAACATTTTTAGGTGAATTTATTAAGTAAATAGAGGCCTTAAAAGTACTATAAGTGTATGTGTTAGTTTTCTTAGTATCTTAGGAGTTACTCTCCTACTTTCACATGACTCTGGTCACTCAGACACACACGACGAAACAAGTTTTCACACTTCCTCTCTTTCACAACTCTGAAGCTTTCAAGTTCTTTGTCTAGATATACCATTCATATAATCACTTGATAGGCACCTTAAACCTTATACTTGATGGGCTTGATTTATATTCAAGTTAATTTCCATCATCTAAGAGCTAGAAAGATATCACTGTTAATTTTAACATTCGTCAGTGTTGTCATCATCAAAATATTAAGAAGGTTCTCAACATCGGGATCATCGGCTTCATAATTGCAAGCATATAGATCCACATTCTCCCCATTTTTGATGATGATAACACATATCTTAAGGATGTGGTAAAAGAGAAACAGACAAATAAATTTTAGAGTGGTTAAACTCCCCCTCACACGAGTAGAGAGTATAATTTACTCCTTTTGAGAGTATACTTATCCCCCTTTGGCATAATAAAAAGGCGAGAAAAAATATTGCACATATATCACATATCATAATTTAGAGAAAGAGAGGAATAAGAAGGAGAATAGGAAATTAATCATACTAATATATGCATGACTAGTTTAAGATTCCTAGTCCAGTTCTTATGAAAAGAAACTTTCTTTAGAAAGGGTTTTGTAAAAATGTTTGGGAGTTGATTAGATGATGCTACATACTCAAGTATGCATTTCCCTTTTTCAACATGATCCATAATAAAGTGGTGCCTAACTCAATGTGTTTAGCTATTATTGTCGCTAGTGTTGCCGTGTCTTATTAGGACAACTATAAGATTAACACCATAATTATTGAGTTATTGTTTCATCTAGATAATCTGCGAGCAACAACATATTCTATCTTAGTTGTGGATAGCGTGAAACTTTCATATTTATTGATATGTCAGGAGACAAATAAGTTCCCAAGTAAGTGACATATACCACTAGTATTTTTCCTCTCCAATATGCACCCAGCAAAATCATAATCCGTGTACCCAACTAAGTTAGAATCTGCTCCCTTATGGTACAATTAGGATGCATTTGACCATACTGAGATGTAATTCTTTAGGGGATGCTTGAAAACGAGCACAAAAACACACATTAAACATAATATATGGACAAGATATAGTGAATTAAAGGAGCTATCATACCTCGGTATTTGCTTTCCTCAACTGGTTTTTTATTCTCGCCCTTGTCGAGGTGACATGAGGTTGCCATTGGAGTTGCTATTGTTTAGGAATTTTCCATGTCAAACCTCTTTAGCATCTCTTTACAATATTTAGCTTGATTGATGAAATTTACTTCCTTAGCTTGATGAATTTGAAGCCCTAGGAAGTATCTAAGCTCCCTCATCATTGACATTTCGATTTCATTCTGCATCATTTTAGAAAAATTCTTGCGTAAGGTTTCGTTAGTAGCACTGAAAATGATATCTCAACAATGAAACAAACCAGTTATATGTCATGCTCATTTTTTTATATAAAATGAGGTTTATCAACTTTTTCTCTTTGAAAATTGTTTTCAAGCAAGAAGTTGCTTAGACAATCGTGCCAAGCTCTAAGAGCTTGTTTCATACAATATAAAGCATGGGTGCACCCATTTAAGAAATCATTTTTTAAATCCTGGAGGTCAAGTTGATAAATCCTGAAGGTTGATCAACATATAACTCTTCCTGGATGCACCCATTTAAGAAATCATTTTTTACATCAATCTGAAATAAGGCATTTCGCACTTATTTGCTACTTGTGTTTGTGCTTATTGTTTTCTTTGTTGACGATCGATGATGTTACTCAATTATAATTGAGCAATAACTTCGATCTTTGCATGCTCCCCGTAGAATTTTATTGCTTTCTTTGTTGACGATCAATGATGTCACTCAATTAGAATTGAGATAACGACTTCGATTTTTGCATGCTCCCCTTAGGATTTTATCATTTTTCTTTGTTGACGATCAATGATGTCACTCAATTAAAATTTAGATAATGACTTTGATCTTTCCATATTCCCTTAGAATTCACTTGTGTCGTTTCCGATGCAAGCTACACATTAGGATTGTTATCTATGCATGCTAACATAGTTAGGATTTCCCTTTCATCCTCAACTTTAGGGCCATCATTGCATGATAACACTAGGAATAGAAAAAGGTTAGTCCCCTTTAGACTTTTTCATTCCCCTTTTGCATAAATAAAATTAAAATCCTTTTTCTTTCGCGAATTCATAAAATACTCTAGCCATACTTAAATCTTTTCTCAATATAAAAAATACTAACCAATCCAAACCTTTTTGCCTTCGAGTCTCTTTTCTTTGAAAACCTTTTTCATGTAAGAATGTGTTAATTCCTTTATAGTACAATGCGTGAGTCTCCAAAGGTCAAACTGAGGTAGAATGCGAAATTGGCATTGTTCATAAAAAACATACAACACATCAAAAAATTTGAGATAAACTACGAATGTCTTGATCTCTCATTGCACGAAGAGGGTACGTGGGCACAAAGGTTCGCAACCGCGGCAGGTACGACTAATAAAACTTTTTTCTTTGTATATATACTTTGCATACATGCATTTTCCCTTTAGCTCAATTAGCACTTGGAAAACCACACCCTTTAGATTAGAATAACAAGAGTGGATCTCGTGGAGTACCACATACGTGAGGGGTGTTAATACCTTCCCTTTACATAATCGACTCCTGCACCCAATCTCTCGGTCGTAAGATCGTGATTTCTCTCTTCTCGGGTTTTTCTTTGATGATTTTACTTTCTCTTCCGGTGAGATAAATAAATACTCGATGGCAACTTCATTGATTCAGTCTCGATGATTTTCTGTCGGTTTCTTCAATAAGGAGTGTACAAACCTTCAAGGAAGAGAAAAGAGGAAGCTTTTGAAGCTCCAAAGGAGATTCAGAAGCCACCCAAGAAGAAGGTTGTATTAATTGTACATAAGGAAGTGGAAAAGTTAGTTTCATCCACGGTCTTGATGCTTACCAAGAATAGGAGTCGAGCCTATGTAAAATCTCCTCTGAAGACAACTTCTTCATCTGTCACATCAACTCATGTGAAGAAACTCAAGAAGATGATTATACCTATTGAAGAAGAAGAAGAAGAAGAAGAAGAGGAAATTGTTCCACTTCTGGTAAGAAAGATCAATGATGTGAAGAAATAGGCTCAGGACCTATTTAAAGAATTTGTACAAGAAGAAGCCAAGATTTTAGCATTGCTTTGAGGGATAAGGCTCTGGAAGAGTCATCGGGTCTTGAGATTTTGAAGGAACAAGCTTTGCTAGTAGAAGCTAATGCATAAGCCATTTTGAAGAATGCGGGAACTTATGAAGTCGGGGTACTATAATTCACAATGGGTGCTACCGAGTCTCAATCCCCAAAAGCTAATGTGGGAACATAGACAGTTGTTGAAGCTTCACATGTTGCAGAAGCTGTAAACTTAGTTATTGTTCTATATCATGTCTCTGATTCTGTTATAGATTCTTCTTATCCTCAATCTGCAACCAAAACACCAACCACACATCAATCACCCACACATTCTTATGAACACACACCCTCACCCAAACTTGACATGCCTTTCCCTAAACCAGCCTCTAACTTTGATTCTGGTGAGTTAGACTTTCAACCTATAGAAGTCAAACCATATATGTAGAAACCACATCATCTGAAACCCAACAACCAGAAGACCAAACCAACCTTGTCCAAAGTAAACCTGAACAAGCCATACCAAACCAAACCATCAGTCAGATTCTAAAAATATCCAAACCTCAACCTACGGGTTGTTAGACTCGAGGGGAGCTTATAAACCTCAACCTATGATGTTGTCAAATTATTCAAACTGACCAACCAATTGTTCTTAAAATTCTTATGTTTGTCATCATCAAAAAGGGGGAGATTGTTGGAACAAAATCTATTCGCACTAATTGAGTGCATACTCATTGGGTTTTGATAATAACAAAAGTACTTAAAGAACAATAGAGAATACTAATGTTTGATTAAGTGTGCAAGATCACTAAGCTTATATTTAACTTGGTTTTTACCTAGTTAAAGAGCCTATAAAGAAGAAGCAAGTGAAACCAGATTCTACTGGATCAAAACCTGAGTTTCAAGCTAACCTTCAACTCTATATTGAAACTTCTAATATTTGAATATAAACTCAGTTTCTATATAAACTTTTCCTCTGATGGTTCCAACGGAACTAAACGCCTTGTTGGAAGCATATTACAAAGCTCTTTTGTCCATACTCTGGGCAAAATCCATTACATATTGTCAACGACTTAAATTGTGGAGGAAGTTAACTAGAGGTTTTAGCACAAGGCTCAAGGCAAACTTATATGATTTCTTCAGTATACTACTCCATGCCTATGAACGCCTTACTTGAGAAAAACACAATGGAGACTACAATTATGCAGAAGATGAATATCCTCACCATACCAACTCCAACATCTCTCTCTTAGGAATAGCTTCTTCAGCAAAGATACTTGTGTAAGCAAGCTTTCACCGTCTCTTTTGTTCCATCTATATAAAGGAGCTAAAGATTCGAAAAGAATCACACAAGAATAATACAACAAGAACAACATAGAAAATCATATATTACAAGAACTGTTTCACTCTTCACATTACAGTTTATAGTTGTTGTATTGCACATAGAATTGAGAATACTCTTATACTTGTATATCTTAGAAATCTCAAGTATCAAGATATTTGTGTGTGTTGTATTATCTATACCTCTTATTATGTATCAAGTACATCTTTTTGTAATCTAAACATTTTGTTTAGAACTTGGAAAAGTCTCATTCTAGTTTGATTGAGCAAGAAAATCCTGAACAAATGGTTTAGGCAAGAAAGCATCTTTCTAGTTTGATTGAGCAAGGAAGTTCTGAATAGTTGCTTTAAGAAAGGAAGACTATTCCTAGTTTGATTGAGAAAATAAGTCCTAGACAAATTTGTTTGGGAAAAAAGTCTCTTTCTATTTTGATTGAGCAAAGAAGTATTAGACAATTGGTTTGGGCAAGAAGTCTCTTTCTAGTGAGATTGAGCAGGAAATCTTGGACTGGTGTGTCTAAGCAAATTGTAATCATATACTGATTATAGTGAAAAACTCTTGTGTGGCAAGGGGTCTGGACTATTCTCATTATAGAGGAACCAAGATATGTTTTGTGTGTGATTTACTTATAACTTATGCACTTTAAATATTTCACTGTTGCATACTCAAGCCTAAAATTTTAACTTGGTCAGATTTAGAAGTTGCTATTTGAAAAATCTTAAGTTATCGGTTACACAATTCAACCCTCCATTCTTGTGTATTTTATCACCTTAAAAATCCACATGTGGAATGGAAAAGGCTAAGAAATGAATGTGAGGCAGTGCATCGGCCACCCTAATCTGAGCCCTGGGTTTGTACACAATCTCATAAGAATAGCCCAATAATTTGGCGAAAATAAAATTGATGTTCAGGGGTTTGGATACTTGTGTTATGAGTTCTCTCAAACTTCTCTGATCCATGAATATCATGAATGTCCCACCCAACAAGTAAGCTCTCCATTTTTTACAGCGGGTGTAATGGCTCACAGTTCCCTTACATAAGTCAATGCAACTAACACGCAGGGACAAAACTGTTTACTGTAATAACATATAAGATGATTGTTCTGAATCAAAATAGCACCCATACATGAACCTGAGGCATTTGTTTCAAGAAAGAGCTTCTCTTTGAAGTTAGGAAGATCTAACATAGGTGCTCGTTACATTTATTGCTTCAATGCTTCAAATGATGTATTAGCTTCCTTGCTCCATTCAAATGCCTCTTCCTTAAGTAGATTGGTGAGAGGTGCTACAGTGATGAAGTAACATTGGACAAACTTGCGATAAAATCCTGTCAAGTCCAAAAAACCACGCAGTTGTTTGAGGTTACTAGGTGCTGGCCAATTCACCATGGCACTAACCTTTTCAGGGTCAGGTCCAACTCCTTCCACTAATACGATGTGACCCTAATATTCAATTCAATTTTTGGCAAAGAACATTGGCTCTGCTTTAAGTAAAACCCGTGCTCTCGCAAGCATTGGAACACCACTTCCAAGTGTTGTACATATGAATCGAAGGAGGGGATATAAACCAAAATTTCATCAAAGAAGACGATAACAAAATAGCGGAGGTATGTTTTAAATATGAGGTTCATGGTGGCCTGAAAAGTTGAGGGGGCATTGCAGAGCCCGAAAAGCATAACCAAGAATTCGTAGTGGCCATGGTGTGTACGGAATGCATTAGTGTGAATGTTAGCTGAGGCCATTCAAATTTATTGATACCCTAAATGAATGTGTAGCTTGGAGAACTGGTGAGTGCCATAGAGTTCCTCAAGAAATTCACCAATGGCAGATATTTGGAATCTATCTTTGACGGTGATAGCGTTCAATGCTCGATAGTCTATACAAAACCTCCAGGTGCCATCCTTTTTGCGAACAAGCAAAACTGAATAGGAGAAGGCACTCGTGCTAGCTTCAATCAGACCTTGGCTAAGCATCTCTTTGATCTGATTCTAGATTTCTTGTTTTTGGAAGTGCGAATACCTGTAAGTAAGGATGAAAACAAAACTCCTACCCGTGTAAGTAAAACCCGTCATGGGCACAGGTAGTATGATTTAATAGATATTTACAAATAAAATAAGCGGATATTTAGTTACCCGTTTACTTACAGGTACAAATATAAATTTGACGGTACCAGTATCATATCAGCAGGTATCTGTATCCGTTAATAATTAGCAAAATTACTTAAATATTAATTTTTTAATCTAAAACTATTATTATTAATATTTTGTTGAATATGAAACTATTATTATTTTGTTGAATGTAATATAATTTTTGAAAAAAGAAGAAATAAAATGAATGTGATTTATCTTGAATATTCATTTGAAAAGAGGAATCACAAGCTTCATGGATGTGGTTGGAAAGGATTGAATGTCGGAGTTTGGGGATGAAACCCCCGGTGGTGGGATGCGAGATTTCAAACCGTGAAGCTCGGATGCAAGGGTGTTGATGTTAGTAGAGACACTAGCTTGAAATGACTGATGGCTAAATAGTAGTTGGTTGAGGGTGGTAGTGAGCTCAGAGATAGTGGATGGTGGTGGTGGAGGAGGAGTCATGATCAATGAGAGCACCAATTAATGTAGTAAAGATATAGTACTTTCATTGGCTAGAATCCAAGATATTTTCTTAATAAACTATTGGTGAGTCACCACCTAAAATAAAACGTGATTCAATTGGCACAACAATTACAATTTCTTCTAGAATGTCTAAGTCCTTTTTCTCTCACATTTCTTTAACTTAAGAATCTCATAATAATTAAGATGTTTACAATTTCTTTTAGCCCTAAGTTGAGGTACCCTCCTTTCTACTATTTCTGGATCCCCCGCTTGTTTCTCCTCTTCAATTTGCTCCATAACAAAATGGTAATGGGTTCTAAAAAATATTGTAAACAGCCAAGTTATGTCATATTGAAATTTAAGCATAAATCCTCATAATCCCAAATGTAAAGACAAATTAAATTTATGTATTTATTTTTTATTAAATTTGTAATATATGTTAAATTGTAATCCAGTGTATGAAAAGTATTTGATTTGTTTTAGATTTAAATAGATTTGATTTAAGTCTAGAATAAATTAGATTTGATTTAGTAACAAAATGATATTTTGGGATTTGGGCTTAGGGTGTAAGCTCAGTTATAAATAGAGGGAATAACCTCTATTTTTGTAAGCAAGTTGTTGTACCCCAAAATTTGCCCTTTCATTCTTCAAGGCCTTTCTCACAAGGATTCTCAAGGTTCAAGCTTGCACAAGTACTTTGGAATTTTCCAGTACCAAAATTAAAAGGAAACTGTCAAAAAGGGAGAAAACAGATAAAAATATGATTTTGACAAAATTTGGAGAAATACAAGTGTTCTTCGTTTCAGCTCCTTCGATTGGCCTTTTGGCCTCTTTTGATACAGGCTTTGGTTGCATCCTTCGACTGGGCGATGGCCTCTGGCACGCTGGCTTTGATTTACAAGGCAGGAGTTTCCTACATGCCACCTTCGATTGCATCTCTGGCCTTACTGGGTTCACAATGCCATGACTGCCTATTGCATGTTTCGTTTGGATGTCTGATGCTTGCATGCCTATACAAACTTTCCCTCCATGCTTTCCTTGACTCATAAAGTAATGACTAGTTACATACAAACTTTCATTTGAGCCACGACTTGCACGCAAAAGGCATCCCCCTTGCTAGCATGCACAAGGTACAAAGCCTCCTATAACTTCCTTCGATTCCAAGGCAAAAAGCTCCCTTTTGGTGTCCTTCGATTTGCACTTTTTTGCCTCATGTATGCCTCTTTCGAATCTGGACATTTTGCCTCCTGCATGCCTCTTTCGTTTGGGCATGTGACTCCCTTCGTGCAAGCCTTTGTTTGAGCATTGACCTTTTGTGTGCTTGCTTGGAGTCACAAAGTCTAGACCTCCTCCATGCAGGCTTCGACAAGACATTGACTATGTTTGTACTAGCTTCGACTAGACAGCATTTCTCTTTAGTATGCTGCATTTCCATCCTTGACAAACTTCAGCACATGGTTGATGGCCCCTTCAAAAGACATATAGTGGTGGACTTGAGGGGCATACATATGAGTCCCTGTCGAAGGGTACACCTTACTAGTCCATTCGAAGGACACATTTGGCCCTTTTCAAAGAAGCATACATGATACATTCAAGGGACATGTCTCGGAATCCCATTCGAAGGACATGCTTGAGGGCCCATTCGAAGGATTTATAAAGCCCACCTTAAGGCATGTTTTGGTTACCCATCCAAGGGGCACACATTTGGCCCCTTCAAACGATGCACAAAGGTGATTCGTTCGAAAGACACTTGTTGGAAGAAAGTCAAACAATATGTTTGGAAGAAGAATCTGGTCGAAGGAGGGTCAAAATGAAAGGATGAAATATTCAAAGATGCTTGCTGCCAAGTTCAGGCATAGTACACTGGCCAAAACTGTTGCACAACAGTCTTGAAACACTTCCCCATTCTTGCACCAAAATAGCATACAAGCACTGTCCCTCGAAGGCTACAAAGAGCAGTTTACTCAAATTGTTCAAATTATTTTGTTTTCCCTCCAAAAGCTTCGGCCAACTTTTCCTATAAACAAGAGGCTCCAACACATGTTTAGGAGGACTTTTTGGCGAGGGGAACGAATCTTCAAAAAATTCTCAAACACCATAAAGCTCTCAAACACTTAAACACTCATCAAACACATACCCAGAATCCAAACACTTATCCCCTTAGAATCTGAAACATCCATATACCTTGTTACCCTTCGAATCCAGTAGGAAGAACCTCACACTTGTTCTTCTCTTTCGAATCCAGTATC
Source organism: Vicia faba (assembly GCA_948472305.1). Taxonomy (NCBI): domain Eukaryota; kingdom Viridiplantae; phylum Streptophyta; class Magnoliopsida; order Fabales; family Fabaceae; genus Vicia; species Vicia faba. The sequence goes on from OX451735.1 coordinate 890,011,380, forward strand.
AAAGACATAACCCCTGGTTCCTCCCTTCGAATCCAGAAGCATTCAAGGAAACCACTTAAATGCCCAGCACACGTTCCAGCCTCGAGCAAGGTAAGTCATTCTTAACCTTGAACCCTTCATTTATAGCATAACATGTAAATAAGCTTCCTTTTCGTTTCAAACATGTACGTAGTGTTTGTTACCTTTTCGTTTCCACCCTTTTAGTTTATTTTTATTGCCTCTCCTTTTGGTTTTGCTCTTTGGTTTATTACAAATGCTTTAAGAACTAACCTGGCCCTGAGTTAATGATAGCATGGCCTTAGGCCATGTTGCTATTTAATATCTCAAACGAAATAAACAGGAGACAGGAGTATGAAACGAAGCCTCGGGCTTCCTCACTGACTCCAGGCCCAATCGAAGGAGACAGAAAGGCAGATTACATCTTATACTGGTTCCACTGGTCCCAATCGAAAGGCACAACATGTTGTCCCACTGGTCCCAATCGAAAGGCACAACATGCTGACCGTGAGGCCTCAGTCGAAAGTCATGCCTTCACCCTTTTCAGGCCAAATCGAAGAGAGCCAGAAAGTGCAGAATCGAAGGGTTTTCTGCCTCAATCGAAAGACCCTCATTTTTCTTGCTTTTATTTTATTTTTGCCTTTATATTTTCATGCAATTCAATATGGTTGTAATAGTGTAGGATTTTATCTTTCTGCGCTTTATTACTTTTATATGCTTGCTAGTAAATAGGATATGTATGGCCAGATAAAATCAACAAGTAGACAATCACTAATAAAAAAACAAAGCATGAAAATAACACACATGCACACTTGCACCCCTAGGGTTTCAATCCACTTGTTGCCTTCAAAAATGGGCTATGATATGCATGTCAAGTACTTTGGCAAAACAAAAACAAAACAAAAGATCATAGTCCCTCAATGACGCTATCTGAGTTGCCTAAACAAAATGATCAAGTCCCTCAAGAAAATTGCCAAAAATACTTGACACCATTGCTATCATGGTATATACGATGACCCGCGCCTGTCCCGTAAAACATCCTAACACAAGGTTGTTCACCAAATACAATGGTGAAACAACACTGTTAAAAGGGTTAAAAACATAAGAAAGATCTTTGAGTAAAATAGGGTAGATAACTCTTAGTTACTTGATCAAAAACTTGCAAAAACATCCTTGTTATCTTCAAAACACACTTCCCCACACAATTTCAAAACCCTACTTTCAAACATTGAAAACTTTTCAAAAGACAAAAACACCTTTGTATACATTCAAACAAGAATCATTACAAAGGTTGCCACAACGATGGCTTCTTTTCAAAACATCTTTCAAAACCACACACAAAGCATAATTTCAAACAATTGAAAAGCAAAGCAAGTGATCTAAGCAAGTAACTAAGAGCCCATGAATAACCATGGATAGAAAGGGTGCTAATACCTTCCCTTTCTATAATCTACTCCCCGAACCCAAGAAAACATCTCAAAGGTCTTTCCTGTGCTTTTTGGCCTTTCCTTAGGATAAAATAAAAAGTAGGTGGCGACTCTTGCTAAACCAAAACATTTGCAAACACAAAACGCAAAATCCCAAGTCAGTTCTCCCACCGTATCACAGAACTGGCGACTCTGCTGGGGAGATATTCTAAAAGTGGAGTAACCTTAGGGCTTAGATCACCCTTTTGCATGATTATTGTTTGCCTTGATTGCTTTACATTTTGGTTCTCTTGTTTGGGCTTGAAATCCTCCACCCAGATTTGGGAAACATTCATAGATAGCAATACGTTGTGGAAACTGTGCGGGGTATACCGACATGGTTGAAGCAATAGCTATATTAGTGCGACATATTTGTGAGTATCGGTAGCCTTTGAGTCAATCAAAGAGAATATGGGGCCGCTGAGTGATGTCATTAAGCACTAATGAACTAGAACCTTACTTGACCATCTTGGCCTTTCATTAGGGGTAGTGAGATGACCGACTTTGGTGTAGTCCGAAGTTGGTAGATACTCGATACTACACTCATTGAGGGTTGTTTTCTTGGAATATTTTGGTCGCTAGTTAAGTGGCTAAACCAAAACAATGAACATAGAAAACAATCCAATGATATTGAGCTCCTTAGAACCCGGTTACTATTTATAGGACAGGTTTTGAGCCAACTAAACTCAAGAGGGTACTTACCTATGAAACCTCATGCAAGCCTGAAACTAGGGTTTTGTGTAACTTTCTTGTACATGTGTTTGTGCATACATCATAAACATCATAAAGCATCATATGCATCCACTAACCATTTCAAGGGTTTGGATCTTCATCTTTGTTCTTGTTTTGTAGGTCATGGAATCTCTTCGCAGGAAAACAATTCAAGTCAACCTTGTGAGAATCCCTCCTCAACTCAAGGAGCTTACATCCAGAATTTCAGAGAATTCTCTCTTCAGTGAAAGACATGGTAGACTCCTCAGCTTAGTCAACACCAACATTGAAGAAGACATGGTTAAAGTTCTCTTCCAGTTCTTTGACCCCCTACACCACTGTTTCACATTCCCTGACTACCAATTGGTGCCTACTTTGGAGGAATTTTCTCAACTCCTGAGAATTCCTATTCTTAATCAACTAACGGTACGGAAAAAGAGCCAAAGCCTGAAGATGTTGCTCAAGCATTACACTTGCAACCATCTGATATCAAGGGGCATTGGGAAACCAGAAGTGGTGTCAAGGGTTTCTTGGTAAAGTTTCTGTTTGAGAAGGCACAAGACTGCTGGAATTCTCTTGATCTACAAGCCTTTGAAGAAATTGTGGCACTCCTTATTTATGGGTTGGTCTTGTTCCCAAACCCTGGCCAACTTATAGATGTGAATGCTGTTAAGATTTTCATGTCCAAGAATCCCATACCTACATTACTTGGGGACATCCTACACTCATTTTACACACGAACAATGAGGAAAAGAGGTGTTCTCATGTGATGTACTCCTCTCCTGGCAAGGTGGTTTATTTCTCACCTTCCACAATCAGTTTTGAAGAATGGGCAGGGTTTAAGGTGGTCACAACGGTTAATGACCCTCACACATTCTAATGTACATTGGTGTTATCGGTCCAGAGAAAATGTCATTATCATTGATCGTTGTGGTGAATTCCCTAATGTCCCATTGCTTGGCATTAGGGGAGGCATTACCTACAACCCCTGTCTAGCCTTGAGACAATTTGGATATGCTCGGAGGGATGGCCCTCATGACATGCTGATTCCTGACCTAGTTTTTGACTTCGACAACGATGCGCAAAGACTTCGACAAAGGTTCATCAGAGCTTGGAGGATGCCTAACAAGGTGGATAGTAAGACACTGGGGCACAAGAATTCCATCCCCCTTGAGCCTTACCTCAAATGGGTACGAACCCACTCTCAGAATATTATGATGCCATATCCTCACATTCTCTTCTTGATTAAAGAGCCCGTTAAGGAAGGAGAGGTTCCATACACCATCCTACATCCTGACATGCCAACATCATGGGAAGAAATGCAAAAGAGTTGGATCCAATTCAAAGAAGAACGGGATACTTTTGAAGCCAGCTCCTATGCCAGTGAGAAGAAGGTTTTAGAACTCACCCGCCAACTTCACGAGGAGGAAACTATTAACACCTACATCGCACCAAAGAGGATGCGCAGCGTCTTCTTACATTAAGAATTTTGTAATATTTCGCCCATGGGCCATTTATGTACTAACAATTTCTTCTTAATATGACGTGCGTTCTTTTTGTTTACAACGAATTTGAATTTTTGAACCCTTGAATGCATTACATGAATAACATATCATTCATCATATGCACAAAAAGGTCTTCAAGCCAGGTTTCCTTATCTTTCTGCTGTTTATTTCAGCAAGATGGATTTGGAGCAAAAAGTGAAGGACCTACAAGCACAAAATTCACAATTTCAACAACTCCTCATGACCTTGGCAAAGGGTTAAGAGGATCTCAAAGTTCTGCTAGAGAAAAGTAAAGAGAAGAAAAAGAAAAAGAGACTAGGGGTAGCTACTTTCGGAAGAAGATTTAAGGGTGATGCTATAAGGACTCTTGAGTTTCCATCAACGTCCGACGAAGGGATTGGCAAAGGGAAAGGAGTTACTGTACCTTCTGAATCTGAGGTAGAAGAGGAGGAAGAGGAAGCAGACGAGGACTATTCAGAACAACAGTATCCACCCGCGGATGACAAGTATAAGAACCTTGAAGACAGATTGGCAACTATGGAGTTGCAGAGGGTGCCCGGATTGGATTTTGAGGAGCTGGGATTGTTATCCCTCCTAAGTTCAAGGTGCCAACATTCGCCAAGTACGACGATTTGTCTTGCCCTAAGATGCACTTGAGGTTGTATGTTAGAAAGATCCAGCCACATTCATCCGACAAAGACCTCTGGGTGCACTTTTTCCAAGACAGCTTGTCTGGCACTCAGTTAAATTGGTTTTATCAGCTCGAGAGATCAGAGGTCCACAATTGGGAAGACTTGGCAGCCGCTTTCTATCGTCAGTATCAGTACAACACTGATTTGGCGCCTACCCGTACTCTGCTACAAAGTATGGGGATGGCTTCAAATGAAGGGTTTAATGAGTACGCCCAGAAGTGGTGCGACCTGGCTGGAAGGGTGCAGCCACCGCTATCAGATAGGGAATTAGTTGACATGTTTTTGGGAACCCTGTCTGGCCCCTTCTTCAACTATCTAATCGGAAGCTCTTCTGCGGGATTTACTGAGTTGATTTTGACTGGCGAGAGGGTGGAAGCCGGTATCAAAAGTGGAAAGATTCAAAAGGATGCTTCCGCATCCATAGCTGTTAGAAAACCTTTCCCAGCCAAGAAAGAAGCATCTGCTGTATACACACAGAAAAATCGGGAAAGAGAGGTGCGTCGGCCAACAGTGGGGGCCGTATTAATACAGAAGTCCACATCAGACCAGCTTAGAAACAGCGAACCGAGGAATGATCAGCCCAGAACTTATCAGCAAAGGCCGCCACGGCAGTTTACCCCAGTAAATATGACACCTGCTCAAATCCTTCCACATCTCCTGAAGTTGAACCTTGCTAATTTAAAAGAGGCGCCAAAGAATGTAAATACCACCTCTTCATCCTACAACTCAAAAGCCAAGTGTGCTTACCATTGCGACAGTATTGGGCACGATACCAATAATTGTTGGGCACTCAAGAACAAAATTCAGGATTTAATTGACTCCAAAGAGGTCGAATTTGACGCTTCTGAAAAGTCGAATGTTATATCTGCGTCGATGCCCAAGCACGGCCACAATGTGCATGATGTTTTGGAAAATCTCCATGCTACTGATATTGCCGATCTGTTGACTCCATTGTTTGTGATTAAAGAAAATTTGTTGAAAGCCGGGATCTTTCCTAGTTGTGATGAAGACTGCTATTTTTGTTTGAACATTCAAGGTGATTGTCCAATGTTGAAGTCGGGTGTCCAACGCCTGATGGATACTCAAGAAATACTTTTCCAGAAAACTCCTGTTAACACTTCCAATCCGATTACTCCTTATACTTGTGATACCTCAACCAACGATATTGCCATCATAACCATTTTCGACAATCCTCCCAAGGCTTACAAAAGGCCTGTCAGGATTACACCCAACTCTGAATGTGTACCTCTAAAGATCACCATGTCGGGACCTGTCCCGTACCAATCAAGCAAAATGATATAGTGGAACTATGGGGGAGAAATCTTCTACCACGACATCAAATAAATCGAAACAGTCCAAGAAATCTCTGAAGAAGACCCTGATATAAGAAACATCGCGGGTACTAGCAAGATCACCCGCAGTGGCCGGATCTTTTCTCCGGAGATCGCTCCTCCCCGAGCAGTCTTCGGACCCTTAAAAGCTTCTGCACCTGTTGGACCCTCTGTGCAAGGCCCAGTGATCGAAGATTTAAACACTCCTGAAGAAAGACCATCCGCTGATAACACCGAAAAAGGTAAGGGGATACTGGAAATGCCTGTCAGGACGAAGGCTCATGCTGTGGTTATCCCTGAAACCACTCAGAAGGAGATGGATGAGATCCTAAAAATAATCAGAAAAAGTGACTACGACGTTGTGGAACAATTAGGGCAAACCCCTTCTAAGATTTCAATGTTAGCTCTCCTGCTCTGTTCAGAGGCCCATGCTAAGGCTCTGATTAAATTCTTGAAGACGGCACATGTCCCCCAAGAGACCTCGGCTGACCAGTTCCAAAATTGTGTGGCCAGTCTTACTGCTGACAATGGCCTGGGCTTTTCCGATGCTGACTTAACTCCCAAAGGAAGGAAACACAATGATGTGTTACATGTTTCAATTGAGTGCCGAGGAACCACCCTCGCCCATGTCTTGGTTGATACTGGTTCTTCCCTGAATGTGCTGCCAAAGAAGGCCTTAGACCGTTTGAATTGTGAAGGTTTGACTCTCAAACCTAGCAACATCGTCGTCAGAGCTTTCGATGGTTCCAAAAGAATGGTTCATGGAGAGGTTGATATTCCCATCAAGGTAGGCACCGAAGTGTTCAACTCCACCTTCTACGTAATGGACATCCGTCCGTCATACTCTTGTTTGCTGGGAAGACCGTGGATCCATTATGTCGGGGCAGTTACATCCTCTTTGCACCAGATGCTGAAGTATCCTGTTAAGGGTAAAATCATAACTGTGCATGGCGAGGAAGAGTACATGATTAGTCATCTCAATTCCTTTCTGTAAGTGTTTAGTTATTGGCATGTATTTTTGGTAAAACCAGGTGTGTGAATGTCATGACTGATGTCATAACATTCTGGGTTATTAGGTACTTTATGCAGAAAAAGAATGGCATACAGTAGCTGCTATTTATGAGTGTGTATCTGAGCATTTTGCAATGATCACATTTATCACTTTCTACCAAAATCAGTAAACAGGATTTTTGTTGTCATAACAAATGTTAAGACATCCTGTACTGATCTAACAGTTATGCAGTTTGGTTAATTCTGAGATTTTTCAGGAATTTGGTTCATTCTTTCCAGAACAGAATCTCACGTGGACTTTAGGTTAACCTAGCTCAACCCTAATCTGGTTGATAAAGTCTTGTGACCAAGTCTTGAGGTTAACCCTAATTAACCCTAGCTTTTCGTGGAAGCCCTAACTGAAGAAACAACTGCATATATATTCAACAGGAAAGCTGTTGGAAAATCAACTCTTTGACAGAAGATCAATTAGGGGCTGTATAGTTTTAACTGTTGTAATCCAAGCAAGTATCATTGTGATAAGTGACTTGGAGTAGGTTTTGATTGTAAGGGTTGTGTATCACTCAAAGCTTTGAAGCAAGAGTGTTTGTGTCACTTGACTAAAGCTTTGAAGCAAGGTCAAGTTAGGTTTATGTATCACTTAAAGCTTTGAAGCACGAGTGGTTATGTTACTTGATTAAAAGCTGTGAAGCATAATCAAGTGTATGTTCTGAAGAGTGTCTTCATTAATTCACTAGTCAATTGTTTAGTATCACTGCTGTGATTGAGGGGGAGTGAGTAGGAACTCAGGTTTAAGTTGAACTTAGATTGAAGTTGCATTGGGTAGGTCTTAAGTGAAGGAGATAAACTGGTTGGTTTATTCCTGAATTAATATCTCTTATAGTGGATTTCCTCCCTGGCTTGGTAGCCCCCAGAGTAGGTGTTGTTTCACACTGAACTGGGTAAACAATTGACTGTGTTCTTTACTGTTTTTTTATTTACTGTCTTATAGAAATTCAGATACAGTGTCATAACATTCACTATGACATTGAGTATCTGCTGCCAAAATTTCAATTGGCATCAGAGCTGGCACCCTGCCTGTCTTACTGGGTGAGATCTAGGGATATCACTTTCTGGCGCTATGGACAAAGAAGGAGTTTTTGGAAACAGACCACCCATTCTGGATGGATCAAATTATGACTACTGGAAACCTCGTATGATTGCCTTCTTAAAATCACTGGACAAAAAGGCTTGGAGAGCTGCTGACAAAGGATGGAATCATCCCACCATAACTGAGAAAGATGGGACAATCAGTCTAAAGCCTGAGGAAGAATGGAGCAAAGAAGAAGATGAGTTAGCCCTGGGTAATTCCAAAGCATTAAATGCCTTGTTCAATGGAATTGATAGAAACATATTCAGACTAGTACATCAATGTGAACTGGCCAAGGAAGTTTGGGACACTCTCAAAACTACCCATGAGGGCACATCCAAAGTAAAAATGTCAAGGCTTCAGATGCTGACTACCAAATTTGAGAACCTAAGGATGATAGAAGATGAAACCATTCATGAGTTTCACATGAACATCTTGGAGATTGCCAACACCTTAGGAGCATTGGGAGAAAAGATGTCATAAGAAAAACTGGTGAGAAAGATTCTCAGATCCTTGCCTAAAAGATTTGCAATGAAGGTAACTGTTATAGAGGAAGCCCAGGATATCAGCAAGTTGAAGGTGGATGAACTCATTGGGTCTCTTCATACCTTTGATATGGGGATCAGTGACAATGTTGACAAGAAAAACAAGAGCATAGCACTTGTATCCAACACTGAAGATGAAAACAAGGAGGATGAAGAAGAAAATATTTCAGAAGCTATAGCCATGCTTGGAAGACAATTCAACAAACTCATCAAGAGAATGGATCCAAAGTCAAGGTCAAATGTTAAGAACATTCCTTCTGACATTAACAGATCTTATGACTCCAGCAGAAGACCAAAGTCTGAAGAGAAGGGAAATCAAAGCAGAGGAATTCAATGCCATGGATGTGAAGGATATAGGCACATTCGAGCTGAATGTCCTACCTTTCTTAAGAAACAAAAGAAAGGAATGTTTGTTACCTGGTCTGACTGTGATTCAGAAAGTAATTCTGAAGAAGAATCCGCCAAACTAATTACTGCACTAACTGGTGTTTGTACCTCTGAAAGTGACACTAGTGATGAGGAAGTGACATTTGAAGAACTGGATGATACCTACAAGAAATTATGTATCAGAAGTGCTGAAGTCTGTCAGCAAAATGAGAGACAAACAAAACTCATAATAAAGTTGGAGGCTGAGAAAAGGGCAGACATTGAAACTATAAGTCATCTAGAAGGGGAAGTTCAAATGCTGAACTCAAAACTGAACCAGATGACCAAATCTGTCAAGATGCTGACAAATGGAACTGACAAATTGGAAGAAATCCTTCAGGTTGGACAAAATGTGGGAAACAAGTCTGGTCTAGGATTTGTGGCAGCAAAGAAATCTGGTGCAGACAAGAAGATCAGGCCTGATAAATAAATGTCAAAGCAGATGTCACAACATAGCACTCAACATCGGGAACAGAGAAATATGAAGAAAAAGTACCAAAGATGGAGATGTCATCATTGTGGGAGGTTTGGTCATATAAAGCCATTCTGCTTCAGATTGTATGGATACCCTAATCAGAACCCAGGTGTCAAACCTAAGTCTAACAAGGTACCACATACTCCACAGTGGAAGAAAAAGGCTACTGCCCTGATAGCCCACACTTCCCTTAGAGTCTCTGCAAAGGAAGACTGGTACTTTGACAGTGGGTGTTCTAAGCACATGACTGGAATCAAGAACCTTCTCAATAATGTTAAACCTCACACCACTAGTTATGTGACCTTTGGAGATGGTGCTAGAGGAGAAATCAAAGGAGTTGGTAACTTGGAATGCCCTGGAGTTCCAAATCTAAATGACGTATTGTTGGTAAAAGGCCTGACTGCTAATCTCATTAGTATCAGTCAATTATGCGATCTAGGATTCAAGGTCAACTTCTCAAAATCTGAATGTCTTGTAACTAATGAGAAACAAGAAGTTGTAATGAAAGGAGTCAGATCTAAAGACAACTGTTACTTGTGGGAGCCTGAGAACACTAATTACTCCACTGTGTGTTCTATTGCCAAAGAAGAAAAAGAGGTGAAACTGTGGCACCAAAAACTTGGCCATCTTCATCTAAGAGGAATGAAAAGGATTGTATCCATGGAGGCAGTCAGAGGGATTCCAAGACTGCAAATTGATAAAGAGAGAGTTTGTGGTGAATGTCAGGTTGGTAAGCAGACTAGGATGTCACATCCAAAGTCAAGACATCTGACCACCTCTAAGGTTCTAGAACTTATACATATGGATCTGATGGGACCAATGCAGGTGGAAAGTCTTGGTGGAAAAAGATATGCCTATGTTGTTGTGGATGATTTTTCCAGATTCACCTGGATTAACTTCATTAGGGAAAAATCTGATGTATTTGAAGTGTTTAAAGAACCGTGCAAAAGAATTCAAAGAGAAAAAGAAGGGTATATTGTCAGAATCAGAAGTGATCATGGCAAGGAATTTGAAAACAGTAAGTTTAATGAGTTCTGTTCCTCAGAAGGAATTAGTCATGAATTCTCTTCTCCTATAACTCCTCAACAAAATGGAGTTGTAGAAAGGAAAAATAGGACCATACAGGAATCTGCCAGAGCAATGATACATGCCAAAAGACTTCCTATTCATTTTTGGGCTGAAGCTATGAATACAGCCTGTTATGTCCATAACAGAGTCACTTTGAGAAAGGGAACCTCATCCACCATTTATGAACTCTGGAAAGGAAGAAAGCCAACTGTGAAGTACTTCCATGTATTTGGTAGCAACTGCTATATTCTGGCAGATCGTGAACAAAGGAGAAAGCTGGACCCTAAAAGTGATGAAGGAATATTTCTAGGATACTCCTCCAACAACAGAGCTTATAGGGTATTCAATTCCAGGACCAAAGTCATGATGGAATCAATAAATGTCATAGTTGATGATTATCATGAGGAAACAGATGTCCCTTGTAATGTTGAGACATTCTTTGAGACTCCAACTCAACAGAATGACCTACCTAACACCACTGCAGCAGACTCTGAATCCAAGGAAGCTAGCAAAATCCCTTCCATCAGAATTCAGAAAGATCATCCTAAAGAACTCATCATAGGAGATCCTAACAGTGGATTCATTACAAGATCTAGAGAAATCATCTCAAACTCTTGCTTTGTGTCTAAAATTGAACCAAGAAATGTTAAGGAGGCTTTAACTGATGAATACTGGATTGGTGCAATGCAAGATGAATTGAACCAATTTAAGCAACATGAAGTATGGGAGTTAGTTCCTAGACCAAAGGGAACAAACATCATTGGCACAAAATGGATATACAAGAACAAATCAGATGCTGAAGGAGTTGTCATCAGGAATAAGGCAAGACTTGTTTCCCAAGGATACACTCAAGTTGAAGGGGTTGATTTTGATGAGACCTTTGCCCCTGTAGCCAGACTGGAATCTATCAGACTCCTATTGGGAATTGCTTGTCTCCTGAAGTTTAAGTTATTTCAGATGGATGTAAAAAGTGCCTTCCTAAATGGGTACTTAAATGAGGAAGTTTATATGGAACAGCCTAAAGGTTTTGTGGATCCAAATTACCCTGATCATGTCTACAAATTGAGGAAAGCTTTATATGGCCTGAAACAAGCTCCTAGAGCATGGTATGACAGGTTAACAAAATTTCTCTCAGACAAAGGATACAGAAAAGGAGGCTTGGATAAAACCCTCTTTGTCAAAAATGAAGGAGGGAAGTTAATGGTAGCTCAAATATATGTTGATGACATAGTGTTTGGGGGAATGTCAGATAGAATGGTTAAACATTTTGCTGACCAAATGCAGGCTGAATTCGAAATGAGCCTCATGGGAGAATTGACCTACTTTCTTGGACTGCAAGTCACACAGATGGAAGACTCAATTTTTCTATCTCAAAGCAAGTATGCAAAGAACATTGTCAAGAAGTTTGGTATGGAGAATGCCAGTCACAAAAGGACTCCTGCTCCTACTCATTTAAAGTTATCCAAAGATTCAAGTGGGGTTAAGGTGGACCAAAGCCTGTACAGAAGCATGATAGGAAGTCTGCTGTACTTAACAGCCAGCAGACCTGACATTGCTTTTGCAGTTGGAGTTTGTGCAAGATACCAAGCTGATCCCAAAGTCAGTCATATCAACCAAGTGAAGAGAATTTTGAAGTATGTAAGTGGAACTTACAACTATGGCTTGCTATACTCTCATGGTTGTGAACCAACTTTGACTGGTTACTGTGATGCTGATTGGGCTGGAAGTGTTGATGATAGAAAAAGCACCTCTGGAGGATGTTTCTTCTTAGGAAACAATCTGGTCTTCTGGTTCAGCAAGAAACAGAACTGTGTGTCTCTCTCTACTGCTGAAGCTGAATACACTGCAGCTGGTAGTAGCTGTTCTCAAATGATCTGGATGAAACAGATGCTTACTGAGTATAATGTCACACAAGATGTTATGACATTGTACTGTGACAATCTGAGTACAATCAACATTTCCAAGAATCCTATTCAGCATAGCAAGACCAAGCATATTGACATTAGACATCACTTTATCAGAGACCTTGTAGAGGAGAAGACGATCAAACTGGAACATGTTGCCACTGAGCTACAGCTGGCTGACATTTTTACCAAGGCACTTGATGCAAATCAATTTGAAAATTTGAGGGGCAAGTTGGGTATTTGTCAACATGAGGAAATGTAGCAATTAATTTTGCTTAAAACAAGGGATGAAGGAGTTTTTTGTGTTAAGTCTATTTTGATTGGGTTAATCATATGTTTTCCTAATTCTTTCAAAAGTGTTAAGAAGTTGAATAGACACTCATTTACCTCCTTCCTCTCTCGGCTCTGCAACAATCCCCATTCTCTCAATCAAAGTTCTCTCTCTCGTTGCTACTGGTTTTCTAAGACTATCAAAATGTCTCAAACATCATCCTCTTCCAAGACGACTGTTTCATCCTCATCCTCTGATCGAGATTCTAGGGCAATCACATCATGCATGGATTCTGAAGTCCTGGAGATTACTCCTCTTAGAACACTGGCAACTAACCCCTCTAAGGTTAAAAAGCTGAGAACAAGGCATGCAGGAAGGTCTCAAGCTACTTCATCTGGTAATCCCTCTCAACCATCATCTTCTGTTCCAAATAGGGAAGGCTCAGCTTATGTTCATCAAGCAATATCTAGGCTTGTTACAAGAATTCTGAGTGAGAACCACTTTGTACCTGGAATTTATGTTCCTTTAAATCAAGAATCAGCAAGTCCAAATGTTGAAATAAATCCAGATGTCTCTGAGAATGTTGAGACACCAAATGACAACATTCAGAAATCATCTGAAAATCTTGATGATATCCAGAACCCTTCAGAGAAGGATGTTGAACCCCCGGTTATTGATGTGGATGAAGACTACTCTGACAATGACCTAATTGCAAATATCAACCCTAGCATAGCTAGGAGAATGATGAACAGAAAAGACAAGCAGGATGTTGCAAAATGTCTGACCAAAGAGAAGACTGCTGATGTTGCTCACAAGAAAACCAGGTCTGAAGGCAAGACTGGTGTAGAAACTGTGAAGACTGGGAAGGTGAAAACCCGAGTACATGCTGGTAGTCGCTCAAAGCCTGTGAGACAACCAATAGAAAAGAAAAGGAAAGAGCCTGAACCTTATGATTCTGATGAGGAATCAGAATTTGAAGTTGATGCTGAAGACATTCCTATCAGAAGAAAACTCCCTTCAAGCAAAATGACTAAAGTTCCTGAAGTCCCCACTGATAACATCTCTTTTCACCACCCTGAAAATGCCAACAGATGGAAGTATGTTTGTTTGAAAAGAATAGCCTTGGAAAGAGAACTAAACAATGGTGCCATGGAATGTAAGGAGATCATGGACCTAATCAAAGTTGTTGGACTAATGAATACTGTGGTAAAGTTTACCAAATGCTATGAAAATCTTGTCAAAGAATTCATAGTGAATTTATCTGATGGATGTGCTGATGGAAGGTCAGCTGACTTTAAATGTGTCTATGTGAGAGGAAGAAAAGTTAATTTCTCTCCCTCTGAAATAAACAAATTCCTTGGAAGACCAGATGAGGCTTGCCTTAAACTAGAGGTTACTGACAACCAAGTATGCCAAACCATCACTGCAAATCAAGTAAGGAGCTGGCTCTTAAAAGGCAAGCTGAATGCAAGCAAGCTAAGCATGAAATTTGCCATCCTGCACAAGATTGGTGCAGCCAACTGGGTTCCTACCAACCATAAATCAACCATCTCCACAGGATTGGGAAGATTCATTTTTGCTGTTGGAACCAGGACAGAATTTGACTATGGCAGGTATATCTTTGAACAAACTTTAAAACATGCTGGAAGTTATGCTGTTAAAGGCCCTATTGCCTTTCCCTCCCTCCTATGTGGTATTGTCCTTGCTCAGTATCCTGACATCCTAGTGGAAAGAGATACTATATGCCAAAGAGCCCCTGCTCTTGGGTTGCACTATAAGCTATTTCAGAGAACTCATGTTCCTGACATTGTCATGACATCAGCTGAGACATCAACTGTCAAAACTCAGTCCAAGACATCTGATGTTATAGTTGTGCTAAAGGAAACCTGCAAAGAGCTGGAGACAAGAAAGATGACTCTTGAGAACCTAATTGCCAGATTAGAACAGGAGGAGACTGAAGGACAAAGAAGGGAAGAGGATGCTGCTGAAGATCAGCTTAATGCTGAAGAAAGTGCCTCCTCTGAAGATGACAGTGCTTGAAGTTTCGTGGAGTTGTCAAGCTTGCTGCTGGTACCTGTTGCTGTAAGTGATTTCAGATTTTTTTAGTTTTATTACTCATTTTGGATGACTGTATAACCTATAAGTACATGTATCTTTGGCCTATTTAAGGCTAAAGAGGGGGAGAAGATGTTTTTGTGTTAATTACTTGGTAGACATTATTTTTTTCTGCAGACATATTATTTGTGCTGCTCTCTATTCTCTGATTGTTTAGGGGTTTTAGCCAAAAATTTGCCAAAGGGGGAGTTTGTAAGTGTTTAGTTATTGGCATGTATTTTTGGTAAAACCAGATGTGTGAATGTCATGACTGATGTCATAACATTCTGGGTTATTAGGTACTTTATGCAGAAAAAGAATGGCATACAGTAGCTGCTATTTATGAGTGTGTATCTGAGCATTTTGCAATGATCACATTTATCACTTTCTACCAAAATCAGTAAACAGGATTTTTGTTGTCATAACAAATGTTAAGACATCCTGTACTGATCTAACAGTTATGCAGTTTGGTTAATTATGAGATTTTTCAGGAATTTGATTCATTCTTTCCAGAACAGAATCTCACGTGGACTTTAGGTTAACCTAGCTCAACCCTAATCTGGTTGATAAAGTCTTGTGACCAAGTCTTGAGGTTAACCCTAATTAACCCTAGATTTTCGTGGAAGCCCTAACTGAAGAAACAGCTGCATATATATTCAACAGGAAAGCTGTTGGAAAATCAACTCTTTGACAGAAGATCAATTAGGGGCTGTATAGTTTTAACTGCTGTAATCCAAGCAAGTATCATTGTGATAAGTGACTCGGAGTAGGTTTTGATTGTAAGGGTTGTGTATCACTCAAAGCTTTGAAGCAAGAGTGTTTGTGTCACTTGACTAAAGCTTTGAAGCAAGGTCAAGTTAGGTTTATGTATCACTCAAAGCTTTGAAGCACGAGTGGTTGTGTTACTTGATTAAAAGCTGTGAAGCATAATCAAGTGTATGTTCTGAAGAGTGTCTTCATTAATTCATTAGTCAATTGTTTAGTATCACTGCTGTGATTGAGGGGGAGTGAGTAGGAACTCAGGTTTAAGTTGAACTTAGATTTAAGTTGCATTGGGTAGGTCTTAAGTGAAGGAGATAAACTGGTTGGTTTATTCCTGAATTAATATCTCTTATAGTGGATTTCCTCCCTGGCTTGGTATCCCCCAGAGTAGGTGTTGTTTCACACTGAACTGGGTAAACAATTGACTGTGTTCTTTACTGTTTTTTATTTACTGTCTTATAGAAAGTCAGATACGGTGTCATAACATTCACTGTGACATTGAGTATCTGCTGCCAGAATTTCACTTTCGATATGTGGAGTTAGACGGAGAGTTCATCGAAACACCTTTTCAACATTTCGAGGAAGTTTCTCCCGAGGTAGCAGTTGCGAAGACAGCGGTTGAGGTACCTATCATTCCCAAGCATGTGGCTAAGATGGCATCTCTCAAGGACGCAGAGGCTGTGATTAAGGAGGGGAAGAGCGCAGTATGGGGACAATTGCCTGACTTTCCCCATAAGACGGATAAGTTTGGTTTAGGGTTTACTGCTGCAGGACAAAAGGCTATGCGTCGCTCTAAGATTGGAAGATCACCTGTCAAGATTTCTCACCACGAAATCAATGCTGTAGAAGAGGAGGATGAGGAGAGCCACTTTGAAGATTGGATTTTTCTGACTGTCGAAGGGGGTTTGAGTAATTGGGAAGCAAAGGATTTCGTTCCTATCACCTTTATCAACCATTAATTTTATCTTTGAACAATTTCCCATTTTTAGGGTCTGTAATAACTAAAACAATTCGCACACTATTTTCACCTCATGCCTTGCCCGGGGCATGTAGGTCCATTTGTAAGGGTTTGATTTCCTTCATAATCATATGTCATGTTTTAATGAATCATTGGACGTTTTTCATCTATAAACTGTTGTGTTCATTTTCATTTCCTTTTGCATTTTGTTTGTTTAAGGATGGTTATCCCTTACACACACCCACACTCACAAATGCAGGTACCCATCCACTCCGGATTCCATGGGTGACTATTCTATTTTAGCCTTCGATAACTCTGAAGATTTGGTCAAACACGCTGAGTACGAAGTTGATGAAGATTGTGAAGTGCCGGGAGAGTTAGCCATACTTCTATAACAAGAAGAGAGGGCCATTCTGCCTCATGAAGAGTTGTTATAAACCATCAACTTAGGGACAGAGGAGGACAGAAGAGAAGTAAAAGTGGGTGCCAACCTGGAACCGAGTGTCAAGGAGCGCTTAGTGCAGTTGTTAAATGAATACGTTGAAATCTTCGCTTGGTCTTATGAAGACATGCCAGGGTTAGACTCAGATATTGTGGTTCACCGTCTCCCTACAAGAGAAGACTGTCCACCGATCAAGCAAAAGGTTCGCCGAATGAGGCCTGACATGTCTGAGAAGATTAAGGCTGAAGTAATGAAGCAATTCAACGCCGGCTTTCTGACTGTTACAACCTATCCACAATGGGTTGCTAACATTGTGCCCGTACCCAAAAAGGACGGCAAGGTCAGAATGTGCGTGGACTATCGGGATTTGAACAGGGCTAGCCCTAAAGATGATTTTCTGCTGCCACATATCGACATTTTGGTTGACAACACAGCTCAGCACAAAGTATTTTCTTTCATGGATGGATTCTCGGGCTACAACCAGATCAAAATGGCCCCCGAGGACATGGAGAAAACAACCTTTGTTACACAATGGGGTACCTTCTACTACAAGGTGATGCTGTTCGGACTGAAGAACACAAGGGCAACCTATCAACGCACCATGGTAGCTTTGTTTCATGATATGATACATCATGAGATCGAAGTTTATGTAGACGACATGATAGCTCGATCACAAACAGAAGAAGAACACCTTGAACACTTGCAAAAGTTTTTTTCCAGGTTGAAGGAGTATAAGCTCAGACTGAATCCAAGCAAGTGCACTTTTGGAGTTAGATCTGGTAAACTTATGGGATTTATTGCCAGCAACAAGGGCATTGAGGTTGATCCAGCTAAAGTAAAAGCTATACAAGAAATGCCTGCTCCTCGTACTGAAAAGGAGGTTATAGGATTCTTGGGACGCTTGAACTATATCGCCAGATTCATCTCTCACCTGACATATACCTGTGAGCCAATTTTCAAACTGTTGAAGAAAGATCAGGTAGTTGAATGGAACAATGATTGTCAGTTGGATTTTGACAAAATCAAGGAGTATTTACTAGAACCTCCTATTCTGATGCCACCCGTCGAAGGAAGGCCGTTGATCATGTATCTAACTGTTTTGGACAACTCAATGGGGTGCGTACTGGGCCAACATGACGAGTCTGGTCGAAAAGAGCATGCCATTTATTACCTTAGCAAAAAGTTTACCGACTGTGAGACTCGCTACTCACTGCTCGAGAAAACTTGATGTGCTTTGGTATGGGCTGCTCGCCGGCTAAGGCAGTATATGTTGACTCATACCACTTTGCTGATTTCCAAAATGGATCCAATCAAGTATATCTTCGAGAAGCCTGCTTTATCTGGAAGAATCACTAGATGGCAGATGATCCTGACTGAGTATGACATCTAGTATACTACTCAAAAAGCTATAAAAGAGAGTGTACTAGCTGACCATCTAGCTCATCAAGCCGTCGAAGATTATCAATCTATGAGATTCGACTTCCCTGACGAAGACATCATGACTCTGGACAACATCGAAGGTAACAGACCGTATGACGGACCTGAACAAGGATCCCGATGGACCCTGTAATTTGATGGTGCTTCAAATGCACTTGGCAACGGTATCAGCGCGGTACTCATTTCCCCAGAAGGTTGCCATACACCTTTCACTGCCTGACTTTGTTTCAGCTGTACCAACAACATGGCCGAATATGAAGCTTGCATCTTTGGTCTAAAGGCTGCTATAGACCTAGGGATCAAATCTTTGGTCGTATTTGGGGACTCGGCTTTGGTTATCAGTCAAATAAAAGGAGAGTGGGACACCAAACATCCTAATCTTATCCCATACAAGGAATATGTCATGACTTTGTTGCCTCATTTCGAGCAGATTACTTTCGAGCATTTCCCGCGAGAAGAGAATCAGCTAGCAGATGCTCTGGCTACAATGTCTTCCATGTTTAAACTCAACTGGGATAACGAGACTCCCCAAATTACCATCGAGCGAATGGACGAACCTGCGCACTATCATGAGATTAATACCGAAGAAGTAGTGGAACAACCCTGGTTTCATGAAATCAAAAGGTATCCCCAGACTAGAGAATATCCCGAAGGAGCTTCCGTCAATGACAAAAAGTTCTTAAGGAGATTTGCTGCCAAGTTCTTCCTAAGAAATGGCATCCTTTATAAGCGCAGCCATGATTGTGTTCTACTTCGATGTGTGGATAAAGCTGAAGCAGAGTTGATCATGACTGAGATACACAGCGGCACATTTGGCACCCATTTGAACAGACATACGATGGCAAAGAAGATTCTAAGGGCATGCTACTACTGGTCTACCATGGAAGCTGATTGTCATCAACATTCCCGTACTTGCCATAAATGCCAAGTCTACACCGACAAGGTACATATTCCTCTTGTTCCTCTCAACATTCTGACAGCTCCTTGGCCATTCGCAATGTGGGGCATTGACATAATTGGAGAGATCAAGCCCACGGCGTCCAATGGACATTGCTTCATCTTGGTCTCTATTAATTACTTCACCAAATGGGTCGAGGCAGCTTCCTATGCCTCAGTTACAAAGAATGTGGTTGCCCGCTTCATCAAGCAGAACTTCATATTCCGGTATGGTGTCCCCGACAGGATCATCACAGACAACGGTGCAAATCTGAACAATACTATGATCACCGCTCTATGCGAACAGTTCAAGATTTATTATCACAATTCATCTCCTTATCGGCCAAAGATGAATGGTGTTGTTGAAGCCGCGAACAAAAATATCAAGAAGATCATTCAAAAAATGACAGTTACCTACAAAGACTGGCATGAGATGTTACTGTTTGCTCTGCATGGATATCGTACCATGGCACGTACTTCAACAGGGGCAATCCCATTCTCTTTGGTGTATGGCATGGAAGCTGTCCTACCTATGGAAGTTCAGATTCCTTCTTTAAGGATTATGAAGGACGCTGGTTTGAGTGAAGACGATTGGATTCAGACCCGGCTTGATCAACTCAATTTGATCGACGAGAAGCGACTTACCGCTGTTTGTCATGGTCAGACGTACCAAAAACGGATGATCAAGGCTTTCAACAAGAAAGTCAGGCGTCAGGTATATCAAGTCGGAGATCTGGTAATCAAGCGGATCATCTTGCCGCAAAGTGATCCCAGGGGCAAATGGACTCCTACTTACGAAGGACCATTTGTGATCAAGAGCATCTTTTCTGGTGGGGCAATGATTCTGACCACCATGGATGGAAATGACTTGCCACACCCTGCGAACGCAGACATAGTCAAAAGATACTACGCATGAAACGACCCAGCAAGTTGAAAACCTAAAAGGGCGACTTGGGCAAAAAACGGCATCCCGGTGAACCGAAAACCCGAAAGGGCGGTTCAGGCAAAAATTAGGGATAAAAACAAAAAAATCTGTACACCCGGAAAGTTGAAAACCCGAAAGGGCGACTTGGGCAAAAAAGGGTTTCCCGGTGGATCGAAAACCCGAAAGGGCGATTCAGGTAAAAGTTAGGGAATTAAAGTGTATGACTGTGTCTCGTCGGATCACTTTAAGAACAATCTCTTCATCAACAAGCTCCGAGCTTCTGATCAACTTAGTCATCGGCGGACAAAGCAACGAATGGACAAGATATTCAGAGTTGTGAAGGCCATAACAGAATGGGAATCCCATGGAATTGTTACACATAGCCATCTTTCTTTTGTATAAATTCTTTTCAATTTTTACGACAACATTCTCTTACTAGGATGTCTGTCTCCTCTGTACAAAGATACTCACAAAAGTTAATACAAATACACTTCCAAGTGTTGAAATTTACTTGCCTTTCTTTTCTTTTTACACTTATGTTTATTTTGAAAACATCCAATGTTTTGTTAAATAGGCATATGCATTTTAATATAATCATTGCTTACAAATAAAATGAATGGAGAAAGGATAGTTACTGATAGGTGGGAGGAATAGGAAGATATCTTTATGCCATTTCAAAAGAAATCCCCTGCAATACATCATTCCGACCCTCAACAAGGCTAAATTTGGAGTATATTTCCCCAGCGGAGTTAAGCTTCAAAATCCTTAGCAGAGCCAGTGTATTCCAAAACTTAATTCCCCTCAGAGTCAAGTTTCAAGATTCCCAGTGGAGCCCAAAAACCCTGAAAACCTTGTCTCCAGCGGAACCAGAATAGTGAACATTCTCCCCACAGAGATTCTTCCCCAGCAGATGGGAAAATTCTCAGTCTCATTTCTCCAGCAGAAGTCTCCTAGGTTTTTTCTTCCCAGTAGAGATTTCCTAAGTTTTCCTTATTCCCCAAGCAGTCAGCAAGGATTTCTCATCTTCAGTAATCAAAGATTTTTGGAATCCCCAGCTTCGATCATGGATTTATTTTCCCCGGCAACAGTCAAAGATTCTATTATCTCCAGCTACCAGGATTTATCTTCCTCAGCAAGACGGCTACTCAACTTACATGCATAATCATTACATTCATATATCATAAACATTGATGAAACACAATTCATTGCATCATACATATCATGCAACATAACTTTGTGTTTAGCAAACATTTTATCCTTTTCAGGATGAGATCGAAAGGCTATCATTAACAATTATTCAGATACAGTATGGATACACCCCAAACACGGCGGTCATTCTATTACTCATTCAGAATTTCAAGTCAGATACAGTATGGATACACCCCAAATACGGTGTTCATTCTATTACTCGTTCAGAATTTCAAGTCAAAATACAGTACAGATACACCCCAGACATGGCGGTCATTCTACTATTCATTCAAACTTCGACAATCCAATACCGACTAGATATGCTCCAGACACGGCAGCCATTCTATCTCTCATTCAGATTCAATTATCAAAACTCAAGTTCAAATGCATTACAGACACGGATACCATTCTGACCCTTACATCAACAGTTTGATTCCCTCAGTGCAGTCGCCACGAAAGTCATTCTGTCACTTATTCAAATCCCAGTTACAGTTTCAGATACACTCCAGACACAGAAGTCATTCTGCTACTCATACAGATCTCAACTTCAGATACGGTCCAGATACGCTCCAGACACGGTTGTCATTCTGTTACTCATTCAGAACTTATCCTTAGCACACAGTTGCTCCATACACAGATTTTTCTCTGTTACCCATTCAGAATACAGATACACTTCGGACACGGCAGTCATTCTGATATTCATTCAAAGAATCAAATACAGTTACAGCCCAGTTACGCTCCAGACACGGACGCTATTCTTTGGCTCATATAGACTCAGTCTCCAGATACAGTTCAAATGCATTCCAAACACGGATACCATTTTAATGCTCATTCTTCTGACCTACAACATTGCAATTCAACAAACATTCTTGGATGGCATCTTTAAGCCCATCTCCAACAAGATTCCACCATCTCCAAATGGCATCTTTAAGCCCATTTCCTCAACTATATTTTGACGAGTGCAAATTTACGGGCACTCTAGTGTCCAATCCTCTTTTACCTTCGAGTCGTGAAAGGCAAACTTGCCAATCTAACTCTTCAAGTTCAAGAAGATTGAACAGAGGCAGCTGTTGTACCACAAAATTTGCCCTCTCATTCTTCAAGGCCTTTCTCACAAGGATTCTCAAGGTTCAAGCTTGCACAAGTACTTTGGAATTTTCTAGTACCAAAATTAAAAGGAAACTGTCAAAAATGGAGAAAACAGATAAAAATATGATTTTGACAAAATTTGGAGAAATACAAGTGTTCTTCGTTTCAGCTCCTTCGATTGGCCTTTTGGCCTCTTTTGATACAGGCTTTGGTTGTATCCTTCGACTGGGCGATGGCCTCTGGCACGCTGGCTTTGATTTACAAGGCAGGAGTTTCCTACATGCCACCTTCGATTGCATCTCTGGCCTTACTGGGTTCACAATGCCATGACTGCCTATTGCATGTTTCGTTTGGATGTCTGATGCTTGCATGCCTATACAAACTTTCCCTCCATGCTTTCCTTGACTCATAAAGTAATGACTAGTTACATACAAACTTTCATTTGAGCCACGACTTGCATGCAAAAGGCATCCCCCTTGCTAGCATGCACAAGGTACAAAGCCTCCTATAACTTCCTTCGATTCCAAGGCAAAAAGCTCCCTTTTGGTGTCCTTCGATTTTCACTTTTTTTCCTCATGTATGCCTCTTTCGAATCTGGACATTTTGCCTCCTGCATGCCTCTTTCGTTTGGGCATGTGGCTTCCTTCGTGCAAGTCTTTGTTTGAGCATTGACCTTTTGTGTGCTTGCTTGGAGTCATAAATTTTAGACCTCCTCCATGCAGGCTTCGACAAGACATTGACTATGTTTGTACTAGCTTCGACTGGACAACATTTCTCTTTAGTATGCTGCATTTCCATCCTTGACAAACTTCAGCACATGGTTGATGGCCCCTTCAAAAGACATATAGTGGTGGACTTGAGGGGCATACATATGAGTCCCTGTCGAAGGGTACACCTTACTAATCCATTCGAAGGACACATTTGGCCCTTTTCAAAGAAGCATACATGATCCATTCAAGGGACATGTCTCGGAATCCCATTCGAAGGACATGCTTGAGGTCCCATTCGAAGAATTTACAAAGCCCACCTTAAGGCATGTTTTGGTTACCCATCCAAGGGGCACACATTTGGCCCCTTCAAACGATGCACAAAGGTGATTCATTCGAAAGACACTTGTTGGAAGAAAGTCAAACAATATGTTTGGAAGAAGAATCTGGTCGAAGGAGGGTCAAAATGAAAGGATGAAATATTCAAAGATGCTTGCTGCCAAGTTCAGGCATAGTACACTGGCCAAAACTGCTGCACAGCAGTCTTGAAACACTGCCCCATTCTTGCACCAAAATAGCATACAAGCACTGTCCCTCGAAGGCTACAAAGAGCAGTTTACTCAAATTGTTCAAATTATTTTATTTTCCCTCCAAAAGCTTCGGCCAACTTTGCCTATAAATAAGAGGCTCCAACACATGTTTAGGAGGACTTTTTGGCGAGGGGAACGAATCTTCAAAAAATTCTCAAACACCATAAAGCTCTCAAACACTTAAACACTCATCAAACACATACCCAGAATCCAAACACTTATCCCCTTAGAATCTGAAACATCCCTATACCTTGTTACCCTTCGAATCCAGTAGGAAGAACCTCACACTTGTTCTTCTCTTTCGAATCCAGTATCACAGACATAACCCCTGGTTCCTCCCTTCGAATCCAGAAGCATTCAAGGAAACCACTTAAAGGCCCAACACACGTTCCAGCCTCGAGCAAGGTAAGTCATTCTTAACCTTGAACCCTTCATTTATAGAATAACATGTAAATAAGCTTCCTTTTCGTTTCAAACATGTACGTAGTGTTTGTTACCTTTTCGTTTCCACCCTTTTAGTTTGTTTTTATTGCCTCTCCTTTTGGTTTTGCTCTTTTGTTTATTACAAATGCTTTAAGAACTAACCTGGCCCTGAGGTAATGATAGCATGGCCTTAGGCCATGTTGCTATTTAATATCTCAAACGAAATAAACAGGAGACAGGAGTATGAAACGAAGCCTCAGGCTTCCTCACTGACTCCAGGCCCAATCGAAGGAGACAGAAAGGCAGATTACATCTTATACTGGTTCCACTGGTCCCAATCGAAAGGCACAACATGTTGTCCCACTGGTCCCAATCGAAAGGCATAACATGATGACCGTGAGGCCTCAGTCGAAAGTCATGCCTTCATCCTTTTCAGGCCAAATCGAAGAGAGCCAAAAAGTGCAGAATCGAAGGGTTTTCTGCCTCAATCGAAAGACCCTCATTTTTCTTGCTTTTATTTTATTTTTGCCTTTATATTTTCATGCAATTCAATATGGTTGTAATAGTGTAGGATTTTATCTTTCTGCGCTTTATTACTTTTATATGTGTTGTACCCAAAATTTGCCCTCCCATATTCTTCAAAGTTTTGCAAGCATCACCTCAAATGGTTCAAAGTCTACTCAAGGGCTACACAGTCAAGCACCCTCCTGAGCCAGCCAAATTAGGGTTTTGGTTCTTGCAAGGAAGTTGAGGTTTTCAAGGGCTTAATCAAGTCCCATATGCTCATATACATTGTCAAGCACCTACATGTCAAGTTTCAAGGCTCACAAGGTCAAGTTGCACAGTCAAAAACCCTAATTGCCTCTCAATCAACTGTAGGGGCAAAATGGTCATTTTTCCACTTGTTTCAGCTTGGCCATGCTTCCCACGTGTCCCACAATTTATTTCAAGATTTAAAATTAATTTTTCCATTTTTATTTAATTTTATTTGATTTAATTCATTTTAAATCTTTTAAAATCAAATAAAAATCAAAGAAATTAATGGAGGGATATATTTTATGATGGTTAGCTTTGATACACCTTAAAACACATTCCAAATTCGTGCAAGGGCCTATTCCAAGCAAGAATTCAAATTTGACACAAAAATGGAAAGTTGTTTCAATGGAGGTTATGGCAAAATCTCAAGCATAATTGCAATGGTTAAAGGCTCATCATGTGACTGATTCTCATTCATCAATATATATACAAGCCTTCCCAACCTCATTCAAAGGAGGAGTGTGTGCAGAAACGGCCAAGAGCAAAACCAAATATTATTCAAAAAGTGAGAGTTCTAAAACATAGTTGCGAGCATCTTCAGATCAAAACAAGCACGTGGCTAAAGCAACCTTTGCCAAGTCCTGAGGCTCATACCGCGCTGTAAGTTCTTCCCAGGTCCCTTATAATTTCCATATTATTTTCTTCAACGTTTTCCTGTGCATATTCCAATATGAGGTGCATCATAAGTCCCACTTCCCAGCGCTGCCATATGTCATCAATGCAGATCCAAAGGACAAAAAGTGTAGCACACCATGGTCTGGAGTCAAGCACGCTGCAGGCAACCATGAAAGTCAAACGTGGCTTAGATTTCAGTGGGCTTGGATTGCTTCAATAAACCTCCTATTTGGCCTACACCCCCCTTGGTTTTACTTCTTTTTATTTTTTGTTTTGTCATTTTCTCTTATTTTTAATTGCTAACCCTTTAATTATTTTTATTATTAACAATTAACTTAATTAGCACATTTTCATAAAAAACCAAAAAATAGAATTAACATTATTATCATTATTATTATTTTATTTTGTAAATAAACATTAACAAAAATAGTTTAATTAGGCCATTTTAATTCCTTTTCTTAAATAATTAAAATAGATCTAGAATTAGGTAAAGTTCACTTTTAATTTTATTTCATTTCTTTTATTTCATAAAAACATAAAAAACAAAAAAATATTTTCTTTTAATTAAATTAATTAATTAGTCATTAATTAGCTTTAATTTCACTTTAATTACAAAAAGACCAAAAAAAATTAATTTCTTTTTTATTTCGCGCACAGTTTATTATTATGTAATTGCTCCGGACATGTAATAGTAATTAGGACTTTACTGTTTTTATTTACTTTCCGTACTTATTTACCAAAAACGGGTCTTTGTAATTTTTGGTGATGTATAGACCCGCGCCTTGTAATAGCGTAGGATTTATGTTTCCGCAATTTACTTTCCGCACCCCTTTAACTGTTAACTTGTATGCAAGAATGTATGTAAATAAAAATAACCCGTAGCTCACTAATTAACCAGACAAACATTAACTGAATATAATACACCAATACACACACCACTTCTAGGGTACGTCTCACTTGTTGCCTTCGAAACGTGGTCGTCAAGTATAGGACGTCTTAGCGGTCCTTATGTCCATGATCCAGTTGCCTCGAAACAGTTGCCTCAAAACAGTTGCCTCGGAACAGGTGCCTCGAAACAGTTGCCTCGAAACAGTTGCCTCGGAACAGTTGCCTCAAAACGGTTGCCTCGGATTAAAAAAAGGATCAAGTACATAAGGGTAGCTTCTAAGGTGTCCTGCTGTTGCTTCGGTGACCACACTGTCCCTAAACTCGAATTGACCCGAACACCTCCAACGGTGGTGCTACCTACCTCTCAATGGCGGGATGGCACTACCTAAAGGACTTATACACAGCCTAATTCCTTAGGGTAGGTAGATGACTCATAGATACTTGCTCTCTCTAAAAAACAAAACAAAAACCTTTTCACACTGACACTTTCAAAAAGCTTTCAAAACAATTTTTCAAACACTCTTGAGGACTGATACAAGAGTTATTCAGAAATCTTTCAAAGAAACTTTTTTCAAACCCACTCACATTTTGAAAAGCAAACATCTTTTGAAAACATAAGAGCAAGTATCTAAGAGCCCATGGATAACCATGGATAGAAAGGGTGCTAACACCTTCCCTTTCTATAAATCTACCTCCCGAACCGAGAAACAGATCTCATAAGGAATTTTGATGTGCTTTTGTCCTTTCCATGTTGGAGAAAATAAAAGACAGTGACGACTCTTGCTTCCGCGACATTTCGCGAACCAGCTTTAAATAGTCAGTTCCAGATCCACCGATCACAGAACTGGCGACTCTGCTGGGGACATATAAAAGTGAGGTGTACCTTAGGATTAGATCATACTTATGTTTTCAATTGCTTTGCTTTGATTGCTTTATATTTGTGGGCTTTGCATCGGAGTTTCATAGATCCTAACCCGGATCTGGGGATACCCTTTTAGGTAGCATAAGTTATAAGGGACTTGTCCAGCATAGACCGACACGGGTGAAGCAGTGGCTACGTTGGTGTGGCACCTTGGTCTGTACCGATATCCCTTGTGTTGCAACGAGGAGAATATGGGTCTTCTGAGGAGTCATTAAGCACCAACCGACCTTAGAACCCTAATGTGACCCAACTTGGCCATAGAACAGTAGCAGTATGCTACACCCATTGAGGCTAAACTCTCGCGATGGTTCTGGCCGCAAGAAAAGATTGCGACGCTGGAGTTATGACCGATTGAGGGTAGTCAGTGATATTGGGATCCTCTAGAACCCGGTTACTTTTGATAGGACAGGTCTTAACCAACGAAACTGAAAGAGGGTAGTACCTGAACTTCATGCTGGCCTAAACTCTAAGGGCTCTGTATGACTTGTGTGCCTTCATACTTGAATTACTTGCACACTTATTATCTAACAACACGAGTTCCTTGCAGGTTTTGTTTACAGTCCTTAATTGGGACTCATTACAGGGCCTACTTACATCACTCCATGCATAGCATAACATCATACCATTGCATACATCCTGCATAAGGACTAATCCATTTCGAGGATCTCAAGGGTTTGTGATGCAGGTCATGATGAACCAAAATGTCTAGCAAGGGGAAAAGGGGATTTATTTTCCTCTAGCCATGATAACTTGAGTCAGGGGCTATGACCCACTCGATATGGTGAGCCTTGACTCTTGAAGAAGGACTCTCAACAAACTGAAGTTCCTTCAATCAAGCTACAAAATTCAAATTCTAACAATTTTCTTGTTTACCCCGCGAGATCCTTGAAAATATTGCATGCATACATACATATCACGGCATTACAGGTACTCCTTTGACAGGTCACTTACCATCTTCGCTGTTTATTTCAGCAATGGCTTCCCAACAAAACAACCAGGATCTTCATGCTCAAGAGACTTGGTTCGGGAAGATCCTCCTAAATCTATCCAAGGGGCAGGAAGAGCTGAGAACACTCCTCATGGGGAATTTGGTCAGGAAGAGTCCCGAAGACGACAAGGACGAACGGCTGAAACATCTGCAAGCTGAGGTGGATGTAATGAGAACCCAGATGCTGGGGCAAATGGCTCTTATCCAAGACTTATCTCAAAGACAAGGAGAGCTCAGGGTTCTCGTCAACCAACTGCTTCGGGATAACCAACTGGGGCAAACATCTAAAGTTGAAGAGCAAGCCATCATTCAACCACCTGTGGGGCAAGAAGACAAGGGAAAAGCTCCTCAGTTTACTTCGGGTCACAAGCCCAACATCAACCTCACCAGCGTCAACAGGGTAATTGGCGTAAGCAAAATACGTCTGGAAGACATTTCTCGGAGACTGGTGTGCCATCCTCACTAATACTGAAACGCTTGTTGGAGGTCAAGCTGATTGCTTTAAAGGATCCTCCCAAGAAGCTCAACATAACCTCCCTAAAGTACAATCCTGATGAAAGGTGTTCCTACCATTCTGACAGTCCTGGACATGACACTGACGATTGTTGGAGCCTGAGGAACAAGATCCAAGACTTGATCGACGGAAGGGTGCTGGAGTTCATGCCGGGAGGGAAAATGAAAATCTTCTGCTGAGAATCTTCCATCTGAAATGACTGGTGCAAACTAAGAAGCTTTTGTTCATTCGAATGTTCAAGTTGTATTTTTCTCTGATTATTCAAACATTTGTTCATGGCAAACTCTTTTACTTTATCAATGCATCGCATATGTCTGTTTTGAATCAATATATTCTCATTCGCTATATTCAAACTGCTTTCATTTTTTGATGTCAACTCTCAATTAATAATTCTAAGCCTCTTGAGGGAGGATGACGAAAACGATACCATAATCTACAGTATGCTTTTGAACAGACCCCGCTGATGAGGTACAAGCATTGTTTCAATTCCTAAACACTGGAGTTATAAGGAAGATAATCCCTCGTCAACCCCTTCGAGCCAAAGAAGTAGGAGTTTTTCTTTTCGAAAATTAAAACCCTTAATCATAACCTGGGGCAGGGTAGTTCTCTCAGTTGGTCCAAGTGCCCAACGAATGGCACCAAAAAAGTCCTTACAAAACAAAAGACAGTGATGGTTCCAATAATCATAAGGACGGGCAGTCATTATCTCCCAAAAATAAAAGGCCATTAAGTCAAAACCTATGAAGAAGACTTACAAAACTGCGGCATCCCGCTGACTGTGATCATGAAAGGAACAGTTCAGGCAAAAAATAGGGATAATAAAATAAAAAAGAAAGAGGTCACACAAACCCTAAACAAAAAGAAATGACTGCCTATTCAAAATAAATTGTCAACATTCGAACCATCACCGGAACATCATAGCAAAGACTCAAACAAGGTCTGACACACGATCAACTGAGTTTAGGTTTGAAGAACACCACGAAGAGCGGGTGGGTACAAATATAATTTGAGCCTTATCCTTTGTTTCTTAAACCGTGAACCAGGCCACGTTATAACCCTCAAAAGTCCTAGCTGAAGCATGGGTTAATTCGAAAGCATACTGTTACAAAGGTATCCTGACTCCTTAAGGCTCGCTGTAAAATCTTGAGTTGACATCACATGTTACATAATTTGCTTGTTTTACTGAAAAAATGCATTTTCAAAAACTTCAAGACAGACATAAGCTTTGCATTTTTAATATAACATTGCTTGCATATGACTATTTGTTTGAACAACATAGAAGTTCGCATGAAGAATACCTGATGAACAAAAGCACTCCCAACCAAGGGGCATGGCATGATCATTGTCCGTCATCTGGGGCAGTTAAGTCAAGATTCGGAGAATCTCTCAAAAGGCCAACCAGCTTGGGGCAAATCTCCATCTGGATCACTTGGGGCATTGGACGATCAAACGAAGATCTTCTGGTGGTATGGTAACACTGCACTACTGACAGTGACAACTTCCTGTATCCTAAGAGCGTGGACATAGTCGAAAAAATACTGCGCATAATCAAAGACCCGCTAGGTTGACACACCTAGGCAAAAATAAGGGCTTCCCGGCGAACCAAAAGGGTTCGGGAAAAATAAGGGATGAAAATGAAAAATCTGTACACCCGACAAGTCGAAAACCTAAAAAGGCGGCTTGGGCAAAAATGGGTATCCCGGTGGACTGAAAACCCGAAAGGGCGGCCCAGGCAAAAGTTAGGGATTAAAGCGTACAACTATGTACCGTCATCTCGTCACTTGCCTACCAGAAGGAGATTTGTCAGAACGGCGGTTATCAAGACTTCCACATGTACCTTCTCTCACAGGAACTGGGGCAATAAGAATTGTCTAAGTGATCTGGTTGCTCTGTCCACCAAGGTACCAAGGTAGATTCGGCTGAAGAATTTGACCAAGATACCTTCACTCCTCGTAGAGTAAGACCAGATTCAACAATACTCTCCCCCGAGCAGAGTTGGTCTCTTGTCAGTCCTAACAAGGCACGGTATTCTCCAGCAAGTCAGCAACGCTCTCCCCAAGCAGAGTTAGCCTACAGTCAGCCTTACGGAAGTTGGGTATCCCCAGAAGATCTCAATATTCCCCAGCGGAGTATACAGACATTCCTAACAAGCATCCCCGGCAATCTTAATATAAGATTGTTCCCTGGAGGAATACAGACACTTCAGTGGAGCCACTTCCCAAGTACAGTCTCAAAAAGTCTCCCCAGGAAAGTTGAATCAATCTCCCCAGTAGGAAGCTTATCCCCAGTAGATTCTGGAAGCTTATCGCCTGCAGAGTACGAACGCGTCTCCCGGACTTTATTCAAAGGTTATGCTCCACCAGATCTTATAACTGGGTTATCCTCAGCTAAAAACCACGGAAAGATCGTCCTCGGCGAAGTTCTTCCTATCCCCCAGCGGAGTTCATCAAGTCTTCCAACATAACTCATCAACGGTATCCCCATCGGAGTTATCATCAAACCTCAGCGAAGTATCTCTTCCCACAGAGTATTCCCCACAGAGTAATCTCTTCGCCAAGTTTATTCCCCCAACGGAGTCATCTTCTCCTATCGGTTTATTCTTGCAACCATCATCCCCAGCGGAAATGAAGAACTTCACTCTTCAACATCAGCCCGGGATTCAGCTTCCCGGCATTCGTCAAGGATTTATTTTCCTGGATGAAATTACATTCATAAACATCACATCTTCATACATTATAGCATGCGTACGCATCATACAACACAAATCTCATTTATTTTTGAGAACATCTTAAAATCATGCAGTTCATGCATCATGACATTGCATACAACTGATGTTTTGCCTTTTCAGGAAAAAGGTCAATCCAAAGCCGATTACTATCAACTGTCGTAATTTCAGATATAGCTGGGAAATGCTCCAGATATGGATGCTATGCTTTTGCTCATTCAGAGATAGCTTGGAAATGCTCCAGATATGGATGCTGTTCTTTTTCTTATTCAAGACTCCTTCTAGATATAGTTCAGATGTGACCCAGGCATGGCGATGTTCTGATACTCATTCCGGATTTACTTTCAGAGATAGCTTGGAAATGCTCCAGATATGGATGTTGTTCTTTTGCTTATTCAAGATTCCTTCTAGATATAGTTCAGATGTGACCCAGGCATGGCGATGTTCTGATACTCATTCCGGATTTCCTTTCAGAGATAGCTTGGAAATGCTCCAGATATGGATGTTGTTCTTTTACTTATTCAAGATTCCTTCTAGAGATAGTTCAGATGTGACCCAGGCATGGTGACGTTCTGATACTCATTCCGGATTTCCTTTCAGAGATGGCTTGGAAATGCTCCAGATATGGATGTTGTTCTTTTGCTTATTCAAGATTCCTTCTAGATATAGTTCAGATGTGACCCAGGCATGGCGACGTTCTGATACTCATTCCAGATTTCCTTTCAGAGATAGCTTGGAAATGCTCCAGATATGGATGCTGTTCTTTTTCTTATTCAAGACTCCTTCTAGATATAGCTCAGATGTGACCCAGGCATGGCGACGTTCTGATACTCATTCCGGATTTCCTTTCAGAGATAGCTTGGAAATGCTCCATATATGGATGTTGTTCTTTGGCTTATTCAAGACTCCTTCTAGATATAGCTCAGATGTGACCCAGGCATGGCGACATTCTGATACTCATTCCGGATTTCCTTTCAGAGATAGCTTGGAAATGCTCCAGATATGGATGCTGTTCTTTGGCTTATTCAAGACTCCTTCTAGATATAGCTCAGATGTGACCCAGGCATGGCGACGTTCTGATACTCATTCCGGATTTCCTTTCAGAGATAGCTTGGAAATGCTCCATATATGGATGTTGTTCTTTTGCTTATTCAAGACTCCTTCTAGAGATAGTTCAGATGTGACCCAGGCATGGCGACGTTCTGATACTCGTTCCAGATTTCCTTTCAGAGATAGCTTGGAAATGCTCCAGATATGGATGTTGTTCATTTGCTTATTCAGATTCAAACTTCTATAGACAACTTAGAGATGCTCCATCCCAGATGCTATTCTATTGTTCAGTCCAGATACGATCCAGATTCAGATGACATTCTGCCACTCATTCAGGTGCAGTATGGATATACCCCAAACACGGCGGTCATTTTACTACTCGTTCAGACGTCAGCAAATTTGGTACAGACTAGATATGCTCCAGACATGGAAGCTATTCTATTTCTTACTCATATTCAACCATTCACTATACCTCTAAATGGCATCTATAAGCCCATTCCCGACAAGGTTTTGTCATACTTCCAGATGGCATCTATAAGCCCATCCTCCTATCCATCATCTCTCCAAATGGCATCTATAAGCCCATTCCCGCCATCACACTGCTGGTACTCTACTATGTGAGTGCAAATTTCTGGGCACTCTAGTGTTCAATCATCTTCCACCTTCGGATCACGAAAGGCACGCAAGCCAATCTACATCCTCAGGTCTAAGAAGATTGAACAGGGGCAACTGTTGTACAATTTGCCCTCCCATATTCTTCAAAGTTTTTACAAGCATCACCTCAAATGGTTCAAAGTCTACTCAAGGGCTACACAGTCAAGCACCCTCATGAGCCAGCCAAATTAGGGTTTTGGTTCTTGCAAGGAAGTTGAGGTTTTCAAGGGCTTAATCAAGTCCCATATGCTCATATACATTGTCAAGCACCTACATGTCAAGTTTCAAGGCTCATAAGGTCAAGTTGCACAGTCAAAAACCCTAATTGCCTCTCAATCAACTGTAGGGGCAAAATGGTCATTTGGCAGTCAAAAGTCAAAAAATTTGGTCAACATCTTATTTTGAAGCCACAATCATCATTTGGTCAAAACTTGACCATGATTTCACAAAAATGGCTCAAAAATCATCAAGGTGTCAAACGTTTCTATTTTTGGCCAGCTGAAAAGTCAACTGTAACTTGACCAAAGCATAACTTTTTCATGGTTCATCAGAAAAATCCCATCCAATGCTCATCTTGAAGGGGAAGACATTTCCTAAAACTCATCTTCACATTCCAAATCCAAGAAATATTCTCACAAAAAGTTATCAATTTCAACATTATAGGTCATTTTCAAAAGTCAACAAAAAGGCACTTTAAGTCAAAGACCATAACTTGAGATTGGTAAATCAAAATGACATGGGACCAAATACATTGGTTAGAGGACTTCAATACCTTTCCAAAATGTCCAAGAACATGTTCATAGCTTCAAAATTGAGCAAGATATGCATTGGAGAAGTTGGGAAATTTTTGTGAAATGGCCAAAGTCAATTATCCTTGAAACTTCATTTTTGAAAAAAGGGGCCCACTTTTTCCACTTGTTTCAGCTTGGCCATGCTTCCCACGTGTCCCACAATTTATTTCAAGATTTAAAATTAATTTTTCCATTTTTATTTAATTTTATTTGATTTAATTCATTTTAAACCTTTTAAAATCAAATAAAAATCAAAGAAATTAATGGAGGGATATATTTTATGATGATTAGCTTTGATACACCTTAAAACACATTCCAAATTCGTACAAGGGCCTATTCCAAGCAAGAATTCAAATTTGACACAAAAATGGAAAGTTGTTTTAATGGAGGTTATGGCAAAATCTCAAGCATAATTGCAATGGTTAAAGGCTCATCATGTGACTGATTCTCATTCATCACTATATATACAAGCCTTCCCAACCTCATTCAAAGGAGGAGTGTGTGCAGAAACGGCCAAGAGAAAAACCAAAAATTATTCAAAAAGTGAGTTCTAAAACATAGTTGCGAGCATCTTCAGATCAAAACAAGCACGTGGCTAAAGCAACCTTTGCCAAGTCCTGAGGCTCATACCGCGCTGTAAGTTCTTCCCATGTCCCTTATAATTTCCATATTATTTTCTTCAACGTTTTCCTGTGTAGATTCCAATATGAGGTGCATCATAAGTCCCACTTCCCAGCGCTGCCATATGTCATCAACGCAGATCAAAAGGACAAAAAGTGTAGCACACCATAGTCTGGAGTCAAGCACGCTGCAGGCAACCATGAAAGTTAAACGTGGCTTAGATTTCAGTGGGCTTGGATTGCTTCAATAAACCTCCTATTTGGCCCACACCCCCTTGGTTTTACTTCTTTTTATTTTTTGTTTTGTCATTTTCTCTTATTTTTAATTGCTAACCCTTTAATTATTTTTATTATTAACAATTAACTTAATTAGCACATTTTCATAAAAAACCAAAAAATAGAATTAACATTATTATCATTATTATTATTTTATTTTGTAAATAAACATTAACAAAAATAGTTTATTTAGGCCATTTTAATTCCTTTTCTTAAATAATTAAAATAGATCTAGAATTAGGTAAAGTTCACTTTTAATTTTATTTCATTTCTTTTATTTCATAAAAACATAAAAAACAAAAAAATATTTTCTTTTAATTAAATTAATTAATTAGTCATTAATTAGCTTTAATTTCACTTTAATTACAAAAAGACCAAAAAAAATTATTTTCTTTTCTTAAAAGGGTCAACACCCTTAGAACATTCCGATTCAATTTTTTTATTTCGCGCACAGTTTATTATTATGTAATTGCTCCGGACATGTAATAGTAATTAGGATTTTACTGTTTTTATTTACTTTCCGTACTTATTTACCAAAAACGGGTCTTTGTAATTTTTGGCGATGTATAGACCCGCGCCTTGTAATAGCGTAGGATTTATGTTTCCGCAATTTACTTTCCGCACCCCATTAACTGTTAACTTGTATGCAAGAATGTATGTAAATAAAAATAACCCGTAGCTCACTAATTAACCAGACAAACATTAACTGAATACAACACACCAATACACACACCACTTCTAGGGTACGCCTCACTTGTTGCCTTCGAAACGTGGTCGTCAAGTATAGGACGTCTTAGCCGTCCTTATGTCCATGATCCAGTTGCCTCGAAACAGTTGCCTCGAAACAGTTGCCTCGGAAAAGTTGCCTTGAAACGGTTGCCTCGGATTAAAAAAAGGATCAAGGACATAAGGGTAGCTTCTAAGGTGTCCTGCTGTTGCTTCGGTGACCACACTGTCCCTAAACTCGAATTGACCCGAACACCTCCAACGGTGGTGCTACCTACCTCTCAATGGCGGGATGGCACTACCTAAAGGACTTATACACAGCCTAATTCCTTAGGGTAGGTAGATGACTCATAGATACTTGCTCTCTCTAAAAAACAAAACAAAAACCTTTTCACACTGACACTTTCAAAAAGCTTTCAAAACAATTTTTCAAACACTCTTGAGGACTGATACAAGAGTTATTCAAAAATCTTTCAAAGAAACTTTTTTCAAACCCACTCACATTTTGAAAAGCAAACATCTTTTGAAAACATAAGAGCAAGTATCTAAGAGCCCATGGATAACCATGGATAGAAAGGGTGCTAACACCTTCCCTTTCTATAAATCTACCTCCCGAACCGAGAAACATATCTCATAAGGAATTTTACTGTGCTTTTGTCCTTTCCATGTTGGAGAAAATAAAAGACGATGGCGACTCTTGCTTCCGCGACATTTCGCGAACCAGCTTTAAACAGTCGGTTCTATTTCCACCGATCACAATATGCTTGCTAGTAAATAGGATATGTATGGCCAGATAAAATCAACAAGTAGACAATCACTAATAAAAAAAACAAAGCATGAAAATAACACACATGCACACTTGCACCCCTAGGGTTTCAATCCACTTGTTGCCTTCAAAAATGGGCCATGATATGCATGTCAAGTACTTTGGCAAAACAAAAACAAAACAAAAGATCATAGTCCCTCAATGACGCTATCTGAGTTGCCTAAACAAAATGATCAAGTCCCTCAAGAAAATTGCCAAAAATACTTGACACCATTGCTATCATGGTCTATACGATGACCCGCGCCTGTCCCGTAAAACATCCTAACACAAGGTTGTTCACCAAAT
Source organism: Vicia faba (assembly GCA_948472305.1). NCBI lineage: Eukaryota > Viridiplantae > Streptophyta > Magnoliopsida > Fabales > Fabaceae > Vicia > Vicia faba. The sequence continues at coordinate 890,048,158 of OX451735.1, forward strand.
ACAATGGTGAAACAACACTATTAAAAGGGTTAAAAACATAAGAAAGATCTTTGAGTAAAATAGGGTAGATAACTCTTAGTTACTTGATCAAAAACTTGCAAAAACATCCTTGCTATCTTCAAAACACACTTCTCCACACAATTTTAAAACCCTACTTTCAAACATTGAAAACTTTTCAAAAGACAAAAACACCACAAAGGTTGCCACAACGATGGCCTCTTTTCAAAACATCTTTCAAAACCACACACAAAGCACCATTTCAAACAATTGAAAAGCAAAGCAAGTGATCTAAGCAAGTAACTAAGAGCCCATGGATAACCATGGATAGAAAGGGTGCTAATACCTTCCCTTTCTATAATCTACTCCCCGAACCCAAGAAAACATCTCAAAGGTCTTTCCTGGGCTTTTTGGCCTTTCCTTAGGATAAAATAAAAAGTCAGTGGCGACTCTTGCTAAACCGAAACATTTGCGAACACAAAACGCAAAATCCCAAGTCAGTTCTCCCACCGTATCACACAAGTCAAGCAAGTTGTATTCACAGAATTTGCAGTTGCAAGTGAATAACAAAGTTTTCACAGTTTATGAGCAGAGAGAAACTCTGCAGAAATTATTTGTCTTGTCTTCTTTGCTTTGTTTGTCTCATATTTAAATTGTCATTGTGGTAGAAATTCATCATAGACTTTGGTGAGTTTCCAACATCTGGTATCAAGAGCTTTGTTTCGATTTGAGGGAAGTATCAATCAAGAACGATTGAAGAATTTACGATGACAAGTTATGGGAATGCAAATTATCCAGCAACTCTACCAATTCTAAAAGTAGACAATTATGAGAATTGGTGCAAACGGATGAAAGTCTTATTCAGGTGTCAAGGTATTTGGGACCTTGTAAAAGATGGAGTTGAAGCGCTTGGAGAAAACGCTTCAGAAGAAGAAAAGAAGAAATATACAGAATCTGAGAAGCTGAGTTATAAAGCATTATTTATAATACATCAATGTGTCAGCCCAGACAATTTCGAAAAGGTTAGTGATTCAGAATCTGCAAAAGAAGCTTGGGAAATCCTTGAGAAGTCTTTTGGAGGCACTGAGAAGGTGAAAGAAGTGAGGTTACAAACTCACAAAAGGACGTATGAACTGCTTCAGATGGAAGACAGTGAAAGCATATCCGATTTCTTCACTAGAGTTACAAAACTAGTAAATCAAATCAAGATACGTGGAGAAACGTTAACAACAAGAGTTGTTATTTTGAAGATCTTGAGATCTTTAGCTCCTAAGTTCTACCACATAGTGGTGGCGATAGAAGAGGGTAAACACTTGTCGAAATTGACAAAGGAAGAGCTTCAAGGGACGCTTGAATCTCATGAACAAAGAATGAACGAAAGAGCTGCAGGAAAATCGAAGAGTGGTGTGGCCTTGCAGGCACATTCAGCAAAAGAGACCAAAGGCAAAGGAAGGTGTTTCGACAGAGGTAGAGGTGGCTACAACAAATCGAATGGTATAGGAAACCAAATCGAAGGAAACGTGTCGAATCAAAGAAGACCATACCAAGGCAACCAAAGAGGTGGTGTTGCAAATAGAGGAAGAGGTGGTGGTCGAAAACCTGATAAGAGTTACATTCAATGTTACAATTGTCAGAAGTATGGTCACTATTCGAGTGATTGTCCAGAAAAATGAAAGAATCAAGAAAGTGATGCAAAGCTTGCAAAATATGAAGAAGAAGAAGAAGAAGAAGAGATGATGCTGATGGTCACAACAAAAGATGAAGATAGATTCAAGGACCAATGGTACTTAGATTCAGGATGTTCATCACATATGTCTAGAAGGAAAGACTGGTTTGTCAATATAAAGCTCTCAATGAAAAATATGGTAAAATTTGCAAATGACAATACCCTAGCAGCTGAAGGTATTGATGATGTTATGATTATGAGGAAAGATGGCAAAAGATCAGTAATTTCCAATGTGTTGTACATACCAGGCATGAAGAGAAATTTTCTCGGTATAGGGCAGTTGGTAGAAAAGAATTATAAAGTGTCAATCAAAGATAAGATGATGAGAGTCGTTGATGCAAATGGGAGATTAATATTGAAGGCTCCTATGTCTCAGAATCGAACCTTCAAGATTGAACTAATTGTGATGGAGCACAAGTTCCTTTCGACTGCAGCTAGCAGAGATGAATGGATATGGAATTATAGACTAGGCCATCTCAACTTCAGAGACATCAGAGATTTGAAGAGAAGAAACATGGTTTCAGGATTACCAGAAATTGACATTCCAAACGAGGTATGTGAGGAATGTGTGCAGGCGAAGCAACACAAGAATAGCTTCAGCAAGGATGCAGGAAGCAGGTCGAAGGCTAGTCTTGAATTCATATACTCTGATGTATGTGGACCAATCCAGGTGGATTCGATGGGAGGTAACAAATACTTTGTTACATTCATAGATGATTTTAGTCGAAAGCTGTGGACTTATCTGATCAAGAAGAAAAGTGAAGTGATCAAAGTATTTGCCAAGTTTAAGTCTATGGTTGAAAAACAGAGTGGTCGAAAGCTCAAAGTTTTGAGAACTGATGGTGGTGGAGAATATGTGTCGAAAGACTTCGATAGACTATGTGAAAAGGAAGGGATTGTGCATGAGGTAGTGCCACCTTATTGTTTCCAGTGATTTCTGGTAAACAACCGCTAGTCTTCCAAACTATCGAATAACCTTTCTGACTGTTATTCAATTCCTCTGGTAACTCACAGGATCGACTAGATTGATCCTAGGATTCCTTGGTCATTAGGGTTACTCTCATGATCGAACAGATATTCATGGTTGATATTTGAGTGTTGTATAGGTGTTTGGCCTATTTCGATTTCTCTCTCAAAGGTCTAAAGATGTAATCAAAATGTGCGTGTACGAAACTAAGTTGCATGAATAAATGTTAATTGTAAAGACATGTAAAATTGCATAAAAGGCAAGTAAATGGTTTCGAATTATAAAAACAGTTAATGTAAAGGATTTCTGGAACGTAAAAGGTTTGAAATATGAAGAAAGCGTTTAATGCAAGAAATCTGTAAATGACTTTAAGTAAAAATAGGCATTCGAAGGATAAAGCTTGAAGGTAAAGGCATGGAAAATATGACAATTTTGTGAAATGTAAAGTGCTTGAAATGTGAAGAAAGCATTGAAATGTAAAACTTTAATGAAGAGATTTCGAAGTGAAAAGACTGTAAATGAGAAAACTTATAAATGTTATTTGACAGAACGATAAAGGAAAGTGCTGGAAATGGTAAAAGGTTTTCATTAAATCATAAATATATGTGGTGCTATCATACGTACATTGCTCTTGCATTCGTTTCCCTTGCCATGTGGTAGTTTGAATGTTACTGAGTATTTAGTACAATAGATATGACACACGAAATCCTAATACTAAGACTTCTATTTATACTAATTCGACCATAACGGTCTTGCTATAGGATTATGCCACGTTCAGAACATGCAAAACAATGCCTCTTTCTTCTTTCCACGTGTCTCCAAATGCTCCAGCACATAAATTTCAAACTTCGAATGTCCCGCTTCCATTTGAATTTCAAATGCTTTGGTACTTCTCCGTTTCGAACGCACTTCCCAGACACAGCCTTGTTGTTATTTTGAGACTTCTTTAGATATGTTCCCATAATTGCCACTCGAAGCTCCAGCTTTGACATGCTTACTCGAAACACTGCTTCTGCTACTTCGAAACATGACGTTTTACTTCATTTCGATCGAAACGTTTAATTCATTTGGCTTCTAATAATATTATCAAAATCTTCAGCCAACAAATTGCCCCTTTAAAATATGTATTTCAATTCCTATGATAAATACCTATTTTAAACATCTACACAAGATTTTGATGTGACTTTCGAATCATCGTAACATTTAATGCATTTGACTCCAGTCACGTCAATCATAGCACCTTTTGGATTCCTTAACCGCCTGGAGCCACTTCACAGCATGGTGCAGTTACAAACAATGATTATCTTTAAATCACGCCTATTACCCATGTTAACTTTACGCCACCTCTTCATCACACCAACCCATGATTTCCACGTATCACACCCTTATTCAGTGGATGCTTAAACTTCCCCATTATAAAACATCACCAACTTAATCTTTTTCTTTTCTTTCACACTCTGAATCTTTTACCCTCCTTCTCTCGTCAAAAAAAACCCAAGCTTTCAACATCCTTCAAAAATGTCTTCTTCTACTTCATCCCAACTCAAGAAAGTCTCCAAGAAGAAAGGAAAAACTGCAGGAACTACCATGGAAAGTAAGATTATCACTCACCAAGGTCAATCCGTTCTTGCCCCTCAGATGATTTCAAAGGAAAAAGAAATGTTGTATGCGTCACATGTACTCATTCCTACCAACGTTGCTGGTAAGAGGTTAGCTTTAAATGGCCCTCTTACGGTTTTTGAAATATTAAAAGACACCAGGACGATTTTCCCAGTTTGTTATAGTTTAAAACCCTTGTTTAACAAAATGGACGCCCCTAAGGCAATAGAATCTTCTAGTTCAAATACCATAGAAAACCCACATATTCCTCCTAAGGACCCCTTTGTATTGGATTATGTAAAAAGTAATTTTAAGCCATTTCGATCTTGCCCCACCTCTGATATTGCTTATCAAAATTGGTTCAAGAAAGTAGAAGCTAAGAAATCCCAGCAATGGGAAGAATTAGGTATCTATAACCTGATTAAGCTATCGAAGCCTGGTTTCACCTACAGCCACCCTCTGTTATTCACGTCCCTCTATTTCTGGGACAGTACCTATAACACTTTCCATCTCCCAGGTGGAATGATCACCCCAACCTTCTTCGACATAGCGGCCATCACTGGGCTATCGCCAGTGGGAGAAACTTATATCCCCAACAACGAAGAACATTCAAGCATAATTGACTTCGAAGTCAAGCTAGCAAGTTTTTCCAAGTTTATCAGTCATTACCATGCTGAGGGGGACAATGTGTCTGACGTAGAGCACATTGCTTTCTTAACCCTGTGGCTGTCAAGATACGTTTTCTGTAGTAGATCCCTACAGGTAGCTAGTAGGTTCATTCCTCTAGCTAGGGACTTGCATGAAAATCGAAAAGTGTGCCTAAGTGAACTGCTCTTAGTTGACCTTTATGAAAGCCTGAGGTCAGCTGTTTCGAGCCTCAAATCCCATTCCTCCAAGAATATTCTGTTGGTTGGCCCTTTTTGGTTACTTCAACTATGGCTAAATGCCATGTTCGAACCCTCCTTGTCAACCGCCAACACCATTGATGAACAAGATCCTGAGATAAATGATAGGATAGTCGAAGGCACTAGGCTTCGAAGATTAACTCCAAATGACGACAAAGATGACTTCAAAGTCCAATTCTCGAAGTACATCATGATATTATCCAAAAGGCACAAGTTCGAAGAGAGCATGGCGCCTTTTGCTTCGAGGGCTCATGGACCTTCTTGGTTCACCATGGCTCTCTCAGAAGCTATCAAGAGCAAGGAGATTCAGGATGTATGGAGAGCTTTTTTGCTACCTAGACTCATTTCTTCAAGAATAACTCCAGCCAAGAACCAGATTTTTCTTTTTGCTTACCAACCAAATTTTGTTTCGAGACAGTTTGGCTTATGTCAACTCATTCCTGAACCTTTATTCCATACTGAGAGCGCCATTACTTCTGGGCGAACTTTCAAGTCACGGGAAGCCAAAATACAGCAAGAACAATATCAAGGCTTTGCCCAGTTTGAGCTGATAACCTTCGAACCTACCCATCTCACAGCTAAAGGGTTTCTGGAATGGTGGACCAAGTTTTATCAAACTTATATGTTCGATACACTTACAATTCAACAGAAACTAATTGATGCCTTCGATGTGCAGGTACCAGCAAAGAAAGGTATGTTTACTCATGCCAAAGAGATTAAAGCTTTCCAAAATTATTTTGAAACTACTTATGACCCCACGCGCTTGGACTCCACTGTGCATCAAGCGGCTGAGACCTTGAAGGAAAAATTTAAACAAAAAGTTTCTAAGTTAAAACTTCCTTCAGGGTTGTCACCTGAGGATAGGTATAGGTTGGCATTCGAAATGCATCCACCTAAATTTCCCAGATTACCTACCTCAGAACTGGCTCTGGCTTGGTTTCCCCCATATCCTTGGCGGTTCACTTGCAAAGAGATGTTCAAACATCTTCAAAGGAAACTAAAGCCATCTGAGACTGTGACATGGGCTCGACACTGGCTTCATGATTTCCCAGGACACCTTCGATACGACCTTTCTGCCATGTCAATTAAATCTGATCAAGGCACAGGTGCGAATGCTTGGGAAAATCCCAAACGTCTTTTATTTTCCATATCTTTAACCTTTGCTTTAATTGTTTCGATTTTCAGCCATCAGGATAAAGACAGCTGCCTCGAAGTCGAAAGAAGGGAGTGCCTCTCAAGCCTCCATCGAAACTACTGACAAAGTGACTCCATCCGAAACAACCACTATTGCTGCAACCACAACAACAACAATAATACCAACAACAACCAGTGTTCCAACTCCAACGGTAATCACTTAGCCTTGACGTTTCGAATTTACTCATGTTTTATGGTTTGCATCTAACTCTTCGTTTAAATCCTTTCAGACCAACAAGCTTCCTCCTACTACTCCCAAGAAGCGGAAATCAAGCACCACTGGGGAAGATCCCAAGGCTGGAGGAAACTTAACCACTGCTTCGAAGAAGAAGCCAAAGAAAGATATTTCGAAAAGTACCGTTCCAACTAGTGTCTCTGGACTTGATTCCAGGGATGCTGCTCCCTCACCCAAATCCAAAAACCCGCCTTCGACCTCCAACACAATGTTGGAACGTATAGCTAGTAACCTCTCCTCCGAGAGTCCACAGGTAAATTGAACCTTTAAATTTTTGACAATAATAACTTCTTATTACCTTGGTGAATGTTTTTTTAACATTCTGTTGCTCCTTGCAGAACATCTTGAATCCAGCTTCCACTACTTCGAACTCACCATCCAAAGCTGCTGCTCCACTCAACTCCTCTCCTCAAGGAGATTCCAGCAACCTCGTTCAAAATAAAGGTTCCTCCAATATGGCGGTTCTGGCTGGAACTTCTGAGCAGCAAGATGATCAAGGTACCTTCATTCCTCTGAAGGAGACAAACGAAACAATACTTCAAACATCTGCAGAGGATTTGCAAAGAGCTTCTCTTCAAAAGTCCCCTCTTGAAACTCTTCAAGAGGATCCAAAGGACACTCAAACTGAAGGAGAGAAAGCTGATTCTGGGCAAAGAGACGAAGAATCTGCAGACGAAGAGTCTGAGGAGGAGAATGCCAATGACGGTTCGACTTCTGGGACGGAGTCCAACGCAAATAGCAGTGAAAGGGAAGGCATCGAAGTGGTGGACTTGGATGAGGACGAAGAAGACCAAGAGCACGAAACGAATGAAGGGGATGGTAATGCAACCAACGAACCCATGGAGGTTGAAATGGACGTGGCTCCCCTACGTGTGGAACTCCCTCAATCCTCTTTGTCTCAAATGACTGACGAGGAACTGGCACTTCTGAGACGAAATGACCCTATTGGGTACATGAAGGCAAAGTTGGCTCAGAGGGACGTCCCACTTGCTAGGGCTGGCACAAGTTCAACCAGCTATCCTCTTCCCACAGATGAAAGAATTGTACTTCTTAATAAAATTAGGAAAACAATTCTCAATGTGGATATATTCGAAGTGCTCAAGCAAGATAGTACTGCTTGCTATACTATGAAGGAGCTGCTTACAAAGGTCAATCTTTCTACCTGCTCCTTGCTAGTTAGTACTCTCTTGTTCGATCTTCAGGCTTTGCTGGACAACGTAACTGGTTACCTTCTCCAAGATGAATTTGCTGCCAAGAAGGTTCAAGAGAAACGCATTGCCATGGATGCTGCTTATGAACAAGCTTCGAAACTCTCTCAAGAAGCTGAGGATCAAGCTATGCATCTGAAGCAGGAGAAAACTGATTATGAGGCTCGAGTTGAGTCCATACTTCTTTGGGAAAGGCAGATTCTGGAACTTCAACAGAAGGTTAAGGAGGCTAAAGAACAACAAATAGCCTTCGAAACCAATACTGCTGGTAACCAATTCGAAGAGCTTCTCAACCAGGGGCTTGCAGAAATGGAGACTGCATAACAACTTAAAGGAGAAGTGGCAACCTTGGATGGAGCCAGGCGTTTCGCTCAGCAGAAGCTTGAATCATTTCGAAGCACTTTCAATCGATTGAAAAATAACTCTTATTTCTAGATTCTGATGTTTATTTGACTACCATTTTGGTTTCTTATATGTAATATTCGAACAACGCCATTTTGGCATTTTATCTTGCCATTTTGGCCTTTTATAACATCTTGGTTACGTTGTTATTATTCGAATCTCCTGCAGGCGTGGCTTATATTTCTTTAAATATTTCCCATTAACCTTTAGGATACGTTTATCATCCACGAGTTCTTCGATTTCGTATGCATTGTTTGAGAATACTTTTAATATTCGAAAAGGTCCTTCCCAATGAGGTGACCATTTACCTAATGCTTTATTCTTCTTGTCCATAGGCAATATGACTCTCCAAACTAAGTCATTAATAATGAATACTTTTTTCTTCACCCTTTTATTGTATGTTCTGGCCACTCTTTCTTTTTGTCTCATCAAGACTTCCAATGCATGTAATCTAATTTCGTCCAACTCAACTAATTCATTCATCATCATTTCCCAATATAATGCAGCTGGGATTTCGTTTTGTTTCTGAATTCGAACTGATTGTAGATGAATTTCTACTGGCAATACTGCATCATGACCAAATGTGAGTTGGAAAGGCGTAGTGTTAGTAGCTTCCTTAGGAGATGTTCTACAAGCCCATAATATTTGGTCTAGAGTTTTATGCCAGTTTCTTGGCTTTTTGCCAATATGCTTCTTGATTAATCCTATTATTACTTTATTTGCTGCTTCGACTTGACCGTTTGCTTGAGCATAATATGGCGTTGATGTTAGCAATCTAAACCCCATTTCTTGGGCAAATCCTTGCATCTTTCTACCAGTAAACACAGAGCCTTGGTCTGTGGTTATGCTCTCTGGAAATCCGAACCTATAGATAATGTGCTTTTGTATAAATTCAATAATAGCCTCTTGATCAATAACTATCAGTGGTATAGCTTCGATCCATTTGGTAAAATAATCTATTCCCACCAAGATGTATTTCTGTCCTTTGGACGAAGCAGGATTTATTTCTCCTATCAAATCCAATGCCCATCCTCTAAATGGCCATGGTTTTATGATCGAATGCAACTCACTTGCAGGGGCATGTTGAATCCCTGCATGTTTCTGACATTCCTCACATCCTTTAGCAAAGTCTATGCAATCTTTGAGCATGCTAGGCCAATACAAGCCGTATCGAAATAACGGCCATTTCATTTTATGGCCTGCTTGATGTGCCCCACATGCCCCATTATGGACTTCTGACAATGCTAAATATGCCTCACTTTCTCCTAGGCATTTCAATAATACACCCTCTTGGGTCTTTTTAAACAATTCGTTCCCCATGAGGAGATATGACAATGCTCTGTATTTTGTCTTTCTATCCACGTTTAGAGTTGGGTCTGCTAAATAACTCTTCAGTGGACTTCGCCAATCTGCATATGACAAAGTATTTATGGCTAGTATTTCGAATCCCTGTTTCTCAGCATATCCCAATTTCATACTTTCCAGATCCGATGGTGTGAATCTAGTAGCCATAACTCTACCCCTTAATTCAACCAAATCCTTAAAGTTCTTGGTAGACACTTTATAACCCGAAGCCAACTGCGCTAAGTCATTTGCTTCTTGGTTCTCTATTCTTAGTATGTGTTGAATATCCATGTATTCAAATTTCCTCAATAGCCTATTGACTATAACGAAGTATACCATTAAGTTTTCCTTTATGCACTTATATTCCTTTGTGATTTGTTTGACTACTAATTCAGAGTCTCCTTTAATTTCGACTCTGGTTGCCCCCAATTCCAACAAAGCTTCAAGTCCAACAATGAGCGCTTCATACTCAGCTTCGTTGTTCGAGCAACGAGGACCATCTAATTTATACTTGAATTTTGTTGGAATTCCTTCAGGAGAAATCAGAAGGACTCCAACGCCACTTCCATTCCTGTGGGTTGAACCATCAAAGTACAATTTCCATGGTTGCATTTCGACGTAACTCATGACAGTCTGCTCAACCAACGAATGGTCCACAATGAAGTCAGAAATTACTTGACCTTTCATAGCTTTTAAAGGCATGAAAGTCAAAGAATATTCTGTTAAGGCTAAAGCCCATTTACCAACTCTGCTATGCATTATTGGTTTTGAAAGCATATGTTTAATAACATCGAAATGAGATGAAACATAAACATCAACAGGTTTTATATAATACTTGAGTTTCATACAAGAAAAATACAAACAGAGACATAGCTTTTCTAAATTACTATATATGGTCTCTGCATCGTTTAACACTCTACTTAAATAATATATGGCTCTTTCGATGCCATTGCTATCTTCTTGTGCTAGCATACTACCTATACTAACTTCAGAGGCAGATATGTACAATCTCATGGGCTTCCCCCATGAAGGTGGATACAAAATAGGAGGCTGAGAAAGGTCTTCTTTTATCCTGTCAAATACCTCCTGGTGAGCTTCGTTCCATTCGAAGGCTTGGCCTTGCTTTAGACGAAGTAACGGAGAGAAAGCTTGGGTTCTTCCACTCAGGTTCGAAATGAATCTTCTGAGGAAGTTAATTTTCCCTAGCAGAGATTGCAATTCCCTTTTTGACGTAGGTGCTTTCGTCTCCATTATGGCTTTGGTTTTGTTCTGGTTGATTTCAATCCCTTTCTTGTGAACCACAAAACCAAGAAAATCTCCAGCCTGCACAAAAAATGCACATTTAAGGGGATTCATCTTTAAGCCATGTTTTCTCATTCGCTCAAATGATTGGCTCAAATGATGCAAATGTGTTTCTGCAGATATAGATTTGATGACTATATCATCAATATACACCTGCATGAAGGTTTCAATGAAATCATGAAAAATTGAATTCATTACCCTTTGATAAGTTGCCCCAGCGTTCTTTAAACCAAAAGGCATCACCACCCATTCGTAGGTGCCTAAGGCTCCTGGGCAACAAAATGCTGTCTTTGCAACATCTTCTTCAGCAATGAAAATCTGATTATACCCAGAGTATCCATCTAACATACTCAAGTATTCGAACCCTGCAGCAGAATCTACTAGCATTTCTGCCACAGGCATGGAATATTCATCTTTAGGGGTTGCAGTGTTTAAATCCCTAAAATCTATGCAAATTCTTAAAGAACCATTTTTCTTAATAACAGGTACTATGTTTGCTAGCCATTCGACGTACCTTGTTGTTCTGATGAATTTGCAACGCAGCAACCTTTCGATCTCAGCTTTAATTTTTGTGAGGACCGCTGGTGCGAATCTTCTGGGAGTTTGTTTGATGGGCCTCTTGCCATCTTTGATTGGCAGTCTGTGTTCGACCAACTCCCTCTTTAAACCAGGCATTTCGTCATAATCCCATGCGAAGCAATCTTTGTTTTCCTTAAGGACTTCGATTACTTCTTTCTTGAGGCCTGGGCTAAATTTTGCACTTATGTAGGTTATCCTTTTCGTTTTTTCATCCCCTAAGTTGATTCTTCGAGTGGATCTTGTGCCAACATTTTGGCACCTGAGTTTATGGGGTCCCTTTCGAAGCCTAAGGGTTCTTTATCATAGATGGCATCCAACCTTTGATCCATCTCAAACTCTTCGAAGGGTGAGCATTTCGAACCATCCCCACTTACTTCGTTCATCTTTATAGTTGATTTATTAATTTCAGCCTCTAAGGCCGCTTTTGATTCTTTCTCAGCCATATAGGCCGAAATCCTTTCGAAAAAGGTGGACTCAGTCATGGATAAGGTTGTCGAAGTCCCAGCCTGCTGGCCGTTTTTGTATGGTGCTTTCGACTCCCTCTTCTTCACTGATTATTGTTCTATCCCAGTAAAGGCCATCATGGCGAAGGGTCATGTAGTAGTGGGCGTTTCTGGTTTCATTAATCTCATCATTTGGAACACACGGAGCAATCTTTGCCAGATTTTTATCATAATCCCTCTTGTCAACTAAATTGACCGTTGACATAAAGTAACTCTGGTCTGCTTCGATGTTTTCCATGATTCCATCATCTCTCCACAGAACTAGTCGCTGGTGCATTGACGAAGGAACTGCCCCCACGCCATGGATCCACTCCCTTCCCAGCAATAAGTTATAGTTGGCCTTGGCTTCGATCACCATAAACATGGTGGGCCTACAGCTTGAGCCTATTGTCAATTTCAACTGGACCACTCCCAGTGTTTTGCCCACTTTTCCCTCATAATTGGACAGAACCATATTATGGGGCTTGATGTCTCCTTCGCGGATCTCTAATCTTTTTAGCATGAAATGGGGTATCAAATTGACTGCAGCACCCCCATCCACTAGAACTTTGTTCACACCATGGACACCAACTTTCGCCCGAATAAAAAGTGGCTTGAGATGGTTCTTCATAGCAGGTTCTGGACGTTCGAAGAACGCATTTTGTTCCTCAACAGCCCCATTGTCTATCACATAGTAGCACACAGGCCTATGTTTCATCAAATCTGTGGTGTCTTCCTCCTCATACTCATCGATTTCGGTTTCCTGCCCAAATTCACAGGGAAGCATAAACACCACGTTACAATTCAGGTTAAATGAAGACTCCCCCTCCGATTCGAAGTTATCTGTTATCATATCTTCGTCCTCTTCTGGGCCTGGAGTGTATTCCTTTGGTTCATCGCGTTGTACTTCAGAGAAAAGCCTCCTATTGACTGGAGGTTTGTCTTCAGTTTGATTTTTTGGTTTGTTGGTGCTAGATTCACCTTGGTTCTTTGTTGAAGTAACCCCTTTTTTTGCCACAGCTTCCCTCTCAGCCTTTCGAATCCTTTGCTGTCTGCGCCACTGGGATCTTGACATGGGGTTCCTTCCTTTGTAATTTTCTAATCTTACCTCCTCCCTTTTTGCTGTGTTGAATTGCCTCATGTATGTCACAGCATGGCGTGCATTTCGTTCGGCGTTTCTCCATCTATCTTTGCCTTTGTCATTTCTGACATGTAACCATCTATCGGTTGGCACTTCAGCAGGGAGTTTGAAAGTCACTCTTCGAGCAGCCTTGGGGTGAGGGCTATCAGGCCTTAGATGTTTGTGTCTACTGTCGAAACGTGGGCCCATCTGGACAGCTTCTTGATGGTTCCAGCAAGGGGCGAAGGGAATCGTTTCGAAGGCTCTGGCCATGCTTTGGTCATACACAGCAGAACACCTTGGGCAAATCAAGAACTTGGTTGCCCCTTTGTAGCAGCAAAACACAAATTCCAGCAAACTTTCTCCAGCCTTGGGATAACACCTAAAAAGTTGGTTATCCTGGCGCCAATTGTTGCCAGTTCGAGTCCTCTGTACCCTTTCGAAATTCGCAGCGATTCTTTGATTGCAGAGGATGCTGCACCTAGGGCACAATATCATGCCTGAATCTCCTTTGTGGCATGTCATGAGGTAATCCTTGAGACTAGCATCTCCAGTGTGATTATCCTCCATTCTATACTTTTCTTTTTCTAAGTATTTTTCTACTTCCTCCATCTCAGAGTGAGGCCTCTCCATATCCACCATATTTATTTCAACATCTTCCCCCTTAGCTTCATCATCACCCCATCCTGTGGGCTTTATATCCTTAATCTGAACCTTCGAACTCTCTGGGGCAGAATATTTGACCAAATAGTCAAATTTTCCACTGGGTTCCCCTAGAGTGTCCCATATTTCCTTCTGAGGGGACATTGGCTTCGTGATTTGGACTTTCTCCAATTCCAGCCTCAAGCCTTCAGTGACTTGTGTTAATTCTTGGTTTTGATTTCCCTGGCCTTCAGTAGCCTGAGTTTCTCTTGCAACAGCTACAGGTGCGGCAATCGAAGTCTCTGGCGTATTCTGGATGTCTTCAGTGACCTCTTTATTGACTTCGACCATCACCCGGTTTTCAGTTTCAGTACCCTTCTCTCCTGTTAGGGCATCGCTTTGATCAGTTTCCACCATGTTGATCTCTCCAATGCACGCAGGCTCAGAGTAGTTGGTGTCTGCGACGTCCAAGGGATCTTCGTCCACTTTCATCTTCACCTTATCAGAAAACTTTAGTCTGCCATCTGTGATCGCATTTTGAATTAGGTCCCTGAAAAGAAAACATTGTGAGGTTTTGTGGCCTAGGAAACTATGATATTTGCAAAATCCTCTCTTCTTTCTCTGATCCAAAGGAGATATTTTGACATTTGATGGCACAATTAGTTGGCCATCTTTGACAAGTAAGTCAAAAATCTCGTCACATTTAGTGACATCAAAGGTATAAACCTTCTTTGGGAATTTGTCACTTTTCTCATTTTCAACAATCTCTTTCCCTTTTGTGGGAACCAATAATTTGCAGGAATAAGGCGGAGCCTGTTTTAATTCAGCGAGGTCGATTTCGACCTCTTCGAATTCGAATTCAGGATATTCTTCTGCTTCCTCAGTCCCAACATAGGAAATCCTTTCTTTCTTGCTATTCTTAAAGACTCTGGCTTTTTCGGCCTTTAGCCTTTCGACCTGTCGAACCCTATCGGCTAACTGAGCCATATCCCTCAAATATTGAGTGTCTAGTTTCTTTCGAATAGATCCAAGCCACCAGCGGCCATTTCGACTAACTCATGTTCAGGCACTACTGTGTAACATCTGGATTTCAAAAGCCTAAATCTATTCAGATAATCATCTATGGGTTCGGTGAACTTTCTCTTAACACTGGCCAATTCCTTCAAGCTTATTTTCGACTGTCCCATGTAAAATTGTTCATGGAATAATCTCTCCAAGAGAGCCCAAGTATCAATGGACCCAGGAGGCAAAGTGGTAAACCATGTGAAGGCGTTTTTAGTCAAGGAACTTGGGAAGTATTTGATCCTAAGATCTTCATTATTGGCTATATCTCCCGCTTCGGTTAGATATCTCGCTATGTGTTCGACTGTTGACTCATTGGTATCCCCAGCGAACTTTGTAAATTTAGGGACTTTATATCCCCTTGGTAAATCAGTATGCATTATGCAATCCAATATAGGAGAAGCATAATTTGGCCTTCTCATTCCTGTGTTGAGGCCATTCTGGGCCATGACTCTCTCTATCATGGTGGTTAGATTGTTTTCTGCCAAGATGTTATCGTTTCGAATTCTATGAACGACAGCATCGGCATCTTGATTTCGACCAACCAAGACAACTCCCCTAGGTTGTTCTTCTCGAAACTCTGGGGCTTCTAGCCTTTCGACCCTTGCCCCCGTTCCATAATTTCTCTTTGTGGGCCTGGGATTATTGGGGCTTCTAACCTTGGTGCCCTGGCCCCAAAGTTAACTTCTTCTCTGGGTAGTCTATAAATTGGGTCGTTAGCAATTTGTTCTATAACAGGCATGTTTGCTCGAAATCCCGCCTGATTCTGCCTACGCCTTTCTGGGGGAGCAAAGAAATCTGCTATTCGACTCATGTTGTCAGCGTTTTCCCTGTTTGTCACAGTCACATTTTGCACTATTGGGGCAAAAATCTCCTGCATGGTTTGTGCTAACACCCCTATCATATTATGGTTACTGTCATCCATCAATTGCCTAAAAGCCAACTGGTTTTCTGTGGTTAAGATATGCATTGTGCTATAACCCACTGACCCTTGGTTATTTGTCATAAACTGGTTCGCCCCAGACCCAGACCCTAGTTGTGGGGATGAATTCGATGTGGAATTGTGTAAACCTGCCATAAAAGATGTTGGCATTCCATAAGAGGAATTTCTGGTTCTATTTCCATCGAAACTGGGTGGTCTAGTTGATGGAGTGGTGAAATGGGATTGTGTCCCTGATGGTGGAACGAATCCCCCAGGGTAACCAATGGTTCCAGCATTTCCTAAGATCGAGCTATTAGTTGATATGCCACTTACTCCATTTGTGGCTATATTACTGGTTGAAGATGCAACAGACTGTGCATTCGAAGGGATCACATTAGATGTTCCGATCGAAGTGGACACATTAGTGCCTGTTGTATATGGGGCATTTTGTTCCCCTTGTTGATTGTCAGAATTAGACATTTTGTCCAAACATTTTCTTCTGGATAAAGGTTGGTTGCTGTTGGTTATTTTACCACTTCTCAGGTTCATAAAACAGCAAACTTCTTAGGTTCCAACGTTTTTATAATGGTTATGTCTCAACAATCTTTATTTCTAATATCCAATTATTGGTCCCACCAGGTGTGTCAATTTGTTTCCAGTGATTTCTGGTAAACAACCGCTAGTCTTCCAAACTATCGAATAATCTTTCTGACTGTTATTCAATTCCTCTGGTAACTCACAGGATCGACTAGATTGATCCTAGAATTCCTTGGTCATTAGGGTTACTCTCATGATCAAACAGATATTCATGGTTGATATTTGAGTGTTGTATAGGTGTTTGGCCTATTTCGATTTCTCTCTCAAAGGTCTAAAGATGTAATCAAAATGTGCGTGTACGAAACTAAGTTGCATGAATAAATGTTAATTGTAAAGACATGTAAAATTGCATAAAAGGCAAGTAAATGGTTTCGAATTATAAAAACAGTTAATGTAAAGGATTTCTGGAACGTAAAAGGTTTGAAATATGAAGAAAGCGTTTAATGCAAGAAATCTGTAAATGACTTTAAGTAAAAATAGGCATTCGAAGGATAAAGCTTGAAGGTAAAGGCATGGAAAATATGACAGTTTTGTGAAATGTAAAGTGCTTGAAATGTGAAGAAAGCATTGAAATGTAAAACTTTAATGAAGAGATTTCGAAGTGAAAAGACTGTAAATGAGAAAACTTATAAATTTTATTTGACAGAACGATAAAGGAAAGTGCTGGAAATGGTAAAAGGTTTTCATT
The DNA here is from genome assembly GCA_948472305.1 of Vicia faba. Taxonomy (NCBI): domain Eukaryota; kingdom Viridiplantae; phylum Streptophyta; class Magnoliopsida; order Fabales; family Fabaceae; genus Vicia; species Vicia faba. The sequence goes on from OX451735.1 coordinate 890,065,129, forward strand.
AAATCATAAATATATGTGGTGCTATCATACGTACATTGCTCTTGCATTCGTTTCCCTTGCCATGTGGTAGTTTGAATGTTACTGAGTATTTAGTACAATAGATATGACACACGAAATCCTAATACTAAGACTTCTATTTATACTAATTCGACCATAACGGTATTGTTATAGGATTATGCCACGTTCAGAACATGTAAAACAATGCCTCTTTCTTCTTTCCACGTGTCTCCAAATGCTCCAGCACATAAATTTCAAACTTCGAATGTCCCGCTTCCATTTGAATTTCAAATGCTTTGGTACTTCTCCGTTTCGAACGCACTTCCCAGACACAGCCTTGTTGTTATTTTGAGACTTCTTTAGATATGTTTCCATAATTGCCACTCGAAGCTCCAGCTTTGACATGCTTACTCGAAACACTGCTTCTGCTACTTCGAAACATGACGTTTTACTTCATTTCGATCGAAACGTTTAATTCATTTGGCTTCTAATAATATTATCAAAATCTTCAGCCAACACTTATACTCCACAACAAAATGGAATTGTAGAAAGGAAGAATCGAACCATCATGAATATGGTAAGAAATATGTTGAAAGACAAGAATTTACCTAAAGAGTTTTGGGGTGAAGCTGTTTCGACTGCAACATATATTTTGAACAGATGTCCTACAAAGAAGCTAGAAGGAATTACTCCAGAAGAATGTTGGTCTGGTGTGAAGCCTAACTTGAGTCATCTTAAGGTATTTGGATCTATTGCACATAGACATGTGCCAGATCATTTGAGAAGGAAACTTGATGATAAGTCAAGTCAAATGATTTTAGTTGGATATCATTCGACAGGAGGCTACAAGTTATTTGATCCAGAAAACAAGAAGATTGTGATCAACAGAGACGTGATCATAAATGAGTTTAAAGAATGGGATTGGACTGAAAATGTCAAGAAAGATTCAGTGGGAATCCTATTCGAAGAGCCAGAAACTCAAGTCGAAAGAGAAGTTCGACAAGAGAAACCAGCAGATATACCAAGTACAAGCAGACCTCAAAGAACAAGACGCATGCCTGCAAGATTGCAAGATTGTGTAATTACATCAGATAATGTAATAGATGATGAAGGTGAGCTGGTACATTATGCTTTCTATGCAGATGTCGAACCCGTTAATACAGTTGAAGCATTGAAGGATTCGAAGTGGGTAAAAGCAATGAACGAAGAAGTGAAGTCTATCAAAGACAACAACACTTGGTCACTTGTCGAATTGCCTCAAGGCAAGAAGGCAATTGATGTCAAGTGGATATACAAAATAAAAACGAATTCGAAAGGTGAAGTAACTCGACACAAAGCAAGGCTTGTGGCGAAAGGATTTCTACAGAAAGAAGGAATAGACTTCGATGAAGTTTTTGCACATGTTGCTAGGATCGAAACAATCAGGTTTATTGTTGGTCTAGTAGAAATAAATAGTTGACACATATATCAAATGGACGTGAAGTGTGCATTCTTAAATGGACCCTTAGATGAAGAAGTCTATGTTAAACAATCAATTGGGTTTGTGAAACATGACGAAGAAAGAAAGGTGTACAGGATGCATAAAGCCTTGTATGGATTGAAACAAGCTCCAAGACCTTGGAATAAGAAAATTGATAGTTTTCTAAGGAAGAAATAATTTATAAAATACACAACTAAACATGAAGTATATGTAAGAAGAAACAATAGTGAATTGCTTATACTATGTCTCTATGTAGATGATTTGTTGATAACAGGTAGCTGTAAAAGTGAGATCGAAGACTTCAAAGGTGATCTCAGCAAGGAATTCAAAATATCTGATTTGGGTGAGATTTCATATTTCCTTGGCATCGAATTCTACAAGAGCAGTAGAGGTTTGATGATGCATCAAAAAAGATATGCAGGAGAAATTCTCAAGAGGTTTGAGATGGAAAAATACAACACAACTTCGACACCTGCAGAACCAAGACTGCAACTGTCGAAAGATGCAGATGAAGATGATGTTGATCCAACCCAATACAGAAGACTTATTAGATCATTAAGATATCTTTGTCATACAAGGCCCGACTTAGCATACAGTGTAGGTATGGTAAGTTAATTTATACAAAAGTCAAAGGTATCACATCTAGCAGCAGTAAAAAGGATATTGAGGTATCTCAAAGGAACTTTCGATTATGGCATTTTGTTTCCTGCAACTGATAAAAGAAAAGAATGCAAGTTAGTAAGATAGACTGATTCGAGTTGGTGTAGTGATGTTGAAGATCGAAAGTCAACAGCAGGAAATGTGTTTATGCTAGGTGGTGTACCAGTTGCTTGGAATTCAAGAAAAGAACCAGTAGTGGCATTATCATCATGCGAAGCAGAATACATAGCTGCTTCTCTTTGTGCATGTCAAGCAACTAGGATGGTGAACTTGATCGAAGAGATAACAGGGAAAGATCATGGAGCAATTACCATGAAGATCGACAACATGTCAGCTATCAATCTGACGAAGAACCCAATAGCACATGATCGAAGTAAGCACATCGAAATGAGGTTCCATTATCTTCGAGAGCAGGTAGTAGATAGGAAGATGAATTTGAAACACTGCAGAACTGAGAATCAGATTGCAGACATCATGACGAAAGGAGTGCAAGTTGAAGTATTTAGAAGACTAAGAGTCATGATGAATATAGATAGTTTAGACACAATGAATTAGGTGGTGTGTTAAATTGTAATCCAGTGTGTCGAAACTATGTGTTGAAAAAATTTAATTTGTTTTAGATTTAAATAGATTTGATTTAAGTCTAGAATAAATTAGATTTGATTTAATAACAAAAAGATATTTTGGGCTTTGGACTTAGGGTGTAAGCTCAGTTATAAATAGAGGGAGTAACCCCTATTTTTGTAAGCAAGTCAAGCAAGTTGTATTCACATAATTTGCAGTTACAAGTGAATAACAAAATTTTTACAGTTTGTGAGCAGAGAGAAACTCTGCAGAAATTATTTGTTGTCTTATTTGCTTTGTTTGTCTCATAATTAAATTGTCATTGTGATAGAAATTTATCGGACTTTGGTGAGTTTCCAACTATATATATAATACAAAAAGTGTTAGTCCAATGGAACAAATTTTCAGCCACTATGCACACGAATCTAGCAGCACATCATACTCATAATTAAATCCTTTAGCTTCAGAACACCATCATATCATAAACAAGGTACACCGTTAAAACATCTACAGCCGCATCATCCCAGCAACAAAAGAGACACCAGCAGCTTAAGAACATACCGTACACAAAGCAAAAACTAACAACACCAGAAAAGGCGAGCGAGTTGCAAAATCCATCCAGAAACACGAATACTTTTCCAGCAAAAAAGATCAAGACAATTCCCTAAAACATATAGCAGCAGTGCAAGAGTAGTAGCAAAATTTCCACCAATGACATATTATTTGAGAAAACACACTTTTGCATTACACCCATTAACAAGCAGAGTGATTGTGTATAAGCAGGACATGATCCTTCCTTAACAAGATCATCGATATTGTTGAAATATGCTGCAAATTCAGAACTTGTTTATTCCAATGAGAACAGTGTTCCTTTATATGGTTGAAATATGCTGTAAATTCTGAACTTGTTTATTCCAATAAGAATGGTGTTCCTTTTGTTGGAGAGGGTACATAAAGACACTCCATAAATTAAGAAGTAATATAAGAAATTGAAATAAATTAAACATAAAACTAAATAGTATCAAGACTAATAATGATTAACTATTTCAACATATATAGACTAAAAGAATTTAAATGCATGAGGTGATACACACAGACAAACATAAAAGAGGAGGAAAGAGAGAATATGTCAAACCTGTCAAATTTTCTCTTTCAAAATACTTGTGACTTAACAATTCATTCCCGTTTGAATTAAAAGAGACTTAAAGGAGTGCTTTGACATGAAAGGTGTGCTTGACTGCCATTAATTCATTAGCAGTTGAAAACTTTATCTTCATAGTTGCAATCCAACCAAAGACTTTTAAGCCTTGGAAGGTGTTAGAAGGTGATGATAGTTCAAGGGAACTAGTAACTGGTTCATCTAAAGCAACAAGAGATGACATCTGAGAAGATGTTTGAAATCTGAATGGAAGATTATTTCTTGGTGACATCACATGAGAATAAGGTTTCGGTATTGAATAACTTGAAAGATTAGCTCTCAACTTAATCTTATTTATATTGAATATTGTACAACCAATATCCTTTAATTCAGAGGATAAATCAATACACAATCAATCCTAATGAATACATAAATATATACAAATCATTCATATATGAACATCAAAGGCTAAATGATGGGTGGAAACATATCACGTGAAAATCCCTCAAAAATATATCAAATGCCTTTTGACCTTCTAACTGAAAAAGGAACTTTTTTATCGCAGTGTTATTGAAGATTCCGTTTGTTCCGAGTCCTCTTCCAACTTTTCAATCTTTAAACAACCAGAAAGAAGGAGAGTTTTCAGAGATTTCAACTTATAGATGCTACTTGGGAGGCTACATAAGCTAACACAGTCTTCCAAATTTATCAGAAGAATTTTCTTGAGATCTCCAATGGTAGGAGAAACCGCATATAACAATGGACAATCTTTGAGTACTAGCTTTTCAAGATTAGGCATGTTTGAAAAGTCAGGGCTTTGTGTGAGAAAGTGAGAATGACTAAGATTTAGAATTTTCAGCTTCACCATCCACTGCAAGAAGATAAATATTATTGAGGAACTTAAGGAAGAGGCTTCAAAAAGTAAATAGAAAGGATTGCAGTGCATCACTAACCATGAGAGCGGAAAGTAAAACATTTAGATTAGTGTAGAGTTATTTTTTTTAAATATTAGTGGAAAATCTTTTTAAAAGGCAAATTTTTGCATATATATTGTATAAATTTCCTTACAGTATCTCATCCAATTATATATTGTTAAATGTTTACTAAAGTTTCATTATTAAAACAAGAACTAACAGTAAATAAAATTTATTTAGAGATTTAACTTGAAAGGTCGTGATTTTTAAATTTAAATTCGAACATAACTATGAGAAGTGATAATAGCTCATGAAGTATGAAAAACAAAAATTAAAACACATACCAGAGTCTTATTCCCTAGAAGTTCAAGATTGCTGTTCTTTAACTCGATGGAAACTAAATTTTTTCGATAGAAGTTTATAGGAATTTGACTTAATCCATTCCATGACAGCCATCTCAGATCTCTAGAAACATATTCAAAATCTCCATCAAGTTTTACCTCATCAAGTTGAAGGAGTCTGAGTCTCTCCATCTTCTCAAATGCTTTAGTACTAAAACATTTTGCATTAGCTCTAGACAGCTTTAAAGCCAGTCCCAAAACACCTTCTTTTCCCTATAAAGTAAAATGAACCAAAAAGAAATAACATCAATAAGGCAGGTATAAAATTGTCATGAATCCAATCATATATTACAACTAACAAAAAGTCAGGAAGCACAAAAAGATTCACCATCAAACTAATTTTCAACGATCTCTTAATAATCAACAGAACAAAGGGATATTGACAATTGAATCATAAATGTTTCTTTTAACTTCTTAAGCTCTACATATTATGAATCCATAGTTCTAAGAAAATAGTATATATGAAGCTCTTACATTTTGTCTTGATAATACGTCAACCACATCCTCGTGAAACCACAACCTACTACGTTCCTCAGGCCTCCTTGGTGATTCCTCACGAATGATTTCTCTTCCCATATCTCGCATCAAACCATGCATTCCAAGAATGTTCTTATCATCAACAGTCACGAGGCTTCGCTCAACAAGGACCCTTATTCCAATTTCAGCAGAAAGTCCACAATCATTTAATACAAGTATAACATCATTTCGGTCCATCCCAATAAAGAAACAAGCTATGTCAAGGAATATTTCTTGCTCATCATCATCATTTAAACCGTCATAACTTATTCTTAACTTATTCTGCACTTGGTTATGAGGAATTCTTTGGAGTTTCTCCAATACAAGTTCCCACTCCGACTCCGTCTTATTATACAAATAAGACCCAAGGACTTCAAGGGCTAGTGGCAACCCCTCAGAATATTTAACTACATTTATGGAAATTCTATCAAAATCTCTAGTAGGAGTCGCTTGCTTAAATGCATTCCAACTAAAAAGCTCCATTGATTCACTTTCATTCATTATTGTCATATTGTATATTTTGTGAACTCTCCTTTGAAGTAAATGCATATCTCTGGTTGTGATGATTATTATACTCCCTGGACCAAACCATTTGGGACTTCCACAGAAAGTATGCAATTGGTCTAACGTATTCACATCATCAAGTACAATGAGTACTTTTTTGTAACTGAGTTTACTCTGCAATGTGTTCATTCCTGACTCGATGTTAGGTATCGTGATTGTTGGTTCTTTGCAGATATCAAATAGAAGTTGCTTTAGCAAACCCAGTAGTCCATCTATTTTCTCCCCATTTTCTCTAATATTAGCAAGGAAGCTCCTACCTTTAAAATTGCGGCCAATCTTATTGTAAATGGCTTTTGCAAGGGTTGTTTTGCCAATTCCCCCCATGCCCCACATCCCTAGTAGTAGAACACCATTTGATTGAATGGGTAGAAGTTGAATCACTTCTTGCACTCGAGACTCAATTCCAACAGGATTATGTGCAACAAACAAGTCTGTCTTGTTGAGCAAATGTGAAACATTGTCAACAATTCTTTTGATATCTTCACTTTCATTCCTACACAAATAGAATGTATATGTATACATACATACATGCTCATATATTCTCCCTTAGTACTATATTATAAGCAAATTTAGTTTTTTATATTCATTGAATAATTGATGTATTTTGTCTATATATAGACCAAATACATCATGTTATGACTCAAGGGAGAATTGGGCTCACAAGTGACAGGCCCAAAAGAACAATTAGACAGCCTGTTAAGTTCAAGGATTTTGCCATGAGAAAATGAGGTCATCTAGAAGGTTGTTAGTATTAGTTCCTTGTAGTGGGTCGTTTACATGTCATCACAGAATAATCACTAGATTTGCAGTTTGTTAGGATTCTGATTTCCTATTTATGCATTGTACTTTTCCTCGTTTGAGGCATCAATGAAATAACAACTATTTCCTCATCTTTCTTCTTAGGAGGCCCTTAGTCCTCAAAATCTAAGGAAAATACCGTTACTTAACATTGTTGCTCTCATTGAGAGATTCTCCCTTCCACCAGTAACATGGCCGGAACGCGTGCTACCTCTGCAAATGAGCGCATTGATGAGCTTGCTCAACAAATGTCCATTGTGCTTTCTCGCCTGGATGATATAGGTCATCGGTTAGATGAAACTGCTCTGAATACCGTGCATTCACCATCACCGTCAACGGCGGACAGCAACCATCGGCCACGACTGAAGCTGGACGTTCCCCGTTTCAACGGCGGTGACACCCATGGTTGGATCTTCAAGATCTCACAGTTTTTCACTTACCACCAAACACAGGAGGAAGACCGCATCACCATAGCTTCATTCTATCTCGATGGACCAGCCTTATCCTGGTACCAATGGATGTATCGGAATTCCCAAATCATTTCATGGAATCAATTCCTCATAGCGCTTGAAACTCGGTTTGCTCCTACTGCGTATGATGACCCACGTGGTAACCTCTTCAAGCTTACCCAAACCGGTTCTGTTGCTGAATATATTACTGAGTTTGAAGCCATAGCTAATCGAATTGTGGGGTTGTCACCGATGGATCTACTGAGTTGTTTTATTTCGGGTCTTAAGACAGAAATAAAAAGGGAGGTGTTAGCTCAACAACCCAGCTCGATGACGCAGGCAGCGGGGTTGGCTCGTCTCCACGAAGAGAAGTTCAATGATCAAACCAAGATTTCGCGACCAAAGACGTTCCAGAACAACTACCAAACACGGCCGCCGCTGAATCCAGTTCCTCTACGAACAGTCCCGGGGTTGCTACCAACACCCCCACAAAAACCTCGATTCCGTCGTTTATCAGAACCCGAATTAGCAGAGAAGCGAGAAAAGGGGCTTTGCTTCAACTGTGATCAGAAATGGTCGCGACAACACCGCTGTAGCGGAAGGGTGTTCTTGATGGTGGCTGAGGATGCCGAAGACGAAGGAGATGCAGAACAAATAGAAACGACAGATGATATGGAAACCCCTCCAGAAGAATCGCCGCCGGCCCAGCTGAGTTTACATGCTCTTGCTGGGTCACAAGTCACCGATACTTTTCGGGTATTAGGTCGGATTCTGGAAAACCTGGTCTATATCTTGGTGGATGGAGGCAGTACTCACAACTTCATTCAATCCAGTATTGCAGCCAAATTGGGCCTTCCACAAAGCCCAACTCCAACCTTGAGAGTTATGGTAGGGAGTGGTCAAGAGTTGAAATGCACTAATGTTTGCGTGGGGTGAAATTGTTAATTCAGGGTAATTGGTTTACCACAGACCTTTACGTTTTGAGCTTACTGGGAGCTGACGTGGTCTTGGGAGCCCAATGGCTTAAACAACTGGGGCCGGTGCTAATGGATTATCAGACCCTCACCATGAAATTCATACAGCAAGGTTTGAGTGTGGAGTTACAAGGAGAGACTAGTACCTTCCGTACACCCCTCACATTTCATCAATTACAAAGAGTGACAAAAGGCAATTGTGAAGCACAATTCTTTTCCCTCAAAATTTATGATCCTAATCGAGAAACCCTAATCCTCCCCTCAACGCCTCACTCGGATCCTAATGTTCACAATTTGCTCCACCAATTTGACCACCTATTCTCTGAACCCGCCTCATTACCCCCTGCAAGACTCACTGATCATCATATTAACCTTACCACTAATGCTGCCCCTGTCAATGTGCGGCCATATCGCTATCCACATGCGCAGAAAACTGAGATTGAAGAACAAGTTGCTAAGCTATTGGAAACAGGTTGGATTCAGCCAAGCACAAGTCCATTCTCGTCCCCGGTGTTGCTCCTTAAAAAGAAAGATGGTATCTGGCGTATGTGTGTGGACTATCACGCACTCAATGCTATCACTATTCGAGATCGATTCCCTTTACCAACTATCGATGAACTGCTTGATGAACTTGGTGCTGCGAGAGTATTTTCCAAGTTAGATTTAACTTCGGGATTCCATCAAATCAAAGTAGCTCCCTAAGATGTTCATAAGACAGCATTTAGGACGCATGATGGGCATTACGAGTATTGAGTATTGTGTGATGCCATTCGGGCTCTGTAACGCCCCAGCTACTTTCCAGGCTACCATGAATGACATATTTCGCCCATTGTTGCGGAAAATGGTCATTGTCTTCTTCGATGACATCTTAGTATTCAGTCCCACACTAGAGGCTCACTTGCAACACTTGGAGCAGGTCTTTAGGATCCTATCTCATCATAGATTCCATCTGAAGGTTTCCAAATGTTCATTCTGCCAACCTCAGATATCATACTTGGGTCACATTGTTAAGGCTGGTTCTGTGTCGCCGGATCCGTTGAAAAACCAAGCAGTAGTGGATTGGCCTTCACCAAAAACAGTCAAAGGATTGCGAGGATTTTTAGGGTTGTCGGGGTTTTACAGAAGGTTTGTAAAGGGGTATGCATCATTAGCTCTTCCTCTGACTAATCTCTTGCGAAAGGACGCCTTCAAATGGTCCAATGAAGAACAACAAGCTTTTGAATCCTTGAAGAAGGCTTTGGCCACAACCCCTGTTCTCATTCTACCTGATTTCAAAGAGCCTTTTGTAGTACAAACAGATGTGTCGGGAAAAGCAATGGGGGCAGTGTTGCTTCAAGGGGATCGCCCTATTGCTTACTTTAGTAAGGTCTTTTGCCCTCGAATGACGAAACCATCCACTTACCTAAGAGAGTTGCACGCCGTGACTAGTGTTGTCAAGAGATGGAGGCAATATTTGTTGGGACATTATTTCACTATCCAAACAGATCACAAAAGCCTCAAGGAACTCCTCACCCAAGTCATCCAAACCCCTGAGCAGCAGTTCTAGTTATCCAAACTTTTGGGATATCATTATGAGATTCAATACAAGCCGGGTAGGAGCAATGTGATTGCAGATGCATTGTCTAGATCGATTGAACCAAGCAAGGCCACCATCTTTGCTATGACCATTCCGCAATTTCTGTTCCTTGAGGAGCTTAAGAAAGAGATTGAGATGAGTGATGAGGTTAAGAATTTTCGGGCACAAATCCTTGGTGAACCTGACAGTCACCCAGGTTACACCATCAGAGAAGGGCTGATTTTGTATAAGGGCAAGATATGGATCAATTCTGACTCACGGTTCAAGTTCCTTTTGATGAAGGAATTCCATGAGACGCCGATTGGGGGTCACGCGGGTGTTTTAAAGACGCTCAAGAGACTTGCAGCAAATTTTCATTGGGCAGAGATGCGAAGGGATATAAAACAGTTTGTAGCCAATTGTGTGGTTTGCCAACAGACCAAGTATAGCACAGCCAAACCCAGTGGATTGCTCCAGCCACTTCCAATTCCTGAAAATGTGTGGGAGGACATTTCGATGGATTTTGTCACCGGGTTGCCAATTTCGAATGGTTACTCCGTAATTTTGGTAGTTGTTGATCGCTTCTCAAAGGCTGTCCATTTGGGAGCACTGACAGCCCAATTTACTGCTTATAGAGTTGCGGAGGTATTCGTCAATTTGATCTGCAAGTTACACGGTATCCCAAGGAGTATCGTATCGGATAGAGATCCGGTGTTCGTCAGCAAATTCTGGGCTGACTTATTCAAATTCAGTGGCACCTTGCTTCGCATGAGTTCGTCGTATCACCCGCAAACAGACGGACAAACCGAAGTCACCAACCGAACCATTGAACAATACTTGCGTGCGTTTGTTCATGACAAGCCAAGCAACTGGTTTCGTTTTTTGTCATGGGCAGAATATCACTATAACACTTCGTATCACACTGCTGCCGGTTTGACTCCTTTTCAGGTTATGTTCGGCAAACCCCCTCCGTCAATTCCTTCGTACACTTTTGGGTCTTCGTCTGTGGATGCGTGTGACTGGACGTTAAGCGATAGGGAAGCCATTTTGCAAGTGCTTCGTAAGAATTTAGAGAAGGCTCAGAAACGTATGAAGCTAGTTGCGGATGCCCACGGGCGAGAAGTAGAATTTGAGGTAGGTGACTTGGTGTATGTGAAACTGCAGCCCTATCGTCAATTATCTCTCGCCAATGCTAAGTACAACAAGCTTTCTAAGAGGTATTACGGGCCGTTTCCGATTATTGCGTGTGTTGGAAAGGTCGCTTATAAACTAGAATTCCCTTCATATTCCAAAATTCACAATGTTTTCCATTGTTCGGTTCTCAAATTGCGTAGAGGACCAGACCCTACTGCTGTTGATGAGTTGCCATTTGAAGATGTTGACAATCACCCGGTGATCACACCTTTAGCAATTTTGGCTACAAGGGAGGAAGTGATTGACAGAACAGTTCAACAACAGGCTTTGGTGCAATGGCGAGGACTTTCTCCAGATGACACATCCTGGGAACCTTGGCAGAAGCTAACATCTATCTACAACCTTGAGGACAAGGTTGGTTTTGATGGGGAAGGTATTGTTATGACTCAAGGGAGAATTGGGCTCACAAGTGACAGGCCCAAAAGAACAATTAGACAGCCTGTCAAGTTCAAGGATTTTGCCATGAGAAAATGAGATCATCTAGAAGGTTGTTAGTATTAGTTCTTTGTAGTGGGTTGTTTACACGTCATCACAGAATAATCACTAGATTTGCAGTTTGTTAGGATTTCGATTTCCTATTTATGCATTGTACTTTTCTTCGTTTGAGACATCAATGAAATAACAACTATTTCCTCATCTTTCTTCTTAGGAGGCCCTTAGTACTCGAAATCTAAGGAAATACTGTTACTTAACACATCAATTATTCAATCAATCTAAAAAAAGTTAAATTTGCTTATAATATGGTATGGAGAGAGTATATCAAAAGTAGACTCAGGGGAAGTTTGAGTAAAAACTTTATAAACATTTTGATTAAGTTACCTGAGTCTAGGATAAAAAGAGTTAAAAAAATTGTAGAATGAAATTACCTGGAGTTTAGTATCACGAACCCTGCGATATTAGCTGCCATACGAAGTGTTTCTCTCCATATCATTTCCCTATTAGCTCCACGTAGGAAACTCCATATCATTTCCCTATTAGCTCCACGTAGGAAAAGGATATCCTTTCCGTCTGTAATTTTGTTCAAAAGACGTTGAAAAGCTATTCCAAACTGGCCTCTCTGATGACGCACTTCAGAAGGATCTATATGGTAAAACACCGGAACAACAACCTGCCCTCTGTCTATGCGACAATTCATTATTTTCTCCAATTCATCGAGACACCATCGTGAATCGGGATAATTTATTGAAAAAACAATTATAGAAATCTGAGACTGTGCGATTGCTAGTGATAAAGATGGTGAAATTTGATCTCCTATTTGAAGGTCATTATCGTCAATAAAAACCTTAATTCCGGCATTGAGAAGAGCGGTACAGAGATGTGAAGTGAAGGAAGCACGAGTATCTTCTCCTCTGAAACTTAGGAACACGTCATGGACCGTCATTACTGATATTGGTTCCGTCTCATTACGCCGCCTTAACACTAACAAAAAAAGAGATGAAGAGAATGAATAAATGTATGGCTTCAAACTAAATTCATATAAAGTAGAATAAATTAAAATAATCAATTCTTCACCTCCTTCCGCAGTTGGAAATTCCGACGTTGATGAGGATGATGAGGAAAGCTTTGTATCCTTCATTATAATTTTATCCATTTAGTTGAATCAGAAAATGGTGATGGCAAAACCTTTGTAACAAAATAGTGATGAATTTCACAAGAATCAGAAAAGATGGAAAAGGAAGAGGATAAGAAACGGTGTGAAGTGTGAACTTTATCAGTCAGGGATACTGTCTTGAGTCAACCTTGGCGGAAAAGAAAAGGCCAAATGATTAATATACTTTAAACAAAACTAATAAATATAAAAGTAAATAAGTCTACATTTTAATTATTGAAAAGTAAATAGTAAAAGGAAATGACCAAAAAAAGGTACTTTTAAGTAGATATTTACGACAGAAATACTTGCATGAATACTTTTTAATTAGGATATTGGAGTGGTTGTGATCAGGGGGGTGTTCGCGGAACGGTTTAGGCAATTTTGAAGTAAAAAATTACTCGAATCGCAAGAGAAAAAAATATGCGGTTCGGTTTGGTTCGGTTGGCTTTTAAAAATAAATTCGAACTAAATCAAATCAAATTAATGCGGTTTGGATTGATTCGGTTGATTCAGTTTTTTACAAAAAAAAAATTATTAAGTCATACAAACAAATATAGATGAAAATATAATTTTGAATTTAATTGTTCGTATATTACCATAAAAAAATTTATAATTGTCAAAATAAGTTTATAATTCGATACATAAAATTGCGTATTATAATTTTATCTAAATCTAAAGAATGATATAAACAAGATTGCATTCTTAAATAAATATTATACAAAGAATACGATAAAATATATTTTGTGAAAATAATATTTATAAATAAATAATATTTTATTTTTTTATGATTTGTAAATTAAAATGAATATATTACAAAGTATAATAAAATATACACATAAAACATGTTTATTTCTCTAAAGAATTAAAGAAATATATATTGGTTAGTAAGATTTTATAACATAATACGGTTTTGTTTGGTTTGGTTCGGTTTATGAAATACAAACCGTAAATCAAACCGAACCGTGCGGTTCTGTGAGAAAATGACCCAAACACATCTGAATCAAATGCGATTTTTTGTGGTTTTGATTTGGTTCGGTTCGGTTTTATGATTTTTTATTGGACCGATTTGGTTTTGAACACTCCTAATTATGATAAAGAAAGAGAAAAAAAAAACTTATTAAAAAAAATTATAATTAGTTGTTTCTAAATTCAATTATTATGTTTATGTTCGTATAAATATTTTTCTATTTAAGATTGTGTAAGAGGACTAATACTTATTTGGGCACAACTCCAACAAATAACTATTTAGATATCTATTATACTTTTTCTTTTTAAAATTATTTCAAAAACAACCAAAAAAAATTAACTTTATATTTAAGTTTTTTTTCAGTGTGCTCAAAATTCCTAAATCCATGTGCCTATGTAAAGACTTGCTCGTGTAACAGATAAAAGAAAATAGAGTTAAAAGATAAGATATAATGATTTCCATTAGTGATTAGGAAGGTCTAAAAAGACAGTCATATCTCATATAAAATCAAAAGGTAGATTTACCTTTATTTTAAAATTTTAATTAAATATTTTTTTATTATATCTATTTATTTTATTAAAAGTGGTAAGGACATTTTAATTCTTAATCATTTTTTAAAGTGTATATTAATCTAATCATTAAAATATTGGTGTGGGATTTTGGATCGAACTCTAGTTGGTCGAAGTAGGGTCTAGCATGTATTTGTCAAAGGATGCTTGTCGAATTAGGTTTTAGTGTTTAAACCCTAATTTGTTAAGTTAGCTTGTTTGTTAAGTTAGCTTGTATAATGGGCCTTGTGGAAAAAGCCCATTAGTTAGTATGTTAGGTTTTATTATAAATAGCATACTAGTCTCTCATCATTGCAACACAGCAAATCCTAATTTAGGGTGAGAGGGTTATTTGTTATTCTTGTAAACTTGTAATCTTGTTTCCTAAGAGAAAGTAAAGAATAGCAGTTATAACCAATTCTTGTGTTCTTCTTCTTCCTTGTTCTTTATTCTTCCCTTATTCTATACTTTGTTATTGGCATTGAATTCACAACAAATTGGTGCGGTGAGCATGGAGAAGATGCCTTCGACAAAGTATGAGATCGAAAAGTTCACCGGAGTGAATGATTTCGGTCTATGGCGCTTGAAGATGAAAGCCCTACTGGTTCAGCAGGGTTGTTTGGAAGCGTTGAAGGGAGCGACGTCGATGGACGCTGCGTTAACAGAAAGAGAGAAGACGGCCATGATCGAGAAAGCACACAGCGCAATTTTGTTGAGCCTTGGTGATAAGGTTCTTCGACAGGTATCAAAGGAGACGACGGCATCAGGGTTATGGGTGAAACTTGAAAGTTTGTATATGACCAAATCTCTGGTAAATCGACTCTACCTGAAGCAAGCTTTGTATTCATTCAAGATGATTGAAGACAAAGTGTTGGCTGAGCAGTTGGATATGTTCAACAAGCTGATTCTTGATCTTGAAAATATTGATGTAAAGATTGATGATGAAGATCAAGCGCTGTTATTATTGTGCGCTTTGCCCAGATCACATGCTCACTTCAAAGAAACCCTCTTGTATGGAAGAGAGTCCCTGACCTTTGAAGAAGTTCAATCAGCTTTGTACTCTAAGGATTTGAACGAACGTAAGGAGCATAAACCTTCGACGGTTGGTGAAGGTTTGGCTGTTAAAGGAAAATTCGACAAGAAGAAAGGTAAAAATCAGTCGAAGTCTTATAGTGGTGACACATCTGGTATTAGATGCTATCACTGTAAGAAAGTAGGTCACACAAGAAAGGTGTGCCCTGAACGCCTGAAAGATCATGGAGGTAAGGATAATGGCAATGCAGCTATTGTCCAAGATGATTTCGAATCATCTGATGTTCTTGTGGTTTCAAGCAACAACTCGTCGAAGGAGTGGATTATGGATTCTGGATGCACTTGGCACATGACTCCAAACAAAGACTTGTTCGAGGAATTATGTGATCAAGATGGTGGATCGGTATTGCTGGGAAACAACAAAGCTTGCAAGATTGCAGGCGTTGGATCTGTGAGATTCAAGCTCCATGATGAGTCAATAAGACTGTTGACTGAAGTCAGGTATGTACCTGATTTGAAGAGAAATTTGATTTCTCTTGGTGAATTCGACAAGAAAGGATATGTTTTTTAAGGAGAGAGAAGTATCCTGAGAGTCATGAAAGGGTCGAAGGAAGTCTTGAGAGGCGTGAAGAAACAAGGCTTGTATACCCTTGAGGCTGAAGTTGTAAGTGGTTCGACAAATGTTGCATCCACGAAACCTTTGTCGAAGACAGAAATTTGGCACATGAGATTGGGCCATGTCATTGAAAGGGGTCTGGTCGAATTAGGGAAACAAAATCTGCTTGGTGGAGATAAAGTCGAAAAGCTGAAGTTTTGTGAACCCTGTGTACTTGGAAAGTCCTGTAGAATGAAGTTCAACAAAGGCAAACAAAGAACACATGGATCCCTTGATTACATCCATGCTGATCTTTGGGGGCCTGCAAGGTGTCCATCACATTCAGGAGCAAAGTATTTTCTATCCATAGTAGATGACTATTCCAGAAAGTTATGGGTATTCATCCAGAAGACTAAGGATGAAACTTTTGAGAATTTCAAAAGTTGGAAGACTCTTGTTGAAAATCAAACTGGCAGAAAGGTAAAAAGGTTGAGAACCGACAATGGCCTTGAGTTTTGCAATGAGGCGTTCGACAGTTTTTGTGTTGCCTCTGGTATTGCAAGGCACAGAACTACCGCAGGTACTCCACAACAAAATGGTTTGGCTGAAAGGTTTAATCGAACTATTTTGGAGAGAGTTAGATGCATGTTGACTAGTGCGGGATTAAAGAAGGTGTTTTGGGCTGAGGCTGTTTCGACAGCAGCATATCTGATAAACAGATGTCCTTCGACAGCGTTAGATATGAAGACACCTGAAGAAGTTTGGTCGGGACATCCACCAGATCTCGACAAACTAAGAGTATTTGGCTGTGTAGCCTATGCTCACATTAGGCAAGACAAGGTCGAACCTAGAGCTCTGAAATGCATGTTTATGGGATACCCTGAAGGAGTGAAAGCTTATAAGCTATGGTGCCTAGAGCCAGGTCACAGGAGGTGTATCACCAGTCGAGATGTAGTTTTCAATGAAACTGAAATGGCTTTCAAGAAAACTGATGATGTTGACGAAGAGCTGGAACAGGTAGAGATTCCTGTTGAGGTGGAGCATGTTGATGCTGAAATGCGTATCCCAGATGAAGTCGAAGAAGAAACAGAAGATTCTGATGATGTTGAGGAAACTGTTGATGACTACCTATTGTCGAGAGATAGGCAAAGAAGAGTCATAAAACCACCTCAGAGACTTGGATATGCAGATCTTGTAGCTTATGCCTTAATCTCTGCAAGTGAAGTTCTAGACGAAGAACCTAGAGATTATAAGGAAGCTATAAGGAGTCGAATGAAGACTGAATGGCTAAAGGCCATGCATGATGAGATGAAATCTCTTCATGATAATCACACTTGGGAACTGATCAAGAAACCTGTTGGGGCAAGGTTAGTCAGCTGTAAGTGGATTTTCAAAGTTAAGGAAGGAATTGAAGGAGTAATGTCGAAGAGGTACAAGGCAAGATTAGTCGCAAGGGGTTTCACTCAGAAAGAAGGTGTCGACTTCAATGATGTATTTTCCCCTGTTGTGAAGCACAGATCCATTCGAATGTTGCTTGCCATGGTGGCTCATTTCGACCTTGAACTGGAACAAATGGATGTGAAGACTGCGTTCTTGTATGGTGACTTAGACGAAACAATCCTGATGAGGCAACCTGAAGGGTATGTCGAAAAGGGGAAAGAAGATTATGTGTGCAAATTGAAGAAATCTTTATATGGACTTAAACAATCTCCTCGACAGTGGAATAAGAGATTCGACAAGTTCATGGAACACATAGGTTTCATTAGAAGTCAGTTCGACCATTGTGTTTACTCCAGATTTCGACCTGAAAATTCATTTGTTATTTTGTTGCTTTATGTTGATGATATTCTGATAGCAAGCAACAATGTCGAAGATGTAATGAGGGTGAAGGCTGAACTCAATAAGGAGTTCGACATGAAGGATCTGGGAGCTGCATCTAGGATTCTTGGAATTGACATTCGAAGAGATAGAAAGCAGTCGAAATTATGCTTATCTCAAGAGGCATACCTACGAAAGATTCTTGACAAGTTTGGTATGTCGAACTCAAAGCCTGTTGTGACTCCAACAAACCCTCAATTCAAGCTGAGCATTGATCAATGTCCCAGTACTGATGTCGAAAGAACCTATATGAACAGCATCCCATATGCTAATATAGTTGGTTCTTTGATGTATGCTATGGTCTGTACCAGACCCGACATAGCATATGCAGTAAGTCTTGTAAGCAGGTACATGGCGAATCCTGGAAAGGCTCACTGGCAAGCGTTAAAGTGGATTCTAAGGTACATAAATGGGTCTCTGAACAGAGTCTTAATTTATGGTGGAGCCTTGGGTGAAGATAGTAAAGCAGCAGTCGAAGGCTATGTTGACTCTGATTATGCAGGATGTATGGATTCCAGAAAATCTATTTCTGGATATGTTTTCACTATGTTTGGTACAGCAATTAGTTGGAAAGCAACTCTTCAGAAGGTTGTTGCCTTATCAACTACTGAAGCAGAATATATCGCCCTAACTGAAGCTGTGAAAGAAGCATTGTGGCTTGAAGGTTTTGCAAAGGAGCTGAAACTTCAAGGTCAAGGTATCACTGTTAAATGTGATAGTCAAAGTGCAATACACCTGTCGAAGAACTCAGCCTATCATGAGCGAACCAAGCACATAGATGTGAGGCTGCATTTCGTCAGAGGGGTAATCGAGCGTGGAGAAGTCCAAGTGCTGAAGGTTTCGACAGATCACAATGCCGCTGATATGATCACCAAAACTTTGCCAAGTTGCAAGTTTTTCCACTGTATGCAGTTGATAAAGCTGCATGAAGAAAGCTAGTTAGTGTCTCTTGATGCTGTAGAGTTAGGTCCAAGGTGGAGATTTGTGGGATTTTGGATCGAACTCTAGTTGGTCGAAGTAGGGTCTAGCATGTATTTGTCAAAGGATGCTTGTCGAATTAGGTTTTAGTGTTTAAACCCTAATTTGTTAAGTTAGCTTGTTTGTTAAGTTAGCTTGTATAATGGGCCTTGTGGAAAAAGCCCATTAGTTAGTATGTTAGGTTTTATTATAAATAGCATACTAGTCTCTCATCATTGCAACACAGCAAATCCTAATTTAGGGTGAGAGGGTTATTTGTTATTCTTGTAAACTTGTAATCTTGTTTCCTAAGAGAAAGTAAAGAATAGCAGTTATAACCAATTCTTGTGTTCTTCTTCTTCCTTGTTCTTTATTCTTCCCTTATTCTATACTTTGTTATTGGCATTGAATTCACAACAATTGGGATAGTAAAAATGTATATAAGATGTGAAAAAATTTATTACCTTATAATTCTTTTGATTAAAAATTTTAATTTGACTAATTTTAAAGATAAAATTATCTTATCAATCACTAAATTTCTTTATATTAATTTAATATTAAATGAAAATAAATATCAATAAGCAACTTCTCACCTTCTACACTGACATCAATGTATTCATATTGATTTGAATCAAAAAATCAAAAAATCAAAACCACTACATTCAATTATCCGTTTACAATTAAAAATAATTTCCAATTTTATAATTAAAAAAATTAGATAACAAATTGTACCTCTAGATTGAGAGAGTGTTTTTTCCATTTAAAATGACATATAGAAGAATCATAACCTAGAGAAGAAAGATTTTCTGCAACTATCTTTCTCAAATCGTTTTTTCGCTTGAAAATTTTGCTATTTTTGTCAACTATTTTTTATGTATCAGCTAACAGATTTCTCTCTACAACACTCGCACATGGAATCAAACTCTACAAACAAAAACAAAAATGTAAGAAATTATTTGAAGATAAAGTAAATCTATAAAGTTAGAGTTCTTGAAGAAACCTTAAGCGTGTCACCGGAGTCATTGATAGAACCAAAAGTGATAGATTCACCAAAGAAATCAAGTTCTTAATCAGAGCTATCGTTAAAGTTTCCGCTAAAGTAATTGCATTTGTTGCGAGCAAATTCAGACACCGGTGTTTGCTTATCGTTACTCTCTTCAATGAAACTCTGAACCATTTCAGCTAAGCAAACTCTGAACCATTTTACCGTCATCAATAGAAGTGGTGGAGAAAGAGGGATAAATAAGTAGAAGATTGGAGAAATAATGGCTTAGAGTTTGAAGAGAAACAAAATCGTATATTTAGGTATTGTTGGAAAATAGCGAAAGTTGAAAGGATTTGTGTTTCTCCATGTTGGAAATTGTGATGTTTATGGCTGCAAATCAATTGTTTTGCATTGGAATTGCAAGTGTTATGTTGGGCTATACAATGGAGGGATAACTCAATGTATCATTTCAACTTGTACATTAAATGATTAGGGGTATTGTAATGTAGGTTGTAAAAAATAATATAAAATATCAATAAAAAATGTAGTTGTACCAAATCAGTTTCGATCAGAGTTTGAGGTTGCGAGATCGACGGAAATATTCAAGGCGATTCTCATGAGATTGAGATTGGAAATAATCATGTTTTCTTCTATGATGAAACTATTTTACATACATTCGGGTGCTTTTCATTATCTGAAAATACTAAAAATTTATGCTTGAATAGATAAATGTAGGTTGATTTGTTCTTGCTAGATTTGGGTAATGTTTTGTCATCTACTGTGAAATGAAATGGGTGAGCTTTCCTTATTGTTTGTTTGCCTTGGTATGTCATTGTTAAGTGAGATACTTCCATTGAATCGAACTGTAAGTTTTTATCGTGAATGGAACAATATCTCGAACTTCTTATTTTGTGTTCACTACATTGATGTCTATGGGGAAGGTGAAGCTCATTTTCCATTACATACAAGTATGTTTATCACTCTTTATTGCATGTACTTGATGCATTTACTCTCCATATTTATCCAATTGACACTATTTTGTCACTCTACTTATTCATTGAACCAATATCTCAAATGTTTTGTGCTTGAGGTAGAATCTAACTCTTTCTATTACTTCTATTGTTTAGTATTTCTATTTTTTTCCATATAAAATAAAGACTATAATTGTACATTGTTTGGTTCACTATGAAAGTAAGTAATTCATAATTTCTTAATTATAAAGGCTCACTATGCATTTCAAACATATTCTATGAATCTAACTCTTTGATTCAGTGGAATGCATAACTAAGCTTAAGCACGAATCTCCATTCACGGAAGTACAAACTTTCATAAAATAAACAAGTCAAAAACAACGACAAACAAATATTTAACAAGAATCAACGAAAGCATAAAGGCATAAAATCAAAGTAAAAACATTTATAAATGCTAACCACAAGGGCCGACATTGTCTGAATATTACAAAAATTACGGGCACGCATGCCCCGAATACAAACATCCAAGTTATCTGAGAAAAACTAATCACTTCGTGGAGTGCTCACTTCGATCTCTACCTCAGGAGAATCGGGAGGAGGAACCACTCTGCCATCAATCACTTGAGATAAAACCCTGACACTGTCGGTGTTGAGCCCCGGATTTAGCATGGACAGTTGAACCGGTGCAGTCTCAAAACTGTCGGTCAAAGCATCGACACAATCTGACTCGAGGACCTGGATTCGAGCAATTAGCTCCGCACGGGTATGCAAATAAGCGACTCCCTCGGGCTTTCCTTCCACGGGCAGCATGACGGCCTTTAAATCGGCGACCTCCTTCTCCAGTTGTTCCCTCTCGAGCAACAGGGAATCCCTTTCCTTATAAGCTTTGACAACTTTTTCCTTCTCCATTGCCAACTCGTCAGCCTGCCCCCAAAAATTCTCCTCGCTTCGCTCGAGGGCAGTTTTTAACTTTTGCGTCTTTTCCTGAAGAGCCGCCTTCTCCAACTCCAGTTCCCTCACCAGGTCAGAAGAGTCGACTCCCTCACCTACAAGGACAACGGTCATCTCCGCGACCTTCATCAGACCGACCATACCAGAAGCCAGGTGCTTCCTACGACCATCCTCATCAAGGCGCCTAATGACATCAGATTCGCCATCAGACACGATCAAAGGAAAACCTTCGAAGAAATCTTTTTCGACAAGCAAGGGGAAAGTGTGAAGGCCCGAGCAGATTCCCCCTCGTCAGTCACATCTGTAAGACCACCTTCAGGACGACTTCTTTTCTTACTCAACACAGTCGCGTGCTGCACGATGTCGCGAGTACCTGACGACCCGCTCGACCCATCCCTGGCCGGCTCTGAGACTAAACTAAGGCATGTGGGTTGGTGTGGCTTCACCATCCTTTTGTGGTTCTTCTTCTCCTGGGTCAACTTCATAAGTCGTTCACGATGCTCGGTCATGTTACCTACAAAAACAAAAACAACATGCTCGAGTCAGCCTCATTAGAAGGACATACCCAAAATAAATCAAGAAGGAAAAATACAATAAAATCACACAGGCAGAAACCTATAAGGTTCACGGCCTGTCTATAGGTACGGCACTCAACGAGCGCCTTAGTGTTGATCAGGTGCGCCTTGAACGTTGGTTCGCCGTCTTTGTCAAGGATGTTGTGTCCTTCCCTCGTGGCCCACCTCGAGGGAAAGAAACCGTCGACGAATCGATTAAGAACACCAAAATCCTCTTCATTCCAGGCACTCATGTTGCCGGCGGGGGTATGGTAATGGTCGAGACTATGCTCGTAGTGACCCAAGAACCAGTGGATAGGGAAATACCACGTGGAATTTTATGTTGCGTATGTTTATTAACGTCATTAAAACTCTGAAAAAACATTCTAAAATTTTAGCCTTATGCTTGATTCAAATCCAGGACTTCTTACTTGCAAGCAATTGTCACTTACCATTATAACACTTCACAATTGATGTTAATTTCTCCATTCAGATTTATTATCAAGTCTATTCCAAAATTCTATTTTTTAAATATTAATATCCCTGTATTACATTCAAAAACCAACCATATACAGTCCATTATCAATATCATGTATATATAAAAAGCTTGCCATCGAATCCAAAACACAACCAACCATTGCAACTCCCGTGAGTGTTTGTTTTTTTAGCATTTATAATGGTTGCATCTGTTTTAGATGCAAAATGTAAAACTGGAGAGACCAAAATTCAAAATGTAAAACCTAGGGTCATTATTCACTTAAAAAGTAGGCAATAGTACAGTCAATTTTCTATGGATATTATTGTGGCAGTTGAGAGTATATGATATATGGGTTGTAGAAGGTTTATATAATCGGCGACGTAATTTACGCGATGACTATTTGGAGTTATATGAGAAATGGTGCATATGTGAGGCTAAAATCATGTGGATCTCACTGCATCTTTTATGATTACCACAACTTTGGTGTCGGAGGCTCAAAACAAATATCAGAGGGGTCACATGAAGATTCAATTCTATGCACCATTCTTCATTATAAAAGAATGTGATATCTATATAATTGGAACACACTTCAATTCAAGTCTAAACTCAAAACACATATTCAACCACGCATTAATTTTCCAAACCATGATTTTGCAAGAAAGCATTAATGTTCTTCACTTTGTACTATTTTCCTTAATAGCCCAAGGACACATTATTCCAATGATTGACATAGTTAAACTCTTAGCACAACATGGTGATATTGTTATCATTTTCACAACACCAAAAAATGCATCACGTTTTTCTTCTGTTATTTCTCGTGCTATTTCTTCTGGTCTTCAAATCCAGGTAACACTCAATTTGCCTTCAAAACAAGCTGGATTGCCAGATGGTTGCGAGAATTTCGACATGGTTGATATTTCAAAAGACATGATATATAGTAAGCAGTTCTAATATTAAAAAAATAGAACTTTAGAATAGATTTGATAATAAATCTAAATGGAGAAATTATTATAGTAGTAAGTTGCAATTGCTTGTAAGTAAGAAGGCTTGGGTTTGAATCCAGCATAAAGCCAAAATTTTAGAATGTTTTTTCAGAGTTTTAATGACGTTAATAAACATATGTCACATCATTAATGTGAATATTTTTAAACAATTAAATGACTATTTTAAAACTTTTTAAAGATAAAGGATTAAAATAGATTCCGAGAAAAACTTAAAGGACTAAAAAAATATTTTACTAAAGATAATCATAACTTTTCACAAGGGAAAAGCAAGCCTAATTTTAATGTTTATTGAATCTTGTTTATCTATTAAAAAAATTAACTTTGATATTCTGTCAACTGTATCCGTCAATGCCGTATATTCGGGGTCCAGTGATATTATACGCCAAAGCAATTTCTTGGATACAAGTTGAAGGAAACTTCCGAGCAAACAAACATTTTTCTCTTTCAGTTTTGGCAACTAGTTTGAATATTTTCCCCCGATATAGAGATCGAAGGAGTAGGTATTAACGGTATTATATTTTTCTGTTTGAGCTTCAAATACAGACTTGTATACACTTTCATCCATGACTTCCTTTTTGAGAGCAGACATTAGCGGCCATAAACCTACGTCGAAATCTCGTCCAAGTCCCGATCATTTTCAAGAACAGTGTAAAATATTCTCCTAATTTACTTCGTTACATGGATCCATCAAATTTATTACTCTTTCTATTATTATTATTATTATTATTATTATTATTATTATTATTATTATTATTATTTTATCATAGTTTTCATGGATGAAGAAATAAAAAGTCAGCAAGAAGATATGACAAAAACTCCAAGCTGTTTGTCAAATAGTAAAGAAGAGTCTCCAAATCGAGTTCAGAGATGGAAAGAAGCCCTTGGTCAAGCTGCCGGACTTGCAGAGTTTGTAGTGCTAAATTCCAGACCAAAATTCAATCAAACAAATTATTTTGAAAAGAAAAAAATAACTTTTGGGTAATATCATAGAATCTATGTTTCATAGATATAATATTTTATTTAGCTTTTCTTAAATAGGTATCAAAGTGAGGCTATCAAGTATATTGTTGCAACAAGTACATTTTTGCTAGACAAAATAGACATGTTTGTTGCCAATCATCCCGAGGAAGTTGAACCTCGAGCACGTGATTGTTAGGTTAATTTAATTATTTATTTTTTAATATGTTTAAAAGACTTAGTTTTTATCGGTGTTGTTAGTGCTGTTAGTTTGTTTAGTAGGTAGCTAGTTTTTAGGAATTTTAAATTCGTGGCTTTGTTGAATTGTTCTGATGTACTGCCTATTTATAAGGCTATTTATTTTCAATAAAATAATACTTTTGAATTCAGTTATCAATATCTATCAGTGGTATCAGAGCTAGGTTACGTGAGAGGGAGTGCACTGAGAGAGAAACACTGTGAGGGAGAGAACCAAGAAATTGCAGAGTTGTTTTTCTTTTAGCACACATGGCTTCCGACAATAGCTTTGTGCAAGCTGCTATCCCCTGCTTTGATGGTCACTATGACCATTGGAGCATGCTCATGGAAAATTTCTTGAGGTCCAAGGGGTATTGGCCGGTTGTGGAATCTGGAGTACCAGAGATAGGAGATGAAGCTGCATTGACTGATGCACAAAAAGCAGAAAGAGAAGCTTTGAAGTTAAAGGACTTGAAGGCAAAGAATTACCTCTTTCAAGCCATCGATCGAGCAACCTTGGAGACGATTCTTTGCAAAGACTCCTCCAAGCAGATTTGGGACTCTATGAAAAGAAGGTATATGGGAAATGCAAGGGCAAAGCGTGTGCAACTGCAAGCACTTTGAACAAAATTTGAAACTTTGCGAATGAAAACAGGTGAACCTGTCGCTGATTATTTGTGTAGAGCCATGGAAGTGGCTAACAAAATGAGAGTTCATGGAGAAAAAATGGAGGACGTGAAGATTGTAGAGAAGATTCTTCGGTCAATGACGCCCAAATTCAATTTCGTTGTCTGCTCTATTGAAGAATAAAAAAACATTGATGAACTGACACTTGATGAGTTGTAAAGTTCCTTGTCGGTTCATGAGCAAAAAATCATCCAGCAGGATATTGAGGAACAAGCTTTGAAGGCTTCAACCTTTAAAAGTTTCGATAGAGAAAAAAAAAGGGACGTGGAAGGACAAGAATCCATATCACAAATCAGACGAGGATTATGCATCAGATACGCGAAAGAGTAGAAACTACCGTCAATTCAGAGGCAACAAGATAAATAATGACGAGTCCAATGTTGAATGTTTTCGATGTCATAGATATGGTCACTACAAGTCTGAGTGCAGAACCAAATTGCATCATGATCGTGGTCAGAAGTCTAACTATGCGGAAGAAAAGGAAGAAGATATTTCTCTCTTGATTGCATGACACAAGGAGGAGAAAATCCATGGAAGTATGTGGTACTTAGACACAGGCTGCAGCAACCACATGTGCGGGGATAAATCGTTGTTTTCAGACTTGGATGAATCATTCCGAAGCACTATAAAGTTTAGAGATAACTCTACAGTTTCAATCATTGGCAAAGGAAATGTCAAACTATATACAAAAGACAACACAAAACATTGTATTGGTAATGTTTACTTTGCCCCTGATTTAAAAACTAATCTTCTTAGTGTTGGACAACTCCAGGAGAAGGGATTTGAGATTAATATCAAAGATGGGGTGTGTTGTATCCAGAATAGAGAAAAAGGCTTGGTTGCTGAAATAAACATGACATCAAATCGCATGTTCCCGCTACATTTCCGAAACACTTCCCAAATTAGTCTTTCAGCAGAATTGAAAGATGAGTCATGGCTATGGCATTTTCGCTATGGTCATTTGAGCTCTGGAGGATTGCAAACTCTCCAACAGAAGAATATTGTGAAAGGTCTGCCACTGTTTCAAAGAACATCCCAAGTTTGTGAAGAATGCGTTGTTGGAAAGCAACATCGAGAAACTTTTTCAGTAGGAAAATCACGAAGAGCAAAACAAGTCTTGGAGCTGATTCGTTCTGACATCTGCGGGCCAATCACTCTAACCTCAAATGGCGGTAAACGTTACTTCATAAAGTTTATTGATGATTTTAGTCGGAAAACATGGGTTTATCTTTTGCAGGAAAAATCTGAAGCTCTATCCGTCTTCAAACAATTCAAGGCGCTTGCTGAAAATGAAGCGGAGATGTCAATTATAATCCTAAGCAACGATCGTGGTGGTGAATACAACTTACGGGAATTTGTAGATTTTTGTGAGACACATGGAATCCGTAAGCAGCTTACAACAACTTACACACCGCAACAAAATGGCGTCTCATAAAGGAAGAATAGAACCATAATGAATATGGTTCGAACAATGTTGAAGATGAGCGGAATGCCAAAACGTTTTTGGCCAGAGGCGGTAACCTGGAGCATTCACTTGCTGAAAAGAAGTCCCACATTTGCTATCAAGAATATGACACCCGAAGAAGCATGGAATGCACACAAGCCAAGTATTGAGCATTTGAAATTTTTTGGCTGCATCGCATATGCTCATGTTCCGGACCAGAAACGAAGAAAGCTAGATGACAAAGGAGAAAAATGCACATTTCTTGGTGTAAGTAACCAATCAAAAGCCTATAAGCTGTACAATCCATCCACCAAGAAAATCATCATCAGTTGTGATGTGAATTTTGACGAAAGCAAGTTCTGGCCATGGAGTGATGACAACATTGAGCAGAAAGTCCAAGTTGATTTTGATGAAGAAGAAGGAGGAAAAAGTCAGCAACCCACACCAAGTCAGATTACTTCCACTGTTTCTCCAAATTCTGATGCGAATCCAGATTGCGAAATTGAAGAAACTAAGAGGCGAACTCAACGTAATAGGAGAAGGCATGCATGGATGTCCGACTTTGAGGTAACTAGCATTACCGAGGATCCACAAATTCATTCTTCACTATTTGCAGATTGTGATCCTGTAGATTTTGAAGATGCTGTCAAAGAGCCTAAATGGCAAAAAGCTATGGATGTTGAAATTGAGTCTATTGAAAAGAATAATACTTGGGAGTTGTCAGAACTTCCAAGAGGACAAAAAACCATTGGTGTTAAGTGGGTTTTAAAAACGAAGCTGAAAGAAAGTGGTGAAGTCGACAAATATAAGGCACGATTGGTCGCAAAAGGTTACAAGCAAGAGTATGGTGTCGATTATAAAGAGGTTTTCGCTCCTGTTGCACACCATGATACAATCAGGTTGGTGATTTCTTTGGCCGCTCAACATTCATGGCCTATTTACCAATTGGATGTAAAATATGCGTTTCTCCACGACGAGCTAGAAGAATAGGTATTTATTGATCAACATCCTGGATATGTAAAATTTGGAAGTAAGCACAAAGTTTACAAATTAAAAAAGGCACTATATGGACTAAAACAAGCTCCAAGAGCTTGGTATAGTCGTATTGATGCTTATTTTTCAAAGGAGGGTTTTAAAAAATGTCCATATGAACATACGTTATTTTCAAAGTTTGGAGATGGGGAAAAGATGATTATTGCTTGCTTATATGTGGATGATTTGATTTATACTAGAAATGATAGTGCCATGGTTGAAAATTTCAAGCGATCCATGATGGTGAGTTTGAAATGTCTTATCTTGAAATGATGCACTACTTTTTGGGTATTGAAGTGGTTCAATTCGATGCTGGAATATTTCT
Source organism: Vicia faba (assembly GCA_948472305.1). Lineage (NCBI taxonomy): Eukaryota > Viridiplantae > Streptophyta > Magnoliopsida > Fabales > Fabaceae > Vicia > Vicia faba. The sequence goes on from OX451735.1 coordinate 890,093,526, forward strand.
ATGTCAAAAGAAATATGTGCAGGATGTCTTGGACAGGTTCCAGATGAAGCATTGCAATGCTGTCAACACACCAATTGAGGTTAGTTTGAAATTGGCAAAAGATTCCAGAGGAAAAGAGGTGGACAACATTCTTTACAAAAGAATCGTGGGCTGTTTAATGTACTTGACAGCCACACGACCGGACATAATGCATGTTGTTTCTTTAATCATTAGATATATGGAACGTCCAAGGGAGGCACATCTTCTTGCTGCTAAAAGAATTCTCAGGTACCTTCAAGGTACTAAGAATTTTGGTTTGTCCTATAAGAAAGGAGAAAGGGCAGATCTGTGTGGGTTTAGTGACAATGATTATGCAGGAGATGCGGATGATCGAAAGAGTACTATGGGATATGTATTTATGTTTGGTTCTGTTGTTGTTTCATGGTCTTCTAAGAAGCAACCAATTGTCACTTTGTCAACAACTGAAACTGAATTTATAACTCTGACAACATGTGCTTGCCAAACCATTTGGCTCAAGAGAGTTCTTGAAGAACTGCACTTTAAGCAAGATGGGGCAGTAGTGATTTATTGTGATAATGATTCTACCATCAAACTCTCTAAAAATCCTGTTTTATATGGAAGAACCAAGCACATAGATGTGAGGTTTCATTTTCTAAGGGATTACACAAAGGAAGGTATAATCGATATCTTCTACTGCAGGAGTGAAGATCAGATTGCAGATATAATGACCAAGCCACTGAAGCTGCCTACTTTTTTGAAGCTCAAGAAGTTACTTAGAGTCTGCACACTAAATAAAAGTTACTTAGAGTCTGCACACTAAATAAGACTTAGTGAACTGAAGCTAGAGGGTTTTAGTTCAAGGGAGAGATTGTTTGGTTAATTTAATTATTTGTTTTTTAATATGTTTAAAAGACTTAGTCTTTACAGGTGTTGTTAGTGTTGTTAGTTTGTTTAGTGGGTAGCTAGTTTTTAGGGATTTTAAGTTCGTGGCTTTGTTGAATTGTTCTGTTGTACTGCCTATTTATAAGGCTGTTTATTTTCAATAAAATAATACTCTTGAATTCAGTTATCAATATCTAACAGTGATATGATTCAACCATTAGCCATCCAATCATCCATCCAACAATCAAATGATGTTCTACTAATAGGCGTGTGGGGGCATGGGAGGAACGGGCAAAACTACTATTGCAAAAGTCATTTATAATAAAATTGGCCGCAATTTTGAAGGTAGGAGCTTCCTTGCAAATATTAGAGAAGTTTGGGAACAAAATGTTGGCCAAGTGTCTTTACAAGAACAAATTCTCTTCGATATCTGTAAAGAAACTAAAGCAGGGATACAAAACATTGACAAAGGAAAAAGTATATTAAAGGATAAGCTTGGCCATAAAAGAGTACTCCTCGTACTTGATGATGTGAATACATTGAATCAATTGAATGCTTTGTGTGGAGGTAGGCAATGGTTTGGTTTGGGTAGTAGAATAATTATCACAACTAGAAATATGGATTTACTTAAAGGGAATAGAGTTGATAAACTTTACAAAATGCAAGAAATGAATGAAAGAGAATCAATTGAGCTTTTCAGTTGGCACACATTCAAGCAAGTGAAACCGAAAGAAGTTTTCATTGAAATTTCCAAAAATGTTGTTGAGTATTGTGGGAGATTGCCACTAGCTCTAGAAGTCCTTGGGTCCTATTTGTATGGTAGGGAGGTAAAAGAGTGGGAGTGTGTCTTGGACAAACTCAAAACAATCCCCAATGATCAAATTCATAAGAAGTTAAAAATAACATCAGATGGCATTCAAAATTTGTTGTTGATAAATTACACAAAGGCCACCATTATGCTTTTTAAGACAGAGGCATTAGCATTTTTCATTGAGTAGACGCACTGCATTTTCCTATTGATAAAACATTAACCAGCTTATACTGTTTTTGTTCAGAAAATATATACCATGTGTACTTAGTGAAGATATGCCATAAAAAATGAAAGTTTTTGAATTTTATTTAAGCAATGATTTTACAATGAGATAACAAATATGTACAAAAGAAAAACTAAAAATGTCAACTGATTTCTCTGAAAAATGGTTGGTTTCAACCTGTGAAGTATGTTTGAGCATGCTTTTCATTTTCTTAACCAATTGTCAAGTATCCTTTTCCCCCTTGGAGCATTTAGATCAGGCTTTGCTCTATCATTTTTCCATTTGGTTCATCATATGTGAGATGAATTGTTACCTTAATGAAATTGTTCTCGAAAGCAACAATAACCTCGACTTTGTTACCGGGTTCTATACTTGATACTAAGCTTCACCCCTCCTCATTTTCAAATGAGACTAATGCCTCTCTCTTATAGAGCTGAATGGTGTAAAATCTTCTCTTTCAAAACATTGGTGACTTGGCAACTCATTCCCATTTGAATAAAAAGAGATCTCAAGAAAGTATTTGATTCTGAAATGTGCACTTGATAGTAGTATTGATGTAATGCATGAGCTTTCACATTTAAAACTTGTGATGAAGTTGATTCTAATTCTTTAAAATTTGTGGCGTATAAGACATCCTGTAATACCCCAAATTTCTCCTACCCTTTCACTTTATTTGGCTTATGCATCTCGCGCATTTCTCATGTACATAACTTTCATTAGGTCAATTAACACATCATTCATCATTAACCAATAAATTTAGCACGAGATCAAGGATCTTAAAGTTAGGGTTTTCTCTGTGCTTTTAGGCTCTCATCTTCACCCGAAGAATCAACTGGTCCCATCGTCAATTATGGTTTGTGGAGCTAGGTTTTTTGTGTTCATGATCACAGAGAGTTTCATTATCATCAAGCTACAAAGATTATCAAGTTCTCCATCAAAGGGTTGTGACTTGTTAATGCAGGGCTTTTCATCAATACCTCAAATAAAGACCTTGTAAACTAAGGGTTGGGCCTTTCAGCATCTCAAATGCATCTCAAGAGGATTATGATTCTTATCCCTGATGCTTGCGCTTGTTAATTCAATTGAGGTTCATCAGAGGTGTTTTCCTCTGCTCCAAGTATCATTTTCAGTTTCAAAGACTCTTCAACGCGTTTTTATTGTGTTGGAGTGAAATACAAGTAATGGTATGGGAGATGAACTTCTAGACTCATTCAGATTAAGGCAATTTTGGTTCTCATCATCGTTACTTGTTTTTCGCAATACAAGTTGGCTTGAAATTGAGATTGAATTGGAATAATTGGTCTGAATTTATTGATTGGTTAGTATTCATTCAAGTTGCCTAATGTGTTTAGTAAATCAAATTTTGTTTGCAAAATTGAAGGGTTTGTGGATAAGGTTTTCTTAAGAGGCATTCAAGTGCCATTCATCATCGTTCAACCTCATTTCACATGTCCAAAGGTTCCTTCAAAAGCAAGAGATAATGATTCATATATGGGTGCAAAGTCAAAGGAAGTTGAGAATTCAAGTCCTAAACTTAGAAAGGGAAATCACGTTGAATCTTTTGAAAGAAGTATCATGTGAGTTCAAAGATTCATGAGGCATGCTATTTTAGATAAAAGTACCATGACTTCAAATATCCAATACATCATCATACATATTCAAATTATCGATTGGAAGAAAAATGCATGACACGGTCCGTATCAACTTAACTGGGATTGAAGACTTGGCAATGAGGCAGGATAAGGGCTGACACGGGTGCCTGTGTCACACGATGCGCCCCGTGTCAATTCAACTGGGGAAGAAAATACACAAGGAGTATTAGACAGATCCTGGCACGGGTGCCCGTGTCTGCTGACACGGCCTGTGTCAGCTCAAGGGTTAAAATTCCCAATTTTGAGATTTTAAGGTTACTTTGGACATATTGCATTGCTTGGAGATGGCCTAGCATTATACCAAAAACTTTTTCTAGATAAAACATTCAAGTTATTTTATATAATAATTGACATCATTAGACTTAGGTTTTATTTTTTAATTAATTAACTCCTTTTGTAATTAAATTAACTACAAAACTTTTTCTATCAAAAAACCCTAAAAAACAATCTCTTTTCTTCATCTTTACATTTTCGTACATTTATTATTTCGTGCTAAAATTTATGTAATCGTTAAAGCCTTGTAATATTAATTAGGATTTATTTTTACTTGTCATCCCCATTTGTAAATTTGTATCCCTATCTCCCAAAGTATTCTAATAGCGTAGGACCTTTAAAATTATGCAATTTATCGTTTTTCTTATTATTACTAGTAATTTGGGTTTGTATGGCAAGAATAAAAATCGAACATTAGACAACCCTAATTCAGGATAATATACTTGAAATAAACACCTTGCACATTTTCACCTCTAGGGTAACTCACACTTGTTGCATCAGATTAAAACAGTCATGTCCCTCGAAAGTGAGATGTTTTAGCAAAGACCCTCGATTAAAAGATCATAGTCTCTCGATGACCCTTCGATGTTGCCTTTGATAAACGGTCTTAGTCCCTTACAACAATTGCTAAAACATCTTACAAGTTGCCTTCTATGACTATACGACGACCCACGCCCGTCCCTCACATCCAATGATATGACTCCTTACCAAACAATGATAAAACAACACTATCTAAAGGAGGAGGAAAAGAACAAAGACTTATTGAGTAGGTAGATTGCTCGTAATTGCTTTCTCACAAACAAAAACATTTACACCCAACACTTTAAAAACACTTTTCAAAACAAACATTTTGTATACATTCTCAACGATACGAGAATCATTGCAAAATGGCCTTACATGGGCATTTTCAAACACTTCCTTTCAAAAAATATTTTCAAAATAAATACTTTGTATACATTCTCAACGATACGAGAATCATTGCAAAGTTTTACGGACTAAGGAATTTTCAAAATATTTTCAAACTTACACAAACACAAAGCATTTCAAAAGTGATCAAGCAATTAAGAGCCCGTAGATAACTACAAATGAAAAGGGTGCTAACACCTTCCCTTTTCATAACCTACCCCCCGAATTCAAGAAAAATTCTCAAAAGGTCTTTTCTGTTCTTTTCACCATTTCCTTTATTTGATAAAAGAAAAATCAATGGCGACTCTTGCTATCTGCAATATTTGTGATAAAACGCAAAACACCAAGTCAGTTCTCCCACTGTATCACAGAACTGGCAACTCTGCTGGAGAATAATTTAAAAGTGGGGTTACCTTAAGAGCTATATCACCTTTATTTTCTTTATTTGTTTGCTTTACATTTGTGGGTTATGCTTGGGTTTTACTTGTAAAGATCCTATACCCGGATCTGTGGCATATTAGGTAAGTAGCAATAGATCGTGGAGACTATGCGGCATAATACCGACATGGTTGAAGCGATGGCTACATTAGTATGACACATTTGTTAGTATTGGTGCCCCTTGAGCCCAGTCAAGTAGAATACGGGGCCGCTATGTGGTGTCATGAAGCACTAACTGACCGTAGAATATTAGTTGAACAACTTGGCCATTAGAAAGTAGTGAGATAGCTGGCTTTGGTTCAAGACTAAAGTTGGTTGATACTCAATACTACACTCTTTGAGATCGGACTTTTGGGATATTTAGGTTGCTAATAAAGAATCTTGTGCTGAAACAATGCCCGATGAAGAAAGATTAGTGATATTGAGATTCCTTAGAACCCAGTTACTTTCTTTAGGACAGGTCGAACCAACTAAACTTCAAAAGGATACTTACCTATAAACCCCATACAAGCCTAAACCTAAGGCCTTGTGTGCTTTTTTGTGTGTGATTATTTGTTCATAAACATCACGACATCATGCCATAGCATTTTCACTAACCATTTTAAGGATTTAGGGATTTATCTTTGTTCTGTTTTGTAGGATATGGCTTCCACTCACAGAAATACCATCTGAATCAACTTCGTGAGGGCGCCTCCTCAAATCAAAGAGTTAGCGTCAAGGGTTCCTGAAAATTCTCCATTCCCAAAAGATATGGTCGACTTCTCAATCTGGCTACCTCAAGCTTTGAAGAAGACATGATGAGGATGCTCTTTCAGTTCTTTGACCATATACATCATTGTTTCACCTTTCCCGACTATCAACTAGTGCCCACGATAGAAGATTTTTCTCAACTACTGGGGGGTACCAGTCGTTGATCAAATACCATTCACTGGTTTAGAGGAAACTCCAAGACCTGAAGTTATTTCCAAGGCCTTACATTTGAAGAGTTCTGACATTATAGCCAATTGGGAGACAAGAAGTGGGGTCAAAGGCTTTTTGGCTAAATTCCTGATGGAGAAGTGTGATCGGTGGATCTGGAACTGACTGTTTAACGCTGGTTCGCGAAATGTCGCGGAAGCAAGAGTCGCCACCGTCTTTTATTTTCTCCAAATGGAAAGGACAAAAGCACAGAAAAATTCCTTAAAGAGATTGCTCTCGGTTCGGGAGGTAGATTATAGAAAGGGAAGGTGTTAGCACCCTTTCTATCCATGGTTATCCATGGGCTCTTAGATACTTGCTCATTTGTGTTTTCAAAATTGTTTGTTTGCTTTTCAACTGTGGGTTTTAAAAAGTTTCTTTGAAAATTCCAGTTCGACTCTTGTATCGGTCCTCAAGAGTGTTTGAAAAATTGCTTTCGAAAGCTTTTTGAAAAGGTGTCGGTGTGAAAAGTATTTTTGAATTTGTTTTGAAATTTAGAGCAAGTATCTAGAGTCGTCTACCTACCCTAAGAAATTCGTCTGTGTAAATGTCCTTTAAAGTAGTGCCATCCCACCATTGAGAGGTAGGTAGCACCACCGTTGGAGGTGTTCGGGTCAATTCGAGTTTGTAGGGACATGGTGATCACCAGAGCAATGGGAAGACACCTTAGAAGCTACCCTCATGCCAGGTTCCCGGATCATGAGGACTTACTAAGACGTCCTCTACTCGACGATCACCTTTCGAGGCAAGGCAACAGTGAGGCGTACCCTAGGGGTGGTGTGTGCGAATTGTGTGTCGTTTTCATTGATATTTGTCTTGTCATGTTCATTGTGATCTACGCTTGATTTTATTTAAGGCCATACATTCTTTCATGCTTATTTAACAGTTAAAAGTTGCGGGAAAATAAATCTACAACTATTACAAATGGCGCGGGTCCACATCGCCAAAATTAAACCGGACCCGATTTGACGGAAAGTAAATAAAGCGAAAGAAATAAAAGTGCGAGCAATTGTTTACACGGCTTTGGGAGAGATACATAATTATTTGAGCAAAATAAATAAATACGCGAAATAAAGGAATTAAAAAACAAAACTAGGGCGTTGGACCCTTTTGCAAAAATATTTAAAGTTAATGAATTAATTAATTAGAATTAATGAGGAATTAAAATTAAAGAAAAGAAAATGTTTTTGGTATTTTTAGTGTTTTTTAGATTTAATGGAAAAAGAATTAATTAAAATTAAAATGTCAAACCCTAGTTCTAATTATTTTTTGGTTATTAAGAAAATATTGAAATTTTTAACTAAATGAAACCCTAATTTTTATGTACAATTTAATTACGAAAATAAATAAAGTAAATAATATTATGGTGAAAAAAAAGAAAATTAAAAAAAGGAATAAAATTTATTAAACCTAAATTCTATATTTTTTACATTTTTATGAAAAGAATTAAAGTTGCAACCTAAATTAATACTAAGCTAATTTACATGTTAATTTATTTATGAAAATAATTAAATTAAATATTTATTATATTTGTCATCTTTTTCTGATTTTTTTGGGCATTTTTTATATATTGTAAAAATAATGAATTAAATGAAAACAATAAAACAAATGAAATAATAATTAAAAATAAAATATAAGAGAAATAAAAAAACTTGCAAACCAGGGGGGGGGGGGGGTTCAGGCCCTATTGTGAGGTGTTGATCCAATAAATTGAGCCCAATAGCTTCAGAATTCGTTGACTTTCCAGGTATTATGTGGCACGTTGACTGAGGTTTTAGGATGTTCATCCCACCTATGCCCTTGATCTGAGCATGCTAGACGCGTGGACGCTTGGATGATGATGGAGCATGGTGTACATCAATGTTGTGCCTGCATAGGAATTAACGTGGAAAAATAATATTGGAATTATACAGACCTGGGACTCGAACCCAGGTCTTGGACATTGCAAGGGTGAACGTCTACCACTGAAGCGCTTGAATCACTTTTAATACATAATGGTTAATAAATATTATAAAAGAAAAGAGAGTTAGTGGCCTCAACGCGCGCGAAATTTGAAACTAGCCAGTCACGTTTTGCCACGATGTCGTCGTCTCCCTCATCCTGAAAAACAAACAACATAAGCAACGGTTTTTACACCGTTGCAGAAAAGGTCTTTTCAGAAAATAGCGATTAGCGTTAGGGCCATCATAAATTAGGCGCAATAATTGGTTTATGATCGTTTGAACATTCTGAAGCCAATGGTGGTGGTCCTGAGGGTTAATTTTCCCTCTTTGCAAAAGCCCCAAAATTACAACCTGTAAACCCTAGAAATCGCGCATGGTAGAATCACATATGATGCCTAATAATCCAATTAAATACAATGGTTAGCTTTAAAACTTTGTTATGAATATGAATCAAGTAATATATTTCACAAATAACGCATAGAATGGAATGTATGATTATGCAATTCGTTTGATACAGTTCTGGTTCCAGGTACCGATTCTTGGAGTTTTGATGGTGGTTTCTGATTGGAATGTGTTCAGGAGACCACAAGGAAGCTATTGAGACAAGAATGGAGGCTTGAATCGACCTCTAGAGTGCTTTTCAGTTTTGCTTTTTTTGGAGAAAAATCAAGTTTCACAATGGCTTTTTGGGCGCAGCTTAGAGTGTTTTATGATTAGGTTTTGATTCAAGTATTTGTATGGAAGCTATTAGGTCAACAAAACTAGCACAAATCCAAGGCATTCATTGTTTTGCATATTTGATTTTCTTAAGATCTTTACATATCTTTTTCACATGGTTTTTGTGCAAATTATGATCAATTCAAACCAAATCTTTCCTAATTGGCATATGCACGAAATATTGAGTCTAGAATGTGTACAAAAAGATTGGTTAGGGTGAATTAAATATTTTCCATATATTAAAATGATTTAAATGAATTAATATTAATAGAAATTCAAATAAATAAATAAAAAATGAGAAAATACTTCCCTTTGGGACAAATGGTCGTGCACATGTTTAGAATGATGAATCTTGGAAGAAAAATGGGCCCATTAGCAAATTTAGGTCATTTGAACCATTGTTGACTTTTCAAAATATCCAAAAATTTCCCAACTTCCACAAGGCATAACTTGCTCAATTTTTAAGCTTTTCACATGTTCTTGGACATTTTGGAAAGGTCTTTGAGTCCTCTAACCAATGCCTTTGGTCCCATGTCATTTTGATTTACCAATCTCAAGTTATGGCCTTTGACTTAAAGTCCCTTTTTGTTGACTTTTGAAAATGACCTATAATGTTGAAATTGATAACTTTTTGTGAGAGCATTTCTTGGACTTGAAGTATGAAGATTAGTTGTAGGAAATGTCTTTCTCTTCAAAATGAGCTTTGGATGGAATTTTTCTGATAATCCATGTGAAAGTTATGCTCTGGTCAATTTCAGTTGACTTTTTTCAACTGTCCAAATATAGTAACTTTTGCATCTTTGATGATTTCTGAGCCAAATTTTGAGAATCATGATCAAGCATTGATCAAATGATGTTTGTGGCTTCAAAATGATATGTTGACCAAAAATTTGAACTTTTGACTGTCAAATGACTATTTTGCCCCTACAGTTGACTGTAGTGCAATTTAGGGTTTTGACTGTGCAATTTTGAGCTGAATGCCTTGCAATTTGTTATGAGGATACTTGACCATCTTTGTAGGCATATGAGACTTGATTGGGACTTTGAAACCTTCAATTTCTTGATCAGAACACAAACCCTAGTTTTGACTGTATAGGAGACAGTTTGACTGTGCAACCTTTGGGGAATTTTGTGACTTGGCTTGGCAATTTCTTGAAGAATATGGGAGGGCAAATTTTGGGGTACAACAGTTGCCCCTGTTCAATCTTCTTAGACCTGAGGATGCAGATTGGCTGACGTGCCTTTCGTAATCCGAGGGTAGAAGATGATTGAACACTAAAGTGCCCAGAAATTTGCGCTCACATGTTGGCAGTGTGATGAGGGAATGGGCTTATAGATGCCATTTAGAGATTGCTGGATAGGATGATGGGCTTATAGATGCCATCTGGATGCTGATCGCGTAGGAGATTCCTTGGCGAGAACCTGCGTACCTGCAAAAGAAAAATGAGTACCTGACACGTCGCAGGAGCTGATTTCAGATGCTTGGCATAGATATGTCCTGACTGGTTACAGGAGCTGAGTCGGGAGCTTCAAAAGATGATGAATGAACCAGGTACGGTTACTGCCTTAGCATGAATGGTAAGAGAACCTTGGGTGATTTTAACTTCAACAACGCTCGTTGAGAAAAATCTTAGCGGGAATTACCATCTTTGCAATGTCGGGAAGAGAACCATAGAAAATTATAATCTGAAAGGGATGATCACCTCACACACCGTCGGAGAGGGAAACATAGGAAAAGGACTTACCACCTCACACACCGTCGGAGAGGGAACCATAAGAGACTATCACCTCACACTCATCGTCGGAGAGGGAAACATCTGAAAAGGACTTACCACCTCACACACCGTCGGAGAGGGGACCATAGGAGACTATCACCTCACACTCATCGTCGGAGAGGGAAACATCTGAAAAGGACTTACCACCTCACACACCGTCGGAGAGGGGACCATAGGAGACTATCACCTCACACTCATCGTCGGAGAGGGAAACATCTGAAGAAGGAATTACCACCTCACGCACTTGCTGGAGAGGGGACCATAGGAGACTATCACCTCACACTCATCGTCGGAGAGGGAAACATCTGAAGAAGGAATTACCACCTCACGCACTTGCCGGAGAGGGGACCATAGGAGACTATCACCTCACACTCATCGTCGGAGAGGGAAACATCTGAAAAAAGGAATTACCACCTCACGCACTTGTCGAAGAGGGGACCATAGGGAGATTATCACCTCACACTCATCGTCGGAGAGGGAAACATCTGAAAAAAGGAATTAACACCTCACGCACTTGTCGGAGAGGGGACCATAGCTTCTGCTGAGTCTTTATCAGAAAAATCTGTTGGGAGTCGATTTAGCTGGACTAGAGAAGGCTTTGAAATATGTTTAAACATTTTAACTGCGTCTTTCCTGAAAGGTAAAGGTCAGTCATATGCCATGCATGATATGGATCAAGCAATGATGTTCTCAACATAAATGAGATTTGTATGATATGATGCATTATGCATGCTATAATGATGTATGTATGTGATGTTTTATGGATGCTTTCGTCTAGGAAAGTAAGTCCTTGACGGGTGCCGGGAAGTCATATCCTGGGCTGATGTTGGAGAATAAGCTTTTACTTCCGCTGGGGATGATAACTGCAAGAATACCGGTAGGAGAAGATGACTCCGTTGCGGAATACACTTGGCAAATGGAAGATTCTGCGGGGAGAAAAGGTACTCTAGCGACCATGCTGGGAAGCAATACTCAGTGGGGAGATGCTTTGCTGAGTGTAGGTAATAACTCTGTTGGGGATACCATTGTTGTAAGTGTGAATAGACTTCGCTGGGGATAGGAAAGAACTACGTTGACGACGACCTTTCCGTGGCTTTTGGTGGAGGATAACCCAGTTATATCCTGTTAAGGAAATAACTCTTTAAATAAAGCCGGACGACGCGCTCGTGCTCTGCGGGGATAAGCTTCCAGAATCTACTGGGGATAAGCTTACTGCTTGGGAGATGAATTCCAACTTTCCTGGGGAAACTGGGTTGGACTCTCCTGGGGAAGTTTTGCTATGCTGGGGAAGTGATTCCTTTGAATATGGATATGCCGCCGGGGAACAATCTTTAGACCAAGACTGTCGGGGATGCTTGTTAAGAATATATGCTGCTGGGGAAGTATTGAGATCTACGGGGGGATAATCAACTTCCTTGAGATTTGATAGCTCTGCTTGGAGAAGAATGCACTTTTGTTGGCTCACTCTCTGGGGAGTTGAGATGTACTTGGTCGTATTCTTTAGCCGAACCTACCTTGGTACCTTGAAGGATAGAACAATTAGATTGCTCAGACAAACCCTTTTATTGCCCCTGTTTCTAGTGTCACCTGCAATTAATTCCTTTGTTTTGTATGCAAATATTTATGAGTTAGCAAATTATTGTCGATGCATATATCACAAATTGAACCTTGGACGTTCTTCGCAAAACAAAACAGAAAAAGGAAAAATACTTGGCACGTTTAACTGAAAAATATATTTGTATTGATTTTTGAATGGCCTGTAAATAGGCGTTTTGTGTACAAGAGGCTGACGTCCTAGTAAGAGATACGTCGCCGAACAAGAGAGTTTATACAGATTTTGTACAAAGGAAAATAAAACAGCTGTGTGAAATATGAATGATCCACTGGGTTTCAACTCTGCTATTGCCTTTACAACTCTGAGCGTCTCATCACTTGATGACCTTGGTTGAAGGTGAAGTTGACTGATCGATGCCGTCTGAACTTGATGTAGATACCGGATTCTGGATGCAAAGTGATTAATGAGACATGGTATTACGCTTTTATCCCTAATTTTTGCCTGGACCGCCCTTTCGGGTTTTCGGTCCACCGGGATACCCATTTTTGCCCAAGCCGCCTTTTCAGGTTTTCGACTTGCCGGGTGTACAGATTTTTTCGTTTTCATCCCTTCATTTTGCCCGAACCCTTTTGGTTCGACGGGAAGCCCTAATTTTTGCCTAGGCATGTCAGCCTAGCGGGTCTTTTTTCATGCGTAGTATTTTTTTACTATGTCTGCATTAGCGGGGTGAGGAAGGTCGTCACCATCCATGTTGGTTAATATCATTGCTCCTCCTGAGAACACATGCTTAACCACAAATGGCCCTTCGTACGTAGGGGTCCATTTGCCCCTTGGATCACTCTGAGGAAGGATAATTCTCTTGATAACCAGATCCCCAACTTGATATTCCTGTGGTCTGACCTTTTTGTTAAATGCCCTGATCATCCGTTTTTGATACGTCTGACCATGACAGATAGCAGCGAGTCTCTTTTCATCAATGAGGTTGAGTTGATCAAGTCGTGTCTGGATCCAATCATCTTCGTTCAAATTTGCATCCTTCATTATCCGGAGAGAAGGTATTTGCACTTCAATTGGTAAGACTGCCTCCATGCCATAGACCAGAGAGAAAGGCGTTGCCCCGGTTGACGTCCTAGCTGAGGTACGGTACCCATGCAGAGCGAACGGTAACATCTCGTGCCAATCCTTGTACGTTACTGTCATCTTTTGCATGATTTTCTTGATGTTTTTATTTGCTGCTTCTACAGCCCCATTCATCTTCGGTCTGTAAGGAGAAGAATTGTGGTGTTGTATCTTGAACTGTTCGCAAAGCTCAGCGATCATCTTGTTGTTTAGATTGGTACCGTTGTCTGTAATAATCCGCTCAGGGACGCCGTATCGACAGATCAGATTGTGTCGAATGAACCGTGCCACCACAGTTTTGGTTACCGTAGCATAGGATGCTGCTTCGACCCACTTCGTAAAATAATCGATCGCCACTAGGATGAAGCGATGTCCATTGGATGCCGTAGGTTTTATCTCACCGATCATGTCTATGCCCCACATTGCAAACGGCCAAGGCGCAGTCAGAACATTCAGGGGAACCGGAGGAACATGCACCTTGTCTGCATAAATCTGGCACTTGTGGCATGTCCTGGAGTGTTGGTAGCAGTCGGCTTCCATTGTGGACCAATAATATCCTGCCCGTAGGATTTTCTTAGCCATAGTATGCCCACTGGAATGTGTACCAAAGGTCCCTTCATGTAGCTCTTCCATGATTCTTTCTGCTTCCGTCTTATCCACACAACGCAGTAAGGTTGAATCATGGTTTCTCTTGTACAAGATGCCGTTGCTTAGGAAGAACTTGGTTGCAAACCTTCTCAGGAATTTATTATCATTGACAGAGGCACCTTCAGGGTATTCCTGAGCTTCCAGATATCTCTTCACTTCATGGTACCAAGGCTTCTCGGTCACCAATTCAGTTTCGAGATCACAACAGTATGCCGGTTCGTCCAGTTTCCAGATGATGATCCGGGGAGCCTCATTATCCCATTTGACCTTGAACATTGAAGACATTGTAGCTAACGCGTCCGCTAACTGATTCTCTTCTCTTGGAAAGTGCTCAAAGGTTATCTCTGTGAAGTGGGGAATCAGGGTCAACACACATTCTCTGTAAGGAATCAAGTTTGGATGTTTCGTATCCCACTCTCCCTTGATCTGATTGATCACAAGAGCGGAATCTCCGAAGACACTTAGAAATTTGATCCTTAAATCAATCGCAGCTTGAAGACCCATGATACACGCCTCATACTCCGCCATGTTTTTGGTACAGTTGAAACGCAGCCGGGCAGTGAGTGGAGTATGAGTACCTTGTGGAGATATGATTATGGCGCCGATACCGTTTCCCAAAGCATTGGAGGCTCCGTCAAAGTGCATAGACCATCGGGATCCTGGTTCAGGTCCTTCATCCGGTCCAGGTACTTCACAATCAGTTACTATCATAATGCTTTCATCCGGAAACTCGAAGTTCATTGATTGGTAGTCATCTACAGCTTGATGAGCTAAGTGGTCTGCCAATACACTCCCCTTGATGGCTTTCTGGGTCGTGTACTGAATGTCGTATTCCGTCAAGATCATTTGCCATCTTGCAATTCTCCCAGACAGAGCAGGCTTTTCGAATATGTATTTTATCGGATCCATTTTTGAGATCAATAAGGTAGTGTGAGTCAGCATATACTGTCTCAGCCGGCGAGCAGCCCATACCAAAGCGCAACAAGTTTTCTCAAGCAGTGAGTATCGGGTCTCACAGTCGGTAAACTTTTTGCTAAGGTAATAAATGGCATGCTCTTTTCGGCCAGACTCGTCATGCTGCCCCAGCATACACCCCATTGAGTTGTCGAGCACTGTCAGATATAGGATTAGAGGTCTCCCTTCAACCGGTGGCATAAGGATGGGTGGTTCTTGGAGATACTCTTTGATTCTGTCGAAGGCAGCCTGACATTCATCGTTCCAACGTACTACCTGATCTTTCTTCAGCAGCTTGAAGATTGGCTCACAGGTAGCAGTCAGATGTGAGATGAATCGAGCGATGTAATTCAGGCGTCCTAAAAAGCCTCTGACTTCCTTCTCTGTCCTAGGAACTGGCATCTCTTGAATAGCTTTGACCTTAGCAGGGTCCACTTGAATACCTTTGTCACTGACCATGAAGCCTAGCAATTTCCCAGATCTTACCCCGAAGGTGCACTTGTTTGGGTTCAATCTCAGCTTGTACAGTTTCAACCGGTCAAACAACTTCTGCAGATGATCTAGGTGCTCTTCCTCAGTCTGGGACCTTGCGATCATGTCATCCACATACACTTCTATCTCATGATGGATCATATCATGAAATAAGGCAACCATGGCACGTTGGTAGGTTGCCCCAGCATTCTTTAACCCGAATGGCATGACCTTGTAACAGAAGGTGCCCCACTGGGTAACAAATGTAGTCTTTTCCATATCTTCAGGTGCCATCTTGATCTGATTGTAACCTGAAAAGCCATCCATGAAAGAGAATACTTTGTGCTGAGCTGTATTATCCACGAGGACATCAATGTGAGGTAAGGGGAAGTCATCCTTGGGGCTGGCCCTATTCAGATCCCTGTAATCGACACACATTCTGACCTTACCATCCTTCTTAGGTACCGGCACCACATTAGCAACCCACTGAGGGTAAGAAGTTACTGCAAGGAACCCGGCATCAAACTGTTTCATGACCTCGGCCTTGATCTTCTCAGACATCTCTGGACGCATCCGACGGACCTTTTGTTTAACTGGAGGGCAGTCTTCCTTAGTCGGCAAATGATGGACCACAATATCGGTATCCAACCCGGGCATGTCTTCGTAGGACCAGGCAAAGATCTCCATATAGTCATGTAACATCTTGGTTAACCGTTGCTTCACGCTGAGCTCTAGGTTGGCACCAATCTTTACCTCTTTTCTGTCTGCCTCAGTACCCAAATTTATGGTTTCCACTGGCTCTTCATGGGGTTGAATTGCCCTCTCTTCCTGAAGCAACAGTCTTGCAAGCTCGCCAGGCACTTCGCAATCATCTTCACCTTCGTCTTCGGCTAAGTTGATCGGATTTTCGAAGTCATAATTGGCAGTAGCAGAATTGTTATCAGTGAGATCCAGAGTGGATTGGAACCTGTATGAGTGAGTGTGTGTGTAAATACAGCTGTTTTTGAAAATTATGTAAAGGAAAAGAAAGACAGAAAAGGAACACAATATTTGCAATGCGAAAAACGTCCAAGATTTTCATTCATGATGTATAAAATGACAGTTTGTATGCCCTCACAAATAGAACCACGGTGCCTCGGGTAAGACACCGGGCCATAGAGTTTATCATTGTTTATTACAAAATAACAAAACATAGGAATTCATTACTCAGTAACAAAAGAAATAGGGAGATTGTCCTTTGCGCTCCAATTGTTAAGTCCACCGTCAGTTGCCGGGTAGATCCAGCTATCAAACTCAGCTTCATCAACTTCCTCTTCGTCCCCAATAGCATTTACTCCATGAGCAGGCAGGGGAGCTGTCACCACATTAGGCTTGTCAGATGCCTCAAACTGTACCTCCTTAGCGTCAATGAGGTCCTGCAGCTTGTTCTTTAGTGCCCAACAGTCATCGGTAGAGTGCCCCGGGCTTTCTGAATGGTAAGCACAACGAGCATTCGGGTTGTACTTGGGAGATGTTGTATTGGGGAACTTCGGAGCCTCCCTGACAGTCACTAAGTTAGTGGATAGCAACTGCGGCAGGATCTATGATAGGGTCATGCTTAAACGGGTAAACTCTCGCCGGGGTCTTTCAGCCCTTTGAGGATTATTCGACCGAGGAGCGGCAGCAGGCTTAGCAATCATCACCGCGCTGACAGATTGGCGGTGCTCAGGTCTCTCTGATTTCCTAGAACCATACACGGCACTAGACTCCTTCTTGAATGGTTTCTTTTCCGAACTAGATGATGCACCCTTTGCAATCTTCCCAGACTTCAACCCAGCTTCAATTCTCTCTCCAGTCAAGATCAAATCAGTGAACCCAGCAGAAGAATTCCCAATGAGATGGTTGAAAAATGGCCCAGATAGGGTCCCCAAGAACATGTCCACCAGCTCCCGATCAGTCAATGGTGGTTGCACCCTACCAGCCAGGTCTCTCCACTTCTGAGCGTACTCCTTAAAACCTTCGCTTGCACCTAACGCCATACCCTGGAGTTGGGTACGTGTGGGGGCAAGGTCGGCATTATATTGATACTGCTTATAGAAAGCAGTAGCCAACTCCTCCCAGTTACGAACTTTGGTCCCATCCAGCTGATAGAACCATTCGAGATGAGTCCCTGAAAGACTCTCCTGGAAGAAGTGGATCCATAAATTCTTGTCCGCAGAGTACGGCTGAATTTTCCGAACATAAGACCTTAAATGCAGCTTGGGACAAGACGCCCCGTCATATTTGGAGAAGGATGGTGCTTTGAACTTATGCGGGATAATCACACCAGTCGACAAACCCAGATCTCCGAAATCCAGCCCAGGTGCCTGTTGAACCTCCATAGCCTTCAACCTGTCCTCCAGTTGCTTATATCTGTCGTCTGTAGGAGGGTACTGCTCTTCATCAAAATCTGTCTCGTTGTCGGAGACGACCGGACTAGGAACTTTTACTTCTGCCTGAGAGGGACTCTTGCCAACAGAAGAACCAGCCTCTTCATGCTGCAGAGTGTTGCCAAACCTTCGGCCCGAGTTGAACAGAACAGTTCTTCTCTTCTTCTTCTTCTCCTTCTTCAGGAGCATAGCCTTCAGTTCTTCTTGGCCTTTAGCCAGACCCTTGATTAGTTCTTGGAACTGCGCATTCTGCGCCTGGAGAGCCTTGATTGATGTCTCAGTTGATGCAGATTCGGGATTCATGATGCTGAAATAAACAGTGAAGAACTGTAAGCAACCTGAAAAGGGGAAAAACCTGCTATGCACATGATGTATGAAATGCGTAGGCAATGCATTCAAGGGTTCGAAAGTTCAAATTTGTTGTAGACAAAAGGGAACACACGTTGTCATTAAATAAATCATTGTTTAATACATCAAGGCCTCATGGGCAAAAGTACAAAAATCAAATCAATCCCAGAATACACTGCGCATCCTCTTCGGAGCTATATAAGTGTTGAGATTCCTCTCCTCATGCAACAGGCGGGTGAGCTCCAAGACCTTCTTTTCACTGGCATGCAGACTAGTCTCAAGAGAACTCCTTTCTTCCTTAAGCTGGATCCAGCTCTTCTGCATCTCTTCCCAGGATGTGGGCATATCAGGGTGCTGAATAGTGTAGGACACTTCCCCTTCCGAGACTGGTTCTTTGATTACTGGGAGCATGTGAGGACAAGGTATCACTAACTTCTGGGAGCGGGCGCGTACCCACTTGAGATAGGGTTCCAATGGGATGGAGTTCCTGTGCCCCAGTGTCTTGCTGTCTATCCTACTGGGCATCCTCCAGGCTCTGATAAATCTCTGGCAAAATCCTTGAGTATCATTGTCGAAGTCAAAAACTATGTCAGGAATTAACATGTCATGAGGACCATCCCTCCGAGCATAACCG
Organism: Vicia faba; assembly: GCA_948472305.1. Taxonomy (NCBI): domain Eukaryota; kingdom Viridiplantae; phylum Streptophyta; class Magnoliopsida; order Fabales; family Fabaceae; genus Vicia; species Vicia faba. Next base: position 890,112,240 of record OX451735.1, read on the forward strand.
AACTGTCTCCAAGCCAGGCATGGGCTATAAGTAATACCTCCTCTGATTCCAAGTAAAGGAACATTAGGGTACTCCCCGCAACGATCAATGATAGTGACATCTTCTCTGGACCTAGGACACCAATGTATATCTGCATGTGTAAGAGTCATCAACCGTTGTGACCATCTCAAACCCCGCTCATTCTTCAGGACTGATTGTGGAAGGTGCGAAATAAACCACCTTCCCAGGAGAGGAGTGCAACACATAAGGACACCTCTTTTTCTCATGGTTCGAGTGTAACATGAGTGAAGGATGTCCCCCAGCAACGTAGGTATAGGATTCCTGGACATAAAGATATGGACAGCACTGATATCAATGAGCTGATCTGGGTTAGGGAACAACACCAAACCATAAACAAGGAGGGCCACAACCTCTTCAAAAGCTTGCAAGTCAAGGGAGTTCCAACATTCATAGGCCTTTTCAAACAGAAACCTGGCTAAGAACCCTTTAATACCACTTCTGACTTCCCAATGTCCCTTGAGGTCAGATGACTGTAGGTGCAAGGCTTTAGCAATCTCTTCAAGCTTAGGTTCCTTTTCTGTACCGTTGAAGGGTAACTGATCAAGGATAGGGATCTTCAGGAGCCGGGAGAACTCCTCCAATGTAGGTACCAACTGATAGTCCAAGAAGGTAAAGCAGTGATGCAGAGGGTCAAAGAACTGGAACAAGACCTTTATCATATCTTCCTCAATGTTGGTGTTGACCAAGCTGATGAGGCTTCCATGCCTTTCACTGAATGAAGAGTTCTCGGGAATCCTGGATATAAGCTCCTTAAGCTGAGGAGGGATCCTTACAAGACTGACCTGAATTGTCTTTCTACGAACAGTTTCCATGTCCTACAAAACAAGGAACAAAGATGAAGATTCGAACCCCTGAAATGGTTAGTCAATGCATATGATGCTGGATGATGTCATGATGCTATGATTAAACACACCACAGATATTTACAAAGACAAACATGTAAGGCACACAAGGCACACAAGACAAGCCCTTAAGGTTTAAGGCCAGCATGGGGTTTGGGTAGTACCCTCTTGAAGTTGGTGGGTTCAACCTGTCCTAATCAAAGTAACCGGGTTCTAAGGTTCCCAATATCACGGGATTGCTTTCATTGTTCATCGTTTCGATTTAGCCACTGAACTGGCGACCGAAATATTCCAGGAAAGCAACCCTCAATTGAGCGTAGTATCGAGTATCAACCAACCTCGGACTGCACCAAAGTCAGTTATCTCACTACCCTAAAGAGGCCAAGATAGTTCAATTAAGGTTCCTAAGGTCTGTTGATGCTTCACGACACCACGCGGAGGCCCCGTACTCTCCTTGACTGAACTCAAGGGTTACCGGTACACACCAAAGTGCCACATCAACGTAGCAGACTGTTTCAACCATGTCGGTATACCCCGCACAGTTCCCTCACAGCCTTGTTGCTACTTTCTAAGAAAGGTATCCCCCAGATCCGGGTTAGGATCTATAGAACTCCCAAGCAACCCACAATAATAAAGCAAGCAAAGAAGACAATTGAAAACATAGTTATGACCTAGCCCTAAGGTACACCTCACTTTATAAAGTATCCCCAACAGAGTCGCCAGTTCTGTGATCGGTGGATCTGGAACTGACTGTTTAACGCTGGTTCGCGAAATGTCGCGGAAGCAAGAGTCGCCACCGTCTTTTATTTTCTCCAAATGGAAAGGACAAAAGCACAGAAAAATTCCTTAAAGAGATTGCTCTCGGTTCGAGAGGTAGATTATAGAAAGGGAAGGTGTTAGCACCCTTTCTATCCATGGTTATCCATGGGCTCTTAGATACTTGCTCATTTGTGTTTTCAAAATTGTTTGTTTGCTTTTCAACTGTGGGTTTTAAAAAGTTTCTTTGAAAATTCCAGTTCGACTCTTGTATCGGTCCTCAAGAGTGTTTGAAAAATTGCTTTCGAAAGCTTTTTGAAAAGGTGTCGGTGTGAAAAGTATTTTTGAATTTGTTTTGAAATTTAGAGCAAGTATCTAGAGTCGTCTACCTACCCTAAGGAATTCGTCTGTGTAAATGTCCTTTAAAGTAGTGCCATCCCACCATTGAGAGGTAGGTAGCACCACCGTTGGAGGTGTTCGGGTCAATTAGAGTTTGTAGGGACATGGTGATCACCAGAGCAATGGGAAGACACCTTAGAAGCTACCCTCATGCCAGGTTCCCGGATCATGAGGACTTACTAAGACGTCCTCTACTCGACGATCACCTTTCGAGGCAAGGCAACAGTGAGGCGTACCCTAGGGGTGGTGTGTGCGAATTGTGTGTCGTTTTCATTGATATTTGTCTTGTCATGTTCATTGTGATCTACGCTTGATTTTATTTAAGGCCATACATTCTTTCATGCTTATTTAACAGTTAAAAGTTGCGGGAAAATAAATCTACAACTATTACAAATGGCGCGGGTCCACATCGCCAAAATTAAACCGGACCCGATTTGACGGAAAGTAAATAAAGCGAAAGAAATAAAAGTGCGAGCAATTGTTTACACGGCTTTGGGAGAGATACATAATTATTTGAGCGAAATAAGTAAATACGCGAAATAAAGGAATTAAAAAACAAAACTAGGGCGTTGGACCCTTTTGCAAAAATATTTAAAGTTAATGAATTAATTAATTAGAATTAATGAGGAATTAAAATTAAAGAAAAGAAAATGTTTTTGGTATTTTTAGTGTTTTTTAGATTTAATGGAAAAAGAATTAATTAAAATTAAAATGTCAAACCCTAGTTCTAATTATTTTTTGGTTATTAAGAAAATATTGAAATTTTTAACTAAATGAAACCCTAATTTTTATGTACAATTTAATTACGAAAATAAATAAAGTAAATAATATTATGGTGAAAAAAAGAAAATTAAAAAAAGGAATAAAATTTATTAAACCTAAATTCTATATTTTTTACATTTTTATGAAAAGAATTAAAGTTGCAACCTAAATTAATACTAAGCTAATTTACATGTTAATTTATTTATGAAAATAATTAAATTAAATATTTATTATATTTGTCATCTTTTTCTGATTTTTTTGGGCATTTTTTATATATTGTAAAAATAATGAATTAAATGAAAACAATAAAACAAATGAAATAATAATTAAAAATAAAATATAAGAGAAATAAAAAAACTTGCAAACCAGGGGGGGGGGGGTTCAGGCCCTATTGTGAGGTGTTGATCCAATAAATTGAGCCCAATAGCTTCAGAATTCGTTGACTTTCCAGGTATTATGTGGCACGTTGACTGAGGTTTTAGGATGTTCATCCCACCTATGCCCTTGATCTGAGCATGCTAGACGCGTGGACGCTTGGATGATGATGGAGCATGGTGTACATCAATGTTGTGCCTGCATAGGAATTAACGTGGAAAAATAATATTGGAATTATACAGACCTGGGACTCGAACCCAGGTCTTGGACATTGCAAGGGTGAACGTCTACCACTGAAGCGCTTGAATCACTTTTAATACATAATGGTTAATAAATATTATAAAAGAAAAGAGAGTTAGTGGCCTCAACGCGCGCGAAATTTGAAACTAGCCAGTCACGTTTTGCCACGATGTCGTCGTCTCCCTCATCCTGAAAAACAAACAACATAAGCAACGATTTTTACACCGTTGCAGAAAAGGTCTTTTCAGAAAATAGCGATTAGCGTTAGGGCCATCATAAATTAGGCGCAATAATTGGTTTATGATCGTTTGAACATTCTGAAGCCAATGGTGGTGGTCCTGAGGGTTAATTTTCCCTCTTTGCAAAAGCCCCAAAATTACAACCTGTAAACCCTAGAAATCGCGCATGGTAGAATCACATATGATGCCTAATAATCCAATTAAATACAATGGTTAGCTTTAAAACTTTGTTATGAATATGAATCAAGTAATATATTTCACAAATAACGCATAGAATGGAATGTATGATTATGCAATTCGTTTGATACAGTTCTGGTTCCAGGTACCGATTCTTGGAGTTTTGATGGTGGTTTCTGATTGGAATGTGTTCAGGAGACCACAAGGAAGCTATTGAGACAAGAATGGAGGCTTGAATCGACCTCTATAGTGCTTTTCAGTTTTGCTTTTTTTGGAGAAAAATCAAGTTTCACAATGGCTTTTTGGGCGCAGCTTAGAGTGTTTTATGATTAGGTTTTGATTCAAGTATTTGTATGGAAGCTATTAGGTCAACAAAACTAGCACAAATCCAAGGCATTCATTGTTTTGCATATTTGATTTTCTTAAGATCTTTACATATCTTTTTCACATGGTTTTTGTGCAAATTATGATCAATTCAAACCAAATCTTTCCTAATTGGCATATGCACGAAATATTGAGTCTAGAATGTGTACAAAAAGATTGGTTAGGGTGAATTAAATATTTTCCATATATTAAAATGATTTAAATGAATTAATATTAATAGAAATTCAAATAAATAAATAAAAAATGAGAAAATACTTCCCTTTGGGACAAATGGTCGTGCACATGTTTAGAATGATGAATCTTGGAAGAAAAATGGGCCCATTAGCAAATTTAGGTCATTTGAACCATTGTTGACTTTTCAAAATATCCAAAAATTTCCCAACTTCCACAAGGCATAACTTGCTCAATTTTTAAGGTTTTCACACGTTCTTGGACATTTTGGAAAGGTCTTTGAGTCCTCTAACCAATGCCTTTGGTCCCATGTCATTTTGATTTACCAATCTCAAGTTATGGCCTTTGACTTAAAGTCCCTTTTTGTTGACTTTTGAAAATGACCTATAATGTTGAAATTGATAACTTTTTGTGAGAGCATTTCTTGGACTTTAAGTATGAAGATGAGTTGTAGGAAATGTCTTTCTCTTCAAAATGAGCTTTGGATGGAATTTTTCTGATAATCCATGTGAAAGTTATGCTCTGGTCAATTTCAGTTGACTTTTTTCAGCTGTCCAAATATAGTAACTTTTGCATCTTTGATGATTTCTGAGCCAAATTTTGAGAATCATGATCAAGCATTGATCAAATGATGTTTGTGGCTTCAAAATGATATGTTGACCAAAAATTTGAACTTTTGACTGTCAAATGACTATTTTGCCCCTACAGTTGACTGTAGTGCAATTTAGGGTTTTGACTGTGCAATTTTGAGCTGAATGCCTTGCAATTTGTTATGAGGATACTTGACCATCTTTGTAGGCATATGAGACTTGATTGGGACTTTGAAACCTTCAATTTCTTGATCAGAACACAAACCCTAGTTTTGACTGTATAGGAGACAGTTGGACTATGCAACCTTTGGGGAATTTTGTGACTTGGCTTGGCAATTTCTTGAAGAATATGGGAGGGCAAATTTTGGGGTACAACAAGAAGGCTCGACTATTTTGGGATGCTATGGATTTAAAAGCTTTTGAGAAGATCTTGTCTCTTCTAATTTATGGGTTGGTGCTTTTTCCTAACCCTTACCAACTCATAGATGTGAGTGTCGTCAAAACTTTTCTTACTCGTAATCACGTGCCTACTTTGCTTGGAGACATTCTACATTGTCTTCACAATCGCACCATGAGGAAGAAATGGGCTCTTATGTGTTACATTTCGTTGCTGTCTAGGTGGTTTATTTTGCACCTTCCCTAATCAGTATTGAAGAATGAGCAAGGTTTGAGGTGTTCGTAAAGGATAATGTCGCTTTCTCATGCAGATATACATTGGTGTTCTCGATATCAAGAAGACATTACTATCATTTAGCGTTGTGGGGAGTCCCCTAATGTTCCAATATTGGGAATTAGGGGAGGTATTACTTATAACTCTTCTCTAGCTCTACGATAGTTTGGCTATGCTCGAAGATATGGTCCCCATGATGCACTCATTCAAGGTATTGTATTCGACTATGAGAACGATGTCCAAGGTTATCATCGAAGGTTTGGGCATGCTTGGGGCATGCTAAGTAAGGTTGATAGCAATACTTTGGGGCAAAAGAATTCCATCCCTCTTGAACCTTATCTCAAGTGGGTACGAGCTCGCGCTCAAAGTCTCATAATGCCATATCCTTCTATTCTACCAATAGTTATGGAGCCCGTTACCGAAGGGGATGTTCCTCATACCGTTCTCCATCCTAACATACCTACCAACCTCAAAGTATTAGAGATCGTGGATTCAACTCAAGGGGGAACGAGATACCTTTGAAGCTCGATTATATGCAAGCGAGAAGAAAGTGTTGGAGCTCACAAGATAAATTCACGAGGAGCAAAGCCTGAATGCCTACATTGCACCTAAGAAGAAGCGCCCGTGGGAGACTTGAGTCTTTTGTTTTAGGATTCTATTTTGTTGTCTCTTTAAGACCTTTTTTCTTTTTCATTGTAAGCCCAAGGGACAATTGTAATCTTTGAACTTATTAATACAATTGTTGTGTTTGTTTCCTTTTTGGCTAGCAAATTTAAATCTCTTGAGGTCCTTGAAAACATTGCATTTGCATAGCATGCATCATATCATAAGCAAGTTTCCCGACACAAGTTTTCTCATCTTTTTACTATTTATTTCAGTATAATATGACTCTAGAGCAAACTGTCAAAGATCTGCAGACTCAACACCACAGTTCCAAGAGACCCCCCTCAATCTAGCCAAAGGTTAGCAAGAAATAATAGCACTCCTTGCCACCAAAAAGAAGACCAAGAAGAGGGTTGTCATCCTCAACATGGGAATAAGGTTCGAGGGGCCCGCCCGACTAGCTCAAATAGAATAAGATTCTTTTGAGGAAGAAGACAATCAAGAAGAGGAATCTAGAAGCACTAGAGTTAGGGTTGGAAATAACTAAGATACTAAGGACAAAGACTATTCTGAAGAGCAATACCCACCGGCAGACGAGAAATACAGACAACTTGAAGACAGACTCAAGGTTGTAGAAATTCAAAAAGGACATGGTCTGGACTTTGGAGATTTAGGGTTGGTCCTTGGGGTAGTTATTTTTCACAAATTCAAGGCCCCTGTCTTCACCAAGTATGATGGGCTCTCCAGTCCTAAAATGCATCTGAGATCTTATATCCGCAAAATTCAACCACATACCACTGACCAAAAGTTGTGGGTTTACTTTTTCTAAGAAATGTTATCTGGAACACAGCTGGAATGGTTCTATCAACTTGATGGGACTAATATCCACACCTGGGAGGATCTAGTTGTCACCTTCTACAAATAATACCAATACAACGCTGATCTTACACCAACTCGTGTGCGGTTGCAGAATATGACTATGAGTTCAAATGAAGGTTTTAAAGAGTATGCTCAAAAGTGGAGGGACCTGGATGGAAGGGTGCAGCCCCCATTGACTGACAGAGAATTAGTAGACATGTTCATGGGCACCTTGACTGGTCCATCTTTCAATTTGCTGATTGGGAGTTCATCATCTGGGTTCACTGAGTTGATTTCGACTGGTGAACGAGTGGAAAGTGGAATCAAAAGTGGAAATGTCCCAATGGCCTAAACCTCTAATGCTGTAAAGAAACCATTTATTTGTAAGAAGGAAACTAATTTTGTTTATGGACAAAGGAGTCGTGTCAAGAATGATCTCCATCAGTCGGTAGGAGCAATTTTAATTTCAAACCCGACCCCAGTTCAACGACCACAATAATCAAACAATCAACAAAGGCCAGATGCCCCAAGGAGGGAATTCACTAGAATTAACATGCCACTATCTCAAGCTTTACAACATCTATTGAAGGTGGATTTGGTAACTCTGCGAAATCCTCCTCCAAATCCCAATATTTTCTTTCCCAAATATAACCCGAATGTGACATGTGCCTACCATTCAAATAGCCCTGGCCATGACACAAACAACTGTTGGACTTTGAAAAATAAGATCCAAGATTTGATTGATAACAAGGTGATTGAATTTGATCCTCCACAAACCCATAATGTCATTACTACTCCCATGCCCAGTCATGGTAAAAATGTCAATCCCATTGAAGACGCCTCATTTGTCTCCTCCATCAGTGATTTGATTACTCCCTTATTGACTGTTAAGAAGAATCTGCTAAGAGCCAGTTTATTTCCTGGCTGCCTTAAAAATTGCTACCATTGTGCTTTTGAAGTTAATGATTGTATATGGCTGAAGAAAGGCATCCAACGCCTGATTGATAGCCGTGAAATTTTTTTCGAGAAGAATCCATCCATGAAGAGTTTACCTGCAAGTATACCTCAAGATGTTTCCATAATACCCATTTCAAATACTCCTATTAGGATCACCTATAAAGGCCCTATAAGGATTTCCGCCGAGCCAAGAGTGGCTCCCTTAATCATTACTACACCGGGACCAATCCCATATTCATATGACAAAGCAGTCCCTTGGAACTATGGGGCAGAAGTTTATTATCATGGCATCAAACAAGAGCCATGGATTAATGAAAGTGAAGATGCTGAAATTACAAACATTGTCAGAACTAGTAAGGTCACAAGGACAAGAAGGGTCTTCTCTCCGGAGATCTCTCCTCCAACAACTACTACAACACCTATTCGTATTCTCGTTGCCAAACTAACTGTTAATAACTGAGGTAAAGAAAAAATTGATGAGCCTGCCCTAATGGAGGCACCCCCAAAAGAGATTACAATTGAAGACCCATCTAGACAAGAGATGGAAGAAAATCTAAAGATCATCCAAAAAAGTGACTACAAGAAGTGGAACAATTGGGGTAGACACCTTCAAAGATATCCATCTTGTCCTTATTGTTGTGTTACAAAGAACATGCCCAAGCTCTGTTAAAGTTCCTGAAGAATTCCCATGTACCACAAGAGATCACTGCGGATCAATTTGAGAATTGTGTTGCAAGTCTAACTGCTGATAGTGGCTTAGGATTTTCTAATGCAGATTTGACTCCGACAGGGAAGAATCACAACAAGGCTCTCCATATTTCTATTTAATGCAAAGGCATCACTCTGGCGCTTGTGTTAGTAGATATTGGGTCCTCCCTTAATGTCGTACCTAAAGGAGCTTTAGATAGACTAAACTGGTGTTGAAACCCAGTGATATTATAGTAAGAGCCTTTGATGGTTCGAAAAGAATGGTCCACATAGAGGTTGACCTTCCGATCAAGGTGGGATCTTAACTCTTCAACTCTCTATTTTATGTAATGGATATTCACCCTACCTATTCTTGCTTTCTAGGACGCCCATGGATTCATGGGGCAGGTGCAGTTATTTCTATATTACATCAAATGTTGAAATACCAAGTGAAAGGGAAGGTTGTCACAGTCTATGGAGAGGAAGAATATATGGTAAATCATTTGAATTCTTTCAAATATGTTGAAATGGATGGCGAATTCATCGAAACCCCCTGCCAAGCATTTGAAGTAGTCTCTCCAACGATTGTTGTTGCTAATGCTACTCATGCTTCTCCCAAGATTGTCAAGGATACACCAAGAATGTCCTCTTTGAAGGATGTTAGGGTTGTTGTAGAAGATGGAGGCTGCACTATCTGGGGACAACTTCCCGACATTCGCTATAAATCTGACAAATTTAGGTTGGGTTTTACTTCAAAGGCTCAAAAAGAGGTTCGACGTGCTCGTGCTGGTGGACCACCTCTCCGTATTAGCAACAGTGAAGTCAATGTACTAGAAGACACTGATAGCAATGGTGATTTAGACGACTGTATATTCCCAATTGCTGATGGCAGACTCAACAACTAGATGGCCAAAGACTTCATCTCAATCTCCTTCATCTAGGAGTAATTTCTATTTCCTGTTTTTTTTATTGTTTAAGAACTCTTTCTATATAATTTCCTTCAAAATAATGACTTTAAACCATGTCCCTTGCCCGGGGCACAATGGTCCATTTGTTAAGGGTTTGTCATTTCATATATTATATGCTCATTTAATATAAAACATTGGACGGTTTTGCATTCAAATTTTGCGCTCCCTGTCTTCCTTTTATTTTAGTGCATTTTCAAATAGCCATGAGATCTTACATGCACATACACACATTTGTAGATCCACATCCACTCTGGATCTCATTTACAACAACTCTGCTATTTCCATCTATGACTTCTAAAATCCAATCTATCAAGCCAAAGACGAAGGTGAAGAAGATTGCGAGATACCTGGAGAACTCACTAGACTTATGAGCCAAGAGGAAAAGGCCATCCAACCGCATGAAGAACTGGTCGAAGTGATAAACCTGGGTACTGAGGCAGATAAGAAAAAAGTCAAGATCAGTTTTAAATTGGAAGACATTGTTAAGAGAAGACTGGTTCGGATGTTGCATGACTATGTTGAGGTATTCGCTTGGTCATATGAAGACATGCCAGGGCTCGATACTGATATCGTATTCCATCGTCTGCCAATGAAAGAAGGTTGTTCTCTGATTAAGCAAAAGGTTTGTCGCATGCGTCCCAACATGTCTAAAAAGATCAAGGCTGGGGTAATGAAACAGTTTGATGCAGGATTCTTGGTAGTAACGTTGTATCCCCAATGGGTTGTAAATGTGGTTCCAGTGCCAAAGAAAGACGGTAAGGTCCATATGTGCGTAGAATACATGGATTTAAATAGGGCAAGCCCCAAAGACGACTTCCCACTACCGTATATTGATGTCTTATTTGACAATACTGCTCAACACAAGGTGTTTTCCTTCATGGATGGCTTCTCGGGTTGTAACCAAATCAAAATGGCACTTGAAGACATGGAGAAGACTACTTTTGTCACACAGCGGGGAACCTTCTGTTATAAGGTCATGCCTTTTTGGCTGAAGAATGCAGGCGCAACTTATCAGTGGGCTATGGTGGCCTTATTTCCTCATATGATTCATCATGAGATAAAAGTCTATGTTGATGACATGATAGAGAGATCCCAAACTGAATAAGAGCACCTTGATCATCTGCACAAGTTGTTTGAGAGGTTGGAGAAATATAAGCTGAGGTTGAATCCCAACAAATGCATCTTCGGGGTAAGGTCTGGAAAGCTCCTAGGCTTCATTGTCAGTGGCAAAGGTATTGAAGTCGATTCTGCAAAAGTCAAAGCTATCCAAGAAATGTCATCTCCTCGTACTGAGAAGGAAGTTAGAGGTTTCTTGGGACGTCTAAACTACATTGCTTGATTCATCTCTCACTTAACTGCTACTTGTGAGCCACTCTTCAATCTGCTGAAGAAAGATCAAGTGGTAAGATGGAATGACGAATGCCAAATAGATTTTGAAAAGGTCAAGGAATACTTGCAAGAACCACCAATTCTGATGCCACCAGTTGAAGGAACACCTCTGATCATGTACTTAACTGTGTTAGAGAATTCAATGGGGGTATGTGCTAGGGCAGCATGACGAGTCTGGTCGAAAAGAGCATGCAATATACTATTGTTGTACCCCAAAATTTTCCCTCCCATATTTCTCAATATACTTCAAGTGAGGTCCTCAAATGCTCAAGGAAGTCCAAGGGTTGACTAGACAAATTCTCTCCTAAGGCAGTCTACCTCAAATTAGGGTTTCAGTTTGCATCAAGATGTTTGAATCCAAAGGGTCCAAAATTCTCACCATTGCCCTAATATGTTCTCAATATCATCCATGTCAAGTTTCAAGCCTTGCAGAGGAAGTTTGCTCAGTCAATTGCTCAAAGACCTGAAAATCGACTGTGCTAGGGCAAAAGTCAACTGGGGCCCACATACAGTCAAACTTCAAGATTTTTGGTCAACATCTTCATTTTGAAGTATTATTCATCATTTGATCAAGGTTTGATCATGATTCCTCAAGGATTGCTCACAATTCATCAAAACCCAAAAGTTGCTAAATTAGGGTTTTGTAGGAAAAGTCAACTCAACTTTGACCAAGCATAACTTTCTCATACTTTATCAAAAATGACCCATACAAAGCTCATTTTGAGGAGGTTGTAATTATATACAATCCATCTTCATCTCCCAAGTTCCAAATATGCACTCACAAGAAGATATGAATTTGGACATTATAGGTCATTTTGAAAAGTCAACAAAAACACCTTTTGGGTCAAAGCTTCATACATAAACATGGAAGACTAAATTGAGATGAGACCAAAAGGGCTGCTTAGAGGACATCTTAAGATTTCTAAAAAGTCCAAGAACACCTCTCTAGGTTCAAAATTGAGAGAGTTATGCATTGGCAAAGTTGACCCTTTTTGCAAAATTGTCAAAAGTCAAATGTGGCCAAAATTGCATTTTTTTTACCAAATGGGCCCAACTTTTTATGCTTGCACTGAGTTTGTAATGTGACCCACGACCTATGATCCCTTCCATTTGTCATTCTTTTATTTTTGTCATTTATTTTGATTTTATTTCAATTAAATCAAATAAAATCAAAATAAAATCATGAAAATATCAAAAACTAATCAAAGTTTGAGATTTTGTGCATGTTTAGGTCTATTGTACAACTGGAGGTGGAATCAAATCGTGCAAGCTTCAAATGGACACAAAAAGATTGGATTTGCTTGATTTGGAAAGATCTGCACAAAGGATCAAATCATGAATCAATGATCATAATTTGAGAATATTTGAAACAAGTTTGCAACCCTAATTCATTCTAGGGTACATAAGGAACATTGGCAGATCAAAAAGAAGGAGATGGGAGGCATGCAAAACAGAAAACAAAATTGCAAAATTTCAAGAAAACTTGTAAATCAATTTCCAGGTCTCAGGCCACTTCAAGGCATTATAACCATCCCAATCGCTTACTGGACATTCCTAGACCGTGTTGCAACCATTGGCAAGCTTCCTAACATCCAGAATCGCGCTGTAAGTACCACACGGTTCTCACATTTTCTTGAAATCGAATACCATCATTCTGGCATCTTTAGTATGTTTTATTGACATATTCTTAATCCATCAGTTATTTGCAAGCTAATGGTTGTACTTAATTGCATTTTTATTGACTATACAGCAAGTTGCCATGGCTAGGGTTCTAGTTTCGCTTTTAGGGTTTTTTGTACAGGTACAATTATGCGTGGATAGTGGTACCATGATGCTCGTGAGATTGCAACGAGTTGATTGGTACCACTGGTTATGATTCATCATACAGGGACAAGATTTTGGAGTGGACAAGGGTTGTACCTACGCCCAGTGTCCGTAGGTAAAAGTAGATTGTCTAAAATGACAGAAGCCATGAGGACGATTATGGCGTGGCAAGTGGTGAATGGCCAGATTCAAATTTCGCGCGTTGGAGAGTTATTATTTTGTTTTTCCATATAATAATTGTTTGTCATTCTTTGAACAACTAAGTAGGCCAGCGCAGTGGTAAGGCAATTCGTCTTTGATGCACACGTCCTGGGTTCGATCTCAGGCGTGTGCATTTTATTTTCTCAATATTTTTAGGCTGATTCAATGCACCACATGACAATACATCCACCATACATCATCAATATCCAACCATTCCATCCATCAACAAGCCAGATCCAAGGCTTCTGCAATGAGGGTCCACCATGTGCATAGGTCAAGCGTGCACACAAGATTGAAAAACTCAAAGCAGGCCAAGTGCTATTGGGCTCAGAATTGCAAGTCTCACCCCCCTTCTTGCTAGCAACAACCAGGCCCATTCTTATTTCTTTCTTTTTTTTTTCTTTTATTTAATTCAATTAGTTAATTTATTTTCTAATAAAATAATATTTTTTTTCACAAAAAATCATAAAATCAATTTCACAAATTTAGAATTAGGTTTTATTTTATTTTATCAAATTTAATTTAATATTAGTCTAATTTAATTTAGGATTAATTCTAAAATTTTCATATATTTAAAATCAATTAGAAAAAAGTTAGGGTTAACATGTGATTTAATTTTTATTTCTTTTCTCAATAAAACAAAAATACAAAAATAAGTTAATTTAATTATTTTTCTTAAATTTAAATTAATTAGTAATTAGGTTTTTTTTTAATTTATTCAATCAAACTTTAATTTCTCAAAATAGCAAAAAACCACAAAAAAATGATTTTTCTCTGTAAGTTTCAATTAGGTTTAGATGGGGTCAAAACCCTAATTCCTTTTCATTTAATTCATCGCGCACGTTTATTATTTTTGCAATATTAATGTAACTGCTTACAGTATGTAATAGTTTAATTAGGATTTTCTTTTATTTATCGTTTTACGGGTTTTTGGCTATGTAATCCCTACCCCGAAGCCTTGTAATAGCGTAGTTTTTATTCCTCGCATTTTAATTCTCGCAAATATTAACTGTTAGATGTATGGTAATAGGATTGTATGACAAGATTGCATGTTAATTTAAAATGGCTAGCAAACCCTAATGTGCAAAGATAATAACTGAAATCAAATTACTCGCACATGCGCACTCCTAGGGTATACTCTCACTTCGGTTGCCTTCGGTAAACGATTATTAAGCATAGGGTGTCTTAGTGGTTGCCCTCCTGTCTAAAAAAGATCAAACGTCCCATTCGAATGTTGCCTCAGAAATGTTGCCTTGGAAATGTTGCCTCGAATATGATCTTAAGACATTAGGGTTATTACTAAGATGTCCCAACATTGCTTTAGTGATCGTACGTCCCTTACGAATTGACCCTTACAACTCCAACGATGGTGCTTCCTATTTCTCAATAGTAGGATAGCATTGTCTGAAGGAAACAAGAACAGAAACAATTATTTTTTCGAGTAGGTAGATGCTAGTAGGTACTTGCTTAAAATCAAACTTTTTCACACCAAACACTTTTTTCAAACAAAGTTTTCAAAAACACTTCGTAACACTCTTGAGGACTGATACAAGGGTTAAAACGAAGTAAAACAAAACTTTTCAAAACAAACACACACAAGAAATTTTTAAAGATGAGCAATTACCTAAGAGCCCATGGAAAACCATGGATAGAAAGGGTTCTAACACCTTCCCTTTCTATAATCTACCCCCCGTACTCAAAATCTCGAAAAAGGAATTTTTCTGTGCTTTTTTCCTTTCTAGTTGGATAAAATAAAAGTCGATGGCGACTCTTGCTTACCGTGACATTTTGTGAATACAAACGCAAAACGCAAACCAGCATTTTCCAAAATAGTCGGTTCTGCCACCGTATCACAAATACCATAGAAAAAAGTTTACTGACTGTAAAACAAGATATTCATTGCTCGAGAAAACTTGTTGTGCTTTGGCATAGGCGGCTCGCCAACTAAGACAGTATATGTTGACTCATACCACTCTATTAATCTCTAAGATCGATCCTATCAAGTATATCTTCGAGAAGCCATCTCTCTCCAGAAGGACAGCCCGATGGAAAAAGATCTTAACTGAATACGATATCCAGTACACTACACAGAAAGCAATTAAAGGAAGTGTACTGGCAGATCATTTAGTGCATCAAGATGTGGATAATTACCAATCTATGAACTTTGAATTCCTGAACGAGAATATCATGCTGATTGCGGATTGTGAAAAGCCTGGACCTTATGAAGGACTTGAACAAGGACCCCGATGGACTATGGTTTTTGATGGAGCTTCCAATGCTCTTGGTAACGGAATTGGGGTTGTGATCATTTATCCCGAAGGTTTCCATACTCCTTTCACTACTAGACTTTGCTTTGACTGTACCAACAACATGACCGAGTATGAGGCGTGCACCTTGGGTCTTAAAGCTGCTATTGACCTAAGAATCAAATTCTTAAGCATGTATGGAGACTCAACTTTGGTCATCAGTCAAGTTAAAGGAGAGTGGGATACAAAACATACAAATTTTATCCCTTACAAAGAGCTTGTGCTAACCTTGATCCCGTACTTTGAATAAATCACCTTTGAGCATATTCCGAGGGAAGAAAGTCAGTTGGAAGATGCTTTAGATACCATGTCTTCTATGTTTAAGGTCAGACGGGACAACGAAGCTCCCCGAATTACTATCAAAAGATTTGATGAACCAGCGCACTGCTATGAGATTGACACTAATGTTGTAGAGGAGAAGCCTTGGTTTCATGAGGTGAAAAGATATCTCGAAGCTCAAAAGTATCCTGAAAGGGCGTCAGTCAATGACAAGAAATTCATGCAGAGGTTCTCAGCCAAGTTCTTCCTGAGAAATGGGATCTTATATAAGCGCAGCCATGATTCAATTCTGATCCGTTATATAGACAAGAAGGAAGCAAAGAAGATCATGGAGGATATACATGAAGGTATCTTTGGAAATCACTATAGTGGATATACTATGGCCAAGAAGATTCTGAGAGCTGATTACTATTGGTCGACCATGGAAACCGATTGTCATCACCACTCAAGGACTTACCATAAGTGCCAAATTTATGCTGACAAGGTTCATGTGCCTCCAATTTCTTTGAACGTCATGACTTCTCCTTGGCCATTTGCAATTTGGGTAATTGACATGATTGGAGAGATCAAGCCTACTACCTCTAATGAACATTGTTTCATCCTTGTCACCATTGACTACTTTACCAAGTGGGTTGAAGCAGCTTCATTTGCCTCAGTTACCAAGAATGTTGTAGCCCGGTTTATCAAGCACAACCTCATCTGCCGGTATGGTATCCCTGAGAGGATCATCACTGACAATGGCACCAACCTTAACAATTCGTGATCACTGAGCTCTGCACGTAGTTCAAGATCAAACATCATAACTCTTCTCCCTACAGACCTAAGATGAATGGCACAGTGGAAGCCGCTAACAAGAATATAAAGAAGATTGTGCAAAAGATGATGGTGACCTATAAAGACTGGCATGAAATGCTACCATTTGCTCTTCATTGCTACCGTACTTCGGCACGAACATCAACTAGGGCAATCCCTTTCTCTTTGGTCTATGGCATGGAAGTTGTCCTGCCTGTTGAAGTTAAAATTCCTTCTCTAAGGATTATGAAAGAAGCAGGCCTAGACAAAGACGAATGAATTCAGACAAGTTTGGATCAGCTGAATTTGATTGACGAGAAGAGGCTGGCTGCTGTCTGTCGTGGTCAGATGTACCAGAAGCGCATGATCAAAGCTTTTAACAAAAAGATCAAGCATCGGGTATAACAGACTGGTGACTTGGTAATAAAGCGCATCATTCTGCCACAAGGTGATCCCAGGGGAAAATTGACTCCCACTTATGAAGGGCCATTTGTTATTAAGAAAGTATTCTCGGGCGGTGCTATGATGCTAACCACCATGGACGGTGAAGATTTCTCACACCCTGTGAATGCAGACATAGTTAAAAAATACTACGCATAAGAATAACCCTCTAGGTTGACATGCCTAGTGTTGTACCCCAAAATTTTCCCTCTCACTTATCAATAATTTGCTCACAAGATCTCCTTGGGCTCAAGACTGCACTAGGGTTTGATCAGCTCAAGACATCTCCTTAAGCACTGATGACCAAAATTAGGATTTGAGTTTGCACAAGGATTTTTGAACTTCCAATGCCCCATATTACTTTCATGGATCATTATGGACCCCCAAGATTACTCATGTCAATTTTCAAGCCTTGGATCACACTTTTGATCAGTCAATTGAATAGTTGACCTAAAAATCAACTGTATTGGGGAAAAAGTCAACCATGGCCAATTTAAAGTCAAACCCCATAATTTTTAATCCACATGAACATTTTAAACTCATATGTATCATTTGATCAAGTTTGGACCATAATTCCTTAAGAAATTTGATCAAATCTCCAAAAGGGCAAAATGGTCAAAATTAGGGTTTTGACTAGGAAAGGGCAATTTCTGATTTTTGACCTAGAAATCGATTAATTGGTTTAAGGTATGATATCAAGATTCAAATTGAATCATTTTGACCTAATGATAGGGTTCAAAACATTGCAAGTCAATTGGATTGACAGATGAATTTTGCAGTCAACTGATTAAAAGTCAACTGTATATTGAAAAGTCAAACTTTGACTTTTTGGTCAAATTCAAGTGCCAAAGATCATAATTCATCAAAAAATGTCAAAATATGAAACTTATTCATCAAGAAATCAAAAAGTCAAGATTTCATTTTGAAAAGTCAAAATTTCTAAACTTAGAAATTTTTCTAAGTGTTGGAAATTTCATGTTTTTCATAACTTTGAGCCAAATTTTCACCATGATGCAAGATGATTCAAGATAAAATTCCAACATGAAAGTTGTATATATCCATGAAATCTACAACCTTGCTTCATATAACTTCTTCCAAAAGTGCTTGGATCTCAAGTTATAATTTTATGAACATAGGATCATGCAACTAAACACTTAGTGAAATTTTGCCCTAATTTGACCAGGATTTTGACCTAACTTCATGACACTTTTTCATATAGTTTCAAGGGGAATCTTCAAAATCAATTCAAATATGGGTTGTATAGCACATTGCAAGCTTTCCAAAATGTCCAAGAACTCCTTGAGATCATTCTTGAGTAGGGAGAATCAAAGAGATGATGTTAGGATTTTGTCACTTGAATTACAAGCCATTTTTGATGAACACATGAACCAAATCAATGTTAGGCTGCATAATATTTGCTTTTAAGGCCTCAAACTTGTTTTTCACTCCATAATTAATGGATTACACAAACCTTTGAGCTATAATCCAAGTGATTTAAGCTTTATCCAATTCACATTGCCATTTTGGGAAGAAAGTTAACAATACCATTCTTGAAAAGCAAGCTTTATGCATAAAGTCCATTCTTGAGCCTCTAACTTGTTCCCTCTGATCACACTTCATCTACAAAGTCAGAAGCAAGTGTGTTTAAAGTATAACCACTCTATCTTAGCAAGTACACAAGGCATTGAAACTTGTTTTCTCAAAAATCACATGTTATGCATAAACATGTAATTTCAAATTCTGATCAACAACAAGTCTCCAAACTTGTTGCTTATAAATAGAAGCACTATTTATGAGCCAGAACACGAGCTTGGATACCCTTAAACTCAATCAAACTCCCTCTAGCTAGAAACTATCTCAAAACACCATTGTTGTGCAAATTCTGACTTTACATACCAAACTCCAAATCCCCTCGTGCGTTCTTTGGCCTTTCACTTCCAAAAGCTTCTAAACATTAAATACAAACCATTCAAAGTCCATTTGCTCAACTGTAAAACCTCCATCATCAAGTTCCATTTTCAAAAATAGGGGTCTGCAACTTGACTTCTCCAAATCTCCTCAGCCACTTTCAGCCCAAGCTAATCATTGCATTAGCTTCCTGGGACCTCAAGGAAGCTAACCTGATCCTTGCAGCACTCTGAATCAAGCTCATTTGCATTTCACGATTTCCAGTTTTGAGGTATTTCACTTGAACTTCTATTTCATCATTTAAGCATCATTAATGTTTATTTTGTGAAGGAAAAATGTAGACCTCATCGCCACGAAGCTGTACATATCCATAGTTTGCATTTACATGGCTTGAGCTTAGAGAATTTTAGAGTTGAATTTTCTGAAATTTTTAGGGTTCAAATTAGGGCCAGAGAAATTCTCATTTATCTTTGACTTTTAGCTTTAGTTATTTACATGGTTAGATTCGTGAGGAAGAATGCAACAACTTTCATTTTGTCATCTTCCATTTTTGTTGAGAAATGAAGAAGTTGCAGGTACACTGGCTGGAGGTTGAAGATGAAGTCATCAGGACTTGATTTGCCTTAGATATTTATTGTTTTGTTTATATGAACGGATGTATAGCCACCCCAGTGGTAAAACACACGCCTGTTAAACTATGGGACCTGGGTTCGAGCCCCGGTGGTACCATTTTCTTTCATATTTTTTGACAATCTGACTTGTTTTGTTTGCAGGTGCTGGGCCCTTTGGGTCTGGCTTTTTTTTTTGCTTACTCACTCCCTGCCTACTTCATGCACCCCCGGCTCTTTATTT
Organism: Vicia faba; assembly: GCA_948472305.1. NCBI lineage: Eukaryota > Viridiplantae > Streptophyta > Magnoliopsida > Fabales > Fabaceae > Vicia > Vicia faba. The sequence goes on from OX451735.1 coordinate 890,131,969, forward strand.
TTTATTATTTCATTTTTTCTCATATTTTTATTTCATTTCATATTTTATTTTTATTATTATTATTATTTATATCATTATTATTATTATTAATAAAAATCCCAAAAATAATTTATTTATTTATTTAGATAATAATATGTTTATATTTTATTTCCTTTATAAATACAAAAAGACTAAAAACATTTTGCTTAAAAAAACAATTAATTTCTTTTCTTAATTAATTAATATTTAGATAATTAGGTTTAATTATTATATTATCCTCTTGTAAATTAAAATCAATTTAGAATTTAGGTTTATTTTAATTAATTAATTTGTTATATCATTTTAATTTAAAACCTTTTCTTAAAAACCTAAAAATGTTTCAAATTTAATTTCTTTTCTTAATTAGTTTAAGTTAATTTAATTAATTTTAGTTAATTATTTTTTCTCTAATTACGGTTAGGTTAAAACCTCTTTTCATAAAAATCCAAACAAAAATCATGTTTCTTTTCCATTTGCATTTGTACTTTATATTTATTCATTTCCTTGTACATTGATATCAAATTCAATTTGGTTGTAATAAATTAATTAGGTTTATATTCTTGCAATCCCCATTCACAATTTGTATACCCCCCCTCCCACAAGTATTGTAATAGCGTAGTAACTTTAAATTCCACAATTTATCGCTTTACATACAAATGCTAGTAATTAGGGTTTGTATGGAAAGACTAAAATCGATACTTAGAAAACCCTAATTCAAGACAAAATCAAGCATGAAAACAATACACTTGCACACAAGCACCCCTAGGGTTATCCCGCTTGGTTGCCTTATACAAAATGACCATATTACGCATGTAAGGTATCTTAGCAAAAAAGAAAATACAAGATCATAGTCCCTCTATGACGCTATCTAAGTTGCCTTACAAATGATCTTAGTCCCTAAAAAAGAATGCTAAGATACCTTGCAACATTTCTAATCATGGTTATACGATGACCCACGCCCGTCCCATTTACATCCAAAGATAAGGTTGCTTAGCAAATCAATGGTAAAACAACAATGTCAAAGGAAAAGAAAATGAACAAGAAAGACATTTGAGTAGGTAGATTGCTCCTAATTACTTGCTTCATTTCAAAATAAACATCCTTGCTATTTTCAAAACAAACACATACACTTTCAAACATCTTACAAAATTGAAAACATTTTCAAAAGATCAAACATCTTTACATACATTCTTACAAACAAGAATCATTACAAAGATTGCCTAAACAATGGCCTCTTTACAAAATACTTTCAAAAAACCACACAAAGCATAATTTCAAACAAAGCAAGTGATCTAGCAAGTAACTAAGAGCCCATGGAAAACCATGGATGAAAGGGGTGCTAATACCTTCCCTTTTCATAATATACCCCCTGAACTCAAGAAACAATCTCAAAGGTCTTTCCTGTGCTTTTTTTTTACCTTTCCTTTAGGATAAAAGAAAAGTCGGTGGCGACTCTTGCTAACCGCAACATTTACGATCAAACGCAAAACCCTCAAGTCAGTTCTCCCACCTTATCATAGAACTGGTGACTCTGCTGGGGACTGATGTTCTAAAAGTGGGGTTACCTTAGGGATAAATCTTATTTATTTGCTTACATTGTTTGACTTGTATGCTTTATATTATGGTTCTTTGTTTGGGTTTGAATCCTCTACCCGGATTTGGGATACATTATAGGTAAGTAGCAATACATTGTGGAAACTGTGTGGGATATATCAACATGGTCTAAGAAATAGCTATGTTAGTGCGACATATTTGTGGGTACCGGTAGCCTTTGAGTTAATCAAAGAGAATACGGGGCCGCTGAGTTATGTCATAAAGCACTAATGAACTTTTAGAACCTTTACTTAACCAACTTGGCCTTTAGGATGTAGTGAGATGATCGGCTTTGGTGCAGTCCGAAGTTGGTAGATACTCGATACTACACTCATTGAGGTTTGGTTTTTTGGGATATTTCGGTCGCCATTAAAGAGGCTTGTGCTGAAACAATGACCAAAGAAACAAACCAGTGATATTGAGCTCCTTAGAACCCGGTTACTATTGCTAGGACATGTTTGAGCCAACTAAACTTCAAGAGGGTACTTACCTATGAGACTCCATGCAAGCCTAAACCTAAGGAATGTGTTTGCTTTGTTTGTATATGTATACTTGTACATAACATCATGAACATCATGAACATCATATACATCCACTAACCATTTCAAGGATTTTGGGATTCATCTTTGTTCTTGTTTTGTAGGATATGGATTCACTTCGCAGGAAAACTATTCAAGTCAATCTTGTAAGGATCCCTCCACAACTCAAGAAGCTAGCTTCAAGGATTCCTGAAAACTCTCCATTTACCGAGAGACATGGTCACCTACTCAACTTGGTCACCTCCAACACAAATGAGGATATGATGAAGGTGCTCTTTCAGTTCTTTGATCCTTTACACCATTACTTCACATTTCCCGACTATCAACTTGTGCCTACTTTGGAAGAATTCTCCCAACTCTTGAGGATTACCATTCTCAATCAACTACCTTTCAACGGTACGGAAGGAGAACCAAAGCCAGAAGAGATTGCTCAAGCTCTACACTTGCACTCATCTGATATCACAACTCATTGGGAAACAATGAGTGGTGTCAAAGGTTTCTTAGCAAAGTTCTTGTTCGAGAAAGCCCAAAGCTGTTGGAACTCCTTGGACTTGCAAGCCTTTGAGGAAATTGTGGCTCTCCTCATCTATGGGATGGTTTTGTTTCCAAATCCTGACCAACTCATAGATGTCAACGCCGTCAAAATCTTCATATCCCGCATGTAACACCCCAATTCTACCCCAACAAATTATATAAATAAATCAGAGTTATAAAAATCATTCATGCAAACGAATCGGGATGCCACAAATTCTTCTATCAAAATTCATTGCATTCATCATGGATATATAACACTTTAAAACATCTGATGAACCATCATCATAACAACTTTAATTAAATAATTCAACATCTACGCAGCGGAAATCATTAATAACATCTCTGTCATCATTACAACAACTTCAAAACAACTCAATTTAATAATAATCAACTTAAAGTTCAACAACTGAATAATCAACAATCAAAAGCAACAAACATTCATCCCCCTGAGTGTTACATATCAGAGCAATGACACCGACTCAACTATTGAAGGTATACAACCTTCACTCTCGATTACCTACACGTTACCAACATAAGGGAAACATTCAAACAGAAGGGGTGAGATATCTAACAATATAATAAAGCGCATGATAATTAATATATTAAATTAGATCACATAACATCACCACTTCTCATCTCATACTCAACAATAATCACGACAATAATACACAATCACAACATCAATACACACTTCTTTATGCAATCATATAATGCGACTCAATACTATGCAAATGCATGTGGTACCATTTGGAGCAGAACTCCCATCTCAAAAGTTTGCCAATTAATAGAGGCATCAACAAGGCATAAGCCTTCATCTCAATATTCACCAATACAAGCCATCTCAACGAGCATAATCTCCATCTCAAAATGCAATGTATGCGACACAATCATGAATGTAATAACAACACCACAATTAACAACATCTCAATAAATCATCATCATTGGCCAAAGGCCTACATCTCAAAAGCATCTCAACATCTCTTCATCAAACATCTCATATCATCATAATAATTCATCAAACATCATTTAGTCATCATAAATTATCAACACAACATTATTAATAACATCTCATCAACAACTCAGTTGTACATTAACATGACAGTAACTCACACTGCTATTCTGTAATCTTACATCATTACTATTATTACTCCTACTGTTACAAATCAAACAACAGCCTATAAACATTCATCCTCATCATTTTGCATAAAAACCAACATCACGATCAACACAAAGACTAACTTTAAATCCTAAATTGGCTACTAGGATTACACTTCCTATTCTTCATTTTAATCCTCTAGAATAAATTTCATCGCCTTAGCTATTTAACGCTTCAAACGTCATCTCAAACGACATCCTAAAACTCAAGTTACAACATTTATAAACTGAATCTTCCAAAAACCAGACCACATAGGTCGACGCATATCTCCTTGGATCAACGCGTACTGCACTCAACTTGCAACATGAGTCGACGCATTCCCTCATGTATCAAATCATCCTGAGTCAAACACACAACATGTATCGACACATGCCCCTATGGATCGACTCATCCTGAGTCAAACACACAACATGTATCGACACATGCCCCTATGGATCGACTCATCCTGAGTCTAAAAGCACTCATGTATCGACGCAAAACCTCTTCGTGTCAACTCATCCTGAGTCTCCCAACCTTCTTACATCGACACATATCATTTGGGGTCGACACATCCTGTTATATCCTGCATAATTTCTGCGATTTTCTTCGCGTTTTCACTATGAGTTTCATATTTTAAGCCCTAAAAACTTAATCTAATCATAGATAATCATCACTTACAGTTATCCTATAATTCTACATCGATCAAACAACATCAGGACATCATTATTCATCTAAAATTCATCAATTTCACATCATACAACATCATAAACATTCAATTCATGAACAAGACAACAATCACCTCTAACCCCACATACCAATCATCATGAACCCAATTATAGAGTCAGAACCCCACCTTTACCTTGGATTGAAGGTCGCTCTATAATCTTCCGGTTGAAACCTTGTTCTGCCGTTTTTCCTCTTTTTCCAGCATCTTCACGTTCTTCTTCTCAATCCTTATTCTTCTACTGCCTCCTCTTTCTATTCTTTCTAACAACAATAAAATAACCAATTATTCTCTTAACTCCTTATTGGGCTCAAAACTAATACACCCCCTTATTACTACTTCCATTCCTTAAAAACAAGCCCACATCAAATAATATCATACTTCTAATATTATTTCACCACTTAATAAAATAATTAAATCCAGTTAATCACAACACATCTTCTCAAATATTCCAAAATAATTTAATTAAATAATTAATTAAATTACGGGCGTTACAACTCTCCCCCACTTAGAACATTTTCGTCCTCGAAAATTTACCTCAGGTAAACAACTCAGAGTAGGAGTCTCGCATCTTGCTCTCCAACTCCCAAGTCATGCTTTCTCCGAAAGCTCCTAGCCAAACCACCTTAACCAAAACAATCTCTTTTCCCCTCAGAGTCTTTATTTCACGATTCGCGATCCGTACAGGCATCGTGTCCACCGTAAGATTATCCCGTACTTGCACATCATCCACATGAATCACATGAGATGGATCTAAAATATACTTCCGGAGTTGCGACACATGAAACACCTCATGCAAATTCGAAAGATTAGGTGGTAAAGCCACTCTATAAGCAACATTCCCCACTCTCTCTGAAATCTGATATAGTCCAATAAAACAAGAAGTGAGCTTCTTAGACTTCAATGCTCGCCCAACACCAGTCACAAGTGTAACTCTAAAAAACACATGATCACCAGCTTGAAATTCTAAATTCTTCCTTCGCTTTTCGTGATAACTCTTCTGTCTACTTTGGGAAGCTTTCATCTTTTCTCGAATCAACTTCACCTTCTCAGTAGTCTCACGAACAAGTTCAGGTCCAAGTACTGCACTTTCACCAGATTCATGCCAACATAACGGAGTTCTACATCTTCGACCATACAACGCCTCAAAAGGTGTCATCCCAATACTAGAATGATAACTGTTATTATAAGTGAACTCTATCAACGAAAGATAAGTATCCCACGTACCTCCCTGCTCAAGAACACATGCCCTCAGCAAATCTTCCAACGGTTGAATCGTCCGTTCAGTCTGACCATCTGTCTGAGGATAATACGCTGAACTCAATCTCAACTTAGAACCCAACACTTCTTACAAACTCTTCCAAAAATCAGAAGTAAATCTTGGATCTCTATCTGACACAATGCACAAAGGAACACCATGCAACTTCACAATTACACTAGTGTAAATCTCATCCAACTTCGACACTGGAAAACTGATGTTAATAGGAATAAAATGAGCTGACTTCGTAAGCCTATCAACAATCACCCAAATCGAATCATGTCCTCTCAAAGTATTAGGAAACCCCGTCACAAAGTCCATCGAAATGCTATCCCATTTCCATTATGGAACTTCTAACGGTTGCATCAACTCTGCAGGCTTCTGATGTTCAACTTTCGACTTCTGACAAGTCAAACATGCATACATAAACCGCACCACATCACTCTTCATCCCAGGCCACCAAAACAAACCTTTCAAATCTTGTTACATTTTTGTAGCTCCTGGATGAATACTCAACATACTTCTATGACTCTCCTTAAGTATCACCTTCTTCATCTCAGCATCATCAGGAATACAAATCCGGTTACGAAACCTCAACACACCTTGCTCATCTAGCTTAAAATCACCATTCTCAGACTGATCGATTCTAACCATCGAATCTACCAGTTTCACATCCAACTTATGAGATTCTCTGATACTGTCTAGAAATTCATTATTAATCTTCAACATACCCAACATAACACTCTGCAGCGTAACCTCGCAATCTAAGCTCATATCTCTGAACTGCTCAATCCAACTCTTTAACCATCATTGCTGACATATGTAAAGTCTTTCGACTTGACGCATCAGCTACCACGTTGGCTTTTCCTGGATGATAATTCAAACCAAAATCATAATCCTTTAACAATTCCAACCATCTTCGTTGCCTCATATTCAACTCCTTCTGATCGAATAAATACTTCAAACTCTTATGGTCACTAAACACTTCAAATCTAGAACCATAAAGATAATGCCTCCAAATCTTCAACACAAAAACAACTACAACAAGCTCTAAATCATGCGTAGGATAGTTCTTCTCATGAGTCCTTAACCGCCTTGACGCATAAGCAACTACCTTACCATTCTGCATAAGCACACCTCCTAAACCCATCTTAGAAGCATCACAATACACCACAAAATGCTCTCCTAGATTAGGCAACGTCAAAATCATAGCTGACGTCAAGCTCTTCTTCAATTTTGTAAAAGTTTCTTCGCACTGAACATCCCACACAAAAGCTCTACCTTTACAAGTCAACTTAGTCAACGGAAGTGCCAACTTAGAAAACCCTTCGATAAACCTTTTATAGTAACCAGCTAATCCCAAAAAGCTTCTAATCTTAGTAGCTGACCTCGGAGTTTCCCATTGCAACACAACATTAACCTTCGATGGATCTATAACAATGCCACTACCTGAAATCACATGACCAAGAAAACTAACCTCCTTCAACCAAAACTCACACTTGGACAACTTTGCGTACAACTTCTTCTCGTTCAAAACTTGCAATACTACTCTTAAGTGTTCAACATGCTCTTCCTCTGACTTAGAGTAAATGAAAATATCATCAATGAACACCACTACAAATCGATCCAAATAAGTACGAAAGATACGATTCATGTATTCCATGAATACTCCCGGCGTATTGGTAACACCGAAAGGCATCACCGAATACTCGTAATGTCCATAACACGTTCTGAAAGCCATCTTCTGGATATCTTCATCCTTCACTTTAATCTGATGGTAACCCGACCTCAAATCAATCTTACTAAACACACGAGCATCCACCAATTGGTCCATCAAGTCACCTATTCTTGGAAGCGGATACTTGTTCTTAATCGTCACTTTATTCAACTATCTATAATCAACATAAAGCCTCATACTTCCATCTTTCTTCTTTACTAACAACACTGGAGCTCCCCACGGTGATACACTTGGATTCACAAACTTCTTTTCAAGTAACTCCTCCAATTGCTTCTTTAACTCTGACAATTCAGATGCAGACATCCTGTATGGTGCCATAGACACAGGTCTGGTACCAGGTACAAGATCAATAGCAAATTCAACTTCCCTCTTCGGTGGTACATTAGGAATTTCATCAGGGAAAATTTCAGGAAATTCACACACCACCTGCAATTCCTCAATTATAGCTTCAGTCTCTACAGATAGCGACGCCATCAACGAGAACATCTGTGCTTCCTCTTGCATCAACTTCCTCAACTATCTAGCAGACAACATACCATCTTCTTCTGCTTTAGGAGTAGAAAACTTCACCGACTTGTCATAACAGTTAATATGAACATAGTTATGCTCTAACCAATTCATAACCAAAATCACATCTAAACCTCTTAATGGTAAACAAACCAAATCGACAACAAAGTCTCTGTCGAAGATTGATAAGGGACACTTTAAACACACAAAAGAAGTAGTCACCGACCCCTTGGCTGGAGTATCGACGACCATTTCCCCATTCAAAGAAGACAACACAAGACCCAATCTTTCAACACAATCAGCAGCAATAAAACAATGCGTAGCACCGGTATCAATAATAGTAATTAAAGGAGTACTATTAATGAACCATGTACCTCTGATAAGTCTTTCCTCAACATCTGTTTGATCCTCAACCAGAGCAAACACTTTACCACTTGTCTGAGCCCTCTTCGGTTTCGGACACTGACTACCAATGTGCCCTTCTTCTCTATAATTGAAACAAATCACATCCTTATGTTCACACTCAGATACAACATGTTTGTTCTTTCCATAATGGAAACATCTCTTCGCTTCAGTAATGCACACATTACTATTGTGCACAGGTTTTCCACACTTAAAGCAAACCACACCAGCAGGAGCATCTCCCCCACTAGTCCTCTGACTCTGAGCAACTTTCTATTTACCTTTACCAACTGGGGCATCATAAAGCTTACCACGATTATGTTGGTGCTTACCCCTCCTCTCACTGATGATATTGTAATGAGCATTATTATCCTCCTTATAAATCCTGCAACTATCAATCAAATCAGCAAAGACACATATCTTCTGGTATCCAACTGCCTTCTTGATCTCCGGGCGCAACCCGTTCTCAAACTTGATACACTTCTAAAACTCAGCATATGCATCAGCATAATGCGGATAAAACTTTGCCAACTCAGCAAACTTGGCAGCATACTCAACAACCGACATACTCCCTTGCTTCAGCTCAAGAAACTCAATCTCCTTCTTACCACATACATCATCAGGAAAGTACTTCCTCAAAAACTCCATTCGGAACACAGCCTAAGTGACATTCTCACCTGCAGCTTCCAACTTCTGACAACTCTCTAGCCACCAGTCATCAGCCTCGACTGCTAGCATATGAGTCCCATACCGAACCTTCTACGCTAGAGTGCAATCCATCACACGGAAGATTCTCTCAATCTCTTTCAACCACTCCAATACTCTGTCAGGATCATACTTTCCCTTGAACGTAGGTGGATTCTCTCTCTGGAAAGTCGCCAAGCTACGAGATCCAGCATTCCCGTCAACATTCGGCTAATTTTCAATCGCATGAGCCATTGCTTCTAAAGCAGCAACAAGTGCAGCATCATTCCTTCCAGCCAACTCAACTTCTCACTACAGCATAAACAACGGTTAGAACTCAAATTAACAATACTCGATTGTTAGACAACTACGACTCGACAACAACGTCAGACCAACCTTTTGCTCTGATACCAACTTTGTAACACCCCAATTCTACCCCGACAAATTATATAAATAAATCAGAGTTATAAAAATCATTCATGCAAACGAATCGGGATGCCATAAATTCTTCTTTAAAAGTTCATTTCATTCATCGTGGATATATAACACTTTAAAACATCGGATGAACCATCATCATAACAAGTTTAATTAAATAATTTAACATCTACACAACGGAAATCATTAATAACATCTTTGTCATCATTACAGCAACTTCAAAATAACTCAATTTAATAATAATCAACTTAAAGTTCAACAACTGAATGATCAACAATCAAAAGCAACAAGCGTTCACCCCCCCGAGTGTTACATATCAGAGCAATGACACCGACTCAACTATTGAAGGTATACAACCTTCACTCTCGATTACCTGCATGTTACCAACATAAGGGCAACATCCAAACAGAAGGGGTAATATATCTAACAATATAATAAAGCGCATGATAATTAATATATTAAATTAGATCACGTAACATCACCATTTCTCATCTCATACTCAACAATAATCACGACAATAATACACAATCACAACATCAATACACACTTCTTTATGCAATCATATAATGCGACTCAATACTATGCAAATGCATGTGGTACCATTTGGAGCAGAACTCCCATCTCAAAATTTTTCCAATTAATAGAGGCATCAATAAGGCATAAGCCTTCATCTCAATATTCGTCAATACAGGCCATCTCAACGAGCATAATCTCCATCTCAAAATGAAATGTATGCGACACAATCATGAATGTAATAACAACACCACAATTAACAACATATCAATACATCATCATCATTGGCTAAAAGCCTACATCTCAAAAGCATCTCAACATCTCTTCATCAAACATCTCATATCATCATAATAATTCATCAAACATCATTTAGTCATCATAAATTATCAACACATCATTATTAATAACATCTCATCAACAACTCAGTTGTACATTAATACGACAATAATTCACACTGCTATTCTGTAATCTTACATCATTACTATCATTACTCCCACTGTTACAAATCAAACAACAGCCTATAAACATTTCATCCTCATCATTCTGCATAAAAACCAACATCATGATCAACACGGAGACTAACTCTAAATCCTAAATTGGCTACTAGGATTACACTTCCTATTCTTCATTTTAATCCTCTGGAATAAAGTTCATCCCGTTAGCTATTCAACGCTTCGAATGACATCTCAAACGTCATCCTAAAACTCAAGTTACAACATTTATAAACTGAATCTGCCAAAAACCAGACAACATGGGTCGACGCATATCTCCTTGGATCGATGCGTACTGCACTGAACTTGCAACATGAGTCGACGCATTCCCTCATGTATCGACTGATCCTGAGTCAAACACACAGCATGTATCGACACATGCCCCTATGGATCGACTCATCCTGAGTCAAACACACAACATGTATCGACACATGCCCCTATGGATTGACTCATTCTGAGTCTAAAAGCACTCATGTATCGACACAAAACCTCTTCGTGTCGACTCATCCTGAGTCTCTCAACCTTCTTACATCGACACATAGCATTTGGGGTCAACGCATCCTGTTATATCCTGCATATTTTCTGCGACTTTCTCTGCATTTTCACTATGGGTTTCATATTTTAAGCCCTAAAAACTTAATCTAATCATAGATAATCATCACTTACAGTTATCCTATAATTCTACATCATCAAACAACATCGGGACATCATTATTCATCTAAAATTCATCAATTTCACATCATAAAACATCATAAACATTCAATTCATGAACAAGACAACAATTACCTCTAACCCCATATACCAATCATCATGAACCCAATTATAGAGTCAGAACCTCACCCTTACCTTGGATTGAAGGTCGCTCTATAATCTTCCGGTTGAAACCTTGTTCTGCCGTTTTTCCTCTTTTTCCAACAGCTTCACGTTCTTCTTCTCAATCCTTATTCTTCTATTGCCTCCTCTTTCTATTCTTTCTAACAACAATAAAATAACCTATTATTCTCTTAACTCCTTATTGGGCTCAAAGCTAATACACCCCCTTATTACTACTTCCATTCCTTAAAAACAAGCCTACATCAAATAATATCATACTTCTAATATTATTTCACCACTTAATAAAATAATTAAATCCAATTAATCACAACACATCTTCTCAAATATTCCAAAATAATTTAATTAAATAATTAATTAAATTACGGGAGTTACACCGCAGACCGGTGCCTACATTGCTAGGAGATATCCTACACTCTTTTCACACTCGCACAATGAGGAAAAAAGGTGTTCTTATGTGTTGCACTCCTCTCTTGGAAAGATGGTTTATTTCGCATCTTCCCCAATCTGTATTAAAAAATGAGCAAGGTTCAAGGTGGTCACAAAGGTTGACGACGCTCAAACATTTGGACATTCATTGGTGTTCCCGATCCAAAGAGAATGTTATCATTATTGACCGTTTTGGAGAATTACCTAATGTCCCTTTACTTGGCATTAGGGGAGGTATCACCTACAACCCATGCTTAGCCTTAAGACAGTTTGGTTACGCCCGAAGGGATGGCCTGCACGTGATGCTGATTCAAGGTTTGGTATTTGACTACGACAACGACAATCAAGGTCTTCGCCAGAGATTTATCCGAGCTTGGAGGATGTTGAATAAGGTGGATAACAAGACTTTGGGGAACAAGAATTCCATCCCTCTTGAGCCTTACCTCAAACGGGTACGAACTCGTGCTCAGAGTCTTATGATTCCTTACACCTCCATTCTCCCGGTAATCATTGAGCCTATCATGGAGGGAGATGTTCCATACACTAGCCTACATCCTGATATGCCCACCTCTCTTGAAGACCTACAAAGAGATTGGATACAACTCAAGGGGAGCGAGATACTTTCGAAGCCCAATTCTACGCAAGCGAGAAGAAGGTTTTGGAACTCACTAGACTACTTCATGAGAAGCAGACTCTGAATGCCTACATCGCACCAAAGAGGATGCGAACTACCTTTTTATCTTAGAGTTTCTTGTATTTGTTTTTCCCAAGAAGGCATTATTATACTCAAGCTTTAACTTATTAATATAACATGTGTTTCCTTTTTGTCTAAAACAAATTTGAATCTTTGAAATCCTTGAAATCATTACATATGCATATACCATTCATCATAACATAAGAAGGTCTTTTGCAACAAGTCTCCTCATCTCTATACTGTTTATTTCAGTAAGATGGATCTCGAGCAAACAATGAAGGACCTCCAAGCTCAGAATACACAGTTTCAACAGTTGCTCTTGACCCTAGCCAAAGGATAAAAAGAGTTGAAGATTTTGCTGGCTGAGGAGAAGAAAAAGAAGACAAAGAAGGTAACCGAAGTCCTAAACATGGGAAGAAGATTTCATGGGCAGACAAGAAGGACCTTAGACTTTGCAACGACATCCGGTGAAAGAGACAATCAAGATGGGAAAGGCAAGGAAACAGTTATCCCGTCAGAATCGGAAGAGGAAGAGGAAGAAGAAGACTATTCTGAAGAACAATACCCTCCAGCTGATGACAAGTATAAACATCTCGAAGAGCGGTTGAGCGCAATGGAAATCCAAAAAGTGCCTGGCTTGGACTTTGAGGAATTAGGTTAGTGTCGGGGATTGTCATTCCTCCTAAATTCAAAGCACATGTGTTAGCCAAATATGACAGAGTTTCATGCTCTAAAATGCATATCCGGTCCTATGTGAGGAAAATCCATCCCTATACCGCTGACAAAGACTTATGGGTACACTTCTTCCAAGACAGCCTGTCTGGAACTCAACTTGATTGGTTTTACCAGTTAGAAAGAGCCAATGTTCATAACTGGAAAGATCTTACTGCAGCCTTCTACAAACAATACTAATACAATGCTGACCTTGCACCTACCCGTACTCAACTCCAGAGTATGGCCATGGTTTTCAATGAAGGCTTCAAGGACTATGCGCAAAAATGGAGAGATTTATCTAGAAGAGTTCAACCTCCTCTATCTGAGAGAGAGTTGATAGACATATTATTAGGCACCTTGGCCGGTCCTTTCTTCAATCACTTGATTGGAAGTTCATCAGAAGGTTTTACTGAGTTGATATTGACCGGAGAAAGGGTAGAAGCCGGTATAAAGAATGGAAAGATCCAAAAAGATACATCCTCTTCTGCAGCTGTAAGGGAGCTTTTCATCGGAAAGAAAGAGGTGGTTGTTGTATATCCGCAAAGAAATCAAGATAGGGCCGAGCGCCGACCAATGGTGGGGGTTGTGATGATCCTTAAACTTGCGCCGGATCAATAAAGAAACAATTAACCGAGGATGGAAAGACCAATCAGACAATTCACCAGAATTAACATGACCTTATCTCAAGTATTGCCACATCTGTTAAGATCCAACCTGGAGACTTTGAAAGAAGCTCCAAAGAATCCTAATACAACATCTCCTCACTATCATCCTAATGCCCGCTGTGCATACCACTATGAAAGTCCTGGTCACGATACTAATAACTGTTAGGCTCTAAAGAACAAAATACAAGACCTCATTGAAGGAAAAGAGATTGAATTCAATCCGCCCGAAAAGCCAAACGTCATTTATGCCCCTATGCCCAAACATGGCCATAATACCAATGCCATTGAAGAAGAAAAGTTTGTTACTTCAGTTGATGAACTTATGACCCCACTCCTGACTATTAAAGTGAACTTGTTGAATGCCGGTGTGTTCCCGGGCTGTGATGAAGGCTGTCATTTCTGTTTGTCCTCGCCAACCAGCTGTCCTTTATTGAAAATAGGCGTTCAGTGCCTAATAGATAACAAAGAAATTTTGTTTGAAAAGACTTATGTTCCACCTGTTCCTTTTAAAGATGTCTCTATCATTACCATTTCCGCCAATTCTTCCAGGGTCTCCACCAAAAGACTCGTTAGAATTACATCAGTTCCGAAAACAACTCCTTTAATAATAACAATGCCTGGACCAGTCCCATATTTTTTAGGCAAAACCATACCATGGAACTATGGAGGGGATGTCTACTACCACGATATCAAGCAAGATTGGCCAGCCGCCGAAGATTAAAGTTCTGAGAAGATTGACTCCGATATCAGTAATATTGCATGAACTAGCAAGATTACCCGAAGAAGAAGGATATTCTCTCCAGAAATTTCTCCCCTAAAAGCAGTTTCTGGACCCGTAATCATTCATGTTGTTACTCCTCCAAAAGATGTTCCCAGTCCTACAATCATCCCCAATAATACTCCAACTAACAAAGCTGTTATAACCCCTGTTATCATTCCTACTGACACTCCTGCTGCCGAGTTAACTGAGACTCGAGGTAAAAGTATTCTGATTGAGCCTGTCTGGACGAAGGCTCAGTCATTGGCTATCCCTGAGACCTCTCGGAAAGAGATGGAGGAAATTCTGAAGATCATAAAAAGAAGCGACTACGATGTAGTTGAACAACTGGGGCAAACTCCTTCTAAAATTTCCATGCTGGAATTACTAATATGTTCCGGGGCGCATGCAAAAGCCTTGGTAAAATTCCTGAAAACTTCCCATGTACCCCAAGAGACATCTGCCGATCAGTTTCAAGACTGTGTAGCCAGCTTGACTGCAGATAATGGTCTAGGTTTTTCGAATAATGATTTAACGCCAAGAGGAAGGAAGCATAATGAGGCATTGCATGTCTCAGTTGAATGTAGGGGTACGACGTTGGCTCATGTTTTGGTGGACACTGGCTCATCTCTGAAAGTATTGCCTAAAAAGGCTCTTGATAGGCTTGACTGTGAGGGATTGACATTGAAGCCAAGTAACATAGTAGTAAGGGCTTTTGACGGCTCGAAAAGGATGGTACATGGGGAGGTAGACATTCCCATAAAGGTTAGAACCCAAACTTTTGATTCAACTTTTTATGTAATTGATATTCGTCCCTCATATTCCTTCTTGCTAGGCCGACCATGGATTCACAATGTTGGTGTCGTTACTTCTACGTTGCACCAAATGCTAAAATATCTGATTCAAGGGAAGATTATCACCGTTCATGGAGAAGAAGAGTATATGATCAGCCATCTTAATTCCTTCAGATATGTGGAATTAGATGGTGAATTTATTGAAACTCCATTCCAACACTTTGAAGAGGTCCCGCAAGATGTAGTAGTGACCAAGGCTGTGTCTCAGGTTCCCAAGATTACAAGGCCTCCAATCCGGATGTCATCTCTGAAGGATGCCAAAGCAGTGGTAGAAGAAGGTGGGTGCACTATCTGGGGACAACTCCCAGATATCCCATATAAGTCTGACAAGTTTGGCATGGGTTTCACTTCAGGTTCCCAGAAGGTTGTGCGCCACGCTCGTGCCGGAGGACCACCCCTGAAGATCAGCAACCGCGAGGTCAACGCTGTAGAAGATGATGAAGATAGTTGTGACTTGGAGGACTGGATATTCCCAACTGTCACTGGAGGGCTCAACAACTGGTAGGCTAGAGATTTTGTCTTGATCACTTTCATCCCATATTAATCTATCTTTACATTTTGTTGGATCTGTAATATTGAAACAATTCACACTCTTAAAACCTTGTGTCTTACCCGAGGCACAATGGTTCATTTGTAAGGGTTATTATCTCATTTTCATATGACATCAATGAATCATGGACGTTTTCGCATACAAACTTTTGTGCTCATTGTTTTTATTTTTTACATTTTCATTTCTTTCAAAAATAGCTATACCCTTACACACACTCACACTCACAATACATGTATACATCCATTCGGGATCCCATGGGTAACGATACTGCTATGGCCTTTTGTGACTATGAGAATCTAATCTATCAAGTCGAAGACGAAGGTGAGGAAGATTGTGAAGTACCAGGGGAACTTGCCAGACTACTACAACAAGAAGAGAGAACCATTCAGCCTTACGAGGAACCCGTGGATACAATCAACCTAGGTACCGGAGAAGGAAAAAAAGAGGTCAAGGTGGATGCCAATCTGGAACCCAGTATCAAGGAGCGTCTGATTCAGTTGTTCCACGATTATGTTAAAGTCTTTTCCTGGTCGTATGAAGACATGCCAGGACTTGATGCAGACATTGTGGTACATCGTCTGCCTACAAAAGAGGATTGTCCGCCAGTAAAGCAAAAGGTTCGTCGCATGAGGCCTGTTATGTCAGAAAAGATTAAAGCAGAAGTCATGAAGCAATTCAACGCTGGATTCTTGGCTGTCACCTCTTATCCCCAATAGGTTGCCAATGTTGTTCCCGTGCCCAAAAAAGACCGCAAAGTGCAAATGTGCGTGGACTACAGAGATTTGAATAGGGCAAGCCCTAAGGATGATTTTCCACTCCCCCACATTTATATTCTAGTTGACAATAAGACACAACACAAAGTGTTTTCCTTCATGGACAAATTCTCAGGTTACAACCAAATCAAAAAGGCGCCTGAGGACATGGAGAAAACAACGTTTGTCACGCAGTGGGGCACTTTGTGCTATAAGGTGATGCCATTCGGACTAAAGAATGTTGGGGTAACCTATCAGCATGCCATGTTAGCTTTATTTCATGACATGATACATCACGAAATAGAGGTCTACATGGACGATATGATAACCAGATCTCAAACAGAAAAAGAGTATCTTGATCACTTACAAAAACTGTTTGAGAGACTGAAGAAGTACAAGCTGAGGTTGAATCCAAACAAATGCACATTTGGGGTACGGTCTGGTAAACTCCTAGGCTTTATCTTCAGCAACAAAGGTATTGAAGTCGATCCTGCCAAAGTTAAAGCAATACAAGAGATGTCTGCTCCTCGTACTGAGAAGGAAGTCAGAGGATTATTGGGACGTTTGAACTACATTTCCAGATTCATCTCTCACCTGACAGCTACTTGTGAACCAATCTTCAAATTGTTGAAGAAAGATAAAGTAAATGGAATGACGAGTGCCGAGTTTCTTTTGAAAAAATCAAAGAATACTTACAAGAGCCTCCTGTGTTGATGTCACCAGTCGAGGGAAGACCATTGATCATGTATCTGACTGTTTTAGAAAACTCAATGGGGTGTGTATTGGGGCAGCATGACGAGTCTGGCCGAAAAGAGCATGCTATTTACTACCTGAGCAAAAAGTTTACTGACTGTGAAACTAGATATTTACTGCTTGAGAAAACTTGCTGTGCTCTGGCATGGGCTGCTTGCCGGCTAAGACAGTATATGCTGACTCATACTACTTTGTTGATATCTAAAATGGATCCGATCAAATACATCTTCGATAAACCTGCTCTCTCTAGGAGAATAGCGAGATGGCAGATGATCCTGACGGAATATGACATACAGTATACTACCCAAAAAGATATAAAGGGCAGTGTACTAGCTGATCACCTTGCTCACCAAGCCGCGGAAGACTACCAATCCATGAAGTTTGAATTTCCGGATGAAGACATCATGACGTTAGACAACTGTAAAGAATTCAGTCCACATGACGGACCTGAACAAGGATCCCGATGGACCCTGTTCTTTGATGGGGTATCCAACGCACTTGGTAATGGTATCAGTGTTGTACTCATATCTCCGGAAGGGTGTCATACTCCCTTTACTGCCAGACTATGCTTCAATTGTACAAACAACATGGCGGAATATGAAGCGTGCATCTTTGGTCTCAGAGATGCCATAGACTTAGGGATCAGATCTTTGAGTGTGTTCAGAGATTCAGCTTTGGTCATCAGTCAGATCAAAGGGGAGTGTGACACCAAACAACCAAATCTTATCCCTTACAAAGAACATGTTTTGACGTTGCTACCACTTTTTGAGAAGATTACCTTCGAGCATTTACCGCGAGAAGAAAATCAGCTAGTAGACGCTCTAGCCACAATGTTATATATGTTTAAACTTAATTGAGATAATGAGGCTCCCTAGATCACCATCGAACAAATGGAGGAACCAGCACACTCTCACGAGATTAATACTGAAGAAGTAGTGGACCAGCCTTGGTTTCACGAAGTCAAGAAGTATCTCGAGGCTCAAAAATATCTAGAAGGAGCTTTAATCAATGATAAGAAGTTCTTAAGGAGATTCTTTGCTAAATTCTTCCTTAGTAATGGCATTCTTTACGAACGCAACCATGACTCTGTGTTACTTCGATGCTTAGATAAGGTTGAAGCTGAAAGGATCATGGCTGAATTACATGAAGGCACTTTTGGCACCCATTCCAGTGGGCATACAATGGCAAAGAAAATCCTACGGGCAGGGTATTACTGGTCTACCATGGAAGCAGACTGCTATCAACACTCTCGAACCTACCACAAGTGTCAGATTTATGCTGACAAGGTGCACGTACCTCCGGTTCCTCTGAATGTCTTGACGGCTCCTTGGCCCTTTGCTATGTGGGGGATTGACATGATTGGGGAAATCAAGCCAACAAATTCCAATGGACACCGCTTCATCCTAGTGGCCATTGACTATTTTATAAAGTGGGTGGAGGCAGCTTCTTTCGCTTACGTTACCAAGAATGTTGTTTCCCGTTTCATCAAGCAAAATCTCATTTGCCGGTACGCTATCCCGGAGAGGATCATCACTGACAATGGTACAAATCTCAACAACACTATGATCATCGCCTTGTGAGAACAATTCAAGATTCAGCATCACAATTCTTCTCCTTACCGACTGAAGATGAATGGTGATGTCGAAGATGCAAATAAGAACATTAAAAATATCATACGGAAAATGACAGTCACATACAAAGACTGGCATGAGATACTACCATTCGCTCTCCATGGGTATCGTACCACATCTCGCATATCAATCGGGGAAACACCCTATTCTCTGGTTTATGGCATGGAGGCTGTCTTGCCTATCGAGGTCCAGATCCCCTCTCTGAGGATTATGAAGGATGCAGGGCTGAACGAAGACGATTGGATCCAAACTCGACTTGATCAATTGAACTTGATTGATGAGAAAAGACTTATTGTTGTCTGCCTTGGTCAAATGTATCAAAAATGGATGATCAAGGATTTCAACAAGAAGGTCAAACGCCAAGTGTATCAAGTTGGAGATCTGGTGATCAAACGTATCATATTTCCGCAAGGTGATCCTAGGGGAAAATGGACTCCTACATACGAAGGACCATTTATAATAAAAAACATATTCTCTACGGAGTAATGATCTTGACCACCATGGATGGTGACGACCTGCCGCACCCTGCAAATGTAGACATAGTCAAAAGATACTATGCATAAGAGACCCGCTATGTTGACACACCTAGGCAAAAAAAGGGCATCCCGGCGAACCAAAAGAGGTTCCGGAAAAAATTAGTGACAAAAACAAAAAAACCTATACACCCGACAAGTTGAAAACCCGAAAGGGCGACTTGGGCAAAAAAGGGTTTCCCGGTGGATTGAAGACCCGAAAGGGAGGTCCTGGCAAAAGTTAGGGAATTAAAGCGTATGACTATGTCCCGTTGGATCACCTTACAGACAACCTGCAAACTCAGAGGTTTTGATCAATTCAATCATCTTCGGACGAGGCAACAAATAGACAAGATGCTCAGAGATACAAAGGCTATAGCATAATGGGAACCCCATGGGATTATTGCACATAGCTATCTTTTCTTTGAATTAAAATTTTCAATTTTTACGACGGCATTCTCTTACTAGAATGTTTGTCTCATTGTACAAAAATACTTACTCAAAGTCAATACAAAGATATCCCTTTGAAAGTGTAAAAACTATCTGTTTTTCTTTACGCTTGTGTTTTGTTTACAAAAACGTCCAATGATTCATTGTTGAACATATGCATTTGAACATAATTACTATTTACAAATAAACAAAATAAAAGACAATCACCGATGGCTTTAAGAGATAGGGAAATCTCTCTAAGTTATTTCCATAAAATTCCCTGCGATGTGCACTTTAATCCCCAGCGGAACAAAGCTTCCAGTTATCGATCCCCAGTAGAAGTTGTTCAATTTCTCAGGATTTCCCAACAGGATTTTACAAGCAGTACACAACATTTCCCTTACAACAGAGTTTATTTCTCTAAGCAAAAATTCATCAACACTTCGACTTCAAGACATGAAGACTTACATATCCTCAGCAACATTCATGGATTTATTTACCTCAATCCAACAAATAGCGCAATAGACTAGCTCACATACGCATACATTGCATCCGCATAACATTGATAAAATGAATGCATTATATCATACATTTCATACAACATGACTTTGCATTTTAGCTAACATTTTATCCTTTTTAGGATAAGATTAACAACTATCATTAACAATGTTCAGAGTTTTCAGATACAGTTCAGATACGCTCCATACATGGATGCCATTCTGATACTCATTCAGACTCAACCTTCAGATACAGTTCAGATACGCTCCAGATATGGATGCCATTATGATACTCACTCAAATTCGACTCTCAGATACAGTTCGGATACGCTCTAGACACAGATGCCATTCTGACACTCATTCAAAACTAGCTTTCAGATACAGTTCAGATACGCTCTAGACACGGATGCCATTTTGATAATCATTCAAAATCAACTCCCAGATACAGTTCAGATACGCTCCAGACACGGACGCCATTCTGATACTCATTCTTTCAATTTACAAATTACAATTCAACAATCACTTTTGAATGGCATATTTAAGCCCATATCCTACAAATTTCTATCACCTCTCCAAATGGCATCTTTAAGCCCATTCCCTCTACCATCACATCGCCGAGTGCAAATTTCTAGGCACTCTAATGTCCAATCATCTTCCACCTTCAAATCACGAATGGAAAAACTTGCCAATCTAACTCCTCAGGCTTAAGAAGATTGAACAGGGGCAGCTGTTGTACCCCAAAATTTTCCCTCTCACTTATCAAGAACTTGCTCACAAGATCTCCTTGGGCTCAAGACTACACTAGGGTTTGATCAGCTCAAGACATCTCCTTAAGCACTGATGACCAAAATTAGGGTTTGAGTTTGCACAAGGATTTTTGAACTTCCAATTCCCCATATGACTTTCATGGATCATTATGGACCCCCAATATTACTCATGTCAAGTTTCAAGCCTTGGATCACACTTTTGATCAGTCAATTGAACAGTTGACCTAAAAATCAGCTGTATTGGGAAAAAGTCAACCAAGGCCAATTTACAGTCAAACCCCATAATGTTTTTATCCAAATCAACATTTTAAACTCATATGTATAATTTGATCAAGTTTGGACCATAATTCCTCAATAAATTTGATCAAATCTCCAAAAGGGCAAAATGGTCAAAATTAAGGTTTTGACTAGGAAAGGGCAATTTCTGATTTTTGACCTAGCAATTGATCAATTGGTTTAAGGCATGATCTCAAGAGTACAATTGCATCATTTTTACCTAATGATAGGGTTCAAAACATTGCAAGTCCATTGGATTGACAGATGAATTTTGCAGTCAACTGTTCAAAAGTCAATTGTATACTGAAAAGTCAAACTTTGACTTTTTGGTCAAATTCAAGTGCCAAAGATCATAATTTATCAAAAAATGTCAAAATATGAAACTTATTCATCAAGAAATCAAAAAGTCAAGATTTCATTTTGAAAAGTCAAAATTTCTAAATTTAGAAATTTTTCTAAGTGTTGGAAATTTCATGTTTTTTCATAACTTTGAGCCAAATTTTCAACATGATGCAAGATGATTCAAGTGAAAATTCAAACATGAAAGTTGTAGATATCCATGAAATCTACAAATTTTCTTCACACAACTTCTTCCAAAAGTTCTTGGATCTCAAGTTATAATTTTATGAACATAGGGTCATGAAACTAAACCCTTAGTGAAATTTTGCCCTAATTTGACCCAGACTTTGACCTAACTTCATGACACTTTTTCATATAGTTCCAAGGTGAATATTGTTGGCTCCTAAATTCGACACCTTTGTTTTGTTGATGTCAGCCATCAAAGCTGAAGGATGTTTTCGACTGGCTAAGTTTGTCGAAATGCCCGTCGAAAGATGGCAAAGTACTTAGAAGATTTCTTCCAAGGGAGAAGTTGGTTGCCTTCGACGTCGAAGGAGTTTCTCGTCGAAGATGTCTCTCGACGAAAGTGTTCGATGGTTCAGAGTGGAGCAGTTTGAAATTCAAGCTTTTGGAGGGAAAACGGTTTCCAGCAGTTACCACGTGTAGCGTGCAAATATCTGGAGCGTCGAACGTTGAGAACGTGCCAAGTGGAATCATCTCGAAGCAGTGTAACTGCCCGACGGTTACTTGGGATGTTTTAGTATAAATAGTAGTAGTCATGTAAGTTCTCGCGTGTGTTCACAATTCTATACAAAGTCACTCATATAGATTCGAGTACCCAGCGTGTGAGAAAGAATTGTTGAGAAATGTATGTGTGAAACACCAATTTTATTAATCAAAGTCATTTACTTTTCCAGAAATTTACTCGCTTTCCTCTTTACATTCCTGTCGAAGCCTTTTACTTTAAGCCTTGTTTATTTTACCAAGTCCTTTCTTCATGCAATTTACTTGAAACCTCTTTATTTCATTTAAAGCCTCTTTATTTAAAGCCTTATCCAATTTAATTAAAACTTCAAAATCAACCTATGTCCTAGGATCAATCTGATCGATCCTGCGAGTAACCAAATAAGTAACCATTTAGAGAATCAGCGGTTGTTTACCAAATCCCAAGGTAAACAAATTGGCACACCTGGTGGGACTGTGTGTTAATTGTTGAAAATAATCTCATCTTTTCGAGTTGTATGTTATTGAGAAGTGGTAGAATATACACTAACGATAACAATACTGCCAGAAGAAGGGAAGAGATGGCGAATCCGCCAAACAATAACGAAATCCCACAAACGAATGTGGGAGCAACGGTTAGTACGACCGTAAGTGAAGCGACAAATGTTGGTTCGACACCAGCAGTATCGGTCACAACCACGGGGCCAATACCTTCGTTAACAGGCCCCAGGATGCCTTTGGGAACTCCCCCACCAAGGGGAAATTTAGGCACAAGGCCTTTGGTTCCCCCAGGATTTATTCCATTCTATGGTATGCCAACTTCTGAAGTGGCAAGCCTGACGAATGCTGCGTCCACTTTTTCAGACCCTTTAGTGAGTGCCTCTTCGCCACTCCAAGGCTCTGGAGTAGGCATGGCGAATAGAAATAGGACCCAACTCTTAGGAGGAACGTCCCAAGTAGCCCATGGCCTTACAAATGCCTCGACAGCAGTCTTGAGGCAACAAATGGACGAAAGCAACCATGATATGGTGCAAATGTTGGCACAAACTTTGAGTACAGTGCTAAACCCTCTAATACAAAACACTACTCAATCGAATCAGCAAATGACAGTGCAAATGGCGCGCTTGGCTGATTTCTTTGGAGTACCCCAACCGATTCGACAGCCCCAAAGGGCGCAAATAAGGGGAAACCAGGGGATATTTTTAGAGGAAGAAACCACCATTAACCAGGCTCAACAGCCTGTCGAAGAAAACCTTAGGGCACGATTGGAACAACCTGTCGAGGAACCTAGGGTAATAACCCCAGAGGTAAGGTTAGTTAACAGAAACCAAAATGCTGACGAAGTGGTTCAGCATATCCAATACCAAAACATGGGTTTGGAAAACAATCTGGCGACCATGATTGAAAGGATCATGACTCAGAATGGGATGAACATGGGCTTTCGAAGGCCCAACTTTACATCTCCAATGTCAGAATACGTGTTACAAACGGACTTACCTCCTAGATGCAAAGTCCCCAAATTTACTAAGTTCTCTGGGGACACGACAGAATCTACTGTCGAGCACGTGGCGAGATATTTGATCGAAGCGGGTGACATTTCGAATAACGAAAACCTAAGGATCAAGTACTTCCCTAGTTCTTTAACAAAGAACGCTTTTACTTGGTTTACAACTCTCCCCCCCAATTCGATCCATCATTGGACCCAATTGGAAAGATTGTTCCATGAACAATTCTACATGGGGCAAACCAAGATAAGCCTGAAAGAACTGGCCAGTGTGAAGAGACGTTTCACTGAACCTATAGACGAATATCTAAATAGGTTTAGGTTGCTCAAGGCGAGATGTTTTACACAAGTGCCAGAGCATGAGTTGGTCGAAATAGCCGCAGGCGGTTTAGATTATTCCATTAGGAAGAAGCTAGACACCCAGTACCTAAGAGACATGGCCCAACTGGCCGATAGAGTTCGACAGGTAGAACGCCTCAAAGCCGAAAAAGCTAAGGCAACGAAAACTCACAAGAGAGAGAGGATAGCGTACGTTGAGATGGATGACGAAGATCTAGAATCCTTCGACGATACTTTAACTGTCGAAGAAGGAGAAGTCGATTTAGCAGAACTGAAACAAGGGCCACCATACTCTTGTAAACTGTTAGTCCCCTCAAGTGGGAAAAATCCCATTGGTCCAGAAAGGACCAACGATAGGTTCCCAAAAAAGACTTATAGTTTTGACATCACAAAATGTGATGAAATATTCGACTTGCTGGTTAAAGATGGCCAAATGATAGTACCCCCAGGGGTAAAAGTGCCTCCTCTTGATCAAAGAAAGAAGAGAGGTTTTTGCAAATATCATAATTTTTTGGGCCATAAAACTTCTCAATGTTTTCTTTTCAGGAATCTTGTGCAAGACGCTATCAAAGAAGGGAGATTGAAGTTTGCTGACAAATCCCCCATGGCTGTCGACTCAAATCCATTGCAGGCTGAAGCCCACTATGCTGAACCCTCTGAGGTGAACGTGATAGAGGCAACCAGGATCCAGTCGAAGAAGCCAGGAATTACCATGGTCGAAGTCTCAAAGGACCACATCAACATGCCAATCTTTGGCAGTTTTTCTGGAAATTTATCCAGGAAGACAATTGAAGCTGTCCAGAAAGCGGTCGAAAACCCGAAGTCGGAGACCGCTGAAGCACAAAAAACTGGATCAAAACCCAGTTCCCACTTGGCCACCGTTCAAGGCCAGACGGAGAATCTGGAGAGACAAATGAAGCAGGTAACTCTTGCTAACAAAGATACAATGAATATCAACATGGTCGAACTTTCTGACCCAAAAGCATCAGAAGAGGCCATGAGGCAAGAACAAGCTAATAAGACTGCTTTCCCTCGGGAAAATGAAAACTTGGCAGATTTTCTACAAAGATGCCAGAAAAAGAAATCAGAGGTGATGCTGTGTCCAAGATGCAGTTCGATCTTTGATAAAAAAGCTGCTGAGCACATTCAAGGCGTAAGAGCAGCGAATAAGAGAAAGGAGAATGTTGACCTTCGACATGATCCCAGAAGAGCCTCCCAAAGAGGTTCTAACCAAGAAAAGAGGCCATTGACTTTTAGGCCTCCAACAAATGTGCCAGTAGATACTTGGTACAAAACCTCTGGTCGGAAAAGGCCAAGTGAGGAGAAATGGCATTCTTTCGATGTGCCAAGAGGTTCCTCTTTGACTCAAAAGAAAGAGCCTCAAGTTGCTGCACCTAAGGTTGCACAAGTGTCCAGCAACTACAAAGGTAAAAATCCCATGTCTCGATCTCAATGGAGGAGATATCAAAGGAGACGAAAAGCTGAAAGGGAGGCTGCCAACGAACCAAAGGCAGAAACCAGTTCGAACGTTCCTCAAAGGAAGCAAAGGAAACCTCTAGAAAGAGAGCCAGTAACCAATAGGCTAGTTTGGCCTAACCAAAGTGAAGTCGAAGACGAAGACGATGCTGAGTCTGATGATACTTTGGACATAATGGTGAATATAGTTTCAGTGCTGCCCAGAGAATTCAATCGACAGGTAGAAGTCGAAGCAAGTGACTGGGAAGTGGAGCAAGAAATGGCCAAACATAGGCCAGTGTGCTATTTTGTCATGGACAATGGCGCTACTGAGGAACAAAATGGCTTCTTCGAGCCACCTACAGAGGCGATGAAAAATCACCTCAAGCCTTTATTCATAAGGGCTAAACTCGAAGAAACTACTGTGAATAAAATATTGGTGGATTGTGGGGCAACCATCAACATTATTCCTCACTCTATGCTAAGGAAAATTGGCAAAAGGGATGAGGACATTAAGCCTCACAACATGGTCCTGTCGAACTATGAGGGCGGCATAGGGACCACTATGGGAGTGATCCAGCTAGATATCAAAGTAGGGTCGATCCTTCGACCAACGATGTTTATGGTCATATCGGCCAAACCTAACTACAATCTTTTGTTGGGCCGTGAATGGATTCATGGTGTTGGCGCTGTGCCTTCATCAATGCACCAAAGGCTGCTGCTATGGCGTCCAGATGGGATGGTCGAAAACATAGAGGCAGATCAAAGCTATTACCTTGGCGAGGTGAATCACCTGGGTTTGGCAGATTTCGACAAGAACTTGGCTCACATAGGGCCATGTCCAACACCTGACTTCGACATGGCGCCAGCGCCAAACACTTTTTGTTCCCTATACCTGCATCCTGAGCATGGTTTCCAATGGGACAGAGAAGACTTGTCCCACATAGACTTCAGTGGGTTAACTGATATCCAACCAACTGGTTGGGGAAGCGAATTCAGTGATAATGACTGAGTCACAATCTTTGAAGCGAATTTTGGCTTATGTAGCCGAAACCAAGATGATAACGGCTTTCGAAGCCGAAGTAAAGTACATGGCCACACAGGCCAATGATCAACAATTATCTGCTGTAGGCCCAGGAAAGGATTTCGATCCAAAACCTCCTGATATCATGCCAGAAGAAATGCAGGAACAGAGGCTCGACGCCATCTATGACGATGAGCCTTTGGGCTTCGAAAAGGACCCCTTGGCGAACAACATTAAAATGTTAGCGCAAGACCCTTTAGAAGAAATCAACTTAGGCGAAGGATCAGAGAAAAGGCCAACTTACATCAGCGCCAAAATCGATCCAGAACTTAGGTTGGAAGTAATCCAATTGCTGAAAGAGTTTAAAGACTGTTTTGCATGGGATTATGACGAAATGCCTGGTCTCGACAGAGGATTGGTAGAACTTCAGTTGCCAATCAAACCTGGGAAGAAGCCAATCAAGCAAAATCCAAGGCGCTTCGCTCCAGAAATACTGTCGAAGATCAAAACGGAGGTCGAAAGACTTCTGAAATGCAAATTCATCCGTGTTACAAGGTATGTCGAATGGATTGCAAACATTGTGCCAGTAATTAAGAAAAATGGTACGTTAAGGGTATGCATAGATTTCAGAGACTTGAATGCTGCTACACCCAAAGATGAATATCCTATGCCTGTGGCGGAAATGCTAGTCGATTCTGCCGCTGGCTATGAATACCTGAGTATGCTCGATGGTTATTCAGGATATAATCAAATATTCATTGCTGAAGAGGATGTGTCGAAAACAGCTTTTCGATGCCCTGGGGCCTTAGGCACTTACGAATGGGTAGTGATGCCTTTTGGCCTAAAAAACGCTGGGGCAACGTACCAGCGAGCAATGAATACTATCTTCCATGATTTTATTAACACTTTTATGCAAGTATATATTGATGACATTGTTATAAAATCTGTTTCCAGGAAGAATCATATTGACCACCTTCGACAATCATTCGAAAGAATGAGAGAACATGGTCTGAAGATGAACCCTTTGAAGTGTGCGTTCTGTGTGAAAGCTGGAGATTTCTTGGGCTTCGTTGTCCACAAGAAAGGAATCGAAATCAACCAGAACAAGACGAAGGCAATTTTGGAAGCGAAAGCGCCATCGAATAAGAAGGAACTGCAATCCCTCTTAGGCAAGATAAATTTTTTAAGGAGGTTTATATCTAATCTAAGTGGGAAAGCTCAGGCCTTTTCACCCTTACTGCGACTGAATAAAGAGGGGTTCGAATGGGGGCAAGAGCAACAAGAAGCCTTCGACAAAATCAAAGGGTACCTCATTAAGCCACCTATTCTGGTGCCTCCTTGTAGCAATAGGAGTATGAGATTGTACATAGCTGCATCCGACAAAACTCTGGGAAGCATGTTAGCCCAAGAGGATGAGAATGGAGTCGAAAGACCCATTTATTATCTCAGTAGAGTTTTGAACGATGCAGAAACTAGATATAGTGAAGTTGAAAAATTGTGTCTATGTCTGTATTTCTCTTGTACAAAACTCAAGCAGTATATAAAACCAGTTGATGTGTATGTTTCGTCTCATTTTGATGTTTTCAAGTATATGTTGTCGAAACCTATCTTGCACAGTCGAATTGGCAAGTGGGCATTAGCATTAACTGAATACTCCTTGACCTTTATGCCTCTTAAGGCAGTAAAAGGACAAGTGGTTGCAGGCTTCATAGTCGACCACTCAATTCAAGTCGAGGATATTAATTATGTGGAGATAGAGCCTTGGAAATTCTACTTCGATGGTTCCAGCCATAAAGATGGAACAGGGGTAGGAGTCTTGATTATTTCTCCAGATAAAATTCCAACAACATTCAAGTACAAAATATCAGGTTCTTGTTCGAACAATGAGGCTGAGTATGAAGCTCTAATTACTGGCCTTGAGATATTGTTGGAATTGGGGGCAACTCGAGTCGAAATCATGGGAGACTCAGAGTTAGTCATTAAGCAAGTCACAAAGGAATATAAATGCATAAGAGAGAATCTCATTATGTACTTTGTGATAGTAAATCGTTTATTGAAAAAATTTGAAACGATCAATATTCGACACATACCCAGAGTCGAAAATCAAATAGCCAATGACTTGGCACAAATTGCATCTGGGTATAAGATTTCAAAAACGAGATTACAAAGAGCAATCGAAGTTCGAGAAAAGATAAAAGCAACTTTTCTATCACCATCAGACTTGGAATCGACGAGACTAGGATATGCTGATCACAGTAACTTCGAGATTTCGTTCATTGATAATTTGTCAGAGCAAGATTGGAGGAAACCCATTGTGGACTATCTTCAAAATCCAGGAGCTTCGACAGAACGAAAAACAAAGTACAGGGCGTTGAGTTATGCACTCATGGGTAATGAGTTATTCAAGAAAACACCTGAAGGGGTATTGCTAAAATGCTTAAGTGAAACTGAGGCATACGTAGCCCTTTCGACTACGCATGCTGGGGCATGTGGGGCTCACCAAGCAGGCCATAAGATGAAATGGTTGTTGTTTCGACAAGGACTATATTGGCCCACTATGCTGAAAGATTGTGTTGAGTTCGCCAAGGGTTGTCAAGAGTGTCAAGTCCATACAGGCATCCAACATGTACCAGCAAGCGAACTTCACTCGATAGTGAAGCCTTGGCCTTTTAGAGGATGGGCGTTGGACCTTGTTGCACCCCAAAATTTGCCCTCCCATATTCTTCAAGAAATTGCCAAGCTAGGTCACAAAATTCCTCAAGGGTTATGCAGTTCAACTGTCTCCTATACAGTCAAAACTAGGGTTTGTGTTCTGATAAAGAATTGAAAGTTTTCAAAGGCCCAATCAAGTCTCATATGCTTACAATGTGGTCAAACATCCTCATATCAAGTTTCAAGGCATTCAGCTCAAAATTGCACAGTCAAAACCCTAGATTGCACTACAGTCAACTGTAGGGGCAAAATGGTCATTTGACAGTCAAAAGTTCAAATTTTTGGTCAATATATAATTTTGAAGCCACAAACATCATTTGATCAATGCTTGATCATGATTCTCAAAATTTGGCTCAGAAATCATCAAAGATGCAAAAGTTACTATATTTGGACAGCTGAAAAAGTCAACTGAAATTGACCAGGGCATAACTTTCACATGGATTATCAGAAAAATTCCATCCAAAGCTCATTTTGAAGAGAAAGACATTTCCTACAACTCATCTTCATATTCCAAGTCCAAGAAATGCTCTCACAAAAAGTTATCAATTTCAACATTATAGGTCATTTTTCAAAAGTCAACAAAAAGGACTTTAAGTCAAAGGCCATAACTTGAGATTGGTAAATCAAAATGACATGGGACCAAAGTCATTGGTTAAAGGACTCAAAGACCTTTCCAAAATGTCCAAGAACATGTGAAAAGCTTAAAAATTGAGCAAGTTATGCCTTGTGGAAGTTGGGAAATTTTTGGGAATTTTGAAAAGTCAACAATGGTTCAAATGACCTAAAAATGCAAATGGGCCCATTTTTCTTCCAAGTTTCTTCATGCCAAGCCTATGCACGACCATTAAGCCCAAGGGGAAGTATTTTCTCAATTTTTAATTATTTATTTGAATTTATATTAATATTAATTCATTTAAATTATTTAAATATGTAGAAAATATAAATTTGACCTAAAAAAATCTTTTTGTGCACATTCTACTCTCAATATCTCGTGCTTAGTCAATTATGGCAAGATTTGGTTGATTGGAGCTAATTGACATAAAATTCCACATGAAAAAAGATATGAAAAGATCTTACAAAATCAAATATGAAAATCATTGAATTCATGAGGTTTTGTTCAATTTTATTGACCCAATGCCTTCACTATATGATCAGGAATCAACCCTAATGGCCATTACACAAAAAGCTGCGCATAAGAATACTATACAAACTTAAGAAATTGCTTGAAAACTCGAATTCTGAAATCAACCCTAGAGACCAATTCAAAGCTCCATTCGTGTCTCAATAGTTTCCTTGTGGACTCCTGAATACATTCCAATCCCTAATATCAACTAAAGCTTTAAGAATTGGTAAGACAATCTCAAACTGTGCAGAAGAAAATTGCCATTCGAATATCATGATTCAAGCGTTATTTATGAAATTTCTTTATTGATTCATGTTTATCATAATGTTTTGAAGCTAACTGATGTGTTTAATTGAGTTTTTCTGTGCCATACGAGATTATGCCATGATCGAACATTAGGGTTTCTTGAGCTTCAAAATTAGGGGTTCTTACTAGAGGAAAAATTGGGATCTCTAACCACCATCATTCAAACCGGTGCATTGAGACGAAAGCAATGGAACCCTCGCGCTCAATTTATGAGCGTTAGGGACCTAATCGCTATTTTCTTGAAACCAGCTTTAGACCACGCCCAGAAAACCGTTTCCATAGGCTTGTGTTTTCAGGAAAAATAAAAACAGTGAGGAAGATGATGTGTTGGCAAGCATTGGTTGGATCTTTTAAATTTTCGCGCGTTTGATCATTAATGCGTTTGTTCTTGCTTTTTGTTATTTGTGTGTTATTAATATATCAAATAAGTTAAATGGCTCAGCTGGCAGGTGTAGATGCGTGTGACCTCCAAGACCTGGGTTCGAGTCCCAGGTCTGTGTAGTATTTCATATTATTTTTCAATTTAAGTTCCTATGCAGCGCTTCTATGGAGACATACCATATGCCGTCCTGATCCAAGCACACACGTGTCCCAGACGACCAAATCAAAGGCATGGATTCAAGAAGCGCAATAAAACTCCAGTCAACGCATCATACAGGATTCAAAAAGTCCAATGAGGCCAATGCTTAATGGGCCAATGTTCTTGGGTCAACACCTCCTGAATTGGGACTGAAACCCCCTGGTTTGACTTTACTATCTTTTTTTTATTTATTTATTTTTATTCTTGTTTTAATTAATAGTTTTATTTTAATTACTGTTTATTTAATTAACTATTTTTTTTACAAAATACAAAAACTCCATTAAAAAACAGAAAAGGCAAAAATATAATATTTATGAATAAATGCATGTAAATATTTAGTTTTAATTAGGTTGCAATTTTTAATTCTTTTTAATAACTAAAAAATCCAAAAAAAAATAGAATTAGGTTAATTGATAATTTTTATACCTTTTTAATTTTTCCTTTTTATCACAATATTATTTATTTATTTATTTTATTTTTATAATTAAATGTACATGAATAAAAATTAGGGTTTAATTTAGATTAATATAACATTTTCTTAATAAACTTAAAAAACATTAGAATTAGGGTTTACATCCAATTTTTTAGTTTTAATTAATTCTTTTTCTTTTAAATCTTAAAAAACACAAAATATACCAAAAACATTTAATTTTTCATTTTTTTATTTTAATTCCTTATTAATTTAATATTTTGCAAAAGGGTCCAACGCCCGTCGCTTTAATTATTTTGTTTCGCGCATTTTACTTTGTCGCTTATTATAATTATGTATCTCTCCCAAAGCCTTGTAACAATTTTATTTTTTCGCGCTTTATTTTGCTTTATTTACTTTCCGCTAAATCGGGTCCGGTTTAATTTTGGCGATGTAGGACCCGCGCCATTTGTAATAGCTTAGATTTATTTTCCCGCAAATTTTAACCGTTAAAAAAGCATGCAAGAATGAATGTCTTAATTAAAATCAAGCGTAGACCACAACGAACATGACAAGACAAATAACTGAAACATGACACACAATTCGCACACACCACTCCTAGGGTACGCCTCACTGTTGCCTTTCGAAAGGTGATCGTCGAGTAGAGGATGTCTTAGTAAGTCCTCATGATCCGGGAACCTGGCATGAGGGTAGCTTCTAAGGTGTCTTCCCATTGCTCTGGTGATCACCACGTCCCTAAAACTCGAATTGACCCGAACACCTCCAACGGTGGTGCTACCTACCTCTCAATGGTGGGATGGCACTACTTTAAAGGACATTTACACAGACGAATTCCTTAGGGTAGGTAGACGACTCATGGATACTTGCTCTCTAATCTCAAAACAAACTCAAAAAGACTTTTCACACTGACACTTTTCAAAAGCTTTCAAAGCAAACTTTTCAAACACTCTGACGTATGAGTCGAACTGAAATTTTTCAAAGAAACTTTTAAACCCACATTGAAAAGCAAGCAAACAATTTTGAAAACACATTGAGCAAGTATCTAAGAGCCCATGGATAACCATGGATAGAAAGGGTGCTAACACCTTCCCTTTCTATAACCTACCTCCCGAACCGAGAGCAATCTCTTTAAGGAATTTTTCTGTGCTTTTGTCCTTTCCTATTGGAGAAAATAAAAGACGGTGGCGACTCTTGCTTCCGCGACATTTCGCGAACCAGCGTTAAACAGTCAGTTCCAGATCCACCGATCACAGACCTCATTGGAGAGATTCGACCAGCATCATCAAAGAGTCAGAAATACATACTGGTAGGCATTGATTACTTTACTAAGTGGATCGAAGCTATCCCTTTAGTCAATGTAGACCAGGAAAATGTCATTGAATTTATTCAAAAGAACATTATCTTTAGGTATGGAATCCCCGAGACAATAACAACTGATCAAGGATCAGTTTTTACTGGTCGAAAGATGCAAGAATTTGCTCAGGAAACAGGTTTCAAACTCCTAACATCCACGCCTTATTATGCACAGGCGAATGGTCAAGTCGAAGCAGCTAACAAAGTGGTGATTGGCTTGATAAAGAAACATGTTGGGAAGAAACCAAAGAATTGGCATAAGACGTTAGACCAGATTCTGTGGGCTTGTCGAACGTCCCCAAAAGAAGCCACTGGTACAACACCATATAGGCTAACTTTTGGCCATGATGCAGTGTTGCCAGCAGAAATTTGTCTTCAATCTGCAAGGGTTCAGAGGCATTATGATATTCCTTCTGAAGTCTATTGGAACATGATGTTAGACGAACTAGTGGATTTAGACGAAGAGAGGTTACGCGCTCTCGACCTACTCAGGATTTAGAAGAAAAGAGTAGAAGACTCTTATAATAAAAAGGTAAAACCTAAGGTATTTTTGCCTGAAGAACTAGTTTGGAAGGTAATTCTTCCCATGGATCGAAGGGATCGAAGCATGGGGAAATGGTCACCCAAATGGGAAGGACCCTTCAGAGTTATCCAAACTTTTTCTGGTGGAGCCTATGAAGTCGAAGAGTTAGGTGGAGATAAAAGGCTCTTGAGAGTAAATGGTAAATATTTGAAAAAATACAAACCTACACTTCAAGAGATAAAAATAAAATAATAAAAGAACAAGACTAAATTAACCATAAAAATGCCAAAATGGAAATTTTATAAATTTCAGCCAAGATGGCAATGTTGTCGAATATAGATTACAAAATATGGTTACAAAAGAGAATCAATCAAAAGGGAATAGAGTCCTTGAGTCGAAGGTACTTGGATTGCTGCAGCTCCAACCTTTTCTTGCACCAGGCGTTCTCCTGCACTAGTTTGGCAATCTGAGCGTCGAAGCCTTGGGCCTTCTCAGCGAATTCCAGGCCTTGTTTGATTTCAGTTTGGCTCTCGGTGTCTGAGATGGTCGAAAGAAGTTCCTCCTTGCGTATAGTGTTGGCATTTATCTTCGCCTCTATTTCTTCGATTTGTGCCCGGAAGGAAGCATTCTCTCGATCGATGGCATCGACTTCTTCCTGCGTAGATGCTTTTTGCTTCGACAACTCCGCAATTCGAGAAGTCGTATCCGAGACAGCAGTCCACGCAGAGGAGCTTTTGCCATACAACACCTCAAGCTGACTGTTAAACCCCCTTTGGCGCCTGTAATCTGCTGAGACTTGATCAATCATAGAGTGTAACTCCATGATCAAGCCTGAAACTTCTGGGGCTACAACTAACAAGTCGACAACATTCAAGACATCCTTCAAGTATGATGGAGCAGTGGGGTCCCCCTCTAAAGCCTTTATCAGGTCCTTCTTGAAGAACTGGGCCTTAACCTTCGCCAAAGCTTCATCGAGAGGAGAGGTTTCAGTAGACTTCCCCGACAGGGTAGGAATCTCCTGACTAGCATCAGACGAACTCTTGCTCTCGATGATTGCGTTGAGATAGCTAACAGGGTCAGTTTGTTTCAAGAGTTCTAAGTCCTCTTTTGACCTGTGCTTCGTTGAGGTAACCCTTGCAACAGCATTGTCTTGGGTTTGAGGCTGTTGAGTGTTAGGTGCCTCGACTTGTTGTTCTTCGACTCGAACTGGGGCAGTACCAGCGTCACCTTGGTGCTCTTCGCTAGCGTCACCTTGGTGCCCTTCGACAGTGTCACCTTGGTTCTCTTCGCCAGCAGCACCTTGATTTTCTTCGCCAGCATTGCCTTGGTCCCTTTCTTCATGATTCTTTTCTGACAGATCCACCACCTGAACCGCTTCTGGCTGTTGTTCCTCCGGTTGAGGTTCCTCTGCTGGTTTTTCTACCGTTTCAGCATTGGCCTCATTTTCAGTATGGGCTTCGTCATTTCCCAAGCCTTTTTCTTGTGGCCTGCTGAGTTCAGCAGATTCCAGCGTTTCAGAGGTCCTTGGCGGAGAACTTTCAGTGGTGTCCTGAAAAAGGAAAAAAGACAAATCTTCAGAGATCGAAAGAGACACAATCGAATATGGGTATCTATACCTAAGTTATAAAAGGGTCTAAGAGATTACCTGTAAATTAGCTTCAGCCCCAGGGCTGGAATTGTCGCTTTCGATAGGCTTGTTAAGAAGAACGTTTAGTTCCTCCTCCGTTGGCTCCTCAATGATCACTGGAGGTGGCCTAGGCTTTCTCCCAGCAACCTTTATCCTGATGGTTCGACCTTCAGGAGCAGGAGCAGGAACAGGAGCATCCTTCGTCAACTTTCGCCTTTTTAGAGGGGCAGGAGGAGAATCACTTTCTTCATCGCTCCCAGATTCGACCACCAGTGCTGGCCGTTTCTTGGGCGAAGGTGCCTAGAAAACCAATGGGAATTCGATTTAATAATTGCATCGAAAGTCAAAAATCGAAAGCCAGGAGGAAATAATGAAAGTCTGGTTACCAATATAGAAGGCTTCTTCGAAGAGCCTTCCCCCTGTTGGTTGTTTGTGGTCTTCGCCGGCGCTGTAGTCTTCGCCGGCGGTGGAGGTTTTGTTGAAGGGCCTCCTCCCTGTTGGCCTTCTGTAGCCTTCTTGGCTACAGGCTTTCGAACAACTGAAAGCAAATAAAAAAAAGTTAACAGGCTAGCAGTCGAAAAAAGACAAAGTAATGTAAAAGGATGAACTTACATTTCTTTATTTTGTCCTACACAAGGACAAAAGATTTCTGAAGCTCATCCATGAAATCCTTCTCGTCGAAGAACTCCTCAGCATAATAGCTTTTCCACCACTCCTCGAAGGATGGTGAGCAAAGAAAATTGAGCTGGTAGTCAAACAACGAGAGAACTGTTCGACCAGCATATCTTCCGATATGTTTGATGGCAGCTTCTTCGGTGTAATCATTGCAGAAGTACAACATTGACTTCTCTCGTGGGAAAATCGGAGAAGGTAGGGTTTGGATAATACCAAACTGGCGAGATACCAGGTTTGGTTGGTATGCAATCAGACTCAAGTGAGTCTTAGAGCTCCTGAATCGAAGAGGCATGATCCTTGGTGTGAGGAACGCCTCCCACAGTATTGTATGTTCGTCAACATTAGGACCACTCGACGTCCTTGGATGTGGCCTTGTGAACCATGTTGGGCCTACCTGCCGTCGAGCAAATGGAGCCATAGTTGAAATAAACTCTTTCCTTCGAGCAAACATCAGAACGAAGTTGGTGAAGGTTTGCTGAAACTCCAGTCCATCTTCCATAGGTGTCAACAGAGCCAGCCTGGTTCCTTCGACGCGTCTGTTCGCTATCTCTGGAGCCTGCTCATTTATCTGAACCTTCTTAGGCAAGAAAGATTCGAAAGTGGCATTGAGCCACAGTTGGAGCAGCCAAAAAGGCCCAGCAAGTAGCAAACTGGCCCTGTTCTCGATAATTTTTAGAAGAGTTGCCCCATTGCTGATCGAATCATAGAGGCTAGCCAGAATCAGTTCTGCCAAACAGATATTTTGGCGATGATGCAGTTGAGTAGCGAGAGTGACCATCTTTTTGGTCACCTGTAAAGACTTCGAGCAAAATACAAAGCGAGTCAGCCATAGGGCTAGAAACGCTATGTGTTCGACATCCGACACAGCATCTGTCGACCTGTCGTGATAGTGGTTGATGAAAGTGGTGTATGTTGGTTTGGTGTCAGAAAAGCCAATTTGATCTTCCGACATCTCCTCCGGGTCGAAGTAGTCCCCGGTGGGTCGAAGGCCAGTAATAGCGGCCACATCGAAGAGTGTGGGGGTTAGCATCCCACAGGGAAGATGGAAAGTAAAGTGGGAGTAGTCCCAGAACAGCAGAGAAGCTATCAGCATCTCCGGAGAATAGTTCAAACCTGTCTTCGACAGCATCACCAGGTCGAAGATCCCCATATCCTTCCAGATCGAAGTTTGGTGCTTCTCCATCTTTTCTAGCCAAGCAACGTAATCAGGAGTAAGGCTAGGGCCAGAACTGAAGGCCCTAACACCTCTATTGAAGAAGCGGAGGTCGATTTTTTCATGTGCAGGATCTTCATTGTCTTCTGCGTCTTTCTTGGCGCATGCAACCGGTTTGAGTTTCTCAACCACCGGGAAATAGCTCTTGATCTTCATAGCCTCAGAGATACTTGGATACATGGGGCCAGACATAGCAAAGATCTGGTTGGAGTATCCAACCGGGATCATAAGGTGGCGTGAGTAGGCATCACGAACGGCGATGTCCAAGGGTTCAGGAACCCTTCGTTTGCCTGTAGAAGTTACTACTGGAGCAGTGACGAAAACCTTAGGTTTAGCGTTTTCAGATGGTACAGTAGCGCCAGGAGCATTGGAAGCAGATGCCATTGTTAGTGTTGAGGTTGAAGACGAAGTGAAGGAGGAAATGTTTTTGCAAAGATGACAAGTTGTATGAAAACAGAGAAGTTTGAAAGCTAGATGGCATAAAAAGTCCCACAATGGGGTACTTACTGCTATTTATAGTAGTGGGGGAAAATCCCCAAAACCGAGGACATTAAATGCCATTTAATTATTGCAGGAGCTAGTGGGACGCGTGGCAGCCCCCTGTTGTTTTAGCCGTTCTGCAGAAATAGAGGGACGCAGCGTGCGTCCTCGTTTTTGGGAATTGTCATAATGACAAATTCTGAAATGACGTTTGGTACTGCACGCCGTACTGAAAGTGACGTCCTAGGTACGGTTAAATGATGGTTTTCTTGGGATTGCCAATAGTTGGTAGAAAACAACAAAAAGTGCACAAGTTTAATTTGTGACTAAGCGTGAAAAGACAGGTGTCGAATGGCGTTTCAAAGAATGCCTTTTTCTTTCAGAGTCGAAATAAGGCATTCTTGGGGGGGAATTTGTTGGCTCCTAAATTCGACACCTTTGTTTTGTTGATGTCAGCCATCAAAGCTGAAGGATGTTTTCGACTGGCTAAGTCTGTCGAAATGTCCGTCGAAAGATGGCAAAGTACTTAGAAGATTTCTTCCAAGGGAGAAGTTGGTTGCCTTCGACGTCGAAGGAGTTTCTCGTCGAAGATGTCTCTCGACGAAAGTGTTCGATGGTTCAGAGTGGAGCAGTTTGAAATTCAAGCTTTTGGAGGGAAAACGGTTTCCAGCAGTTACCACGTGTAGCGTGCAAAGATCTGGAGCGTCGAACGTTGAGAACGTGCCAAGTGGAATCATCTCGAAGCAGTGTAACTGCCCGACGGTTACTTGGGATGTTTTAGTATAAATAGTAGTAGTCATGTAAGTTCTCGCGTGTGTTCACAATTCTATACAAAGTCACTCATATAGATTCGAGTACCCAGCGTGTGAGAAAGAATTGTTGAGAAATGTATGTGTGAAACACCAATTTTATTAATCAAAGTCATTTACTTTTCCAGAAATTTACTCGCTTTCCTCTTTACATTCCTGTCGAAGCCTTTTACTTTAAGCCTTGTTTATTTTACCAAGTCCTTTCTTCATGCAATTTACTTGAAACCTCTTTATTTCATTTAAAGCCTCTTTATTTAAAGCCTTATCCAATTTAATTAAAACTTCAAAATCAACCTATGTCCTAGGATCAATCTGATCGATCCTGCGAGTAACCAAATAAGTAACCATTTGGAGGATCAGCGGTTGTTTACCAAATCCCAAGGTAAACAAATATTCAAAAGAAATTCAAATATGGATTGTAGAGAACATTTCAAGCTTTCCAAAATGTCCAAGAACTCCTTGAGATCATTCTTGAGTAGGGAGAATCGAAGAGATGAAGTTAGGGTTTTGTCACTTGAATTACAAGCCATTTTTGATGAACACATGAACCAAATCAATATTAGGCTGCATAATCTTTGCTTTTCAGGCCTCAAACTTGTTTGTCACTCCATAATTAATGGATTACACAAACTTTTGAGCTATAATCCAAGTGATTTAAGCTTTACCCAATTCACATTGCCATTTTGGGAAGAAAGTTAACAATACCATTCTTGAAAAGCAAGCTTTATGCATAAAGTCCATTCTTGAGCCTCTAACTTGTTCCCTCTGATCACACTTCATCTACAAAGTCAGAAGCAAGTGTGTTTAAAGCATAACCATTCTATCTTAGCAAGTACACAAGGCATTGAAACTTGTTTTCTCAAAAAGCACATGTTATGCATAAACATGTAATTTCAAATTCTGATTAGTCTCCAAACTTGTTGCTTATAAATAGAAGCACTATTTGTGAGCTAGAACACGAGCTTGAAGACCCTTAAACTCACTCAAACTCCCTCTAGCCAGAAACTGTCTCAAAACACCATTGTTGTGCATATTCTGACTTTACATACGAAACTCCAAATCCCCTCGTGCGTTCTTTGGCCTTTCACTTCCAAAAGCTTCTAAACATCAAATACAAACCATCCAAAGTCCATTTGCTCAACTGTAACACCTCCATCATCAAGTTCCATTTTCAAAAACAGGGGTCTGCAACTTGACTTCTCCAGAGCTCCTCAGCCACTTTCAGCTCAAGCTAATCATTACATTAGCTTCCTGGGACCTCAAGGAAGCTAACCTGATCCTTGCAGCACTTTGAATCAAGCTCATTTGCATTTCACAATTTCCAGTTTTGAGGTATTTCACTTGAACTTCTATCTCATCATTTAAGCATCATTAATGTTTATTTTGTGAAGTAAAAATGTAGACCTCATTGCCACGAAACTGTACATATCCATAGTTTGCATTTACATGGCCTGAGCTTAGAGAATTTTAGAGTTGAACTTTCTAAAATTTTTAGGGTTCAAATTAGGGCCAGAGAAATTCTCATTTATCTTTGACTTTTAGCTTTAGTTATTTATATGGTTAGATTCGTGAGGAAGAATGCAACAACTTTCATTTTGTCATCTTCCATTTTCGTTGTGAAATGAAGAAGTTGCAGGTACACTGGCTGGAGGTTGAAGATGAAGTCATCAGGACTTGATTTTCCTTACATGTTTATTATTTTGTTTATATGAATGGATGTATAGCCACCCCAGTGGTAGAGCGCGCGCCTGTTAACCTATGGGACCTGGGTTCGAGCCCCAATGGTACCCTTTTTTATTTTTCATATTTTTTGACATTCTGTCTTGTTTTGTTTGCAGGCGCTGGTCCCTTTGGGCCTGACTTTTTTTTTTGCTTACTCACTCCCTACCTACTTCATGCACCCCATGGCTCCTTATTTTTTATTATTTTATTTTTTCTTTTATTTTCATTTCATTTAATATTTTATTATTATTATTATTATTATTATTATTATTATTATTATTATTTATATCATTATTAATATTATTAATAAAAATCCCAAAAAATAATTTATTTATTTATTTAGATAATAATATGTTTATATTTTATTTCCTTTATAAATACAAAAAGACTAAAAACATTTTGCTTAAAAAAACAATTAATTTCTTTTCTTAATTAATTAATATTTATATAATTAGGTTTAATTATTATATTATCCTCTTGTAAATTAAAATCAATTTAGAAATTAGGTTTATTTTAATTAATTAATTTGTTATATCATTTTAATTTAAAACCTTTTCTTAAAAACCTAAAAATGTTTCAAATTTAATTTCTTTTCTTAATTAGTTTAAGTTAATTTAATTAATTTTAGTTAATTATTTTCTCTCTAATTAGGGTTAGGTTAAAACCTCTTTTCATAAAAATCCAAACAAAAATCATGTTTCTTTTCCATTTGCATTTGTACTTTATATTTATTCATTTCCTTGTACATTGATATCAAATTCAATTTGGTTGTAATAGATTAATTAGGTTTATATTGTAATAGCGTAGTGTGATACAGTGGCAGAACCAGACTGTTTTAGGAATATGCTGGTTTGCGTTTTGCGTTTGTGTTTGCAAAAATGTCGATGTAAGCAAGAGTCGCCACCGACTTTTATTTTATCCAACTGGAAAGGAAAAAAGCACAGAAAAATTCCTTTTTTCGAGATTTTGAGTACTGGGGGTAGATTATAGAAAGGGAAGGTATTAGCACCCTTTCTATCTGTAGTTTCCTACGGGCTCTTAGGTACTTGCTCATCATTTTAAAAATTGCTTGTGTGTCCGTTTTGAAAAGTTTTGTTTTACTTTGTTTTAACCCTTGCTTCTGTCTTCAAGAGTGTTACGAAGTGTTTTTGAAAACTTTGTTTTACAAGAAAGTGTAAGTGTGAAAGTTTGATTTTGAGCAAGTACCTACTAGCATCTACCTACTCGAAAAAGGATTGTTTCTATTCTCATTTCCTTTAGACATCACTATCCTACTATTGGTGAGTAGGTAGCACCGTCGTTGGAGTTGTAAGGGTCAATTTGAAAGGGACGTACAATCATTAAAGCAACGTTAGGACGTCTTAGTAATAACCCTATTGTCTTAAGATCATATTCGAGGCAACATTTCTGAGGCAACCTTTCTGAGGCAACATTTTCGAGGCAACATTTCTGAACGGGACATTTGATCTTTGTTTAGACAAGAGGGCAACCATTAAGACACCCTATACTTAATGATCGTTTACCGAAGGCAACCGAAGTGAGAGTATACTCTAGGAGTGCGCATGTGTGAGTGATTTGATTTCAAGTTATTATCTTTGCATATTTAGGGTTTGCTAACCATTTTAAAATTAACATACAGTCTTGTCATGCAATCCTATTATCATACATCTAACATTTAATATTTTGCAAGGAAAAAATGTGAAAAATAAAGCTACGCTATTACAAGGCTTCTGGGAGGGGAATTAATTACATATGAAGCCAAATCTTTACAAATTTGCTTCAAATCTTTTCAATTAAGATGATTGAATCATGATTTGATCCTTATTCAAATCTTTTCAAATCAAGCCAAATCCAATCTTTTTGTGTTCAAATGAAGCTTGCACGATTTGATTCTCTTCCTAGCTGTATAAGAGACCTAAACATGCACAAAATCTCAAGCTTTGATTAGTTTTGATATTTTCATGATTTTATTTTAATTTAATTTAATTTAATTGGAATAAAAATCAAAATAAATGATAAAAATAAAACAAAGACAAGTGGGAAGGATCATGGGTCGTGGAT
The DNA here is from genome assembly GCA_948472305.1 of Vicia faba. NCBI lineage: Eukaryota > Viridiplantae > Streptophyta > Magnoliopsida > Fabales > Fabaceae > Vicia > Vicia faba. The sequence goes on from OX451735.1 coordinate 890,174,649, forward strand.
CATGTTACGAAGTCAATGCAATCATAAAAAGTTGGACCCATTTGACAAAAATTGCAATTTTGGCCACTTTTGACTTTTGGCAATTTTGCAAAAAGGGTCAACTTCACCAATGCATAACTCCTTCAATTTTGATCCTAGAGATGTGTTCTTTGACTTTTTAGAAAGCTTAAGATGTCCTATAATCAAACCTTTTGGTCTCATCTAAATTGAGTCTTCCATGTTCATGTATGAAGCTTTGACAAAAAAGGTGTTTTTGTTGACTTTTCAAAATGACCTATAATGTCCAAATTCATATCTTCTTGTGAGTGCATATTTTGAACTTGGGAGCTGAAGATTAATTGTAGGGCCTTTCATCCTCTTCAAAATGAGCTTTGGATGGTTCATTTTTGTTAAATATGAGAAAGTTATGCTTGGTCAAAGTTGAGTTGACTTTTCCTACAAAACCCTAATTTAGCAACTTTTGGGTTTTGATGAATTGTGAGCAATCCCTGATGAATCATGATCAACCCTTGATCAAATGATGAATAATGCTTCAAAATGAGAATGTTGATCAAAAATCTTGAAGTTTGACTGTATGTAGGACACAGTTGACTTTTGCCCTAGCACAGTCGATTTTCAGGCCTTTGAGCAATTGACTGAGCAAACTCTCTCTGCAAGGCTTGAAACTTGACATGGATGATCTTTTGGAAATATTGGGACAATGGTGAGCATTTGGGACCCTTTTGATTCAAACATCTTGATGCAAACTGAAACCCTAATTTGAGGTAGACTGCCTTAGGAGATAATTTGTCTGGTAAACTCTTGGACTTCCTTGAGCAATTTGAGGATCTCACTTGAAATGTATTGAGAAATATGGGAGGGCAAATTTTGGGGTACAACACGTAGTAACTTTAAATTCCCCAATTTATCTCTTTATATACAAATGCTATTAATCAGGGTTTGTATGGAAAGACTAAAACCGATACTTAGAAAACCCTAATTCAAGACAAAATCAAGAATGAAAACAATACACTTGCACACAAGCACCTCTAGGGTTATCCCACTTGGTTGCCTTATACAAAATGACCATATTACGCATGTAAGGTATATTAGCAAAAAAGAAAATACAAGATCATAGTCCCTCGATGACGCTATCTAAGTTGCCTTACAAATGATCTTAATCCCTCAAAAAGAATGCTAAGATACCTTGCAACATTGCTAATCATGGTTATACGATGACCCACACCAGTCCCGTTTACATCCAAAGATAGGGTTGCTTAGCAAATCAATGGTAAAACAACAATGTAAAAGGAAAAGAAAATGAATAAGAAAGACATTAGAGTAGGTAGATTACTTCTAATTACTTGCTTCATTTCAAAACAAACATCCTTGCTATTTTAAAAACAAACACATACACTTTCAAACATCTTACAAATTTGAAAACATTTTCAAAAGATCAAACATCTTTGTATACATTCTTACAAACAAGAATCATTACAAAGATTGCCTAAACAATGGCCTATTTACAAAATACTTTCAAAAAACAACACAAAGCACAATTTCCAACAAAGCAAGTGATCTAGAAAGTAACTAAGAGCCCATGGAAAACTATGGATGAAAGGTGTGCTAATACCTTCCCTTTTCATAATCTACCCCCCGAACTCAAGAAACAATCTCAAAGGTCTTTCCTGTGGTTTTTCACCTTTCCTTTAGGATAAAAGAAAAGTCGGTGGCGACTCTTGCTAACCGCAACATTTGTAATCAAATGCAAAACCTTCAAGTCAGTTCTCCCACCGTATCACACCTAGGCAAAAGTAAGGGCATCCCGATAAACCAAAATGGTTCCGGAAAAATAAGGGATATATACAAAAGACTGTAGACCCGGCAAGTCGAAAACCTGAAAGGGCGACTTGGGCAAAAAAGGGTATCCTGGTGGACTGAAAACCCGAGAGGGCGGTCCATTCAAAAATTAGGGATTAAAGCGTACAACTATGTCCCATTGGATCACTTACGTGTCATACTTATTACCAAGATTGAGAGTTCAAAATGTACAAGATCAGTGCAATCAACTTCCTCCGACAACAAGGGACGAGATGTTCAAAGACATAAGGGAGATAGCGGAGTTGGAGGCCAATGAAATCACTTCCACATGGCTATATATATTTGTTTTAACTTTCTACTCTTTCCATTTTACGACGACTTCCTCTTACTAGGATTTTCGCCTCTTTGTACAAATTCGCCTGTGTGATACGGTGGGAGAGAACTGACTATTTTGGAATGCTGGTTCGCGTTTTGCGTTCGTTTTTGCAAAATTTCGCGGTAAGCAAGAGTCGCCACCGTCTTTTATTTTATCCAACAAGGAAAGGAAAAAAGCACAGAAAAATTCCTTTTTCGAGATGTTTCTCGGGTCCGGGGGGTAGATTATAGAAAGGGAATGTGTTAGCACCCTTTCTATCCGTGGTTATCCACGGGCTCTTAGGTACTTGCTCAAAGTGTTTTCAAAATTTGCTTTTCTTTGTGTTTAAGGGTTTGAAAGAAGTTTTTGTTTGAAAGGTGTAAGTGCGAAAAGTTTTATTTTGTTTTGAAAGGAGCAAGTACTTAAGAACCATCTACCTACTCGAAAAAGGAATCAATCTGTGCTAATATCCTTTAGACAATGCTATCCCACTATGAATGAGTAGGTAGCCTCATCGTTGGAGTTTTAAGGGTCAATTCGATTAAGAGACGTGCGGTCACTAAAGCAATGTTAGGACGCTTTAGCGGTAACCCTAATGTCTTAGATCATTTTTCCGAGGCAACCATTTCGAGGAAACTATGATCTTGGAACAAGAGGGAGACCTCTAAAACTTCCTATACTCAATGACCACGTTTGAAGGCAACCAAGTGAGGTGTACCCTAAGAGTGCGCATGTGCGAGTGTGTTGTTTCGGTTAATTTTATCTTTGTACATGTCAATGGTTATCTATGTTGATTTTAGTTTTAAACATTTGATCTTGTCATGCATTCCCTATTATCAAAAATCTAACAGTTTATAAGTTGTGGAAATTTAAATTGCGGAAATTAAAACTAACTATTACAAGCCGCCGGGTATTTACATCGCCAAAAACAACCCTTGCAATTAAAATGCGGAAAATAAATAAAGCGATAAAAATATTTAAAGTCCTAATTAAACTATTACATTCCGGGAAACAGATACAATATTGAATAAAATACGGATCGCGTGTGGGAAAATTAAATCGGGCGCATTCTAGGGTTTTGACCCTTTTGTTATTAAAGAAAAGATTTTTTGGTTTATTTTTGAATTAAGAGGAAATTAAATTAAGTTAATTATTAAATTAATGAACAAATTAATTAATTAATCAAAATGATATTTTTTGGATTTTTGATATTTAAAGAAATAAAATAAATTTGATCAAAGTTAGTAAAACCTAATTATCTAAATTAATTTTAATTATTGCAAAAGATATTAAAGTTATTTCCTAATTAAACTAAATTAATTCAATTAATATTTATTAACAAAAATAAAAATGCTGGAAATTAATTTAATTAAGAAAATGTTTTTGGTTTTTTAATTTTAATGAAGAAAAGATTTTGATTGGTTAATTAAATAATAAAAATACTAATAACAAAAAAATAAAAGAAATAAGAAATAGAAATAGAAATACTCAGGGGGGTTTTGGGCCCAAATTGGAGGTGAGATTAGCAATTTCAAGGCCCATTTGAGTTGGCCTGCGTTGACCTTTCCTGCTTCCATGCATACACGCTGACTTTGGCTCATGGTAGGCATTCATCTGGACCACCAGATCTGGCCTGGGGCCATCTGGCAGGTGATTGATTGAGGGAGTATGGTGCATCACGCGTTGGAGGTTGCATTGGATCATCTGGAAACAAAATATAACAAACATATGGGGGACCTGGGATTCGAACCCAGGTCCCAATGGTATTTGGAGACACGCCTTTGCCACTGAACCAAGGTGCTTCATTTGTTAGTGGAATGGACAACAATAATAATATGGGAAAAACAAACAATATGCCAGAATTAAAAAAAAAATAAAGCGCGAAGTTTGAATCAACCAATGGGAGGGAGACGCGTCATCGTCTTCTTCGTTCACCCTGGTTATTTACATGCGGATTTACATCTGCAGTTAAATTCGCATGTGCGTTCTAAATTCTATTCTAGGCCATAAAAATCAAATCCAGGACCATGGTCATGCTCGTCTAGGCTTCCTGAACAAATCTATACCATTCTTGAACCTTGATTTCACCTGTACAAGAAATGCCCAAAAATACAAACCAAGAACCCTAGATTCGGCTAGGGGGTTATAAGCCATATAAACACAATTGGTTAATGCAGAAAGCTTCTAAATTGAACGATAATCATGAATTGCAAAGATTTTGTGAGCAAAATGCAAGAACAAGGACATACGAATTCAACTGAAAGGCATGTTTTCGAGACACTTACAGAGCTCTAGGGCGCGTATGGAGACTTGTTAGGGATTGGTTTCGCTTCAAGGATTGCCCAACAATTGATTAGCGTTGAGATTTGGTGTTGAAACTGCCTCTATGCACGATTTCAGTTTTAAGCTTTTTGCCAATTTTTTCAAGTTTGCTTTTGGTGTTCTTGCAGCTTCTAACCCCTGTTCTCGTGTCCTTTGCCTTGTATATGTATAATGCAATGTATTAGGTCAAGTTTTGTGGACTGAATCTTTGTGCATTATGGCTATAGGATTTGATTTGATCCTCCATTGATAACTTTCCAAATTTGACCCAAATCCATATTTTTATTCATGATATGGTGAGATACGAATTTGATGCTGACCATGATGATAATTAAGACCTATAACAATCAAAAAGATTCTAAGTAATCAATATTTGGATTTAATTTGATTAAAAATTAAATAATTCATTAAAAAATGAAATAAAATAATAAAAAGGAAATATGATCTCAAGGCTGAAGCTAGGACACGTGTGTAGTGTGACAAGATCAAATCAAGTGGAAAAGAATGGGCCCATTTGACAAAATTTGATGTTTTGGGGATAGTTGACTTTTGACAAATTTGCAAAAATGTCTAACTTCAACAAAGCATAACTTCTTCAATTTTGAACTTTTGGAAGTGTTCTTGGACTTTTTAGAAAGCTTGAGATGTACTATAACCAATCCTTTTGGTCTCATATCATTTTGATATTCCATGCTCAAGTTATAAGCTTTGGCAAAAAAGGTGTTTTTGTTGACTTTCAAAAATGACCTATAATGTCCAATTTTGTAACTTTTTGTGAGAGCATTTCTTGATCTTGGGGTATGAAGATGGATTATCGGAAATTGCATCCTATTCAAAATTAGCTTTGGATGGGTCATTTCTCATAAAGTATGATAAATATATGCTTGGTCAAAGTTGAGTTGACTTTTCCTGTAAAACCCTAATTTAGCAACTTTTGAGTCTTGATGAATTTTGAGCAATCCTTGATGAATCATGATCAACCCTTTATAAAATGATGAAATATCCTTCAAAATGAGAATGTTGACAAAAAATCTTGAAGTTTGACTGTTTATAGGTCACAGTTGACTTTTGCCTTAGCAAAGTCGATTTTTGGACCCTTTGAGCAATTGACTGAGCAAACTTCCTCTGCAAGGCTTGAAACTTGACATGGATGAACTTGAGAACATATTAGGACATTGGGGAGCACTTGAGGTCATTTGTATGCAAGGAACTTGATGCAACACAAAACCCTAATTTGAGGTTGACTGCCTTAGGAGATAGCTTGACTGTCCAACTCTTGAGCAATCTTGAGCCACTTAGAGATTCCTCTTGCAATGTCTTAGGAAATATGAGAGGGCAAATTTTGGGGTGCAACAACTGCCCCTGTTCAATTTTCTTAAACCTGAGGATGTAGATTGGCTTTCGGGCCTTTCGTGATCCGAAGGTGGAAGATGATTGGACACTAGAGTGCCCAGAAATTTGCACTCGCATGAAGTGGTATCAGCATTGTGATGTCGGGAATGGGCTTACAGATGCCATCTGGAGACTGTTGATAGGTGGTCTGAACTTCAACTAGAATACAAATCAGGGAGATCTTCGCGGCGATCTGACTGAACCAGAGGAGGTCTTTGATTAACTTTGACCGGATCGGCATCAGAAAAATCTTCGAAACGATTTAACTGGACCAGACAAAAGTCTTGGAATAACTTCAACTGGAATACTAACCAGGGAGATATTATCGGCGATCTAACTGAACCAGAGGAGGTCTTGGATTAACTTTGACTGGATCGACATCAGAAAAATCTTCGAATCGATTTAACTGGACCAGACAAAAGTCTTGGAATAACTTCAACTGGAATACGAATCAGGGAGATCTTCACGGCGATCTGACTGAACCAGAGGAGGTCTTGGATTAACTTTGACTGGATCGACATCAGAAAAATCTTTAGGAATCGATTTAACTGGACCAGACAAAAGTCCTGGAATAACTTCAACTGGAATACTAATCAGGGAGATCTTATCGGCGATCTAACTGAACCAGAGGAGGTCTTGGATTAACTTTGACTGGATCGACATCAGAAAAATATTCGAATCGATTTAACTGGACCAGACAAAAGTCTTGGAATAACTTCAACTGGAATACGAACCAGGGAGATCTTCGCGGCGATCTGACTGAACCAGAGGAGGTCTTGGATTAACTTTGACTGGATCGGCATCAGAAAAATCTTTAGGAATCGATTTAACTGGACCAGACAAAAGTCTTGGAATAACTTCAACTGGAATACGAATCAGGGAGATCTTCGCGGAGATCTAACTGAACCAGAGGAGGTCTTTGACATAGTTGAGAATTTAACTGTATCTTTCCTGAAAGGTAAAGGTCAGCCATATGCAATGCATGATATGGATCAAGTAATGATATTCTCAACATAAATGAGATTGTATGGTATGATACGTATATGCATGCATCATGATGTATGGAAATGTATTGTTTTAGCCAGGGAAAATAAATCCCGGATAGCTGCTGGAGAATAGAGCTGGATTTTTCATTTCCGTCGGGGATGACGAACGAAGAGAATAAACCTGCAGGAGAGGATGACTCTTTTGGGGAATAGACTGATGAGAAGATTACTCTGTGGGGAAGAGATGCTCTGCTGAGGATTCCACTGATAAATTCCGTTGGGATATTGAATCTGTTGAGGATTGAATTCCTATTGGTGAAAGGAAAGGCCTCCGCTGGGGATAATCTTTCAGTTGCAACTTGCTGGGGAGATTTTATTTTTGTACCCCGCTGGGGATAAACTTCTAGAGTCTACTGGGAATGATGCTTCGACTCTGTTGGGGAAGCTTTTCCAGACCGTGCTGGGGAAATAATGACTCCACTGGGGGGTATCCTATACTCTTCCGGGTAATATTCTTATACTCTGCCAGGGAATATTAAGACTGCCGGGGATATCAAGTCTTTTTAGTGTTGATGGTAGATAAACTCTGCTTGGGGAAAGCACTGCTGATTCATTCCTAGTCGCAAATCTCAGCTGAGGAGAGCTATCATTACTGTCTTACTCTGCGGGGAGTGAAAGTACCTTAGCTGTATTCTTTAGCTGAATCTACCTTTGTACCTGGTGGACAGAGCAACTGTACAATTCAGAAAATTCTTATTTACCCCTGTTTCTGTTATTACCCGTAATCGTCTTTTGTTTCGCATGTACATATTCATGAGCAGAAATTAATGTCAAATGCATATATCAAAAATGAACATTGGACGCTCTTTGCAAGACAAAACAGATAAAGGAAAAACAGTTTGAAACTTCTTTGAAAATGAATTGTATTGATTTTGAAGTTTGGCCTGTAAATAGGCGTTTTTTGTACAAGAGGCTGACGTCCTAGTAAGAGAACGCCGCTGAATAATAGAATTTACACAATTTGTGAAAACAAAACAAAACAACTATGTGAATAATCCCACTGGGTTCCAACTCTGCTACTGCCTTTATGTCCTCGAGCATCTCATTACTTTGCTATTGGTTGAAGGTAGATCAGATTGATTAGTGTCGTCCGAGCTTGATAGTCGGTACCGAAGTCTGGATGCAAGGTGATCCAATGAGACATAGTGTTACGCTTTGATCCCTAATTTTTGCCTGGACCGCCCTTTCGGGTTTTCAGTCCACCGTGATACCCTTTTTTGCCCAAGCCGCCTTTTCAGGTTTTCGACTTACCGGGTGTACAGATTTTTTCATTTTCATCCCTTATTTTTTCCCAAACCCTTTTGGTTCGCCGGGAAGCCCTTATTTTTGCCTAGGCCAATCAACCTAGAAGGTCTTTGATTATGCGTAGTATCTTTTCACTATGTCCGTGTTGACAGGGTGAGGAAGGTCGTCACCATCCATGGTGGTTAGAATCATAGCTCCTCCTGAGAAAATGTTCTTAACTACAAATGGCCCTTCGTAAGTAGGGGTCCATTTGCCCCTGGGATCACATTGAGGTAGAATAATGCGCTTGATTACCAGATCCCCAACTTGATACTCTTGTCGTCTAACTTTATTGTTAAATGCCTTGATCATCCGTTTTTGATACGTCTGACCATGACAAATAGCAGTAAGTCTTTTTTCATCGATTAGGTTCAGCTGATCAAGCCGGGTCTGAATCCAGTCATCTTCCCTCAAACCTGCATCCTTCATGATCCGAAGAGAGGGTATCTGAACTTCAATAGGCAAGACCGCCTCCATGCCATAAACCAAGGAATAAGGTGTTGCCCCTGTTGACGTCCGTGCTGAGGTACGGTACCCATGAAGAGAAAATGGTAACATCTCATGCCAATCTTTATAGGTCACTGTCATCTTCTGCACAATCTTCTTAATGTTCTTATTAGCTGCTTCTATAGCCACATTCATCTTCGGCCGGTAGGGAGAAGAGTTATGATGTTGTATCTTGAATTGCTCGCAGAGCTCAATGATCATCTTGTTGTTGAGATTTGTACCATTGTCCGTAATAATCCTCTCTGGTACACTGTATCGACATATCAGATTATGCCGGATGAACCGTGCCACGACATTCTTGGTTACGGTAGCAAAGGAAGCTGTTTCAACCCACTTTGTAAAGTAATCGATTGCTACCAGGATGAAACGATGCTCGTTGGACGTTGTAGGTCTGATCTCGCCGATCATATCAATGCCCCACATTGCAAAAGGCCAAGGTGCCGTCAAGACGTTCAGAGGAACTGGAGGTATGTGCACCTTATCAGCATAGACTTGACACTTGTGACATGTCCGAGAATGCTGATAACAGTCAGCTTCCATTGTGGACCAATAATATCCTACCCGAAGGATTTTCTTTGCCATGGTGTGTCCACTGGAATGAGTTCCGAAGGTACCTTTGTTGTACCCAAAAATTTTCCCTCCCATATTCTTCAAAGTTTTGACAAGCATCATCTCAATTTGCTCAAAGTCTACCCAAGGGCTACACAGTCAACCATCCTCCTAAGCCAGTCAAATTAGGGTTTTGGTTCTTGCAAGGAAGTTGAGGTTTTCAAGGGCTCAATCAAGTCCCATATGCTCATATACATTGTCAAGCACCTACATGTCAAGTTTCAAGGCTCACAAGGTCAAGTTGCACAGTCAAAAACCCTAATTGCCTCACAATCAACTGTAGGGGCAAAATGGTCATTTGGCAGTCAAAAGTCAAAATTTTTGGTCAACATCTTATTTTGAAGCCACAATCATCATTTGATCAAGTCTTTATCATGATTCCACAAGCATGTCTCAAAAATCATCAAGATGCAAAAGTTTCTATTTTTGGACAGCTGAAAAGTCAACTGTAACTTGACCAAGGCATAACTTTTTCATGGTTCATCAGAAAAATCCCATCCAATGCTCATTTTTAAGGGGAGGACATTTCCTACAACTCATCTTCACATTCCAAGTCCAAGAAATGCTCTCACAAAAAGTTATCAATTTCAACATTATAGGTCATTTTCAAAAGTCAACAACAAGGCACTTTAAGTCAAAGACCATAACTTGAGATTGGTAAATCAAAATGACATGGGACCAAAGGCATTGGTTAGATGACTTCAGGACCTTTCCAAAATGTCCAAGAACATGTTCATATGATCAAAATTGGGCAAGATATGCATTGGAGAAGTTGGGAAATTTTTGTGAAATGGCCAAAGTCAACTATCCTTGAAACTTCAATTTTTGACAAAAGGGCCCACTTTTTTCCACTTGGTTCAGCCTTGTCATGCCACCCACATGTCCCATGGTTAACTTCAAAACCGAATAATTATTTTTCCATTTTTATTCAATTTTTATGGATTTAATTCATTTTAATTCATAATAATTCAAATAAAAATCAAAAAAATTAATTAAGGGATATCTTGTGGTTTGAATAACCTTGATGAAGCATATTTCATATACCAAATTCGTGCCAAGCCTATTATGAGTATGAAATTCAAATTTTGAACAAAAATGGCAAGTTGCTTTAATGGTGGTTATGGAGAAATCTCAAACTTCATTGCAATGGTTAAAAGTTCATTATATTGATTGATTCTCATTCAAAGACATATATGCAAGCCTCTCATACCATTTACACGACCTAGAAATCTCTGAAACAGCATAGCCAATTTCCAAAATTCCAAAGAAAAGTCACAAACTGAAATCAATCTTCCAGTGCAATTCAAGCATTTCTTTTGATCCAAACACACTCCCAACACTCCCAGGAACGATTTGCAGTCATAAACCAACCCCAACACTCAAGGAAACGGCCAAACAGAACCACGGTTTGAGCAAACTTTTCCATAATCGAAACTCCATTTTTACGCATCATTAATACATTTTGATCACTGTTTTGCATTGCTGACATTGTTACGAAGCTTTCTATATAATTTAATTTGATTATGATGCTCTAAAATGAAAGTTGCCATTGTTAAGTTCTAGGGTTTCAGAGCTTTCGAATTGGGGCTTTGCACATGCTGTAAAATCAAGCCTCCAAACATACATGGTTGAAACCGACGTGATGAGACGAATCCATTAGATACCTCGCGCTCTTTTTATATACACTGAGCGCCTAATCGCTATTTTGGACATTGGTATTTTGTGGGGGTTTAAAACCCCCGTTATTTGTCTGTGTTTTTTGTTTCAGGAACGAAGAAGATGATTACGTGGAATGATGGGAATGGGCCATTCAAACATGACGCGCCTTTTTTGTGTTTCCAGACTATGCCTTTGTTTTGAATAATATATTTAGTGGCCATTATATTAACAAATGCGCATGAGTGGTGTAGTGGTTGGCAACGTGTTTGGTAATATTTGGGACCTGGGTTCGATCCCCAGGTCCCCCTAATGCGTTATATTATTTTTCTTCTCATACTTGCTTGCAGCGTTCCAAAAGAAGGCATATCATACACCTCATCCAGGAGGGCGCCAAGTGGCCTCAGAAGCAGATCCAAGGGCCAGAAAATGATGAGCACCATACTCATGAGTCAACACAGGCGCAGGCAGTCCAGAAAGTCAACGAGCTTGGTGCAAATGGGCCTCACAATTCAATTCAGAACACCCCAATCTGGCCCAAAACCCCCCCTTGGGTTTGCAATTTTTAATTTTGTCATTTTTATATTTTATTTGTCTTATTTTTATTTTTCCCTTTTATTAACTATTAACATAATTAACATTTTTTATAAAAAAATCAAAAAAGAACTAATATTATTATTATTATTATTTCATTTTATTTTTGTAAATAAATACTAATAAATTGAATTAATTTTAATTAGGCAACTTTAACCTTTTTTTTTCTTAATAACTAAAATAAAATTAGAATTAGGTTTTATTGACTTTTAATTTTATTTCCTTTTATTTTATTTCATTAAAAACATAAAAATACAAAAAAAAAACATTTTTTTAATTAATTAATTAATTAGATTAATCATTAGTTTTAATTTCATTTAATCACAAAAAAGACAAAAAAAATTCATTCCTTTTCTTAAAAGGGTCAAAACCCTTAAGGCATTCCCGATTAATTTTTATTCGCGCGCATTTATTTTATTTTGATTATTATGTAACTGCTTCAAGAATGTAATAGTAATTAGGTTTATTGCTTTCTTTACTTTCCGCACTTTATCAAAACGGGTCTTTGTTTTTTGGCGATGTATAGACCCGCGCCTTGTAATAGCGTAGCTTTACATTCCCGCACTTTAATTTTCCGCACCCCTAACTATTAAATGCATGAAAGAATGTATGTAAATAAAATTAATCCGTAGCTCACAAATAACATGTACAAAGACAATTAACTGAAAAACAACACACAAAGCACATGCCACTCCTAGGGTACGCTTCACTCGTTTCCTCGAAACGTGGTCATCCAGTACATGACGTCTTAGAGTTCACCCTTTGTCTAAAGATCCAGTTGCCTCGAAATGGTTGCCTCGGATAAAAGGATCTAGGACATTAGGATTACTTCTAAGGTGTCCTACCATTGCTTCGGTGACCACACTGTCCCGATAACCGAATTGACCCGAACACCTCCAACGATGGTGCTACCTACCTATCAATGGTGGGATAGCACTATCTAAAGGACTCTTACACAGCTTAATTCCTTAGGGTAGGTAGATGACTCATGGGTACTTACTCTTTTCAAAACAAACAAAATACTTTTCACACCTTACACTTTCAAAAAAGTTTTTTTCAAACAATACTTCATACACTCTTGAGGACTGATACAAGAGTTACCAAGAAGTTTTCAAACGAACTTTTTTTTTTCAAAACCCACACACACTTGAAAAGCAAACATCTTTTGAAAACATAAGAGCAAGTACCTAAGAGCCCGTGGATAACCACTGATAGAAAGGGTGCTAACACCTTCCCTTTCTATAAATCTACCTCCCGAACCGAGAAACATTCTCAAATAAGGAATTTTGCTTTGCTTTTGTCCTTTCCATGTTGGAGAACATAAAAGACGGTGGCGACTCTTGCTTACCGCGACATTTCGCGAAACCAGCTTAAAAACAGTCAGTTCTATTCCCACCGATCACAGAACTGGCGACTCTGCTGGGGACACTTAAAAGTGAGGTGTACCTTAGGATTAGATCATACTTATGTTTTCAATTGCTTTGCTTTGATTGCTTTATATTTGTGGGCTTTGCATCGGAGTTTCATAGATTCTAACCCGGATCTGGGGATACCCTTTTAGGTAGCATAAGCTGTGAGGGACCTGTCCGGCGTAGACCGACACGGGTGAAGCAGTGGCTACGTTGGTGTGGCACCTTGGTCTGTACCGATATCCCTTGTGTTGCAACGAGGAGAATATGGGTCTTCTGAGGAGTCATTAAGCACCAACCGACCTTAGAACCCTAATGTGACCCAACTTGTCCATAGGACAGTAGCAGTATGCTACACCCATTGAGGCTAAACTCTCGCGATGGTTCTGGCCACAAGAAAAGATTGCGACGCTGGAGTTATGACCGATTGAGGGTAGTCAGTGATATTGGGATCCTCTAGAACCTGGTTACTTTTGATAGGACAGGTCTTAACCAACGAAACTGAAAGAGGGTAGTACCTGAACTTCATGCTGGCCTAAACTCTAAGGGCTGTCTGGTGTGACTTGTGTGCCTTATCATGTTTGCCTTTGTGAATACTTGTGGTGTGCTTTACCATAACATCATACCATCATACCACTTCATGCATCCTGCATAAGGACTGACCTATTTCAAAGACAAGAGGGTTTCACCTCTGCTCTGTTTTGTAGGACATCATGATGCCTGTGCGAAGGAACACTATCCGGCTCAACTTTGTTCACCCACCTGATTTGCTTAAAGAGTTGGTTGACAGAATTCCAAACACTGCTTCCTTCATCCAGAGGCATGGTTCTCTTCTCGGTTTAGTCACTTCAAAGTGGGACCAACAACTGATGAGTGTCTTGACCCAGTTTTATGATCCCTTGTACAATTGCTTCACCTTTCAAGACTTCCAGCTGGTCCCTACCCTGGAAGAATTCTCTGATTTGCTTGGTATCCCTATCTTGGATCAGACTCCCTTCACTGGCTAGGAAAAGGCTCTTAGACTTGAGGAGATTGCAGCAGCCCTTCCTTTGACCAACAAGGAGGTAATGGACAACTGGGTGACTAGAAGCGGAGTTAAGGGCTTCTTGGCTAAGTTTCTGATTGGTAAAGCTAACAGTTTCTGGAATGACTTAGACTTCAGGGCGTACGAGGACATTCTGGCTCTCTTAATCTATGGTCTAGTATTGTTTCCAAATCCTGATAACTTTGTCAATATCAATGCCATAAGGATCTTCATGTCTCGGAACCCTGTACCCACTCTCTTGGGTGATATCCTGCAACAACTCTATGCTCGTACTGCCCGAAGACGAGGAACTCTGTGGTGTTGTACTCCTTTGTTAGTGAGGTGGTTTATTTCGCACCTCCCCAAGTTCGTGCTGAAGAACCAAGAAGGAAGAGGCTGGGCTCATAGGTTAATGTCTCTCACTGATAATGACATCATTTGGACTCTCAGAGGTTTAGATGAGGTGGCTGTTATTGATCGTTGCGGAGAGTATCCTAATGTTCCATTGATCGGTACCCAGGGAGGAATCTCTTATAGTCCATGTTTAGCTCTCCGTCAATTTGGAAGAGCCAGAAGAGCAGGGCCTCATGAGATGTTGGTACCTCACATCAGTTTTGAGTTTCAGGAAGATAGTGACGAACGGCGCCGTAGATTCATCAAAGCTTGGGACAGAATTCACAAAGTTGACCCACATGAGTTGGGACCGAAGACTTCTCTACCAATGGAACCCTATTACAGATGGGTCCGCATCCGTGCTCAGAAGTTAGGTATGCCATATGAAGCTGTCAGGCCTATCATTCTTGAAATTCCTGATGGAGGCGGGGTTCCTCCAACCATACTCCCTCCTCAGATACCCACTGATGTTGATACACTAAAGAGGTCTTGAGCGCAACTACAGGAAGAGCGGGATTATTATCGGGAAAAGTTCAACGAACAGGAACAGAAGATCCAGAAGCTGACCAAGCAATTGGAGAATGAGCGGATCATGAATGACTATATCCGTACTGAGAAGAGGAGGCCATGGGAGCACTGATGGGCTCTGGATGTTTCCTTTACAGCTTTTATTTCCTTTTCAGTATTTTTCATTCCTGTAATGCCTAAGGGCAATTTTTTGAACAATTTAAATTCCAAAGTTTAAATCTAATAAAGTGTGTTCCTTTTGTCTACAAAGTTGATTCCCGATTGTCTTTGAAAACATAATTCATACGCATTTCATTCATCATATGCATCACAGGTACCCTTTTCCTACAGGTTGCTTAATCTTCTTCGCTGTTTATTTCAGCACTCAGTCATCATGAATCCTGAATCAACTACTGAACAAGCTATCAAGGCCCTCCAGGCCAAGAACGCTCAGTTTCAAGAGATGGTCATGAACTTGGCCCAGGGACAACGGGAGTTGAAGGCTTTGCTCCTGAAGAAGAAGAAGAAGAAGAAGAAGAGGACTTTTTTGTTCAACCCTAGACGCAGACTCGGGAATACACTGCAGAATGAAGCTGACAGGACTACTCCATCTGTTGGGGAAGGCAGTCACCAAGGGAGAGAGCTTCCTAGTCTTGTGGTCTCTGACACCGAGACAGACTTCAATGATGAACAGTACCCTCCTGCTGAGGACAGGTACAAACAGCTGGAGGACAAATTAAATGCTATGGAGATTCAACGTGTGCCTGGGTTGGATTTCGGAGACTTAGGGTTATCTTCTGGGGTGGTGATCCCACACAAGTTCAAGGCGCCTGCCTTTGTGAAGTACGACGGGGCTTCCTGTCCTAAAATGCACCTCCGCTCTTATGTAAGGAAGATCCAGCCTTACACTGCAGATAGGGGTGTTCGCGGTGCGGTTTGGGCGGTTTTGAAGAAAAAAATCACCCGAACCGCAAGAGAAAAAAACATGCGGTTCGGTTTGGTTCGGTTGGATTTTAAAAATAAATCCAAACCAAACCAAACCAAACTAATGCGATTTGGATTGGTTCGGTTGGTTCGGTTTTTTATAAAAAAAATTATTAAGTCATACATACAAATATAGAGGAAAATATAATTTTGTGTTTAATTATTCATACATTACCATAAAAAAATTTATAATTGTCAAAATAAGTTTATAATTTGATACATAAAATTGCGTATTATAATTTTATCTAAATCTAAAGAATGATATAAACAATATTGCATTCTTAAATAAATATTATACAAAGAATACGATAAAATATATTTTGTGAAAATAATATTTATAAATGAATAATGTTTTATTTTTTTATGATTTGTAAATTAAAATGAATATAATACAAAGTATGATAAAATATACACATAATACATGTTGATTTCTCTAAAGAATTAAAAAATATATATTGGTTAGTAAGATTTTATAACATAATGCGGTTTTGTTTGGTTTGGTTCGGTTTGTAAAATACAAACCGCAAACCGAACCGAACCGTGC
Source organism: Vicia faba (assembly GCA_948472305.1). Classification (NCBI taxonomy): domain Eukaryota; kingdom Viridiplantae; phylum Streptophyta; class Magnoliopsida; order Fabales; family Fabaceae; genus Vicia; species Vicia faba. The sequence goes on from OX451735.1 coordinate 890,191,075, forward strand.
GGTTCCGCGAGAAAATGACCCAAACACATCCGAACCAAATGCGGTTTTTTGCGGTTTCGGTTTGGTTTAGTTTGGTTTTGCGGTTTTCTATTGGGCCGGTTTGGTTTTGAACACCCCTAACTGCAGACAAGAATTTATGGATCCATTTCTTCCAGGAGAGTCTTTCAGGGACTCATCTCGAATGGTTCTATCAGCTGGATGGAACCAACATTCGTAACTGGGAGGACTTGGCTACTGCTTTTTACAAGCAGTATCAGTACAATTCCGACCTCACTCCCACGCGTACCCAACTCCAGGGTATGTCACTGGGAACGGGTGAAGGTTTTAAGGAGTACGCACAGAAATGGAGAGACCTGGCTGGCAGGGTGCAGCCACCGTTGACGGATCGTGAACTAGTGGACATGTTCTTGGGGACCCTATCTGGTCCATTCTTCAACCATCTCATTGGTAATTCCTCTGCTGGGTTTACAGACCTGATCCTGACTGGTGAGAGGATCGAAGCTGGTATCAAATCGGGGAAGATACAGAAGGGTGCCTCCTCAAATACTGAAAAGAAGCTTTTCAAGAAGGAAGCTAGTGCTGTGTATGGTCCAAGGAGACAGAACAAACTGGAACGCCGCCAAGCTGTCAACGCGGTGGTAATTTCCAAGCCTGCTGCTGCTCCTCAACAATACAACCAGCCAAGAGTTGAGAGGCCTAAAAGACAGTATACTCGGCTCAGCATGACTCTCTCTCAGATCCTGCCACAACTGCTGTCAACCAGCCTGGTCACTGTCAAGGAAGCTCCGAAGGTGGTAAACATAGCATCTCCGAAGTACAACCCCAACGCCCGTTGCGCTTATCACTCTGATAGCCCAGGACATTCTACTGATGATTGTTGGGCCCTAAGGAATAAGGTTCAGGACCTTATTGATGCTAAGGAAATACAGTTCGAGGCGCCCGAAAGGCCAAATGTTGTGACCGCTCCCATGCCCCAGCATGGAGTGAATGCTGTTGAGGAGGATCTGTATGTAGCTTCTGTGGATGATGTTGCTACTCCGCTGCTGACCGTCAAGAGGAACCTGTTGCTAGCCGGTTTATTTCCGGGATGTAGTAAAGGTTGCCATCTATGTGTTGCTTCACCTGTTGGTTGTCCTTTGCTGAAGTCAGGCGTCCAAAACCTGATGGATAGCAAAGAGATCTTGTTTAAGAAGACTGCTATTCCTGCTGAAGAAGTGTCAATTGTCACCATTTTCAACAACCCCCCGAAGGCTCCCTCAAAGAAGCCTGTCAAAATTATGCCTGTTCACAAGATTGCTCCTATAACCATTACTGTTCCGGGGCCCATCCCCTACAAGTCTGATAAAGTTGTCCCGTGGCACTATGGGGCAGATGTTTATGTTCTGGGAGTGAAACAAGAGTTCAATACTAGTACCGGTGTCACCAACATCACTGGGCCTGCTAAAGTCACTCGTAGTGGAAGACTGTTCTCACCAGACATTGCACCTCCAACAATTCAGAGACCTCTTGTCATCACACCTGCCAGTGTGCCTGTTTCCCCTCCTGATCAACTTTCTACCCCTGCTGCCGAGTCATCTGACGCTCGGGGCAAGGGGATTGCTACTGATGTGCCTGCCCGGACGGAGGCACCGAAGACCACTGTTGAGGCTTCCAAGCAAGAGATGGAAGAGATCCTCAAAATTATCAAGAAGAGTGATTTCAACGTCGTTGAACAGCTGGGGCAACCCCCCTCTAAAATCTCTATGCTATCACTATTGCTGTGTTCAGAGGCCCATGCCAAGGCCCTTATTGCTTTCCTGAAGACGGCTCACGTGCCCCAAGAAACGTCTGCTGATCAATTCACCGACTGTGTGGCCAACTTAACTGCTGATAATGGTCTGGGTTTCTCTGATGCTGATCTGACAGCCAAGGGGAAGAACCATAATGATGCCCTACATGTCTCCATTGAATGTAGGGGCACTAATCTTGCCCATGTGCTGGTTGACACTGGTTCTTCATTAAACGTGCTACCCAAGAAAGCTCTAGACAGGCTGGACTGTGAGGGTTTAGAGCTCAAACTAAGTAACATTGTTGTCCGGGCCTTTGACGGGTCCAAAAGGATGGTACATGGCGAGGTTGACATCCCAATCAGGGTTGGTTCACAAGTCTTTGATTCAAAATTCTATGTGATGGACATTCGTCCATCCTATTCTTGTTTGCTGGGTCGCCCTTGGATCCACAAGGCTGGAGCTGTAACCTCCACATTGCATCAGAAGCTTAAGTACCCGGTCAGGGGGAAGATCGTAACAGTGCAAGGGGAAGAGGAATACATGGTCAGCCACCTTAACTCATTCCGGTACGTAGAGATGGATGGGGAGTTCATTGAGACCCCCTTTCAACACTTTGAAGAGGTCCCCCAAACATTGGCAGCAACAGAGGTTGTGACTGAAGAGGGTTCTCCTTTGAAGATGGCTTCCTTGAAGGATGCCCGGGCTGTGATTGAGAAGGGTAAGTGTGCAAACTGGGGCAGACTTCCTGATTTCACTCCAAAGATTGACAAATTTGGCTTGGGTTTCACTGCAGAAGCTCAGAGGGCTGTGCGCAAAGCAAGGATTGGAAGACCTCCTGTGTTCATCACCAACCCGGGAGTGAATGCTATTGAGGACGACGTGGAGGAATACGAATTTGACAGCTGGATCTACCCAACGACCAACGATGGACCAAGCAACTGGACTGCAAAAGATTTTACACCTATTACTTTTGTCACTCAGTAATGAACTTCTTTGTTTTGAATTTGTAACGAACAATAATTTGAAACTTTATGGCCCGATGTCTTACCCGGGGCACCGTGGTATCATTTGTGAGGGCTTGTTATTTGTCACTTTCATATATCATGAATAAAAGCATTGGACGTTTTTCACATTTCAAATCTTGTGCTCCCTTTCTTTCTTTATATATTGCAAAACAGCTATATTTACACACACTCACCCATACAGGTACCAATCCACTCTGGATCTCACTGGCAACGACTCTGCTACTGCCAGTTATGACTTCGAAAATCCGATCAACTTAGCCGAAGACGAAGGTGAAGATGATTGCGAAGTGCCTGGTGAGCTTGCAAGACTGTTACTCCAGGAAGAGAGGGCCATTCAGCCACATGAAGAGCCAGTGGAAACGATAAATCTGGGTACTGAGACAGACAGAAAGGAAGTCAAGATTGGTGCCAATCTGGAGCTTAGTGTGAAACAACGGTTGATTCAGATGCTGCATGATTATGTGGAAATCTTTGCCTGGTCTTACGAAGACATGCCTGGGTTGGATACCGACATTGTGGTTCATCACTTGCCTACCAAGGAAGATTGCCCTCCGGTTAAACAGAAGGTCCGCCGTATGCGTCCAGAGATGTCTGAGAAAATCAAAGCTGAGGTTATGAAGCAATTTGATGCTGGTTTTCTTGTAGTAACTTCTTACCCTCAGTGGGGTGCCAACGTGGTCCCGGTGCCAAAGAAAGATGGTAAGGTCAGAATGTGTGTTGACTATAGAGATTTGAACAGGGCGAGCCCCAAAGATGACTTCCCTCTACCTCACATCGACGTTCTGGTTGACAACACTGCTCAGCATAAGGTATTCTCCTTCATGGACGGGTTCTCCGGTTATAATCAGATCAAGATGGCTCCTGAAGATATGGAGAAGACCACTTTTGTTACTCAGTGGGGCACCTTTTGCTACAAGGTCATGCCTTTTGGGTTGAAGAATGCTGGGGAAACCTACCAACGTGCCATGGTTGCTTTGTTTCATGACATGATCCATCATGAGATAGAAGTGTATGTCGACGATATGATTGCAAGGTCTCAAACTGAGGAGGAACACCTTGACCATCTACAGAAGCTGTTTGACTTTCTGAAGTTGTACAAGCTGAGGTTGAACCCAAACAAATGCACCTTTGAGGTGAGATCTGGAAAGTTGCTAGGCTTCGTCGTAAGAGACAAAGGTATTCAAGTGGACCCCGCCAAGGTGAAAGCTATACAAGAGATGCCAGCTCCCAAGACCGAGAAAGAAGTCAGAGGCTTTCTAGGACGGCTGAATTATATCGCCCGATTCATCTCGCACCTAACTGCTACCTGTGAACCAATCTTCAAGCTACTGAAGAAAGATCAAGTAGTACGTTGGAACGATGAATGCCAGGCCGCTTTCGACAGAATCAAAGAGTATCTCCAAGAACCACCCATCCTTATGCCACCGGTTGAAGGGAGACCTCTAATACTATACTTGACAGTACTTGACAACTCAATGGGGTGTGTGCTGGGGCAGCATGACGAGTCTGGCCGAAAAGAGCATGCTATTTATTACCTTAGCAAAAAGTTTACCGACTGTGAGATCCGATACTCACTGCTCGAGAAAACTTCCTGCGCTTTGGTATGGGTTGCTCGCCAGCTGAGACAGTATATGTTGACTCACACTACTCTGTTGATTTCAAAAATGGATCCAATCAAGTACATCTTCGAAAAGCCTGCCTTGTCCAGAAGAATAGCAAGATGGCAGATGATCTTGACAGAATATGACATCCAGTACACGACTCAAAAAGCAATCAAGGGAAGTGTAGTGGCAGACCATTTGGCACACCAGGCAGTGGATGACTACCAATCTATGAACTTTGAATATCCAGACGAGGATATCATGGTAGTAAATGATTGTGAAGTACCTGGACCAGATGAAGGACCTGAGGAAGGATCCCGATGGTCTATGCACTTTGACGGAGCCTCCAATGCTTTGGGTAACGGTATCGGCGCTGTGATCATATCCCCAAAAGGCACTCATACTCCACTTACTGCCCGGCTATGCTTCAACTGCACCAACAACATGGCGGAGTATGAGGCGTGTATCATGGGTCTTCAAGCTGCAATTGACTTAAGGATCAAGTTTCTGAGTGTCTTCGGAGATTCCACTCTCGTGATCAATCAGATCAAAGGCGAGTGGGATACGAAACACCCAAATCTTATTCCTTACAAGGAGTTAGTGTTGACATTGATCCCCCATTTCACGGAGATAACTTTTGAACACTTCCCAAGAGAGGAGAATCAGTTGGCGGACGCGCTGGCTACAATGTCTTCTATGTTCAAAGTCAAATGGGACAACGAGGCTCCCCGGATCATTATCTGGAAACTGGATGAACCTGCATACTGCTGTGATCTCGAGGCTGAAGAGGTAACTGAAAAACCATGGTATCATGAAGTGAAGAGGTACCTAGAAGCTCAAGAATACCCCGAGGGTGCATCTGTTAATTACAAGAAGTTTCTGAGAAGGTTCGCAGCAAAGTTCTTCCTCAGCAACGACATTCTTTACAAGCGAAACCATGATTCAACCTTACTGCGTTGTGTGGATAAGACTGAAGCAGAAAAGATCATGGCAGAACTACATGAAGGTACCTTCGGAACACACTCCAGTGGACATACTATGGCAAAGAAAATCCTTCGGGCAGGATATTTCTGGTCCACGATTGAAGCTGACTGTTACCAACATTCTCGGACGTGTCATAAGTGCCAGATCTATGCAGATAAGGTGCACATTCCTCCAGTACCTCTGAATGTCTTGACAGCACCTTGGCCTTTTGCAATGTGGGGCATTGATATGATCGGCGAGATCAGACTTACGGCATCCAACGGGCATCGCTTCATCCTGATAGCGATTGATTACTTCACAAAGTGGGTCGAAGCAGCTTCCTATGCTACCGTAACCAAGAACGTCGTGGCACGGTTCATTCGTCATAACCTGATCTATTGATACGGCGTCCCGGAAAGGATCATTACGGACAATGGTACCAATCTTAACAACAAGATGATCACTGAGCTCTGCGAGCAATTCAAGATACAGCACCACAACTCTTCTCTTTACCGGCCGAAGATGAATGGGGCTGTAGAAGCAGCTAATAAGAACATCAAGAAGATTGTGCAGAAGATGACAGTGACGTACAAAGATTGGCACGAGATGTTACCGTTTGCTCTTCATGGGTACCGTACCTCGGCACGGACGTCAACAAGGGCAACTCCATTTTCCTTGGTATACGGCATGGAGGCAGTCTTGCCTATTGAAGTCCAGATACCCTCTCTCCGGATAATGAAGGATGCATGTTTGAGAGAAGATGACTGGATCCATACTCGACTTGATCAATTAAACCTAATCGATGAAAAGAGACTCACCGCTATTTGTCATGGTCAAACATACCAAAAACGGATGATCAGGGCATTTAACAAGAAAGTCAGACGACAAGAGTATCAAGTTGGAGACCTGGTAATCAAGCGCATCATTCTTCCTCAAAGTGATCCCAGGGGCAAATGGACCCCTACGTACGAAGGGCCATTTGTGGTTAAACATGACTTCTCAGGAGGAGCTATGATTCTAACCACCATAGATGGTGACGACCTTCCTCACCCCGCCAATGCAGACATAGTAAAAAGATACTACGCATGAACAAAAGACCCGCTAGGTTGACACACCTAGGCAAAAATAAAGGCTTCCCGGCGAACCAAAAGGGTTCGGGCAAAAATAAGGGATGAAATGAAAAAATCTGTACACCCGGCGAGTCGAAAACCAGAAAAGGCGGCTTGGGCAAAAATGGGTATCCCGGTGGACTGAAAACCCGAAAGGGCGGTCCAGGAAAAAGTTAGGGATTAAAGCGTAATACTATGTCTCATTGGATCACCTTGCATCCAGAATCCGGTATCAACTATCAGGTTCAGACGGCATCAATCAATCAGCTTCATCTTCAACTAAGCAGCAAAGTGATGAGACGCTTGAAGACATAAGGGCGATAGCAGAGTTGGAACCCAGTGGGACTTTTTCACATAGCTGTTTTGTTTTCCTTTGTACAAATTGTATAAACTCTATTCTGTTCGGCGGAGTTCTCTTACTAGGACGTCAGCCTCTTGTACATAAATGCCTATTTACAGGCAAATTCAAAAATCAATACAAATTCACTTTTCAAACCGATTGCCAATTGTTTTTCCTTTTTCTGTTTTGTTTTGTAAAGAACGTCCAATGTTCAATTTTTGATATATGCATTTGACACTAATTGCTAACTCATAAATATTTGAATACGAAACAAAGGACTAATTACAGGTGACATTAGAAACAAGGGCAATAATGAGTTGTCTAAGCGATCTAGTTGCTCTGTCCACCAAGGTACCAAGGTAGGTTCGGCTGAAGAACATAACCAAGTTACCTTCGCTCCCCGCAGGGTAAGACAAGATTTAACAACACTCTCTCTGAGCAGAGCTGGTCTCCCGTCAGCCCTGAAAAGGCACAGTATCTCCAGCAAGTCAACCACACTCTCCCCAAGCAGAGTTAGCCTACTGTCAGCCTTAAGGAAGATAGGTATCCCTAGAAATCTCAATATTCCCCAGCGGAGTATACAGATGTTCCTAAGCAAGCATCCCCGACAGTCTTAATATAAGATTGTTCCCCGATAGAATACCAGACACCCTAGTGGAGCCATTCCCCAGTACAGTCTCAAAAGTCTCCCCAGGAGAGTTGAACCATCTCCCCAGTAGGAAGCTTATCCCCAGTAGATTCTGGAAGCTTACCCCCTGCAGAGCACGAACGTCTCTCCCCGATTTTATTCAAAGGTTATGCTCCACCAGAGCTTATAACTGGGTTATCCTCAGCTAATTACCACGGAAAGATCGTCCTCGACGAAGTTCTTCCTATCCCCCAGCGGAGTTCATCAGAATCCTCAACAATACAAATCAACGGAATCCCCAGTGGAGTTATCATCAAAACCTCAGCGAAGTATCTCTTCCTTTAGAGTGACTCCTCGCAGAGTAATCTCTTCACCAAGTTTATTCCCCAACAGAGTCATCTTCTCCTACCAGTTTATTCTCGCAACCATCATCCCCGGCGGAAACGAAGGACTCTCCTCTTCAAGCATCAGCCCAGAATTCAAGTTCCCGGCATTCGTCAAGGATTTATTTTCCTAGACGAAAATACATCCCTAAACATATCACATTTCATACATCCTGCTTACATACACAATGCATGCACATACGCATCATATCACACAATCTCATCTATTTTTGAGAACATCATGACATCATGCATTTCATACGTCATGACATTGCATACAACTGATGTTTTGCCTTTTCAGGAAAAGGTCAATCCAAAGATGATTACTATCGACTGTCGCAATTCCAGATTCGATACCTGTACCTAGCCAGGGCATATCTGTGAGCGATCAATTCCAGATTCGATTCCTGTATCCAGCCAGGGCACGTCTGAAGAGTTTGAAGATTCGATTCCTGTATCCATCCAGGGCATATCTGTTGACGACTAATTCCAGATTCGATTCCTGTATCCAGCCAGGGCACGTCTGAAGAGTTTGAAGATTCAATTCCTGTATCCAGCCAGGGAATATCTGTTGACGACTATTTCCAGATTCGATTCCTGTATCCAGCCAGGGCACGTCTGAAGAGTTTGAAGATTCGATTCCTGTATCCAGCCAGGGCATATCTGTTGACGACTAATTCCAGATTCGATTCCTGTATCCAGCCAGGGCATATCTGTTGACGACTATTTCCAGATTAGATTCCTGTATCCAGCCAGGGCACGTCTGAAGAGTTTGAAGATTCGATTCTTGTATCCAGCCAGGGAATATCTGTTGACGACTATTTCCAGATTCGATTCCTGTATCCAGCCAGGGCACGTCTGAAGAGTTTGAAGATTCGATTCCTGTATCCAGCCAGGGCATATCTATTGACGACTAATTCCAGATTAGATTCCTGTATCCAGCCAGGGCATGTCTGCATGAAGAGATTCGATACATGTACCCTGCCAGGGCACGTCTGTAAGCAACCTTTTGAAGTTCCGGATTCAATTCCTGTATCTAGCCAGGGCACATCTGTGAGCAACCAATTGTAGATTCGATACCTGTATCCAGCCAGGGCATGTCTGCATGAAGAGTTTGAAGATCAACCCCTGTAACAGGCCAGGTAATTATCTTTCTTTCTCATGTACGCAAGTTCTCACTAAGGAATCTTTTACGCGATCGACACCTAGATGGCATCTATAAGCCCATCCACATACCAACAGTCTCCAAATGGCATCTATAAGCCCATTCCCGGTAAGGTTCTGTCACACTTCCAGATGGCATCTATAAGCCCATCCCCCTATCCACCATCTCTCCAAATGGCATCTGTAAGCCCATTCCTGCCATCACACTGCTGATACTCTACTATGTGAGTGCAAATTTCTGGGCACTCTAGTGTTCAATCATCTTCCACCTTCGGATCACGAAAGGCACACAAGCCAATCTACATCCTCAGGTCTAAGAAGATTGAACAGGGGCAACTATTGTACCCCAAAATTTGCCCTCCCATATTCTTCAAAGTTTTGACAAGCATCATCTCAATTTGCTCAAAGTCTACTCAAGGGCTACACAGTCAACCATCCTCCTAAGCCAGTCAAATTAGGGTTTTGGTTCTTGCAAGGAAGTTGAGGTTTTCAAGGGCTCAATCAAGTCCCATATGCTCATATACATTGTCAAGCACCTACATGTCAAGTTTCAAGGCTCACAAGGTCAAGTTGCACAGTCAAAAACCCTAATTGCCTCACAATCAACTATAGGGGCAAAATGGTCATTTGGCAGTCAAAAGTCAAAATTTTTGGTCAACATCTTATTTTGAAGCCACAATCATCATTTGATCAAGTCTTGATCATGATTCCACAAGCATGGCTCAAAAATCATCAAGATGCAAAAGTTTCTATTTTTGGACAGCTGAAAAGTAAACTGTAACTTGACCAAGGCATAACTTTTTCATGGTTCATCAGAAAAATCCCATCCAATGCTCATTTTGAAGGGTAGGACATTTCCTACAACTCATCTTCACATTCCAAGTCCAAGAAATGCTCTCACAAAAAGTTATCAATTTCAACATTATAGGTCATTTTCAAAAGTCAACAAAAAGGCACTTTAAGTCAAAGACCATAACTTGAGATTGGTAAATCAAAATGACATGGGACCAAAGGCATTGGTTAGAGGACTTCAATACCTTTCCAAAATGTCCAAGAACATGTTCATATGATCAAAATTGGGCAAGATATGCATTGGAGAAGTTGGGAAATTTTTGTGAAATGGCCAAAGTCAACTATCCTTGAAACTTCAATTTTTTACAAAAGGGCCCACTTTTTTCCACTTGGTTCAGCCTTGTCATGCCACCCACGTGTCCCATGGTTAACTTCAAAACCAAATAATTATTTTTCCATTTTTATTCAATTTTTATGGATTTAATTCATTTTAATTCATAATAATTCAAATAAAAATCAAAAAAATTAATTAAGAGATATCTTGTGGTTTGAATAACCTTGATGAAGCATATTTCATATACCAAATTCGTGCCAAGCCTATTATGAGTATGAAATTCAAATTTTGAACAAAAATGGCAAGTTGCTTTAATGGTGGTTATGGAGAAATCTCAAACTTCATTGCAATGGTTAAAGGTTCATTATATTGATTGATTCTCATTCAAAGACATATATGCAAGCCTCTCATACCATTTACACGACCTAGAAATCTCTGAAACAGCATAGCCAATTTCCAAAATTCCAAAGAAAAGTCACAAACTGAAATCAATCTTCCAGTACAATTCAAGCATTTCTTTTGATCCAAACACACTCCCAACACTCCCAGGAACGATTTGCAGTCATAAACCAACCCCAACACTCAAGGAAACGGCCAAACAGAACCACGGTTTGAGCAAACTTTTCCATAATCGAAACTCCATTTTTACGCATCATTAATACATTTTGATCACTATTTTGCATTGCTGACATTGTTACGAAGCTTTCTATATAATTTAATTTGATTATGATGCTCTAAAATGAAAGTTGCCATTGTTAAGTTCTAGGGTTTCAGAGCTTTCGAATTGGGGCTTTGCACATGCTGTAAAATCAAGCCTCCAAACATACATGGTTGAAATCGACGTGATGAGACGAATCCATTAGATACCTCGCGCCCTTTTTATATACACTGAGCGCCTAATCGCTATTTTGGACATTGGTATTTTTTGGGGGTTTAAAACCCCCGTTATTTGTCTGTGTTTTTTGTTTCAGGAACGAAGAAGATGATTACGTGGAATGATGGGAATGGGCCATTCAAACATGACGCGCCTTTTTTGTGTTTCCAGACTATGCCTTTATTTTGAATAATATATTTAGTGGCCATTATATTAACAAATGCGCATGAGTGGTGTAGTGGTTGGCAACGTGTTTGGTAATCTTTGGGACCTGGGTTCGATCCCCAGGTCCCCCTAATGCGTTATATTATTTTTCTTCTCATACTTGCTTGCAGCGTTCCAAAAGAAGGCATATCAAACACCTCATCCAGGAGGGCGCCAAGAGGCCTCAGAAGCAGATCCAAGGGCCAGAAAATGATGAGCACCATACTCATGAGTCAACACAGGCGCAGGCAGTCCAGAAAGTCAACGAGCTTGGTGCAAATGGGCCTCACAATTCAATTCAGAACACCCCAATCTGGCCCAAAACCCCCCCTTGGGTTTGCAATTTTTAATTTTGTCATTTTTATATTTTATTTGTCTTATTTTTATTTTTCCCTTTTATTAACTATTAACATAATTAACATTTTTTATAAAAAATCAAAAAAGAACTAATATTATTATTATTATTATTATTATTAATTTCATTTTATTTTTGTAAATAAATACTAATAAATTGAATTAATTTTAATTAGGCAACTTTAACCTTTTTTTTTCTTAATAACTAAAATAAAATTAGAATTAGGTTTTATTGACTTTTAATTTTATTTCCTTTTATTTTATTTCATTAAAAACATAAAAATACAAAAAAAACATTTTTTTAATTAATTAATTAATTAGATTAATCATTAGTTTTAATTTCATTTAATCACAAAAAAGACAAAAAAAATTCATTCCTTTTCTTAAAAGGGTCAAAACCCTTAAGGCATTCCCGATTAATTTTTATTCACGCGCATTTATTTTATTTTGATTATTATGTAACTGCTTCAAGAATGTAATAGTAATTAGGTTTATTGCTTTCTTTACTTTCCGCACTTTATCAAAACGGGTCTTTGTTTTTTGGCGATGTATAGACCCGCGCCTTGTAATAGCGTAGCTTTACATTCCCGCACTTTAATTTTCCGCACCCCTAACTATTAAATGCATGAAAGAATGTATGTAAATAAAATTAATCCGTAGCTCACAAATAACATGTACAAAGACAATTAACTGAAAAACAACACACAAAGCACATGCCACTCCTAGGGTACGCTTCACTCGTTGCCTCGAAACGTGGTCATCCAGTACAGGACGTCTTAGAGGTCACCCTTTGTCTAAAGATCCAGTTGCCTCGAAATGGTTGCCTCGGATAAAAGGATCTAGGACATTAGGGTTACTTCTAAGGTGTCCTACCATTGCTTCGGTGACCACACTGTCCCGATAACCGAATTGAGCCGAACACCTCCAACGATGGTGCTACCTACCTCTCAATAGTGGGATAGCACTATCTAAAGGACTCTTACACAGCTTAATTCCTTAGGGTAGGTAGATGACTCATGGGTACTTGCTCTTTTCAAAACAAACAAAATACTTTTCACACCTTAAACTTTCAAAAAAGTTTTTTCAAACAATACTTCATACACTATTGAGGACTAATACAAGAGTTACCTAGAAGTTTTCAAACGAACTTTTTTTTTTCAAAACCCACACACACTTGAAAAGCAAACATCTTTTGAAAACATAAGAGCAAGTACCTAAGAGCCCGTGGATAATCACGGATAGAAAGGGTGCTAACACCTTCCCTTTCTATAAATCTACCTCCCGAACCAAGAAACATTCTCAAATAAGGAATTTTGCTGTGCTTTTGTCCTTTCCATGTTGGAGAACATAAAAGACGGTGGCGACTCTTGCTTACCGTGACATTTCGTGAAACCAGCTTAAAAACAGTCAGTTCTATTCCCACCGATCACAACCTTCATGTAACTCCGCCATGATCTTTTCTACTTCATTCTTATCCACACAACGCTGTAAGGTTGAATCATGGTTCCGCTTGTAAAGAATGCCATTGCTGATGAAGAACTTTGCTGCGAACCTCCTCAGAAACTTCTTGTCATTAACAGATGCACCCTCTGGGTACTCCTGAGCTTCAAGATACCTCTTCACCTCATGATACCAGGTTTTGTCTGCTACCTCTTCAGTCTCAATATCACAGCAATGTGCAGGTTCGTCCAATCTTTCAATGATGATCCGGGGAGCTTCGTTGTCCCAATTGACCTTGAACATAGAAGACATCGTAGCTAGCGTGTCCACCAACTGATTCTCCTCTCTAGGGAAGTGTTCAAAGGTTACCTCCTCGAAATGGGGAAGCAACATCAACACATACTCTTTGTAAGGAATAAGATTAGGGTGTTTCGTATCCCACTCGCCTTTGATCTGACTGATCACGAGAGAAGAATCTCCGAAGACACTTAGATACTTAATCCTTAGGTCAATCACTGCTCGAATACCCATGATGCATGCTTCATACTCCGCCATATTGTTGGTGCAGTTGAAACATAGTCGAGCGGTAAATGGAGTATGAGAGCCTTTAGGAGATATGATCATGGCGCCAATGACATTACCCAAAGCGTTCGAAGCTCCATCAAAGTACATAGACTATCGGGATCCCTCTTCAGGTCCTTCATCCGGTCCAGGTGTCTCACAGTCGGTTACTAACATGATATTCTCATCCGGAAATTCAAAGTTCATAAACTGGTAATCATCCACTGCCTGATGTGCCAAATGATATGCCAACACACTTCCCTTGATTGCCTTTTGGGTCGTATACTGGATGTCGTACTCAGTCAAGATCATTTGCCATCTTGCTATTCTTCCGGACAAGGCAGGCTTCTCGAAGATATACTTGATTGGATTCATCTTTGATATCAATAAAGTAGTGTGAGTCAGCATATACTATCTCAGTCAGCGAGCAGCCCATGCCAAAGCATAGCAAATCTTCTCGAGCAGTGAGTATCGAGTCTCACAGTCGGTAAACTTTTTGCAAAGGTAATAAATAGCATGCTCTTTTCGGCCAGACTCGTCATGCTGACCCAGCACACACCCCATCGAGTTGTCGAGTACTGTCAAGTATAAGATCAGAGGTCTCCCTTCAACTGGTGGCATCAGAATAGGTGGCTCTTGGAGATACTCTTTAATCCTTTCGAAAGCGGCCTGGCATTCATCGTTCCAACGTACTACTTGATCTTTCTTCAGTAGCTTGAAGATTGGCTCACAAGTAGTAGTCAGGTGCGAGATGAATCGGGCAATGTAGTTCAGTCGTCCCAGGAAGCCTCTGACTTCTTTCTCTATTCTGGGAGCTGGCATCTCCTGTATAGCCTTCACCTTTGCAGGATCCACCTGAATACCTTTGTCGCTTACGACGAAACCCAGCAGTTTACCAGATCTCACCCCGAAGGTGCACTTGTTCGGGTTTAACCTCAGCTTGTACAACTTCAGCCTGTCAAATAGCTTCTGCAGATGGTCAAGGTGTTCCTCCTCAGTATGGGACCTTGCAATCATATCATCGATGTATACCTCAATCTCATGATGGATCATGTCATGAAACAAAGCGACCATGGCACGCTGATACGTTGCCCCAACATTCTTCAGTCCAAAAGGCATGACCTTGTAGCAAAAGGTACCCCATTGCGTAACAAAGGTGGTCTTCTCCATGTCTTCGGGAGCCATTTTAATCTGATTATAACCGGAGAAACCATCCATAAAGGAGAATACCTTGTGATGAGCGGTGTTGTCAACCAGAACATCGATGTGAGGTAGAGGGAAATCATCCTTGGGGCTTACCCTGTTCAGATCCCTATAGTCAACACACATCCGAACTTTGCCATCCTTCTTCGGCACAGGGACCACATTGGCCACCCACTGAGGGTAAGAAGTAACTGCTAGAAAACCGGCGTCAAACTGTTTCATCACTTCAGCCTTGATTTTCTCAGACATCTCTGGGCGCATTCGGCGGACCTTCTGTTTCACCGGAGGACAATCTTCCTTGGTAGGCAGGCGATGAACCACAATATCAGTATCCAACCCAGGCATATCTTTGTAAGACCAGGCAAAGATCTCAACATAGTCATGCAACATCTGAATCAACCGTTGCTTCACACTAAGCTCCAGGTTTGCACCGATCTTAACTTCTTTCTTGTCTTCCTCTGTACCCAGATTCACTGATTCCACCGGCTCTTCGTGTGGCTGTATAGCTCTCTCTTCCTGAAGTAGCAGTCTTGCAAGCTCACCAGGCACTTCGCAATCATCTTCACCTTCGTCTTTGACTAAGTTGATCGGATTTTCGAAGTCATAACTGACAGTAGCAGAGTCGTTACCAGTAAGATCCAGAGTGGATGTAGACCTGTATATGTGAGTGTGTGTAAAATAGCTGTTTTGCAATACATAATAAAGAAAAACAAGGAGCGCAAGATTCAAAATGCAAGAAACGTCCAATGCTTTTATTAATGATATATGAAAATGACACACATAAAGCCCTCACAAATGAAGCCACAGTGCCCCGGGTAAGACATCGGGCCATAGAGTTTAAAACATTGTCTATTACATATTCAAAACAAAAGTTTCATTACTGGGTAACAAAAGAAATAGGGATGAAGTCCTTTGCTGTCCAGTTGCTTGGTCCACCGTCGGTCGTAGGATAGATCCATCTGTCGAACTCAGACTCTTCCACATCGTCTTAAATGGCATTCACTCACGAGTTGCTGATGAACACGGGAGGTCTTCCGATTCGTACATTCTGAACAGCCTTTTGAGCCTTTGCAGTGAAACCCAAACCAAACTTGTTAGTCTTCTGCGTGAAATCAGGGAGTCAGCCTCAATTTGCATACCCACCTTTCTCGACAACAGCCCGGGCATCCTTAAAAGAAGCCATCTTCATAGGAGAATATTCAACAACAGTCTCAACTGACGCTAGTGTCTGGGGAACCTCTTCAAAATGTTGAAATGGGGTCTCAATGAACTCTCCATCCATTTCTATGTATCGGAAGGAGTTGAGGTGGCTAACCATGTACTCCTCTTCCCCTTGTACTGTCACAATATTCCCTTTGACCGGGTACTTCAGCTTCTGGTGGAGCGTTGAGGTTACGGCCCTAGCTTTGTGGATCCATGGAAGACCCAGCAAACAAGAATAGGATGGCCGAATGTCCATCACATAGAATGTAGAGTTGAAAACCTGAGAACCAACCTTAATCGGAATATCAACTTCTCCGTGCACCATCCTTTTAGACCCATCAAAGGCCCTGACGACAATGTTGCTTGGTTTCAACTCCAACCCTTCACAATCCAACCGATCTAGAGCTTTCTTAGGTGAAACGTTCAATGAGGAACCAGTATCCACCAATACATTGTTAGAACATAGTTTGATTCTACAACCCTCAATTAGAGTTTTGATGATAACAAAATACAAGAATAAATAAATTGTAAGATTTATATGTAAGACATATATGCTACTTAAAATTATGTTGTGAAGCATGTCAGAAAGGCAAGTTTGCAAAACCAACTTTCAAATCCAAAAACGTTGTTTCCACCTCTAAGCCATTAGAACTTCTGCACATTGACTTATTTAGACCAGTTAAAACTGCTTCAGTCAGTGGCAAGAAGTATGGGTTAGTAATCGTAGATGACTATAGCAGATGGACATGGGTAAAGTTCTTAAGACACAAGGACGAGTCACACTCTGTGTTTGTCACCTTCTGCAACCAAGTTCAGAATGAAAAGGATCTTAGAATCGTCAAAGTCAGAAGTGATCATGGTGGAGAGTTTAAAAACAAAGATTTTGAGTCATTCTTTAATGACAAAGGCATTCTGTATGATTTCTCTTGTCCTAGAACTCCCCAGCAAAATGGAGTTGTAGAATGAAAGAACAGAACATTGCAAGAAATGGCCAGAACCATGATCAACGAGACTAACGTTGCTAAGATCTTCTGGGCAGAGGCAATAAACACAGCGTGTTACATTCAGAATAGAATCTCCATAAGACCTATTCTGGAAAAGACTCCATATGAATTAGGGAAGAACAGAAAGCCCAACATTTCTTATTTTCATCCATTTGGATGTACATGCTTTATTTTGAATACAAACAATTATTTGAACAAGTTTGACTCTAAAGCACAAAAGAGTATTATGTTAGGATACTCTGAACGCTCAAGAGGGTACAGAGTATACAATACAGAAACACAGATTGTGGAAGAATCAATCAGTGTTCGTTTTGATGATAAGCTTGACTCTCAAAAGTCAAAGCAGAATGAATTCCTTGCAGGTATGGAAGTTGAATTCACAGGTACTGAAGACAACTCATCAGAGGCTCTTAACAAAGACACTCCCTCAACATCAGAAAGAGGCACTGCAAGCAATCCAACACCTTCTGTTGATCAACTCCAGAAAAGACCATCCAGAAGCAGCATGGATCACCCAGAAGAAACAATCTTAGGAAGAAAGGAAGATCCAATCAGAATAAAAGCTAGCTTCAGAAACTCTAAAGAATCCCTCATGGGACTTGTTTCTCTAATTGAACCATCAACCATTGATGAAGCACTTCTGGACAATGACTGGATTCTAGCAATGCAAGAGGAGCTAAATCAATTCACAAGAAATGAAGTATGGGATCTAGTTTCCAAACCAAAAGGATTCAACGTCATTGGAACAAAATGGGTGTTCAGAAATAAACTGAATGAACAAGGTGAAGTCATCAGAAACAAAGCACGATTGGTAGCACAAGGTTATAGTCAGCAAGAGGGGATAGACTATACAGAAACCTTTGCTCCAGTCGCCAGGTTAGAATTTATCAGACTCTTAATTTCATTTGTTGTTAATAAAGGCTTCACTCTGTATCAGATAGATGTTAAAAGTGCATTCTTAAATGGCTATATAGAAGAAGAGGTATATGTGCACCAACCCCCTGGTTTTGAAAGTTCCAAAAATCTAGAATATGTTTTCAAACTAAAGAAGTCATTGTATGGTCTGAAACAAGCTCCCAGAGCTTGGTATGAAAGACTGAGTAACTTCCTGTTAGAAAAGGAATTCACCAGAGGGAAAGTGGACACAACCTTATTCTGTAAGACAGTTAAGAATGACATTTTAGTATGTCATATTTATGTTGATGATATCATATTTGGATCTACTAAACCTTCTCTGGGAAGAAAGTTTGCTAAGTGTATGCAGGCAGAATTTGAGATGAGCCTAATGGGGGAACTGAAATTCTTTATGGGCATTCAGATCAATCAAACCCCAGAAGGAACTTACATTCATCAGAGCAAATATGTCAGAGAACTTCTGAAGAAATTTGATCTCTCAGAATGTAATCCATCAAAGATTCCAATGCATCCCACATGCATTCTGGAAAGAGAAGAGGTAAGTAAAAAGGTAGAACAGAAGGTCTACAGAGGTATGATTGGTTCTCTTCTTTATCTGACGGCTTCAAGGCCTGACATTTTATTCAGTGTTTGCATTTATGCTAGATTCCAATCAGATCCTAGAGAATCTCACTTAACAGTAGTTAAGCGAATTTTCAAGTATCTGAAAGGTACTACTAATCTGGGTTTGTTTTATAGAAAATCAAGTGATTACAGCTTAGTAGGATACTGTGATGCTGATTTTGCTGGAGACAGAGTAAAGCGTAAAAGCACTTCTGGAAGCTGCCAGTTTCTGGGAGAAAATTTGATCTCATGGTCCAACAAAAGACAATCCATAATTGCTCTATCAACAACAGAAGCTGAATACATAGCAGCAGCTGGATGCAACACACAAATGCTCTGGATGAAAAGTCAACTTGAGGACTTCCAGATATTTGAGAGTAACATTCCTATCCTCTGTGACAATACTTTTGCTATTTGTCTCAGCAAAAATCCAATTTTACATTCTAGGGCTAAGCATATAGAAATAAAACATCATTTTATTAGGGACTATATTCAGAAAGGGATTTTAAATTTTAAATTTATTAACACAGACCATCAATGGGCTGATATTTTTACAAAACCTCTTTCTGAAGATAGGTTCAACTTCATTCTGAAACATCTCAGCATGAAGCCCTTCCCATAATGAAATTGTTTTGATTCTATATATTAACCTTC
Source organism: Vicia faba (assembly GCA_948472305.1). Taxonomy (NCBI): domain Eukaryota; kingdom Viridiplantae; phylum Streptophyta; class Magnoliopsida; order Fabales; family Fabaceae; genus Vicia; species Vicia faba. The sequence continues at coordinate 890,210,198 of OX451735.1, forward strand.
ATAACTTTGTTTATTTTTCTGTGAACCTCTGATCAATCTTCTTTCAGAATTTTAGAAGTGCAGATTGTATCAGAATCTATCCATGAAGATTTGAGCGCTTCATTTCAAGGATAGAGATGTGTTGTTCACTCAAGCAAACAAGTGTCATCCAGTCATCAGCTATTTTCTGAGGCTGAACACGCGTTCACGTTTCTGAAAAGGCAAAAGCGCTGATTGGATGCATTGAGACACATGTCATGGGTAACCGTTCCAAATATCTTTCTGAATCCCCTAAAATCAGCTATCATTAAATGCTAATAATCATTATTAATTTCTCTCTCTTAATGTTTATGTTTTCAAAACCTTTTTAGAAAACTATTTAAACACACTTCACACCATTTACACGTTTTACCTTCACTTTCATTTTTCTCTGAATATTTCTGATTTCAGCGTTCTTACTTTCTCAAGAAACCCTTTTAATTTTTTTTCACAAAAAACCTTCGTGTGAACAATGGCTTCTTCCAGCATTCCTACTGCAGGTTCCCAAAAAATTGTTTCATCTGAACAATATGAAGTACCCTTCAGAATGCTTCTAACTCCAATCAAAAACCTAGAGGTTCTGTCAGAATTAATCGTGGATTTCAACAGTCTCAAGGAGAATGGGTTTGATCTATCTGAAGAAATTAAAGCTCAAGGCTGGGAAAAGTATTTTGACAGATTAATGGGTCCAACATTTCCTATTGGTAAAGGAATTTTGGATTCACGCTTCTTCTTCAAATCACCAAGTTACGTCTTACATCCTGGGGAAGAAGATTTTCATTACTGAAGACCTGATTGCAAGACTCATAGGGTACAGTGGTGGTGGTATTCGTTGCATTGATATGGCAGAAAGGTGTGTTGATGCTGCCCTAATTGCAAGGGAAATCTTTACTCTGGGGCTTCCCTCCAGCAAGATAAGGGATTTGAAAGACAAACACAGAATTTGGGCCAAGATCATTCTAGTCTGCTTTAATCACAGGAAGCCTACCAGCTCTCCTGATTACATTAATATTGATCAGCAGTTTCTGATCTATTTCATCTGTCAGAAGGTCAAGATAAATCTGGCTCATCTTTTGTTCAACCATCTCAGAACAAGTGTCAAAGAAACAAGAGAAGAGGAACGTACAAAAAGGGATTGGATACCCTTGGGAAGACTGATATCATATATTCTTACAGAGAATAGGCTGATTGATCATCTGACAGAGGCTCAAGAAATCAGAACTCTGGAAGCTTCTGTTGGCAAGCAACTGAATGCCAAAAATCTGAAGAAAATGAAGTTGATAGAGAACATTAAGAAGGAACCCAGCGTCACTCCTTTTGCTGAAATCTCTAGCAGAAGAGTCCCTCTGGACAACTTCCCTCTGTTCTCAGAAATTGACTCTAAACCTGAAATCATTTTGAGATATCTGGATGCTTGCAAGGCTGATGGTACATCACCAAATCTGAATATTCAAGATCTTCAGTAGAAGGCTCCAGAGGTTGTTCTGAAGAAGACAAAGAAAAGAAAAGCTGCAGCAGAAGGACCATCTCAGCAAACTCCTAAGAAGAGAGGTAATCCTTCTTCTGTAACTGTTTTAGATTCAACTGCTGTATCAACATCTATCCCAATTCCAACTCCATCTGAAAACCCAACACCTCAAACTTTCGATGATTTTGACCTTGACTTTGATCCCTCTGAATCATTAACTCTAAGAAGATCTCGCCCCAACCACAAAATCCAAATACTTAAGCCATACCAGAACAAGAACTTGCACAAGTTCTTTCTGATATAGACCAAAACACTTCTGTTCCCACTCCAGAAAATCCAAATCCTCAAACTACCACAGAACCACAACCAGAAATTCCCATCTCACCAATACCAGAAATTCCACTCTCTCCAGAACCAGAAATTAATCCACCCTCTCCTCAACCAGATATTAATCCACCCTCTCCTCAACCTGAACAATCTCCACAACCTGAGACTCAAACCTCTGAGGCTCAACCCTCTGAATCCCCTGAACCCGTGCCTCTGGCCATTCAGTTGCCCTTTGGCACCATTGTGAATATTCCTCAACTTCCCTCTTCACCAGAATTAACTCCACCAAATTCCCCATCAAGTCCAATCATAATTCCTGACTCTCCCACTCCCTCACCAAAAGACAATTCAGACGACCACAGCAAGACTGTTATTGATTTAACAGTCCTTGAACGCCTTGCCGCTTTAGCCAACAAAACTGTTATCCCAAAACCAAAACATCCAGATGTTGGTTCCAGCATATTGAACTTTGAAACAGAAGTACAGAAGTGGATCACTTCTCTAAAACAAGCAAGTCTGGAACTGGTTGATCCTGCTGTTTCTGACTACCTTTGGACAAAGTTCAGGAGATGGGTATGCTCTGAAACCTTTAAGCTGCAAGAACAGAGCTATGGACAAGCTCAATAGAACTTCAGCAATCTGCTGAAAGAAATTGAAGGTCCAGTTCTGAGCAAGCTGCTTAAGGAAGAAGTTCTCCATCTGGACATTGCCCCTTGGTCTGAACATCGTCCAACTTCCAAAGATCAACCAGAATCAGAAGAACAGATGATTCCAGCTGAAGAACAGGGTCAAAAAGAAGATATTGCTGAAAGCTCTGAGAAGCATCCTATTTCTGAAGATCCTCAAGCTTCCTCCCTTGACAGGCAGACTCTTGAAGACTTGAAAAGATCTGATATGCTGATGAATGAAAGAATGGATAAGCAGGACACCAAAATTGATGTAATAGCAAGCATGTTATCTTAGCAACAGGAAACCAACACCCAAATCAAGAGCATGTTGGAGGCTTTGTTCACACGACTTCCTCCTCCTTCTTAGAAATTTCCTTGTTGTTTTTATAACTTGTTTTTCTATAATACTTTTACATGTTCTGAACTTATCATTGCTTCTGTTTTTAATATAAATGCATTTTTAGCTCTGACTATTTTAACTCTGATTATTTGTGCATTTTGATAACTGACAAAAAGGGGGAGAAAGAATGATATTTTTCAATAACGGATTACTGAGACATAAGTCTCAAACATTCTGACATTCTGATCTATTTGAAATTCTTTCATCTGAATAGCTTGAACAAGTATAAAATTCTGACGAAAGAAACAGTAAAGTACAGTGAAGTTCTGATGCTCAAAGACTCATGGAATTAAAGGGAAGTAACCAACTCAGGGGGAGTTTTTCTCTTCGTTGCTCTGATACCTTTAATTCCTTATCTTGAATCTCAGATACCTTTTATTCTTTATTTTTTAATCTCTGATACCTTTTATTCTTTATTTTTAATTGAAAAAATATGGTTTTTGTCATCATCAAAAAGGGGGAGATTGTTAGAACATAGTTTGATTCTACAACCCTCAATTAGAGTTTTGATGATAACAAAATACAAGAATAAATAAATTGTAAGATTTATATGTAAGACATATATGCTACTTAAAATTATGTTGTGTATTTACAGAAGTTCTGATGGAATCAGCATCAGAAGATCAGTATCAACATCAACATCAGAAGATATGTCAGCATCAGAAGATCAATAACATGTGCTACACGTTGAAGTTACCAGATCATATGCTGAAGCTTGATGACCAGAATCTGCGCATAAAATACTCTGACTCTAATCAAGATACTTACCAAGTCATCAGCACTCAGAAGCGTCAGCATAAGCTAAAGCAAAGAACACTCTGATTACCATAAGAAGAGAAGACTTTGAAGCGTTATTAAGCATTCAAGACAGATTAATTACCAACGGTTTTATTCAAAGACAAGATCTTCTCAAAAAGGAAAGAACGTTATTATCATTGAACGTGATTTATGGACACCAACATATCTCTTCCTTGGCTATATAAACAAGTCAGTGTGAGAAAAGAAAAGGCTAATAATCTACGCATATACACGCCTACGAAAACACACGCATTCATACAATTTGCTAAGCTTTCCAACCACGCTCAATCAAAAGCTCTAGTAAATCTAGTTTTCATTCTAAGCTTAACTTTGTGTATTATCACAGTTGTGGTATATAGTTTTGTTAGAAAACATTAACACATATTTTGTTCAATTATCTGTAAGAGAATTTCCTTGAGATAAACCGGTATGTGGTTAGACTCAAGAAGGCTTTAACAGTTGTTAAAGTAGATTGTTGTATTCAGTTGAATATAGTGGATTAAGACCTCGTTGGAGAGAGGCGAAATCACCTTGACGGGTGGACTGGAGTAGTTTGAGATCAAACGAACCAGTATAAAAATACAGTGTTGTCTGCTCTTTTGATTTAAGTTTTACAATTCAACCCCCCTTCTTGTGTTTTTCACATCTTCATACATGTGCAAGAGTAGTGCCCCTGCATTCAATGGAGACATGCAGGGCATCATTATGATTCTTCCCTTTAGCAGTCAAGTCGGCGTCAGAGAAACCTAACCCATTATCAGCAGTCAGACTTGCCACACAATCTTTAAACTGATCGGCTGATGTTTCTTGCGGTACGTGTGCGGTCTTTAGGAAAGCAATCAGAGCCTTGGCATGGGCTTATGAGCACAACAACAGTGGTAACATGGAGATCTTGGACGGGGTCTTCCCCAGCTGTTCAACTACGTTGTATTCACTCTTTTTGATGATTTTCAGAATCTCTTCCATTTCTTTCCTAGAAGCTTCAATAGTAATCGTCTTCGGTGCCTCCGTCTGGGCAGGCACATCAGTGGTGATCCCTTTGCCCCGAGTGTCAGATGACTCGGCGACAGGGGTAAGAATAGGAACTTGAACAGGAATAGTAGCAGGTACACTGGCAGGTGTAATAACAACAGGTTTTCGGGCAGTTGGTGGAGAGATATCAGGTGAGAAAAGTCTTCCGCTGCGGGTGACTTTAGCAGGTCCAACAATATTGTTGACGTCAGTATCAACATCCAACTCTTGTTTAACTCCATGAAAATAGACATCGGCCCTGTAATGCCAAGGGACAGCTTTATCAGATGTGTAGGGGATAGGCCCAGGAACAGTGATGATCAATGGTGCGATTCTAGGAACAAATGTAATTCTAACAGGCTTCCTCGAGGGAGCCTTGGAAGAAATGTAGAAAATGGTAATAATGGCAACTTCTTCAGTATGAACTAAGGGAACAACAGTCTTCTCAAATAGAATTTCTTTACTATCCATCAGGCGTTGGACACCTGATTTTAAAAGATGGCAACCGGTAGGTAGAATAGAACACATACGACAACCTTCGTCACAGCCCGAAAATAAACCGGCTAGCAAAAAATTCTTCTTCACAGTCATTAAAGGGGTAACAATGTCGTTCACGGAAACCACAAACGAGTCTTCATCTATAACATTCACTCCATGCTTGGGCATAGGAGCAGTCACAACATTAGGTCTTTCGGGTGCCTCGAACTCAATCTCCTTAGCATCAATTAAGTCCTGTATCTTATTCTTCAAAGACCAACAATCATCTGTATCATGCCCCGGGCTACCAGAGTGAAAAGCACAGCGGGCATTAGGGTTGTACTTTGGTGATGTTGTATTTGGATTCTTTGGGGCTTCCCTTAGAATCACAAGGTTGGTTTTCAGTAACTATGGCAGAATCTGAGATAAAGTCATGCTGAGACGGGTGAATTGCCTTCGAGGTTTTACGTCTTTTTGTTGATTGTTGTACTGTGGAGCACCAGCAGGTCTTGAAATAACAACCGCATTAACAGCTTGGCGGTGTTCAGGTCTATTCTGGCTTTTCGAACTGTAGATAGCACTGGACTCTTTCTTAAAGGGCTTCTTCTCGGTGCTTGATGAGGCACCCTTTTGTATCTTACCATCCTTAATACCAACTTCAATCCTCTCACCGGTCATAATTAGCTCTATAAACCCAGACAAAGAGCTTCCAATCAGATGGTTGAAAAATGGACCAGACAAGGTCCCCAGAAACATATCCATAAGCTCCCGATCAGCCAAGGGTGGTTGTACTCTTCCGGCGAGGTACCTCCACTTCTGAGCATAATCTTTGAAACCTTCGCCCATTCCCATTAACATACCCTGGAGCTGGGTATGCGTGAGAGCAAGGTCGGAGTTGTATTGGTACTGCCTGTAGAAAGCAGTGGCCAAATCTTCCCAACTGCGGATACTCGTTCCGTCCAACTGGTAGAACCATTCAAGCTGAGTCCCTGAGAGACTATCTTGAAATAAGTGGATCCATAGGTTCTCATCAGCGGTGTACGGCTGAATCTTCCTTACATATGACCGGAGGTGCAGTTTTGGACAAGAAACTCCGTCATACTTAGCAAAGGCTGGTGCCTTGAACTTGTGGGGAATCAATACCCCAGATGATAGGCCCAGATCACCAAAGTCCAGACCAAGCACTTTCTGAACTTCCATCAAACTCAACCGGTCTTCCAGTTGCTTGTATCTATCCTCAGCAGGCGGATACTGGTTTTCGTCGAAGTTCGTCTCGTTGTCGGAGACCACAGGGCTAGGAGCCCTCCTTTCTTCTTGACTATATTTCCCTCCAGATGAGGTGGTCAAATCAACCTCCTCCTGTAGCCTGTTGCCAAACCTGTGACCTGTGCTAAACATGACTGTCCTCTTCTTCTTCTTCTCTTTCAGAATCAGGGTCTTCAGATCTTGCTGACCCTTATCTAGATTCATGAACATCTCTTGAAATTGGGCATTTTGGGCCTGTAGGGCCTTGATTGCTTGCTCAGTTGATGGTTCAGCAGACATGATGAGTGCTGAAATAAACAGCGAAGAAGATAAGAGACTTGTAATGGGTACCTGTTATGAAGTGCATGGGATGAAATGCGTATGACATGATTTCAAAGACAATCAGGAGATTCAAATTCGTAAACAAGAAATGAAACACACTTTTATTAGATAAACTTTGAAATTCAAATTGTTCAACAAATTTCCCTTAAGGCGTTACAAGCAAGGAAATACTGAAAAGTAAATAGAACTGGAAAGGAAATAAACAAAGGACAATCAGTGCTCCCATGGTCTCTTGTTGTCCGTACGGACATAGTCATTGAGAATCCACTTGTTCTCCAGCTGCCTAGTCAACTTCTGGATCATCTGCTCTTGCTCATTAAACTTTTGAGTTGGCCTGCGTTGACCTTTCCTGCTTCCATGCATACGCGCTGACTTTGGCTCATGGTAGGCATTCATCTGGACCACCAGATCTTGCCTAGGGCCATCTGGCAGGTGATTGATCGAGGGAGTATGGTGCATCACGCGTTGGAGCTTGCATTGGATCATCTGGAAACAAAATATAATAAACATATGGGGGACATGAGATTCGAACCCAGGTCCCAAAGGTATTTGGAGACACGCCTTTGCCACTGAACCAAGGTGCTTCATTTGTTAGTGGAATGGACAACAATAATAATATGGGAAAAACAAACAATATGCCATAATTAAAAAATAAATAAAGCGTGAAGTTTGAATCAACCAATGGGAGGGAGACGCGTCATCGTCTTCTTCGTTCACCCTGGTTATTTACCTGTGGATTTACATCCGCAGTTAAATTCGCATGTGCGTTCTAAATTCTATTCTAGGCCATAAAAATCAAATCCAGGACCATGGTCATGCTCGTCTAGGCTTCCTGAACAAATCTATACCATTCTTGAACCTTGATTTCACCTGTACAAGAAATGCCCAAAAATACAAACCAAGAACCCTAGATTCGGCTAGGGGTTATAGGCCATATAAACACAATTGGTTAATGCAGAAAGCTTCTAAATTGAACGATAATCATGAATATGCAAAGATTTTGTGAGCAAAATGCAAGAACAAGGACATATGAATTCAACTGAAAGGCATGTTTTCGAGACACTTACAGAGCTCTAGGGCGCGTATGGAGACTTGTTAGGGATTGGTTTCGCTTCAAGGATTTCCCAGCAATTGATTAGCGTTGAGATTTGGTGTTGAAACTGCCTCTATGCACGATTTCAATTTCAAGCTTTTTGCCAATTTTTTCAAGTTTGCTTTTGGTGTTCTTGCAGCTTCTAACCCCTGATCTCGTGTCCTTTGCATTGTATATGTATAATGCAATGTATTAGGTCAAGTTTTGTGGACTGAATCTTTGTGCATTATGGCTATAGGATTTGATTTGATCCTCCATTGATAACTTTCCAAATTTGCCCAAAATCCATCTTTTTGTTCATGATATGGTGAGATACGAATTTGATGCTGACCATGATGATAATTAAGACCTATAACAATAAAAAAGATCCTAAGTAATCAATATTTGGATTTTATTTGATTTAATTTGATTAAAAATGAAATAATTCATTAAAAAATCAAATAAAATAATTAAAAGGAAATATGATCTCAAGGATGAAGCTAGGACACGTGTGTAGTGTGACAAGATCAAATCAAGTGGAAAAGAATGGGCCCATTTGACAAAATTTGAAGTTTTGGGGATAGTTGACTTTTGGCAATTTTGCAAAAATGTCCAATTTCAACAATGCATAACTTCTTCAATTTTGAACTTGTGGAAGTGTTCTTGGACTTTTTAGAAAGCTTGAGATGTCCTATAACAAACCCTTTTGGTATAATATCATTTTGATATTCCATGCTCAAGTTATAAGCTTTGTAAAAAAAGGTGTTTTTGTTGACTTTCAAAAATGACCTATAATGTCCAATTTTGTAACTTTTTGTGAGAGAATTTCTTGATCTTGGGGTATGAATATGGATTGTAGGAAATTGCATCCTCTTAAAAATGAGCTTTTGATGGGTCATTTATCATAAAGTATGAGAAAGTTATGCTTGGTCAAAGTTGAGTTGACTTTTCCTACAAAACCCTAATTTAGCAACTTTTGAGTCTTCATGAATTTTGAGAAATCCTTGATGAATCATGATCAACCCTTTATAAAATGATGAAATATCCTTCAAAATGAGAATGTTGACAAAAAATCTTGAAGTTTGACTGTTTATAGGTCACAGTTGACTTTTGCCTTAGCAAAGTCGATTTTTGGACCCTTTGAGCAATTGACTGAGCAAACTTCCTCTGCAAGGCTTGAAACTTGACATGGATGAACTTGAGAACATATTAGGACATTGGGGAGCACTTGAGGTCATTTGGATGCAAGGACCTTGATGCAACACAAAACCCTAATTTGAGGTTGACTGCCTTAGGAGATAGCTTGACTGTCCAACTCCTGAGCAATCTTGAGCCACTTGGAGATTCCTCTTGCAATGTCTTGGGAAATATGAGAGGGAAAATTTTGGGGTGCAACAACCTGTTTATAGTAAAATTATCAATACAAACATACTTTAAAGTTTAAACTTTTTGTTTTTTCTGTTTTGCTTGCAAAGGCGTCCAATGACTAAAATTGAATGAGCATATGCATATGAACATGATTAACTGTTAACAAATATATACATAAGAACATGAATAAAAATTTACTCATAACTCTAGGAATTTGGATGACACTCAAGTTTTTCATAAATCCCCACAAAATCCATTTCATAGGTGATCCCCAGTGAAGTCGCCAGAGCCATTTCTATGGGGTTATTCCTCACAGAGTAATATTCACAAATAAGAGTACATTCCCAATAATCTCCCCGACAGATCACTTTAACAAATAAAGGAGTATAGTATTCTCCCCGTTAAATCTCCCCATGGAGTCTTAATCAGTACAATGCATGAAATTTCTCTTTCCCAGCTGAGTATATTCCCCCAAAACTGAAAAAGAAACCTTGGAGAGTTTCCTTTCTCTTGCAAAATTCAAATTCCCCCAAGAGAATTAGTTTCCTCAGTAGAGAATTTCTCCATCAACAAGGGTTTATTTCCCCAACAACCTACAGATTCCCTAACTCAAGTCTATCACTGATAAAATTCTTCTCCCCAGTAAAGTTGCCACTATCCCCAAAAAGTTGTTGCAAAGCCTGGAAACCGACCAGATACCAGTTAACTATTCTCCCCAGACAAGTTAGCAATTTGACAATCTCTTTTATCCCCAGTCAGGATATACAAGAATGAAATTCCCCAATAGAGCAACGAACGACCAATTTTCCTAAACTCTACTTCCCAAATAGAAATCAATACATCCCCTGCAGATCTTCCTCAAACAAGTAACCAGGAATCCCCAGCGGAAGCATTCTAGACAAACTTTAAGATGCACATACTCTTCATCCCCAACAATAGTCAGGGATTTATTTTCCCAGACAAAGATATACTTCAACTACATTTCACATTTATACATCATAGCATATGCATACGAAACGCATATGGCACAATCTCATTTATTTTGAGAACTTCATTACGCAATGCATTTTATACATCATGACATTGCATACAACTAACTCTTTACCTTTTCAGTAATGATCAATCAACAGATAAATATCATCAACAATTTTCAACAGTTCTAGATTAATTCCTGAAACAAGACAATGTAACTATTTGTGAACAACATGTCCATGATTAATTCCCGAAACAAGACGGGGCAACTATCTATGAGATCGGGTCAAAGATTAATTCCTGAAACAAGACAGGGCAACTATCTCAATGGCCGACAAAAATAAGGTTCCAAATTAACTTCTTAAACAAGACAGGGCAACTATCTGGATAACCAGTCACAGGTTAGTTCCTGAAACACGACAGGACAAGTATCTATGAAGAATAAAATGATTATAGATTAATTCTAGAAACAAGATGGGGCGACTATCTACATGAACAGATTGAAGATTAACTCCCGAAACAGGACGGGGAAACTATCTTTCTTTCTCTTTGGTCAGATAAATATTAATTCCCGAAACAAGAAGGGGCAATATCTTTATCACCAATGGTATGAACTCCCGAACAAGGACAGGTTTACAAACAACACTGGTTGTAGATCAACTCCCGAAACAAGACAGAGCGACTATTTACATGAACAAATTGAATATTAACTCCCGAAACAGGACGGGGAAACTATCTTCCTTTCTCTTTGGTCAGATAAAGATCATATCCCGAAATAGGACGGGGCGACTATCTCTATCACCAATGGTATGAACTCTCGAAACAGGACGGGTTTACCAAAAAACTGATTGTAGACCAATTCCCGAAATAGGACGGGGCAACTATCTATATAACGAGAAGCTATTCAAATACCTTTCTCAGAGGTTCACTCTAGAAAGCACTCTTCAAATGCAGTCGAGCGCATACTCATTCTGATATTCCTATCAACAGTTACTTTGGATGGCATCTTTAAGCCCATCTCCGACAACTCTCCATTATCTTTCCAAATGGGATCTTTAAGCCCATTCCTGGTGTAATCAACAAACAATTTTACTTCATGCACAAACGAGTGCAAATTTCTGGGCACTTAAGTGTTCAATCATCTTCAACCTTCAAGTCACGAATGGCGGACAAGTCAATCTAACTCTTCAGGTTTAAGAAGATTCAAAAGGGGCAGCTGTTGTACCTCAAAAATTTTCCTCTATTTTCTCAAGATATTTCTCAAGGGTTCTCAAGGGTTTGATCAGACAAGCCCACCCCCTAAGCACTGTGACCACAAATTAGGGTTTTGACTGAAGTTGACTGATCAGTGACTTTTGACCTAATACATAATCTAATGGTTTGAAACATAATCTCAAGGACTCAAACATAACATGTTGACCTAATTTCATGATTCAAATCACTTCTCAAGATCAATGGATTGATAGTTGAATTTTGGACCAACTGATGGAAAGTCAACTAATACACAAAAAGTCAAACTTTGAGTTTTTAGTCAACATTATATTCCAAAGGTAAAAATTAATCAAGACATTCAAAAATATCAAACTTGATCATCAAGAATCAAGAAAGTCTAGAAATTCCACAAAAAGTAAAAGTTTCAATACTTATAAATTTTCTAAGTGTTTTTACACTTGATAATTTCACTACTTTGTGACAATTTTTCACCAAGATGCAAGATGATTCAAGGAAAACTTTCAACATGAAAGTTGTAGATCTTGATGAATTCTACAAATTTGAATTTGAGGGTTGATGTCCAAAATATGCTTAGATTTGAATATATAGGCTCATGAAGTCATGACATTTTTGTATAAACACTTAGAGAAATTTTCAATAGGTTTGGGCATATTTTTGTCCCAACTTCTTAGCCAATTTTCATCGAGTTCCAATTTGATTTAGCCAAAGTGGTCAACATGAAAATTGTAGACAATGTTTCAAGATTTTCAAAACATTCAAGAGCATGAACTTGTCACACTTGATCTAGGAGATTCAAAGGCATGAAGTTGGGCATCCATTCTTGAATTACAAGTCATTTTGGTGAAGAATACATAATCTAATCTACATGTTATGCTGCATAATCTTGTGTTTCAGGCCTTCTAACTTATAAATCTCACCATAATTTAATTTTTACACAAACTTTTGATCTATGGTCCATTTGATTTAAGCATTGTCCAAATGATTTTTCCATTTTTGGCACAAAGTTAACATTGCTATTCTTGCAAAGTAGCTTTAATCACAAAGTTAGCTCTTCTTGAGCCTTTAACTTATTCCTTCTACACGCACTCAATATAAAAAATCAGATAAAGCATGCTTAAAGTATCCAACAACTCTATGAAGCAAAGTACAAAGTGTGACACCCCAAATAATCCGATTATTAAATAATTAGAATTTTTAATTATTAATTTAATTGGAAATTTAATTATTGGTATTTTTGGATTATTGGAATTAATTTAATTAATTAAAGGAAAGAAGTATTGGTGGTGTGAAGAGTGATTAAAGGGTGTGAGGGGTAAAATACTCTACTCTTACTAATTACTAATTTAATTATTTTATTGGAATAATAAAAGGAGTATTAAAAGGAAAAAGAAGAGAAAGAGAGTTATTTTGGAATATTCACCATACGTGCATTTGAGAAGAGGAAAAAGAAGGAGAAAACCGGAAGCGTCAGAATTCGAAGAACCCACAAGGTAAGGGGTGATTTCGATTAGTTAATTCGTATTATCGGTTTAGATATTCAATAATATGGATCATAGTATGTTAGAGAATCCCGGTTTGGAATTCTAGGGTTCCGTAGAATTGTCCCTATTGCGTCGAATTGTAGGTTGAAAACCATTAGGGTGTCAGATGATAAAAAGGAATGATGAGATAATGTTGTTTGATGTTATAATGGTGCAAAATGGATGTGTTTTGGTGTTTCTCATGTTGCAATTCGTATGGGTATGTTTGGAATTGGTTTAGAATGAATAAATGCTGTCAAAAGTGCAGAATTTGACTCTGTAGGTCGTGGGAACCGGTTCCCAGTGGGGAGGAACCGGGTTCCACTGTGTGAATTTATAAAAACTGGCAAAAATGCACGTAGGAACCGATTCCTGTATAGGTAGGAACCGGGTTCCCATGCATTTTTCCAGAAGCGTGATTTTTGAACTTCGCAGGAACCGGTTCCTGCATATGTAGGAACCGGGTTCTGCTGTAACTTTTGAAAAATATTAAACTTTGAAAATTCATAACTTTCAAACCGTAAGTCCGTTTTGAGTGCCGTTTTGGACGTTATTTCTTAAATTTAATGCTCAATTTTATAAAATGAAAATATTTCCTAAAACCTGAAATTATTTTGAAAATGAGTCAAATCCCGGAATAAGTGATTATTGGCTAACGCACATGGGTGTGTATGTAGCAGTAAACCTGTGACGGATGGATGTATTAGTATTGTGTGAATGAAAGGCATGTTTATGTTGCTAATGATGGTGTGCATGATCGTTGAGATGTCATGTTTTTGGTTTTGGTTCAGTTATGATAAATTGATGTATTTCATAGACTGATTTGATGTTGCATGCTAGTGATGTGCGTGCATATGTATTGTTTTGGTGAAGTTAATTCCCATTGTGTGGAATTTGACTTGTATTGTCGTTAACCGATACCCGGGTGATGATGGGTGGTTAGGCTGGATTCGTGTCCGGGTGTTTATGGACGAATCGATGGTTGCTGTATCCGGTTGATGATGGATCAGTGTTGGGTGACTTGGTCACGTGTTGGTACCACATGCATTGTGTCTGCATTTGTGTTTGCATGGAATTGTAACATGTTAGGATGTCTTCCAGTGTTACAATTCTTTGGTTGATTATTGATTTATGCATAATGACTTGTATGATTGGAACTGCGTGTTGGTGAGGATCTTCAGAAGTTTACAATTCTCACCCTTACTTTAACAATTTCAGATTAAAGTTAGCAGCTCAGGAGTTGGTGAGGATGGCTCTAGAGCTATGTTACTTTAAGTTCGTGTGTCAGTGTCGTGCTCTGATAGGTTGTAACACTGGGGAACGTTTAGTTGAGGAATTAGTTATTATTCAATTGTTTCTTTGAATTTCATTGGGAATAATTATGTTTTGGTTTATTCCGTTTTGGTTATGGTATTTTTCCGCTGTGTAAGACATGGTCTTAATTTGATTGAATTATTTGAATAATGACCCTCAGTGTAGCATGACTACTGTTTTATTGGAAGTTTTATTTATTTCATAATTGTGACATCCCTTGTTCCGTGTTAACTCTGACGGAATATGTCTTTAATCATTAATATAATTAATATTATTCGGGGTATTTTATGAGGGGTGTTACAATAGTGGTATCAGAGCATAGTCGGTCTTGTCTTGTGTCGTTATCCCTTTTGTATGCGACTAGTGTAAGATGACACTGTCGATACTTGTGTGCTGATGAGGTTGTTTTGTAATGTTACATAACAATGGCTGGAAGAGGTAACGGAAGAAACGATGATGCTATTGCTGAAGCATTGGGAATGTTGGCTGGAGTACTCGGAGGGAACCAGCAGGGAGCTGTGATTGGTGTTGACTGACAATTGGGGAATTTTTCAGAGGAATAATCCTCCGTTGTTCAAGGGTGCATATGATCCCGAAGGTGCTCAGAAGTGGTTGAAGGAGATCGAGAGGATCTTCAGAGTAATTGACTGTGCTGAAGGGCTGAAGGTGAGATACGGAACTCACATGTTAGCAGAGGAAGCTGATGACTGGTGGGTTGCTACCAGAACTGAAATGGAAGAAGATGGTATTGCATTGACTTGGGCTGTGTTCAGGAGGGCTTTTCTGAGGAGGTACTTTCCTAAGGACATCAGAGGCAAGAAGGAGATTGAGTTTATGGAACTCAAGCAGGGTAACAAGACTGTCAGTGAGTATGCTTCGAAGTTTACTGAGTTAGCAAAGTATTATGCTCATTATACTAACGATGCAGATGGAGAATTTTCCAAATGTATCAAGTTTGAGAATGGTCTTCGTGATGAGATTAAGCAGGGTATTCGGTATCAGTGTATCCGAAGATTTCCTGATCTGGTTGACTGTAGTAGGATTTTAGAGGAGGATCTTGCTAGCACTAAGTCGAATGCTCGAGGGTATGTTGATAGGAAGGGTAAGCAACAAATGGATAGTGGTAAGCCTTATGATAGAAGTAATCAGAGACCCGGTGGTTGGAAGAAGTTTGGTGGAGGAGATTCTAGTTCTTCCATTAAGTGCTACAAGTGTGGTGAGACAAGACATCGTATGGTGGATTGCAAAAGTAATGATAAGAAGTGTTTCAAGTGTGGGAAACTCGGCCATGTGGCCAATGATTGCAGAGTAAGAGTGGTGACTTGTTACAACTATGGTGAAGAAGGTCATACTCGTCCTCAGTGTACAAAACCCAAGAAGAAGCAAGCTGGTGGTAAAGTGTTTGCATTGTCTGGGTCAGAGACTAAGCCAGATGATCGGCTGATTAAAGGTACATGTTTTATTAATGACATACCTTTGATTGCGATTATTGATACTGGAGCTACGCATTCTTTTATTGCTTTGGATTGTGCTAAAAGATTGAATTTGGAAATTTCTAATATGGATGGAAGTATGGTTATTGATACTCCTGCGTCGGGTTCAGTGACTACTTCATATGTTTGTAGGAATTGTCCTATTGTGATTTTTGGTAGGGGTTTCGGTATGGATTTAGTGTGCCTACCATTAGAACAACTTGATATCATCCTTGGAATGAACTGGTTGGAATTCAACCAGGTTCATATCAACTGTTTTGCGAAGACGGCTATTTTTCCTGAAGAGGTTGGTGTCGAAGATGTGACTATGTCGGTTAAACAGATGAACCTAGCTGTGAAAGATGGTGATGTGGTATTTATGTTGTATTCTGCAATAGAAGCGGAGGGAAAAGAAAAGAGTGATGGATTGCCAGTGGTGAATGAATTTCCAGAGGTGTTTCCGGAAGACGTTAGTGAATTGCCACCTGAGAGGGAGGTAGAATTTACTATAGATTTGATTCCTGGAACTAGTCCGGTGTCGATGGCGCCTTACCGTATGTCGGCATCTAAATTAGCGGAGTTAAAGAAACAATTGGAGGAGTTACTTGAGAAGAAGTTTATTCGTCCGAGTGTTTCGCCGTGGGGTGCTCCGGTGTTGTTGGTTAAGAAGAAAGAAGGTTCAATGAGATTATGTGTTGATTACAGACAGCTGAATAAAGTTACAATCAAGAATCGGTATCCTTTGCCGAGGATCGATGATTTGATGGATCAACTAGTTGGAGCTTGTGTATTTAGTAAGATTGATCTGAGATCTGGATATCATCAGATTCGTGTGAAGTCGGAAGATATTCAGAAAACTGCATTTAGAACGAGGTATGGACATTACGAGTATTCTGTTATGCCGTTTGGAGTTACTAATGCACCTGGTGTTTTCATGGAGTATATGAACAGGATATTTCATCCGTATCTTGATAAGTTTGTGGTGGTGTTCATTGATGATATTCTAATTTATTCGAAGAGCGATGAAGAGCATGCAGAACATCTCAGAGTTGTGTTGGAATTGTTAAAAGAGAAGAAGCTTTATGCGAAGTTGTCCAAGTGTGAATTCTGGTTAAGTGAAGTAAGTTTTCTTGGCCATGTAATTTCCAAGAATGGAATTGTTGTGGATCCTACGAAGGTAGAAGCAGTATCTCAGTGGGAAGCGCCGAAGAATGCTTCTGAGATCCGTAGTTTTCTGGGTCTTGCAGGTTATTACAGAAAGTTTATAGTAGGATTTTCCAAATTAGCGTTACCGTTGACTAAGTTGACCAGGAAGGGTCAGATGTTTGTTTGGGATGTTGAATATGAGAAAGGATTTCAAGAGCTGGAGAGGAGGTTGACAAGTGCTCCGATCTTGATTTTGCCAAATCTGACTAAGTCTTTTGTTGTGTATTGTGACGCATCATTAATGGGATTAGGTGGTGTGTTGATGCAAGATAAGCAGGTGGTGGCTTATGCTTCGAGACAATTGAAAGTACATGAAAGGAATTATCCGACTCATGATTTGGAGTTGGCAGCTGTTGTGTTTGTTTTGAAGTTGTGGAGGCATTATTTATATGGTTCTCGATTTGAGGTGTTCAGTGATCACAAAAGTCTGAGGTATCTCTTTGATCAGAAAGAGTTGAATATGAGGCAGAGGAGATGGTTAGAATTTCTAAAGGATTATGATTTCGGTTTGAATTAACATCCTGGTAAGGAAAACGTTGTTGCGGATGCCTTGAGTAGGAAGTCCTTGCATATGTCGATGTTAATGGTCCGTGAGTTAGATTTGGTTGAGCAGTTCAGAGATTTAAGTTTGGTATGTGAAACTACTCCGAATAGTGTGAAATTGGGTATGTTGAAACTGACTAGTGGTATTCTGGAAGAAATTCGGAATGGACAGAAGTCCGATGTTGGGTTAGTTGATAAATTGACATTGATCAACCAAGGTCAAGGAGGCGAGTTCCAAATTGATGAGAATGGTGTTATGAGATTTGGTAATAGGGTATGTGTTCCGGATGTTGCAGAGATTAGGAAGATTATTTTGGAAGAAGGACATCGTAGTGGATTGAGTATTCATCCTGGTGCTACTAAAATGTACCATGATTTGAAGAAGTTGTTTTGGTGGCCGGGAATGAAAAAGGAAATTGCTGAGTTTGTGTATGCTTGTTTGGTTTGTCAGAAGTCGAAGATTGAGCATCAGAAACCGTCAGGATTGATGGAACCGTTGTTTGTTCCGGAATGGAAATGGGATGGAATCTCTATGGATTTTGTGTCTGGTTTGCCAAGGACATCAAAGAATTGTGATTCTATCTGGGTTATTGTTGATCGGTTGACGAAATCTGCTCACTTTATTCTGATAAGAATGGATTATCCGATGGAAAGGTTGGCAAAATTGTATGTTGAGAAGATTGTGAGTTTGCACGGTATTCCTTCTAGTATTGTGTCGGATCGAGATTCGAGGTTTACATCTAAATTCTGGACGGGATTACAAGAAGCTTTGGGTACTAAGTTGCGTTTGAGTTCCGCTTATCATCCACAGACAGATGGTCAGACGGAGAGAACGATTCAGTCGTTGGAAGATTTGTTAAGAGCTTGTGTGTTGGAGAAAGGTGGAGCTTGGGATAGTTATCTACCATTGATTGAGTTTACCTACAACAATAGTTTTCATTCGAGCATTGGCATGGCTCCGTTTGAGGCATTGTATGGTAGGAGGTGTCGGACACCGTTGTGTTGGTATGAATCTGGAGAGAGTGCTGTGATTGGACCGGAAATTATCCAACAGACTTCGGAAAAGATTAAGATGATTTAGGAGAAGATGAGGACTTCTCAGAGTCGTCAGAAAAGTTATCACGATAAGAGGAGGAAAGATCTTGAGTTTAGTGAAGGAGAACATGTTTTTATGCGAGTTACTCCGATGACTGGTATTGGTCGAGCTTTGAAGTCAAAGAAGTTGACTCCACGTTTTATTGGTCCATTTCAGATTACCAAGAGAGTTGGTAAAGTTGCTTATCAGATTGCTTTGCCGCCGTCACTTGCAAATTTGCATGATGTTTTTCATGTATCTCAGCTAAGGAAGTACATTGCTGATCCGTCTCATGAGATTCGGGTAGACGATATACATGTACGAGAGAATTTGACTGTGGAAGCGGTACCTGCGAGAATTGAGGATCGGAAGTTGAAACAGTTGCGAGGCAAGGAGATCGCGTTGGTAAGAGTGGCTTGGGGAGGACCAGCAGATGGAAATGTCACTTGGGAGCTGGAGAGTCAGATGAAGGACTCGTATCCCGAACTGTTCGTCTAAGGTATGTTTTCGAGGACGAAAACTCTTTTAGTTGGGGAGAGTTGTGACACCCCAAATAATCCGATTATTAAATAATTAGAATTTTTAATTATTATTTTAATTGGAAATTTAATTATTGGTATTTTTGGATTATTGGAATTAATTTAATTAATTAAAGGAAAGAAGTATTGGTGGTGTGAAGAGTGATTAGAGGGTGTGAGGGGTAAAATACTCTACTCTTACTAATTACTAATTTAATTATTTTATTGGAATAATAAAAGGAGTATTAAAAGAAAAAAGAAGAGAAAGAGAGTTATTTTGGAATATTCATCATACGTGCATTTGAGAAGAGGAAAAAGAAGGAGAAAACCGGAAGCGTCAGAATTCGAAGAACCCACAAGGTAAGGGGTGATTTCGATTAGTTAATTCGTATTATCAGTTTAGATATTCAATAGTATGGATCATAGTATGTTAGGGAATCCCGGTTTGGAATTCTAGGGTTCCGTAGAATTGTCCCTATTGCGTCGAATTGTAGGTTGAAAACCATTAGGGTGTCAGATGATAAAAAGGAATGATGAGATAATGTTGTTTGATGTTATAATGGTGCAAAATGGATGTGTTTTGGTGTTTCTCATGTTGCAATTCGTATGGGTATGTTTGGAATTGGTTTAGAATGAATAAATGCTGTCAAAAGTGCAGAATTTGACTCTGCAGGTCGTGGGAACCGGTTCCCAGTGGGGAGGAACCGGGTTCCACTGTGTGAATTTATAAAAATTGGAAAAAATGCACGTAGGAACCGGTTTCTGTATAGGTAGGAACCTGGTTCCCATACATTTTTCCAGAAGCGTGATTTTTGAACTTCGCAGGAACCGGTTCCTGCATATGTAGGAACCGGGTTCTGCTGTAACTTTTGAAAAATATTAAACTTTGAAAATTCATAACTTTCAAACCGTAAGTCCGTTTTGAGTGCCGTTTTGGACGTTATTTCTTAAATTTAATGCTCTATTTTACAAAATGAAAAGATTTCCTAAAACTTGAAATTATTTTGAAAATGATTCAAATCCCGGAATAAGTGATTATTGGCTAACGCACATGGGTGTGTATGTAGCAGTAAACCTATGATGGATGGATGTATTAGTATTGTGTGAATGAAAGGCATGTTTATGTTGCTAATGATGGTGTGCATGATCGTTGAGATATCATGTTTTTGGTTTTGGTTCAGTTATGATAAATTGATGTATTTCATAGACTGATTTGATGATGCATGCTAGTGATGTGCGTGCATATGCATTGTTTTGGTGAAGTTAATTCCCATTGTGTGGAATTTGACTTGTATTGCCGTTAACCGATACCCGGGTGATGATGGGTGGTTAGGCTGGATTCGTGTCCGGGTGTTTATGGACGAATCGATGGTTGCTGTATCCGGTTGATGATGGATCAGTGTTGGGTGACTTGGTCACGTGTTGGTACCACATGCATTGTGTCTGCATTTGTGTTTGCATGGAATTGTAACATGTTAGGATGTCTACCAGTATTACAATTCTTTGGTTGATTATTGATTTGTGCATAATGACTTGTATGATTGGAACTGCGTGTTGAATTTGAATTTATGCTAAAATGGGTGAAATAATATGCTTGTGATATAATGTTGATTGAGAAGCTTATAATGCATGTTAATTATGAGAAATCTCACCCTTACTTTAACAATTTCAGATTAAAGTTAGCAGCTCAGGAGTTGGTGAGGATGGCTCTAGAGCTATGTTACTTTAAGTCCGCGTGTCAGTGTCGTGCTCTGATAGGTTGTAACACTGGGGAACGTTTAGTTGAGGAATTAGTTATTATTCAATTGTTTCTTTGAATTTCATTGGGAATAATTATGTTTTGGTTTATTCCGTTTTGGTTATG
The DNA here is from genome assembly GCA_948472305.1 of Vicia faba. Lineage (NCBI taxonomy): Eukaryota > Viridiplantae > Streptophyta > Magnoliopsida > Fabales > Fabaceae > Vicia > Vicia faba. The sequence goes on from OX451735.1 coordinate 890,231,109, forward strand.
GTATTTTTCCGCTGTGTAAGACATGGTCTTAATTTGATTGAATTATTTGAATAATGACCCTCAGTGTAGCATGACTACTGTTTTATTGGAAGTTTTATTTATTTCATAATTGTGACATCCCTTGTTCCGTGTTAACTCTGATGGAATATGTCTTTAATCATTGATATAATTAATATTATTCAGGGTATTTTAGAAGGGGTGTTACACAAAGCATTGAAACTATGATCTTCAAGTTTGCTTCATTTACAATCCAACCTAGCCACAACATGTGATCTTGCAAATCTGATAAACCCTTGTCTTAAAACCTCTTGCCTATAAATAGGGATATCATTTGCAAGATAAAAGAGATATGAACACACCCTCAAAACCCCTTTACTCTCAAAAAATCAGAATTGTCTACAAAACCTCCATTTTTGAGCCTTGAAGTCTAAATCTTTGAACCTCTCAAACCTTGTAAGTTTTGCCCAAACAAATCATTCAAATACTTCACATACACCATATATAAGTTGTTCAAACACAAGAACAACTTTCGTAACATCATTATCACCATCTTCCAAACTCAAAAACAGTTCCTTGCAAGTTGACTTGGTTGGGAAGATTCAAACATCTTTAGCACAAAGTAAGGATTGAAATAGCTTCAAGAAGGACCAAGGAGGCCTGATCAATCGGAATATTGCATCTAAAACAACTAGAAGAGACTTTAGGTTTTTCTCCAAAGAGGTAAAAAATTCAAACTGTGATATCCTTATTCATACATCATTTGCTTTCATTTTTCTTTTTAAAAGAATAAAACAGGACAAATCGAGGCATAAAAGTGTAAATATTCAAAATCCTAGAAAAATGCTTTAGGGGCCCTGACACGGGTGGCCGTGTCACCTGACACAGGTTGTGTCATGGAGAAAACGTGCAAAAAAGCAAGGCAGGGGCTGACACGGGTACCCGTGTCGCATGACACAGCCCATGTCAACTTAACTGGGATTGAAGACTTAGCAATGAGGCGGGACAGGGGCTGACACGGGTGCCCGTGTCACACGACACGGCCCGTGTCAATTTAGATGGGGCAAAAAATTCACAAGGAGTATTGGGCAGATCCTGACATGGGTGCCTGTGTTCGCTGACACGGCCCGTGTCAGCTCAGGTGTTAAAATTCCCAATTTTGAGATTTTAAGGTTACTTTGGACATATTGCATTGCTTGGAGATGGCCTAACACTATACAAAAAACTTTTTCTAGATAAAACATTCAAGTTATTTTCTAAAATAATTGACATCATTAGACTTAGGTTTTATTTTTTAATTAATTAACTCCTTTTATAATTAAATTAACTACAAAACCTTTTCTATCAAAGAACCCTAAAAAGCAATCTCTTTTCTTCATCTTTACATTTTCGTACATTTTATTATTTCGGGCTACAATTTATGTAATTGTCAAAGCCTTGTAATAGTAATTAGGGTTTATTTTTACTTGTCATCCCCATTTGTAAATTTGTATCCCCCATCCCCCAAAGTATTGTAATAGCGTAGGACCTTTAAAATTTCGCAATTTATCGTTTTCCTTATTATTACTAGTAATTAGGGTTTGTATGGCAAGAATAAAAATCAAACATTAGACAACCCTAATTCAAGATAATATACTTGAAATAAACACCTTACACATTTGCACCTCTAGGGTAACCCACACTTGTTGCCTTAGATTAAAACAGTCATGTCCCTCGAATGTGGGATGTTTTAGCAAAGACCCTCGATTAAAAGATCATAGTCCCTCGATGACCCTTCGATGTTGCCTTCAGTAAATGATATTAGTCCCTTATAACAATTTCTAAAACATATTACAAGTTTTATTCTATGACTATACAAAGACCCACGTTTGTCCCTCACATCCAATTATATAGCTCCTTAATAAACAATAGTAAAATAGCACTATCTAAAGTAGGAGTAAAAGAACAAAGACTTCTTGAGTTGGTAGATTGCTCATAATTGCTTGCTCACAAACAAAACCATTTACACCTCACACTTTCAAAACAATTTTCAAAACAAACATTTTGTATACATTCTCAACGATACGAGAATCATTGCAAAATGGCCTTACATGTGCATTTTCAAACACTTCCTTTCAACAAATATTTCAAAGTCAACACTTTGTATACATTCTCAACAATACGAGAATCATTTCAAAGTTTGCCGGACTAAGGCATTTTCAAAATATTTTCAAACTTACACAAACACAAAGCATTTCAAAAGTGATAAAGCAATTAAGAGCCCATAGATAACTACAGATGAAAAGGGTGCTAACACCTTCCCTTTTCATAACCTACCCCCCAAACTCAAGAAAAACTCTCAAAAGGTCTTTCCTATTCTTTTCACCCTTTCCTTTATTAGATAAAAGAAAAGTCAATGGCGACTCTTGCTATCTGCAACATTTGCGATAAAACACAAAACACCAAGTCATTTTTCCAACCGTATCACACATTCATTCGCTCTCCTAAAATAATCTTCTACGCATATATTTTGGGGCACTTGGACATTCGATTGAAGATGGTATGTCATCCAGAGACAAGGTCCAAGATGGAATCAATCCAAAGACTGTTGTGTTTATATTAGATCAGAAGGGGAATTCTCTTGCCTATTTAAGCATCAAGACTGCAGAAAGTTGTCAGAATGAAGAAGCCCATACAGAGTCAAGTCTCCTCAACAATGGAAATTATTGGTTTCTTTAGTGCATTTTCATTTGCATTCTTGCTTGTTTGTTTAAACATTGCTTGCATGTAGAAACCTGTCTATTTTTGAATGAAAGTCTTAATACAATAGGTATGCTTGTCTTGAAGTGTTCATTTTATTTTTATTCATCCATTTGTTATCACTCTTTAAATGTTTTACTTGCATATTGATGCCAAGTTTCCAAGTATTATGCTTAGGTAAAGATGGGATGGATGATGATGATAACCTAAAAACGTAAAAAAATCTATGGTTGGTATGCTTTTGAGTAAGACCCTGTTGACAATGTACATGCCTTGTTTCTATTCCTAAACACCAGAGATATAAGGGAGATAGACCCTCGTTAACCCCTCTGATCCTTTGAAGTAGGAGTTTCTTTTCTGTTAAAACCCTCATTTTAACCCTGGGGTAGGCAGTGTTCAGTTAATCTGATCAAGCATTCAGAACCCATCAAGAGTCTGCATTTAAGGATACAACAATGTTTATCCATCCAAAGGTGGAGGAAAGTCAAAACCACATTGGTTAACCCTCACTTATCAGGAGTGTGCATCAATTAACGATATCCCAATGGGTATCTCTCGCACATCAGGAGGTCAACAAATGACGATACAACAATGGCTATCCCTTATCTACCAAAGACTCGGACAATCACAGTCACTTCCAATAAATCAGAAACGTCGTAAAGATCAACAACTTGTTCAGAATGGGAATTATGAATAAGAAAGAAACAAAAAGCCTCGCTAAGTCGAAACTTGTTCCAAATTAAAATTCAAAAGAATTTGTTTGGGAAAAAGAAAGAAAGAAATTGAAAAGCCTAAAAGGCGAGAAAAGTATTACCAATAAAAACCCCTATCGAGAGAACAAGGTTGTGTGATCAGACACCAAAATTGGAAGTTAGTGATTGTTGTGTCCAAGAGGCCTCCGTGGTTCCCCAACCACCGCAAACTCTTCTTAAGATATGAATGCTTGTATCGCGTCAACTGAACATAGGAATGGAGAACATCATGGAGAATGGGTGGGCACCAAATAATTTTGAGCCTTAAATCCTTTTTTTCTTAAACTGTCAACCAAGCCACATTGCAACCCTTTCAAAGTCCTAACTGAAGCATGGGTCAATTCGAAAGCGTGCTACAACGAGATAGCGTTTGACTAACTCCTAAAAGGTATGTTTGAATATTTGTGTTGGCATCATGTGCTTGCATTACCTTTCATGAAAAAGAATTTGCAAATGTTGCTCTCTAGCTAGTGACTCGTTCAAACTAAATTTGTGACATCATTTCACTCAAAGTCTTTTTAAACTTCAATACTTACATATGTGTTGCATTAGAATTATCATTCTCATAATAAACATTATTCTGCATACAAAACAACTGATTGACATCAAGTAAGTTTACACAATGAATAATCGGTAAAGAGCTCAATATTGTCAGAGAAGAGAGGCTTTAATCCTCTGTTGAAGCAAGAGTCACCTTGTTGTACCCCAAAATTTTCCCTCTCTTTTCTCAAGACACTTCTCACAAAGATCTTCAATAGCTCAAATTTGCACAAGTGTTGACTAGGTCAAATCACCTCTTAAACTCTAGAAACCCAAATTAGGGTTTTGATTTTCACAAGGACAATTGGACTTATAATGCCTCAAAAGATTTTCATGGTTCATTATGGGTCTCCAAAAATACTCATTCCAAGTTTCAAGTCTTAGATCACAATTTTGCTCAGTCAATTGATCTGATGACTGAAAATCAGCTGTATTGGTTAAAAAGTAAATTATGGTCAACCTATAGTCAAAATTCATGACTTTTGGTCCCCATCAGCATTTTGAAGTCATATTTATCCATTGATAAACTTTTGATCACAATTCCTCAAGAAAATCACTCAATTCACCAAAAGGGTAAAATGGTTAAGATTAGGGTTTTAACTGTAATTGACTGATCATTGATTTTTGACCTAATACATGATCAAATTGTTTGAAACACAATCCCAAATATTCAAATACAACATGCTGACCTAATTATATGGCTCAAATCATCTCTCAAGATCAATGGATTGATAGTTGAATTTTGGATCAACTGATGAAAAGTCAACTGATACACCAAAAGTCAAACTTTGACTTTTTTGGTCAAATTTGAGTCTCAAAGATCAAAGTTCATAAAGACATTAAAAAATGTGAAGCTTGATCATCAAGAGATCAAGAAAGTCAAAAATCAATTTGAAAAGTCAAACTTTTCAAGGCTTAGAAAATTTTCTAAGTGTTTTGTACATGATGATTTCACTACTTCATGCCAATTTTTCACCAAGATGCAAGATGATTCAAAGGAAACCTTTAACATGAAAGTTGTAGATCTTGATGATATCTACAAATTTGATTTTATGATAAAGTCCTAGAAGTGCTTGTATTTTTAGTTACAAATTCATGAATCATGCACTTTTTCTAAAAAACACTTAGTGAAAATTTTGATCAATTTGGTCAGGATTTTGCCCTAACTTCTTGGAAAATTTTCACCTAGCTCCAATTTGATTTAGAAAAAAATGGAAAACATGAAAGTTGCAGATGATGTTTCAAGGTTTCAAAAATGTCCAAGAACTTGAAGAGATCATTTTTGAGCTAAGAGATTCGAAGAGATGAAGATGGCATGATAAACTTAAATTTTAAACCATTTTTGTGATGAACTCATAGCAAAATCTCAAACCTATCCTACATAATCCGACTTTTTAGGACATTTAACTTCTAAATATCACCATGATCAGAAATTTACACAAGTTCTAAATGTATTACACAAAGATTAGAAGCATTGTCCAAGTCATGATACCATTTTTGGATAATTTGCATAAAGTCACTTTACCATTTTGGTAAAGCAAGCTTTATGCTAACAACTATTTGCTTAAAATTGTGATTTACTCCTAATCAGATCCTATACAATATCAATATCAAAAGAAATCTCAAGAAATCAGTAAAAGCATGGAAAATCCCTTGAATCACTCACTTTATTCATTATGAAGCAACAAAATATTTGTATTTTCAAAACAAGCCAAAAAATTCAAAACTTCAGAATTGATGTTCTCACTGATTCTAACCTTTTCTCTATAAATATAGATGCATTTTTCAAGCCATGGCATGAAATTAGAAACCTGAAAACTCCCTCAAACTCTCTAAAACTCATAATTGCACTTCAACCTCCATAACTTGTCATTTCTACCCAAGAACCTCAAACTCACATTTCCCTCGTGCGTTTTCTCTCTAAACCAATTTTAAAGCTTCCATATATCAAGTATAGTCCATCCCTACCATTGTTTCACAACTATAACTCCATCTTCATCACCTTCCAAACTCAAAAACAGAGTTCTGCAACTGGACTTCTCCAGCATGATTCAGCCATCCTCAACACAAACTAAGTATTGCATTAGCTTCCAAGAGGGTCACTGAAGCTATTCTGATCATCACAACACTTTAAGGGTTGCTCAAACTTAAAACATGATCTCCATCTACAAGGTGAGTTTTCTAAAATTCTAACTCTCTCTACAAGTATCATTATTGGTTCATTTGTGAAGATAAAATGTAGACGTCATAGTCCTGAAGTTAACCATGCCCTTAGATTTCATTTATATTTCCTGAGTAGTGTGAATTTCAAGTTTGAACTTCCTGAAAAAGTTAGATCAGATTTTGGTACCAACTGAAATTCTCATTCGTCTTTGATCCATTGTTTAATTTATTTACATATTTGAAATCGTGGTGAAATTTCTAACAAGTTTGATGTTTACAATTTCTGAAATGGTTGAGAAATGAGAAAGTTACAAAGTTAAAAAATAATGATGAAGAAACTGGCGCGAGGAAGAAGAAGATGATACAGTCAGGAGCGAGTTTAAAATATAATATGTTAGTTGTGCATAAGTTAACGGATGTATCACCACCCCAGTGGTTAAAGCGCGCGCCTATGACCCTTGTGACCTGGGCTCGAGCCCCAGTGCCATATTTTTTTATTTTTCATTACATTTTCTGACATTTTTTTGTTTGGTAGCGCGCCTAGGCTCCTCTCTTTTGGGCCTGAATTGTTTCTAAACTTCTCACGCCCCATTTTACTTCTCATGCGCAGCCCATTACATTTTTTATTTTTCATTTTTGTTTTCTGATTTCAAAAATAGTTTGGGCCTAATAATAAAAACTCTTTTACTTTCTAACCTCCTAACTACTTTCCGAACTCATGACTTCTAATTTATATTCTTTATTTTATTTTCTTTTCTTTTTTCTAGTAATATTATTTTTTATTAATATTACAAAAATACAATTTCTTGAATAAGTAAATTATTAAATATTTCATTTTAAGAATTTATTTTATTTTGTAAATACTTAGAACTAGGTTTATTTATTTTATACACTTTAAATTACTTCTTTCTTTTTAAATTAGTATTAATATTCAAGATTATTTTTCTCAACAAATTTACTTAGACTTAGGGTTTTTCTTAGTTTTTATTAACTTATACTTTAGTTTTTTTATTTATTGACTAACTAATCAACTTATTTTGTGATTAAAATTAATTAGTTGGATTAGGTTAACTTTTAAACCTTTTTCATACAAAAAATCATTAAAAAAACATTTTTTATTTTCTTTTACATTAACTTTATATTCTTGTACATTTATTTTGCATTATTCAATTTGGTTGTAATAATAATTAGAACTTTATTGCTTTATATATCCATTTGTAAGTTTGTATTCCCCATCTCAAAATGATGTATTAGTGTAGAACTTTAAAATTCCGCAATTTATCGCTTTCCATATTATTGCTAGTAATTAGGGTTTGTATAGCAAGACTTAAAACCAACAAGTAGACAACCTTAATTCAAGAAAAAATATAAAATCAAAACACTTTACACACTTGCACCTCTAGGGTAACCCACACTTGTTGCCTCGGATAAAAACAGTCATGTCCCTCAAACGTGAGATACTTTAGCAAAGACCTTCAATTACAAGATCATAGTCTATCGATGACCCTTCGATGTTGCCTTCGGTAAACGATCTTAGACCCTTATGACAAATTGCTAAAGTATCCTACAATGTTGCCTTCTATGACTATATGATGACCCACGCTTGTTCCTTCACATATAATGATAAGGTTTCTTACCAACTAATGGTAAGATAACATTATCTAAAGGAGGAGGAAAAGAACAAAGACTTTTTGAGTAGGTAGAACGTTCATAGTTTCTTGCTCATGAATATTTCAAACAAAACATCTTTCAAACACATCAACACTTTTCATGAAATATTTTCAAAAGCCAACACTTTGTATACATTCTTATAGAGACGAGAATCATTACAAAGTTCTCCTAAACAAAGGAATTTTTCAAAAATACTTTCAAAAACAAAATCATAAGCACATTTACAAAGCATTTCAAAGTGAGCTAGCAACTAAGAGCCCGTAGATAACTATAGATGAAAAGGGTGCTAATACCTTCCATTTTCATAACCTACCCCCCAAACTCAAGAAAATTCTCAAAAGGTCTTTCCTGTTTTTTTCACCCTTTCCTTTATTGGATAAAAGAAAAGTCGGTGACGACTCTTGCTATCTGCAACAATTGCGATAAAATGCAAAACACCAAAGCCAGTTCTCCCACCGTATTATAGAACTGGATAATCTGCTGGGGACAAACTTAAAAGTGGGGTTACCTTTGAGACTAGATCACCTATAAATGCTTTCATTATTTTACTTATTTTCTTTACTCTTAAAAGGGTGTTTGGGTTTTGTATAGATCCTCTACCAGGATTTGGGGGCATCATTAGGTAAGTAGCAATAGATTATGGAGATTGTACAACATAGACCGATATGGTTGAAACAATGGCTACGTTAGTGTGACACATTTGTTGGTATCGGTATCCCTTGTGTTGAATCGAGGAGAATACGGAGCCGCTGTGTGGTGTCATGAAGCACTAACTGACCGTAGAACCTTTAGTTGAACAACTTGGCTATTAGGAAGTAGTGAGATAGCCTACTTTGGTGCAAATCTGAAGATTGGTTGATACTCGATGCTACACTCATTGAGATTGGACTTTCGGGATGTTTTGGTAGCAAGAAAAAATTGATTGTGCTAAAACAATGCCCAATGAAGAAAGATTAGTGATATTGAGATTCCATAGAACCCGGTTACTTTCTAGGACAGGTTGAACCAACTAAATTTCAAGAGGGTACTTACCTATCAAACCCATGCAAGACTAAACCTAAGGTCCTTGTGTGCTTTGTTTGTGATTATTTGTTCATGACATCATAAACATCATAACATCATAAGCATTCTTACTAACCATTTCAAGGATTTAGAAATTTATCTTTGTTCTGTTTTGTAGGACATGGCTTCCACACGTAGAAATACCATCCGAGTTAACTTCGTGAAAGTGCCTACTCAACTTCAAGAGTTAGAATCAAGGGTGCCTAAATATTCTCCCTTCACAAAGAAATATGGTCGACTTCTCAACTTGGCTACCTCAAGCTTTCTAGAAGAAATGATGTGTGTGCTTTTTCAGTTCTTTGATCTTATGCATCATTGCTTCACATTCCCCGACTACCAATTGGTGCCTACATTAGAAGACTTCTCTTAACTGTTATGAGTGCTTGTGCTTGATCAAATATCATTCACTGGTTTAGAGGAAACTCTAAATCCTAAAGTTATTGCCAAAGCCTTGTATTTGAAGAGATCCGACATTGTGGCAAATTGGGAAAGAAGGAGTGGAGTTAAGGGTTTTCTAGCCAAGTTTTTATTGGAGAAGTCTCAGTTGTTTTGGGAAGATATATATTTTCAAGCTTTTGAAGATGTCTTGGCCCTTCTAATCTATGGTTTGGTTTTATTCCCCAATTCGGACCAACTCATAGATGTGAATGCTGTCAAGGTTTTTCTCTCTTGTAATCCCGTGCCTATGCTACTTTGAGACATCCTACATTGTTTTCACACTCGCACCATGAAGAAGAGAGGGACTCTTTTGTGTTGTATTCCATTGCTGTATAGGTGGCTTATTTCGCACCTACCTTGATCAATGTTGAAGAATGAACAAGGCTTGACATGGTCTCAAAGGATGATATCACTCTCACACTCGGATATTCATTGGCGTTCCCGATATTTGGAGGATATTACCATCACTGACCGTGTGGGGAGTTCCCTAATGTTCCAATCTTGGGCATTAGGGGAGGTATTACCTATAACCCTTATCTTGCATTATGAAAGTTTGGGTATGCGCGAAGAGATGGTCCCCATGATGCGCTCATCCAAGGCTTAGTGTTCGATCATGAAGGAGACGTCCAAGGCTATCATCAAAGGTTCGTACGAGCTTGGAGAATGGTAAACAAGGTGGATAGAAAGACTTTGGGGCATAAAAATTCTATCCCTCTTAAGCCTTACCTCAAGTGGGTACGAACTTATGCTCAAATCCTCATAATGCCTTGCCCATCCATCCTACCTGTGATTATGGAGCCCGTTGCTGAGGGAGACATCCCTTACACTCTTCTTCATCCTGACATGCCTACCGACTTCAAAGAATTGCAAAGATCGTGGATTCAACTCAAAGGGGAACGAGACACCTTTGAAGCATAATTTTACACAAGCGAGAAGAAGGTTTTGGATCTCACAAGGAAACTTCATAAAGAGCAAAGTTTGAATGCCTACATTGCACCAAAGAGGATGCGTCCATAGAAAGCTTGAGTCCTTTATGTTTTAGGAGTTTATTTTGTATCATTTTGAAACCTTTTTGTTTCTTCCATTATAAGCCCGAGAGACATTTGTAATTCCTGAATTTATTAATGCAATTAATGTTTGTTGTCTTCTCTTTGTCTAGCAAATTTAAATTTCTTAAAATCCTTGAAAACATTGCATTAGCATAACATGCATCATAAGCAGGTTTTCCGACACAGGTTTCCTCATCTTTTTACTGTTTATTTTAGTATAAGATGGATCTCGAGAAAACTGTCAAGGACTTCCGTACTCAACACTCTCAATTCCAAGAGACTCTGCTCAACTTAGCAAAGGGGCAGCAAGAAATGATGGCTCTTCTTGTTACGAAGAAGAAGACAAAGAAGAAAGTTGTAATCAACATAGGGAAGAGGTTTAAAGGGCCCGACAGACAAGTTCAAGTTGAAGAGGATTCCTTCGAAGAGGATGAAAATCAAGATGAAGATGCTAGGAGCACCCGTGCTGGGGGTGGAAACAATCAAATCTTTGAAGACGAGGATTTTTCTGATGAGCAATACCCGTCGGCCGATGGAAAATATAAGCAACTAGAACATAGACTGAAAGCTGTGGAGATGTTCCTGAACTTGTCTCTGGGGCAAGAAGAAATGAAAGCTCTCCTCACAAAGGGCTTGGAGAATTCCAACAATGCCAAGAGTGACCAGCTTGCGGAGCTACAGTTCGACCTGACAACATTGAGGACCCAAATGATGGGACAGTTGGTGGGCCAGATGGCTCTCATCCAAGACCTATCTCAAAGACAAGAGGAACTCAGAGTTCTTGTCCGCCAACTGCTTCCAAATAACCAACTGGGGCAAACATCTGAGGTTGAAGAGCAAGTCACCGCTCAGCCTCCATCCACTCAAGAAGACAAGGGGAAAGCTCCTTTGCTTGCTTCAGGGTCACAAGCCCGTCAACAACCTCGCCAGCGTCAACGGGGTAATCGGCGTAAGCAAGAAACGTCGGGAAGACAGTTCACGGAGACTGAAATACCATCATTTTTCATACTAAAGCGCCTGTTGGAGGTCAATTTGCTTACCTTAAAGGACCCTCCTCAGAAGCCCAATATCTCCTTTCCTCACTATCATCCCGACGCATTCTGTGTTTACCACTCCTACAGCCCGAGACACGACACCAACGACTGTTGGGCCTTGAAGAACAAGATTCAAGATCTGATCGACATCGGGGTGCTGGAATTCATGCCAGACGGCGAGATGAAAATCTTCCGTTAAAGGGTTCTCCACTTGAAGTGACGAAGCTCAAAGCTGAAAGACTTTTGCTTCTTTTCGAATTTTCAAAGTTGTAATTGCTTTTGCTGTCAAACAATCATCTGTTGATGTTAAACTCTGTTTTCATTAATGCATTGCATACGTTTGTCTTGAATTCATCCATTCGTTTCACTAGTCTTATGCTTTTCTTTATAATATTTGACTCTTGATAAAAAGCTGCAAGCCTTTAGAGGGAGGATGACGAAACAATACCATGATCTTATACAGTATGCTTCTGAACAGACCTTGCTGATGATGTACAGGCATTTCTTTCAATTCCCAAACACTGGAGTTATAAGGAAGTTAATCCCTAGTCAACCCCTTCGAGCCAAAGAAGTAGGAGTTTTCTGTTCTAAACAATCAAAACCCTTGATATAAACCTGGGGCAGGGTAGTATCTCAGTTAATTCAAGAGAAAGCGCGCATTGAAGTCGCAAACTCTCAATTCATAATACAACGAACGACGTCGAAAAAGAAAGCATTCCTTCGGAATCGAAAGACAAGGGTGGTTCCCTATCACATAGACAGTCAATCTCTCAAAAGAGAAAAGCCCGCCAAGCCAAAACCTATAAAGGAGGCTTAAGAAAGCTAGGGCATCCCACTGACGGTAATCTCGGAAAACGGTAACAGTCAGGCAAAAGTTAGGGATAACAAATCAAAATCAAAATAGTGAGGTCGTCACAAAATCCTCAACAACATGAAAAATGTTGAAAAAGAAAAAGGAGATGATGACTGTCTCCCAAAAATTCAAACTGGTAAACCATCGCCCAAAAGTCATTCAAAACTCAAAACAGAGTGTGACGCACAATTAACTGAGCTTAGGTTGAAGGACATCACGAAGAGCGGGTGGGTACAAATATATTTTGAGCCTTTATCCTTTGTTTCTTAAACCGTGAACCAAGCCACGTTACAACCCTTCAAAAGTCCTAATTGAAGCATGGGTTAGTTCGAAAGCATACTGTTACAAAAGGTATCCTGACTCCTGTAGGGCTTTACTCTAAATCTTGTGTTGATCTGTCTTATAAAAAGTTTTCTGCTAAAAATGCATTTTGCAAAACTTCGAGACAAACATAAACTTTGCATTATTTGAATATCACTGTCTGCATTTGACTTTTTGTTTTGACAGCGAAGAAATTCATACAGCGAATGTTCGGAGGAACGAAAACTCTCTCAGCAAGTAAAAATCACTTCAAGAGGATAACACTTCCATCAAATATCCTATCAACCAGGGGCACGACATGTCACCATCCAATTAACTCGGGGCAGTCCAATCAAGGTCCAACAGATCTTTCAGAAAGTTCAGTTAACCTGGGGCAGTCCAGTCAAGATTTCAAAAAAATCTCTCAATATGTAGAGTAATCTGATTCAAGACTCCATCACCACCACTTGGGGCATTCGAATATCAAAAGTGTTCAACAAATCAACTATCACATTTCCAGACTCGATTCATGTATCTAGCCAGGGCACGTCTGAAGAGTTTGAAGATTCGATTCCTGTATCCAGCCAGGGCATATCTATCAACTATCACAATTCCAGATTCGACTCCTGTATCCAGCCAGGGCATATCTGTTGACCACATTTCTAGACTCAATTCCTGTATCTAGCCAGGGCACGTCTGAAAAGTTTGAGGATTCGATTCCTGTATCCAGCCAGGGCATATCTGTTGACGACTATTTCCAGACTCGACTCCTGTATCCAGCCAGGGCACGTCTGAAGAATTCCAGATCAACACCTGTAACAAGCCAGGAAACATCTGTGGACGACCGATTGTAGACCAACCCTTGTAACAAGCCAGGAAATTATCTACATCACCACTTGGGGCATTCGAATGTCAAAAGTGTTCAAAAACCCGATGCAGTTTTACACGAGCTCATCATCAGGAAACCCTACCCGGTTCCTCTCAAGACTTCTGAAAACAGTTTATGGATTCTTCCCAACAACGGATGTTAATCTATCACTTGTTCAGATGCAATTTTTGAAAACAGTTTACGGACACTTCCTAACAACGGATGTTGCTCTATTGCTTATTCAACTTCAAGACTTCTGAAAACAGTTTATGGATTCTTCCCAACAACGGATGTTAATCTATCAGCTTGTTCAGATGCAACCTTTGAAAACAGTTTACGGACGCTTCCCAACAACGGATGTTGCTCTATTGCTTATTCAACTTCAAGATTTCTGAAAATAGTTCACGGGTTCTCCAAGTAACGGATGTTAACCTATCACTTGTTCAGATTCTTCTCAAGACTTCTGAAAACAGTTTATGGATTCTTCCCAACAACGGATGTTAATCTATCAGCTTGTTCAGATGCAACCTTTGAAAACAGTTTACGGACGCTTCCCAACAACGGATGCTGCTCTATTGCTTATTCAGCTTCAAGATTTCTGAAAACAGTTCACGGGTTCTCCAAGTAACGGATGTTAACCTATCGCTTGTTCAGATTCTTCTCAAGCTAACTCCACTCAGAGTCAAGCTTCATTATCCCCAGCGAATCTAAAACTTCAAATTATCAATCCCCAGTGGAGCCAGACTAGTGAGCCTTCTCCCCACAGAGTTTTGGGAGGGCAAATCTTGAGTTCCCCAGTGAAGTCGCCAGAGTTACTTCCCACCGAACTGAAGATTCTCAATCTTACCTCCCCAGTATGAGTCTACTAGTTTGGAACTCCCCAGTAGAGGTCATCAGGAATTCTCTTCCACAGCAGCAGCCAGAGAATTATTCTCCCAGGCAGCAGTCAAGATGCTTTTATCTTCAGCCATCTCAGATTCATTTATCCTCCGCAAGATAGCTCATCAGCTTACATGCACATTCATCACATTCATGTCATAAACATTGATGTCACATACATTGCATCATGCATCATGACATTACATACAACTAACCCTTTACTTTTTCAGGTAAGATCAGTCGACAGACAAAGATCATCTCCCAAGATTCATCTAGAAATAGTTCAGATGTGACCCGGACACGGCGACATTCTGATACTTATTCCAGATTCATCCAGATGCAGTTTTATACGAGCTCATCCTCAGGAAACCCTACACCGGTTCCTCTTCAAGATTTTTGAAAACAGTTTACGGATTCTTCCCAACAACGGATGTTAATCTACCAACTTGTTCAGACTCTTCTCAATTTTTGAAAATAGTTTACAGACGCTTCCCAACAACGGATGTTTCTCTATTACTTATTCAATCTCAACTCCTGAAAATAGTTTACGGATTCTCCAGACATGGATGTCAATCTATTGCTTATTCGGACCCCCAATTCAGAGATGTTCCAAAAACACGGATGCCTTTCTGATACTTGTCCACTCACCACTGACATACATATTCAACATATCCAGATGGCATCTTTAAGCCCATCCTCCTACCAGCAGTCACCAAATGGCATCTTTAAGCCCATTCCCTGATGGCATCTCTAAGCCCATCCCCCGACAAGATTTTATCGCACCAGATGGCATCTTTAAGCCCATCACCAAATGGCATCTGTAAGCCCATTCACCTCTACCATCACATCGCCGAGTGCAAATTTTCTGGGCACTTTAGTGTCCAATCTTCTTTTACCTTCAAGTCGCGAAAGGCAAACTTGCCAATCTAACTCTTCAAGTTCAAGAAGATTGAACAGGGGCAACTATTGTACCCCAAAATTTTCCCTCGCAGTTTTCCACAAGAAATAACAACTTCAGGCTTTTCCTGATCTTTCAAACTGGCTCAAGAATCGGTCAAACGGACTTTTCTCGTCATTCAGACGCAATTAGGGTTTTATTGATTTTCAGGGCTCTGGAATGCTTCAAGCAGTTGGCTTAGGGTTTTGGTTGATTTTGGCTCAACTTTGATCAGGCGAACGCTCTTTGGCATTTAATCAGGAATTAGGGTTTTTGGGCACGTTCTCAGAAGGATTTAAATTCTACAGCACTTTGCGAGTTATTCCGAGATTTGGTTTGAATCCGCATTGTTTGATTTAATCAGTAAAAGAAGGAAGTTGGTTTGAATTCACGTTCGTTTGATTGAACCAGTCAAAAGATATATGCAGTTTGGATTTACAGTGCTTGGTAAGAAATCAGTAAGAAAGGAATGCGTCTGATCAGTTATTGCGTTTAACTGTGCTTTGCTTTGGATGTTGGAAGCACCGAGTTTATTATTTGATCAACGTTGAATCGATGTTTAGTTAATTATTTATTATTCTAAAGATTAAAAAGGCTGGAATTTAATTTTCAGTTATTTTAATTTAAAGAACTATAAATAATAAATAAATAATTGAAAAGGGATAAAAAGAATTAAATGGATCAATAGAATTTTTATTTCATATTTAAATATTTGTTACAATTATTATTTAGATACAAGTATTCATTTACGAAGTATTTATAATAATAATAGTTACAATGATTAAATTGAAAATAAAACTATCCTATTTTTCTAAATATTTTCTAAGTCCCCAATTCTTCATTCTTCATTTAATACCCCTCTCCATCCAAATATTCATCTGCAATAAATAAGAGAAGAAAAGTCAAATGACAGTTAAATTGAATTGAAAAGACAGATAAAATTACAGTCATCATTAAGGGTCACTGATGGGGATCAGTTAACCCCCTCTGCAAATCACGGGATTTCTCCCGGTTCACAAAGAGGGAAGAATCTTATTTGCTAATCATGAATGCAAAGTTGAGAAAAAATGCAAAGTGTCAAACTGCATAAGTTCAAAGTCTCAAACTCCAAGTTCAAACCAAACTTCAAAAACTCCAAGTTCAAACCAAACTGAAAAATCCAAATTCCTACTTTCTGTCAAAAATGCCAAAAGGTACAAGTTGCTGTCGCAGGATCCAAACTGTCAATAAAGAAGATTTGGCAAAGATATGAAAAGTTCCAAAGGTACAAAAGCTGTCAAAAGAAGAGACAAGAATGCAGAGCAAAACTATTATGCAAGCAAAACATTTTCTTTTCATCATTTCCCAAAATAAAGTGGCCACTTTCAGAACTAAAGGTACACACAAAAACATTATTATAATGCAAAGTGTACTAGAGAGAAGAGAGATAAGAAAGCAGGTTTTTAGGCTTTAGGCAGGAAGATAGAAACATATACAAAAAGACTGAACACAGTATAGTAAAAGGAGAGCAAGATATACAAACACATAACCATTAAGCTACTGAAGCACAAGCCTTAAACTTCACAAGCAATACAAGGCCAAAAACCAATACAACCTGCATATGCCAAACCTGCCTGAAGCAAGTCAGAAGCCTCACCCTGTCAAAAAAAAACAAGTTCAAGGCCAAGCCTTACCAGCTAAAGCATTAAAACCTGCTAAGCCATGAAACCTGTTAAGGCCAATACCTGCATTAGCCACACCAGCTAAAGCATCAAACCTGCTAAGCCATGAAACCTGTTAAGGCCTAAATCAGCATTAAAACCTGTAAAGCCTCACAACCAGATAACACAAGATCCAACCTGCCTAAGCATAAACAAGCCTCACCTGCATCAGACCTACCTAAACATAAACCTGTTAAGGCTTGAAACCATACGAACCTGCTAAAGCTCAAAACCTGCCTAATCCCAAACTCAAGCCAAGCAAAACCACTGTCAAACATTAAACCTGCCTGAAGCAAGCCATTAAGACCCATTACCATGACCAAAACACCTTGGCCTAAACCTCATTAACCATTGAATCAGTGTCCAATATCAAAGCCTCAGATTATCTCATCATTGGCCAACATAAACAGAAGGCAACATACATTCAAGACATCATACAGTAGCAGTAGCAAGAGAAGAAGAGGAAAAAGCTAATCAAAATAACAAAACTGTTTCAACCATAGCGTGTTTAAGGCAACGAAAACCCTCATAAAGTTCATCATAGGGCAGAAAAAAGCAAGCAACATAAGCATACGGCCAAAATAGGCGACAGAAGTCAAGACAAGGTATCAAACAAATCAGCAATCTCAGCATGAAAAGGCATCATATTTCAACCGACAAATCAACATAGACAACAAAAGCATCAAAGGCAACGTGTATACAGTAGGAGAGAAGAAGAAAGAAGTGAAGTTTCAAAAAAGGGGTTTTCAGTTCAGTTCATCATAAAACCTTAAAAATGGCAACAAGATAAAGAGTACCAGGAAGTCTACAAATCCATCATCACCTCACTCCGTCCTTGGCCGCTTGGGCGCCTCCGCCTTCATCCCTCCCCCATCTCCTCAGAAAGGTATAGATTATTTCCTTCTCCACGCACCTCAAACCAAAGAGATATGTAATCCGAATTAACATACGAAAAACTAAGCACGCAAAAATACAAAACCCCTAATGCGTTGAAAGAATTAAAATACCTCTTTTTACCGCCGTTGAAGTGAGTGTAAGGAGGAGGAAGAATAGTGGCGCCGGTTGCCTTGAACGAAGGGAAATACAGAGGCATGCATGAGGAAGACGAAGAAGGACACGAAAATGAACGAACGCCGCCGCTGTCTCAAAACCCTAAAGCTAATGTCCCAAATGAAAACACAATCCAAACCCTAAAACGTTATTGAGCCTAAACGTGGGCCTCGTACCCCTGAAACACCTAAGCCCTTCTGTTTTTCAATTCGCACCCCCTCGTTCCCTTCTGAGCGCCTAAGCCCAAAACACTTTTTATTCATTCTGTTTGCTTCACATGGACCTAATGCCCCTTTCTGGCCCATTTAAGTATCAAAACTTGTTTTTTAGCATATAAGACATTTTCTCTTTTGTTAAATAAACTAACATAATATTTTTTAAACATTAATAATACTTTTTCATATATATATAATAATTAATTTTTATATAGAAACAAATATTTTCTCTTTACAATTAAACTCACATTTTCTTTAAATCTTTGTACATGAATATATAATTTTTCTTAAGATTAATACTCTTTGTACATAATAAGTAAACATACATTTTCGCATAATTTAAATTTTAAGCATTTAATTAAAATATTCTCTTTTTGTACATAAATAATAAAAATACATTTTTTTATTACACCATAATTAAAACATCTTTTATACACAATACAATTAAAATTGAAAACATTTTTCTTCTTTTAAACAAAATACCTCTTTTTGTACATAACAAATAAAAATACTTTTTTTTCTAATTTAATTCTTGATATTTTATTTAAAACATACTTTTTGTACATAATAAATAAAGATACATTGTTATACATAATTTAATTAGAATTTAAAACATTTGATTAAAACATTTCTTTTTGTACATATTAAAGAAAATACAAGATTATTAATTAAATTAAATAAACATTTAATTCTCACCATTAGGTTAAACAATGCTTAATACATATCAAAATTCACATTGTCGCACCTGTAAATAAATACACTTACAATACATTTCACATTATACACTTGACACATATACAATTGCTATACCATACAATACATTGCTCCTATACACATTTGCTTATATTTGTATATTCGTTATTTACATTTGATCGCAAATTCGATTTGGTTGTAACTTATTGGATACTATAAGTATCATCCATAAATTTGTACCCCCACTCCCGGATACTTATTTTGTAATAGTGTAGACTTTACATTTCCGCAATTTACCGCTTTTGAATTATACCATGGTTAGACCTAGGGTTTGTATGTACATAAAATCAAACGCTAGATAACCTAATACAAGACAAATACATGAAATCAATACACAATCACACTTGCACCCTCTAGGGTAATCCCACATGTTGCCTTCCAAAATGGGCCATGCTTGCACGTCGAGTATCTTTGGCAAAACAAGTTCAAATGATCATAAGTCCCTCGATGACGCTTTCGAATGTTGCCTAAATGGAATGATCATAGTCCCTTCAAAGCAAATTTCCAAAGACACTTGGCACCATTGCATTCATGGTCCGTACGATGACCCGCGCCCGTCCCGAATAAACTTCCTAAACGCAAGATTGTCCACCAAATTCAATGATGGAACAAAATTGTTAAAAAGGGTTGAAAACATAGAGAAAACCTTTGAGTACAACAAGGTAGATAAAACTCTTAGTTACTTGAGATCAACTTGCAAAAACACTTGCCTTCTTTTCAAAAACCACAATCCACAAACACTTTCAAACAAACTCTCAAAACATTTTGAAACATCTTTTCGAAAAGATACACGCCTTTGTAAAATATTCGAGTAAAGAATTGTTACAAGGTTAGCCTAAGACAAGGCATCTTCTTCAAAAACATTTTCAAAATACACACACACACACACACACCATTTTCAAGCAATCGAAAATCAAGGCAAGTGATCTAAAAAACCAAGTAACTAAGAGCCCATGGATAACCATGGATGAAAAGGGTGCTAATACCTTCCCTTTTCATAATCTACCCCCCGGACCCACGAAATATCTCAAAAGGTTTTTGCTGTGCTTTTTTCAACCTTTCCTTTAGGATAAAATAAAAAGTCGGTGGCGACTCTTGCTCAACCGCACAAGTGCGAAAACAAACGCAAAATCCATAGTCAGTTCTCCCACCGTATCACACCTGGGGTAGTCATTCCCTACAAATTCAAGATCCCAGTCTTTTCCAAGCATGATGGATTTTCATGTCCGAAGCTTCATTTAAGATCTTATGTCTGTAAGATCCAACTGCACACCGCCAATAGGAAACTATGGGTGCACTTTTTCCAAGAGAGTCTATCTGGGACACTGTTGGAGTGGTTTTACCAATTGGAAGGAACAAACATCCATACTTGGGAGGATTTGGCCGTTGCCTTTTACCGCCAATATCAATATAACACTGATCTTGCACCAAATCGGGTGCAATTGCAAGGCATGACCATGGGTTCAAATGAGGGCTTCAAAGAGTACGCCCAAAAGTGGAGAGACTTGGATGGCAGGGTGCAACCACCTTTAATTGATAGAGAATTGGTAGATATGTTTATAGGGGCATTGACTGGACCATTCTTTAACTTGTTGATTGGGAGTTCGTCATCCATATTTACTGAATTGATATTAACTGGTGAGAGGGTCGAAAGCGGGACTAAAAGCGGGAAGATACATATGGGCTCAACCTCAAATGCTGTGAAAAACCATTTATTGGTAAAAAAGAGACTAATGTGGTGTATGGATCAAGAAGTCGTGCAAAGAATGATTGTCATTATTCAATAGGGGCAGTTTTGATCTCCAATCCAACTCCAACTCAACATCCGCATCAACAAAATAACCAACAAAGGTTGGATGCCCAAAGAAGACAATTTACTAGAATCAATATGCAACTATCTCAAGCTCTGCAACACCTATTAAAAGCTGATTTGGTGACCTTGTGAGATCCCCCTTCCAATCCTAACACCGCTTCTCTAAATTACAACCCCAACGCCAAATGTGCTTACCATTCAAATAACCCCGAACATGATACCAATGATTATTGGGCATTAAAAAACAAAATCCAAGACCTAATTGATAACAAGACAATTGAATTCGACCCTTCGCCAACTCCAAATGTGATCACCACACCATGCCAAATCATGGTAATGGTGTCAATGCTATTGAAGGTGCTTTTTTTGTTGCCTCCATCAATGACTTGACCACTCCTTTGAAGACTATTAAAGAGAATTTGTTGAAAGTCGGGGTATTCCCTGGCTTCCTTGAAGACTATTTTTGTTGTGCTATACAAATTAATGTTTGTGAATGGATGAAGAAAGGTGTCCAACACCTAATGGATAGCCATGAGATTCAATTTGAAAGATCTCCATCTGTGAAAAGTTTGACCCAATAGTGAGATAGTCGACCTCGGTGTAAAGTTGGGGATTAATTGATACTCGATGCTACGCTCATTGAGATCGAACTTTCGAGATGTTTCGTCCGCAAGAAAAGATTGCTAAGCTGAAATAATGCTCGATAAAGAAAGATCGATGATATTGAGACTCCTTAGAACCCGGTTACTATTTCTAGGGCAGGTTGAACCAACTAAACTTCAAGAGGGTACTTACCTATAAACTCTATGCAAGCCTAATCCTAAGGTCTTGTGTGTTTTTCTTGTGTATGATTAGTTTTCTTAAACATGACATCATGCATCATAACATCCATTCTTCATTACACTGACCATTTCAAGGACTAAGGAAATTTATCTTTGTTTTGTTTTGCAGATAATTGCTTTCGCTCGTAGAAATACTATCTGAATCATCTTTGTAAGAATACCTCTCCAACTCAAAGAGCCAGTATCAAGGGTTCCTAAGACTTCCTCGTTCACCAAGAAATATGGTCTACTTCTCAATTCTTTCATTGCATAAACAGGTTTCAGGACAAGCTTTATCTTCTTCGCTATTTATTTCAGCAATGGCTCTTGAACAAACAGTTAGGGAGCTTCAGGAATAGAATGCCCAATTCCAAGAAACGTTCTTGAATTTGGCTAAGGGACAAAAAGATTTGAAAGCTCTAATTCTCAAGGACAAGAAGAAGAAAAAGAGGCCAGTGGGTGTTCTGAATATGGGAAGAAGCTTTAAAGGACCAGTGAGGCAATTTTCAGAGCTCGCAACTCCGTCAAAAGAGATAGACAATCAGGAAGGAGAGCCAAGAGAAGAAGACCACAGTCCAAGGGAGTCTGAAGAGGATGAAGCTGATTACACCGAGGAACAATACCCTCCGGCTGATGATAAGTACAAACATCTGGAAGACCGTCTCAATGCCATGGAAGTTCAGAGGGTACCTGGCCTGAATTTCGAAGAGCTAGGGTTGGTTTCTGGAGTGGTTATCCCACAAAAGTTCAAAGTGCCCACATTTTCTAAATATGATGGGGTCGCATGTCCTAAGCTGCATCTCAGATCTTATGTCAGGAAGATCCATCCGCACACTACTGACAGGAATTTGTGGGTGCATTTCTTTCAAGACAGTCTATCAGGGACTCAATTAGAGTGGTTCTATCAGTTGGAGGGAACCAACATCTGTAACTGGGAAGATCTAGCTGCTGCTTTCTACAAGCATTACCAATATAATGCTGACCTCGCTCCAACCCGTACACAAATTCAAAGCATGTCTATAGGTTCTAGTGAAGGCTTTCAAGATTATGCCAAAAAATGGAGAGACCTTGAGGGAAGAGTCAAGCCTCTGTTGTCTGATAGGGAGCTAGTGGACATGTTCTTGGGCACGTTATTCGGGTCGTTCTTTAACCATCTGATTGGAAGTTCTTCTGTTGGGTTTACTGAATTGATCTTGACTAGCGAACGGGTAGAAGCTGGTATTAAAAGTGGTAAAATACAGAGAGATGCATCCTCCAGTACTGCAAAGAAACCATTCACAGGGAAGAAGGAGGTCAGTGCTGCTTATGGCCAAAGAAATCTTAACAAAACTGAGCGTCATCCGATGGTAGGGGCTGTTATGATTTCCAATCCTACATCAAACCAGCAACATAATAATTAGTCCAGAACATATAAGCCCAGAAGACAGTTTACCCAAATTAATATGACCTTGTCTCAAGTTTTTCCACATTTGCTGAAATCCAATCTGGTTACCCTGAGAGAGGCTCCCAAAAATCCCAATACTGCATCTCCTCACTACAATTCAAATGCTCGGTGTGCTTACCATTCTGAAAGTCAGGGCCATGATACAAATGACTGTTGGGCTTTGAAGAACAAGGTGTAGGATTTGATTGAGGCAAAGGAGATTGAATTTGACACTCTTGAGACCCCTAATGTTATAATTGTCCTTATGCCCAAGCACGTCCTTGGGGTTAATTCTATTGATGATGACATGTTTGTTGTTTCTGTTGATGAACTAGCTACTCCACTCCTGACTGTTAAAAAGAATCTTTTGCAAGCCGGTCTATTTACGGGTTGTGGTGAAGGTTGCCACTTATGTTTGTCTCTACCTAATGGTTGTTATTTCTTTAAGGAAGGTGTACATCGCTTGATGGATGATAAAGAAATTTTGTTTGAGAAGACTCCAGTTACAAGTGCTCCGTGTGAAGATATTTCTATCATTACCATTTCCGCCAATCCTCCCAAGGTCTCCTCCAAAAGACCTGTCATAATTACATCTGTTCCAAAAGTTACTCCGTTGATAATTACTTTTCCTGGACCTATACCATATTCCTCGGATAAAGCTGTTCCCTGGAATTATGGGGCTGACGTCTATTACCATGGCGTCAAGCAAGACCTGTTGGCTATTAAAGACAAAGTTGTTGAAAGTACTGAGCCTGGCGTCGCCAATATCACCGGGACCAGTAAGATAACAAGAAGCAGAAGAGTTTTCTCTTCCGAGATCTCTCCAAAAACTATTTCTACTCCCATGATCATCCCTGTTGTTGCTCCTGTTAAGACTCCCATTACTACTCTGGTGATTATTCCTGTTGCTGCTCCTGTCAATATTCCTATGGCTACTCCTGCTCTTAATCCTACTGTTATCTCTGCTATCGAGTCTGCCGAGACTCAGGGCAAAGAGGTATTGGTTGAGCCTGTCCAGACGAAGGCACATCCAGAAGCCATTCTTGAGGCTTCTAAAAAGGAGATTAAAGAGATATTGAAAATAATCAAGAAAAGTGATTACAATGTCGTAGAACAATTGGGGCAGACCCCTTCAAAAATCTCAATACTGGCCCTACTGCTGTGCTCTGAAGCCCAGGCCAAGGCTTTAGTAAAATTTATGAAGTCTTCCCACGTGCCTCAAGAGACCTTCGCTGACCAATTTGAGAATTGTGTGGCTAGTTTGATAGCTGACAATGGCCTGGGATTCTCTGATGCAGACCTAACTCCCAAGGGAAGGAAACACAATGATGCCCTACATGTCTCCATTGAGTGCATGGGCACTACATTAGCCCATGTTTTGGTAGATACAGGTCCATCACTGAATGTCTTACCCAATAATGCTCTAGACTGGTTGGATTGAGAAGGGCTCACACTAAAGCCCAGTAACATTATGGTGAGGGCCTTCGACGGTTCTAAAAGAATGGTGCATGGGGAGGTGGACATCCCTATCAAAGTAGGTACTCAGGCTTTTAATTCCACTTTCTATGTGATGGACATTCGCCCATCTTACTCCTGTTTATTGGGTCGACCCTGAATCCACGGGGCTGGTGCTGTGACCTCCACCCTACATCAGATGCTGAAGTACCCAGTCAATGGGAAGATTATCACAGTTCATGGCGAGGAGGAGTACATGGTGAGCCACCTGAACTCTTTCAGGTATGTTAAAATGGACGGCGAGTTCATTGAGACCCCCTGTCAGAACTTTAGGCCAGTCAACCTAGCGGGTCTTTGTTCATGCGTAGTATTTTCCGACTATGTCCATGTTTACCGTGTACGGAGAATTGTCATTATCCATAGTAGTAAGTGTTGCCACACTACCAGAAGATGTTTGTTTGATTGTATAGGATTCGTTGCTGGAATTCATGTCCAATGCCCTAAGTGATTCAGATGGAGATCTGCCCTTGGATATTTGGCATTTTTGAGAGATTCCTTGAACCTTGACTTGACTGCCCCAGATCAGTTGGACACCATTCTATGTCCCTTGATTATGAAAGGATTTCTGTTCATCGAACATCCGTTGTGCGAATTTTCTGCTGTTGAATAAATAGTCATATGCAAACAATGGTATTTAAAGAATGCAAAGCTTATGTCTGGCTTGAAGTTTGAAAATTCATTTTTCAGTAAAAAAAACAAATTTTGTAAAAGTGTGATGTCAGCTCAGGATTTATAGTGAACCCTACAGGAGTCAGGATACCTTTTGTAACAGTATGCTTTCGAACTAACCCATGCTCCAGCTAGGACTTTTGAGGGTTATAACATGGACTGGTTCAAGGTTCAAGAAACAAAGGATAAAGGCTCAAATTTTATTTGTACCCAACCCGCTCTTCGTGATGTTCTTCAGTCCTAAACTCAGTTAATTATGTGTTTAGATCCCAATTGAGTTTAGAATCTTATCCTTGATGTTTCAGTGATGGTTCAGATACTGAAAGTTTATTTTGAAGAGGCATTCATTTTTGTAATCTTCTTTTTGTAGAAGATTTGTAGTAACCTCTTTTTTGGTTTTCGTTATCCCTACATTTTCCTGAACTGGTTCTTTTGTGATTACAGTCAGCGGGATGCCCCAGTTTTTTTCTTAAGTCTCCTTCATAGGTTTTGACTTAGCGGGCTTTTATTTTGAGAGATATAACTGTCGGCTTTAATAATTATGCGGAACCATCACCATCTTCTGATTTGGAAGGATGTCTTTGATGCCATTCATTATGTATGAAGTGGAAGATTGTGATTGAATGCGCATCTGAATTAACTGAGAAAATTACCCTGCCCGATGTTATGATTAAGGGTTTTAATTTGTGTATAAAGAAAAACTACTACTTCTTAGGCTCAAAGAGGTTGACTAGGGATTAATTTCCTTATAACTCCACTGTTTGGGATTTGAAACAACGCATGTACATCGTCAGCAAGATCTTTTCAAAAGCATACTGTAGAGATTGTGGTATCGTTTTTGTCATCCTTCCTCTAAAGGCTTAGAGCTTTTGATCGAGAGTTGAATATCATGAAAAGGAAATAAAAACACAGTTTGAATATAATGAATACAGATGAAATAATTCAAGACAAAACATATGCGATGCATTAATGGGAAAACCAAAGTTTGACATAGCAGTGATTGTTTAAACAAGCAAAGGAAATTACAATTGAAGAATCACAAATGAAATAGATGCTCTCAATGATTTGGCCTAGGAGCAGTGATCACATGGTGAGTCTCTGGAGGGTCAAATTCAATCTCCTTGGCATCAATCATATCCTGAATTTTGTTCTTCAGAGCCCAACAACCATTCGTATCATGTCCAGGGCTATCAAAATGGTATGAACACCTTTCATCGGGGTGGTAGCTAAGAGCAGAGGTATTAGGATTTCGTAGAGGAGCCTTTAATATAATCAATCCTACTTTCAACATGTGTTGTAATGCTTGAGCTCGTGACATGTTGATTTTGGTGAATTGTCTCTTAGGCGCGACCTCCTTATGCTAATTCCCTTGTTGATGTTGTTGCACGGGCGTAGGATTAGAGACTTGTACTTCCCCCACAGGTGGGTTGTGGTTACCTCTCGCACGTCCCTCCTGTCCATATACAACATTAGCTTCCCTCTTGCCACCGAATGGTTTCTTCTCAGCATTAGAAGATGCAGCCATCAGAATCTCCCCACTCTTGATATCGACTTCTACTCTTTCACCTATCAGTATCAGCTCTATGAACCCAACCTAAGAACTTCCAATCAAGTGATTGAAGAATGGACCAGACAAATTTCCCAAGAACATGTCTACCAGCTCTTGTCAGACAGAGGAGGTTGGACTCTCCCTGCAAGATCTCTCCATTTATGGGCGTAATCCTTGAAGCCCTCGGTAGAACCCATAGACATGCTTTGAAGTTGATTACGGGTTGGAGTGAGGTCAGCATTGTATTGGTCCTGCCTGTAGAAAGCAGCAACCAAGTCTTCCCAAGTATGAATGTTGGTTCCTTCCAACTGATAGAACCACTCCAGTTGAGTGCCAGCCAAAATTTCTTGGAAGAAGTAGACCCATAACTTCCGGTCAACAGTGTGAGGCTGGATCTTTCTGACATATGATCTCAAGTGAAGTTTAGGACAAGAGACCCCGTCATATTTGGCAAATGTGGGAGCCATGAATTTTGGTGGGATGACCACTCCAGAAACCAGCCCTAACTCTTCAAAGTCCAAGCCAGGTATCCACTGAACCTCCATAGCATTGAGACGATCCTCCAACTGTTTGTATTTATCATCAGTAGGAGGATATTTCTCCTCAGAATAATGTGAAGGGGTGAAAAACACAAGAAGGGGGGGTTGAATTGAAAAACTGGAATCTTAAAGCAAATGACAAGGTATTTTTATCCTGGTTCGTTTGATCTCAAACTACTCCAGTCCACCCGTCAAGGTGATTTCGCCTCTCTCCAACGAGGTCTTAATTCACTATATTCAACTGAATACAAATCTGCTTTAGCAACTGCTAAAACCTTCTTGATTCAAACCACAATCCGGTTTGTCAAGGCAACACTTTCTTACAAAGGTATAAGCAAATGTGTGTGAATGTTTTCTACAAAAACTATATCACAACTGTGATGTTTACACAAATGAAGCTTAGAATACTAGGTTGCTAAACGCTAATAAAGTATCAGAGTTTGTTGGTTTAGCAAAACTTGTAGAGTGAAGATTATTGTTCAGCTTTGTGCGTGTAGAGAGTTTGGAAGCATTAGCCGTGATAATCTTCAAAGCTTGGTTTATATAGCACTTGAGAGGATGAACGTTGAAGCAAATATTCTTGATTCAATGCTATTAACAAGCTTTCCTTTTTGAGCAGATCTTGTCTAGAATGATGCCGTTGGTATTGATTAGCTTTCAATGCACAATACCGTTGCTTCTTCAATGCACGTTCTGGCTTGGCTCATTCTGATTCTGCTTCGCTGCTGATGAACTGATTTGATTCTGTATCAGAGTGTTTTACGCGCAGTTCTGTTCATCAAGCTTCAGCATGTGCAAGCGTTGATCATCTGATCTTGACATTCTGATTCAGCAACTTCTGATGCTGGTGTATGAAATCATATTCTGATGCTGAAAACGCGATCTTGCTTATTTTAATCAGCATATCTGCAAGTCAGAGCATAGTAATTTTAGGCAGCATATAATTCAATCATAAAATATTTAACTACTATATCTTTTCACTTTGTTATCATCAAAACTTAAATATAGGGTACTAGATTCAAACATTGTTCTAACAATCTCCCCCCTTTTTGATGATGACAAAAACTAGATATTTTAAATGAAAAATAACGTGAAAAGTTATCAGAGCTATGTATCAGAATAAGAAGTACGGAGAAGTCAGAGTTAAGAGATACTCCCCCTGAGTTTGTTACTTCCCTTTGATATGCGTGTTCTTCAGAGTCAGATCTTTTTCTATCTTTGAGCATCAGATTATAAGTCTTTGACTTATCAGAGAGCAGAGCTTCAGAGCTTTTCCTGTCAGAGCTTTGCTTCGGATCAGAGTGTTAGGTCGATCAGAGCTTCATATATCAGAACTTCATATTTGATCAGAGCAACATGAGCTTTTACATTTTGATCAGAGCTTCTAGTTCTTAGTCTTCATAGTGTTCGGAGCTTCCTTGTGCCTGTAGACTTAACAACAAAACAGAAAAACATTTCAAGTAATAGAGTTAGAATGTTTGAGAATTTCTGTCTAGTCAGCCGTTATTGATTTTAAATATCATTCTTGTTCTCCCCCTTTTTGTCAGCAATCAAAAAGTGTTAGTGATGTGCTAAATAAGGATTTCAAAAATTATTTTGAAAAATTAAACGTTTTTAAGAGAGAGAAAAAAAATGATTGCCATTAACAAGCGTGATTACTTTTGCATTTAATGCTTGCTGATTTTGGGGGATTTGAGAAAGATACTTAAAAACGGTTACCAGACATGTGTCTCAATGCACCCAATCAGCGTTTTCCTTTCTCAGAAGCGTGCACGCGTTCTGCTTCAGGGATTTGCTGATGATTGGATGACACTTGTTTGATGTAGTGATCAGCACGTCTGTCTTTGAGATTAGACTCTCAGATCTTTAGACTTGCCTCTGATACAATCTGCATGTTCTAACTTTCTGAAGGAAGATTGATCAGAAGTTCACAGTAATATAAATACATTCTGAAAGATAAAAATATGGAATTAAAGCATTTTCATTCTGGGCATACTTTCATGCTGAGATGTTTCAGAATGAAATTAAACCTATCTTCTGAAAGGGGTTTAGTAAAGATATCAGCCCATTGATGGTCTGTATCTATAAATTTCAAGTTTAAAATTCCTTTCTGAATATAGTCCCTAATGAAATGATGTTTTATTTCTATATGCTTAGCTCTAGAATGTAAAATAGGATTCTTACTTAAGCAAATAGCAGAAGTATTATCACAAAGAATAGGAATGTTACTCTCAAAAATCTGGAAGTCTTCAAGCTGACTTTTCATCCAGAGCATCTGTGTGCTACATCCTGCTGCTGCTATGTACTCAGCTTCTGCTGTTGACAGAGCAATAGTTGATTGCCTTTTGCTGGACCACGAGATCAGATTTTCTCCCAGAAACTGGCAGCTTCCAGAAGTGCTTTTTCGTTCCACTCTGTCTCCAGCAAAATCAGCGTCGCAGTAGCCTACTAAACTGTAATCACTAGATTTTCTATAAAACAAACCCAGGTTAGTAGTACCTTTCAGATACTTGAAAATTCGCTTAACAGCTGTTAAGTGAGATTCTCTAGGATCTGATTGGAATCTAGCACAAATACATACGCTGAATAGAATATCAGGTCTTGAAGCAGTCAGATAAAGGAGAGAACCAATCATACCTCTGTAGACTTTCTGTTCTACGCTTTTGCTTACCTCTTCTCTTTCCAGAATGCACGTGGGATGCATTGGAATCTTTGATGGCTTACATTCTGAGAGGTCAAATTTCTTCAGAAGATCTCTGATGTATTTGCTCTGATGAATGTAAGTTCCCTCTGGAGTTTGATTGATCTGAATTCCTAGAAAGAACTTCAGTTCCCCCATGAGGCTCATCTCAAATTCTGCCTGCATACACTTAGCAAATTTTCTTCCAAGAGAAGGATTAGTAGAACCAAAGATTATATCATCAACATAAATTTGACAGACTAAAATGTCACTCTTAACTGTTTTACAGAATAGAGTGGTGTCCAATTTCCCTCTGGTGAACTCATTTTCAAGCAGAAAGTTACTTAGCCTTTCATACCAAGCTCTGGGAGCTTGTTTCAGACCATACAGTGACTTTTTCAGTTTGAAAACATGTTCTGGATGTTTTGTATTTTCAAAACCTGGGGGTTGGTGAACATACACTTCTTCTTCTATATAACCATTTAAGAATGCACTTTTGACATCCATCTGATACAGAGTGATGCCTCTATTAACAGCAAATGAGATTAAAAGTCTGATAGATTCTAACCTGGCGACTGGGGCAAAGGTTTCTGTATAGTCTATCCCCTCTTGCTGACTATAACCTTGTGCAACCAGTCGTGCCTTGTTTCTGACGACTTCACCTTGTTCATTAAGCTTGTTTCTGAACACCCATCTTGTTCCAATGACGTTGAATCCTTTTGGTCTTGGAACAAGATCCCATACGTCGTTTCTGGTGAATTGATTCAGCTCTTCTTGCATTGCCAGAATCCAGTCATTGTCCAGAAGTGCTTCATCAATAGAAGAAGGTTCAATCAGAGACACAAGTCCCATCAGAGTTTCTTCAGAGTTTCTGAAGCTTGCTCTTGTTCTGATTGGATCTTCCTTTCTTCCTAGGATAGTCTCTTCTGGGTGATCCAAACTGCTTCTGGGTAATCTCTTCTGAGGTTGATCAGCAGCAGTTGTAGGATTTCTAGCATTGCTTCTTTCAGACGTTGAAGGAATGTCTGTGTTGAGAGTTTCTGATGACTTGTCTTCAGAACCTGCAAATTCAATTTCTATACCTGCAAGATTTTCATTCTGCTTTGACTTTTCAGAGTCAAGCTTATCATCAAAACGAACACTGATTGATTCTTCCACCATCTGTGTTTCTGTATTGTATACTCTGTACCCTCTTGAGCGTTCAGAGTATCCTAACATAATACACTTCTGTGCCTTAGAATCAAACTTGTTCAAATAATTCTTTGTATTTAACATATAGCAAGTACATCCAAATGGATGAAAATACGAAATGTTGGGCTTTCTGTTCTTCCACAATTCATATGGAGTCTTTTCCAGAATAGGTCTTATTGAGATTCTATTCTGAATGTAGCACGCTGTGTTTATTGCCTCTGCCCAGAAAATCTTAGCAACGTTTGTCTCGTTGATCATGGTTCTGGCCATTTCTTGCAATGTTCTGTTCTTTCGTTCTACAACTCCATTTTGTTGGGGAGTTCTAGGACAAGAGAAATCATGCAGAATGCCTTTGTCATTAAAGAATGACTCAAAATCTTTATTTTCAAATTCTCCACCATGATCACTTCTGACTTTAACGATTCTAAGATCTTTTTCATTCTGAACTTGGTTACAGAAGGTAACAAACACAGAGTGTGACTCGTCCTTGTGTCTTAAGAACTTTACCCATGTCCATCTGCTATAGTCATCTACGATTACTAACCCATACTTCTTGCC
This sequence comes from Vicia faba, assembly GCA_948472305.1. Classification (NCBI taxonomy): domain Eukaryota; kingdom Viridiplantae; phylum Streptophyta; class Magnoliopsida; order Fabales; family Fabaceae; genus Vicia; species Vicia faba. Next base: position 890,262,867 of record OX451735.1, read on the forward strand.
ACTGACAGACGCAGTCTTAACTGGTCCAAATAAGTCAATGTGCAGAAGTTCTAATGGCTTAGAGGTAGAAACAACATTTTTGGATTTAAAAGAGGGTTTTGCAAATTTGCCTTTCTGACATGCTTCACACAGAGCATCTGAATTGAACTTCAAATTTGGAAGTCCTCTGACCAGATTGAGTTTGTTAATCTGAGATATTCTTCTCATACTAACATGCCCCAATCTTCTGTGCCAGATCCACTGCTCGTTGTTAACAGACAGAAGACATTTTACGTTCTGACTCTTTAGTTCAGAAAGTTTGATTTTGTAAATGTTGTTTTTCCTCTTACCATTAAATAGGATAGTCCCATCTTTCTGACTAACAGCTTTACATGATTTTTGATTAAAGATTATATCATAACCGTTATCACTTAATTGACTTATGGATAACAGATTATGCATCAATCCATCAACTAGCAGAACATTATTAATAGAGGGAAGATTTCCGTTACCTACAGTTCCAGAGCCAATAATCTTTCCCTTCTGATTGCCTCCAAAGCCAACGTGGCCTCCAGGCTTAAGTTCCAGGCTTTGGAACATATGCCTTCTTCCCGTCATGTGTCGTGAGCAGCCAGAGTCCAGGTACCATGACTGGTGTTTCTGACTTGCTGCTAAAGATATCTGCAACATGTATTATTTTATCCTTAGGTACCCAGATCTTCTTGGGTCCTGATTTGTTAGTTTTACCAAAACTCTGATTGAATTTTGGTTTCACAAAGTGATTACTACTAGTATATTTGATGTCATGTGTGTGACCATACACAAAGTGTGAATTTAGAGGAGTGTGTTTAATGGTTAAATCCATGACATTTTTAGGTGTAGGAACCTTACCTAGGTATCCTATTCCTTTCCTGCCGTTTCTGCTAACTCCATAGATCATTGAAGCCATTCTGCTTCTATCTATGCTTTTAGCAAGGAACTTCTGGAAACTATGATCATACTCCTTGATGATCTCATCAGCGTTGCTGGGAGTTTCAGCAATTGGTTCCTTCTGAGAGTTTTGTAAAGAGTTTTCTAATTTTAAAATTTTATCTCTCAGCTCAGAGTTTTCCAATTTGAGACTCTCAGACTTATTAGAGTCAGATTCAAGAGTCCTTTTCAGGTCTCTGAATTTAGCTCTAATCTGCTGATAACGTTCCAGAATTTCATTGAGGCTTTCAGCAAGTTCAGCCTTTGTAAAATTAACAGCGAAGTTAGGGAATACCTCTTCTGTGTCTGATTCTGAGTCTGAGTCAGAAGCTTCACTGTCATCTGGAATGTTAGCCATAAGCGCTATGTTCGCCCTTTCATCATCTGATTCTGAGTCAGCTTCAGACGAGTCAGAGTCATCCCATGTGGCCATGAGACTTTTCTTCTTCTCTCTTCCAAACTTCTTTTTGGGCTTTTCCCTCTGAAGCTTTGGACAGTCACTCTTGTAGTGTCCTTGCTCATTGCACTCGTAGCAGATGATGTCTTTTGTATTTGGCTTCTTGCTACCTGAGGAGCCTTCAGATCTTCTGTATCCAGAGGAAGAATCTGTCCTTCTGTATCTGGAAGAAGACTCGTTCTGATCAGATCTTCTGGGATTCCTGAACTTCCTTTGTCTTTGCTTCCACAGTTGATTTACTCTTCTGGAGAGAAGAGAAAGCTCGTCTTCTTCTGATGAGGATCCATCAGATGTTTCTTCAACTGCCTGCAAAACTTTAGATTCAGATTTTCTGTTAGATTTTAAAGCTATAGGCTTACCTTGCTTCTGAGGCTCGTCAGCTTCTAGCTCTATCTCATGACTTCTGAGGGAGCTTATAAGTTCCTCCAGAGTGATTTTGTTGAGATCTTTCGCCAGCTTCAGAGCAGTAACCATAGGCCTCCACTGCTTGGGTAAACTTCTGATTATCTTCTTGACATGGTCAGCAGTAGAGTATCCCTTGTCCAGAACTTTGAGACCAGCTACCAGAATCTGGAATCTGGAGAACATAGTTTCAATGGATTCAGATTCTTCCATTTTAAACGCCTCATACTTCTGAATGAGCGCCAGAGCTTTTGTTTCTTTGACTTGAACGTTGCCCTCATGCGTCATTCTGAGAGAATCAAAGATGTTCTTAGCTGTGTCTCTGTTAGAGATCTTCTCATACTCAGTATAGGAGATAGCACTGAGGAGGATGGTTCTGGCCTTATGGTGATTCTTGAAATCACGCTTTTGTTGATCAGTCATTGATTTTCTATCAATCTTCTGACCAGTTGCATTAACAGGGTGCGTGTATCCATCTGTCACCATATCCCACAGATCAGCATCATGTGCTAGAAAGAAGCTTTCAATTCTGTCTTTCCAGTAGTCAAAGTTTTCTCCATCAAAGACTGGAGGTTTGCCGCTGAATCTGTCTCTGTCCTCATTGGTGTCATTGCTGAAATGAGAGTTGTTTCCTGCCATTGTGTTTTTCTGACGCTGGATCTTGTACTGACACGGTTAAGTGTTTTAGCTCAGAACCAGGCGCTCTGATGCCAATTGAAGGGGTGAAAAACACAAGAAGGGGGGGTTGAATTGAAAAACTGGAATCTTAAAGCAAATGACAAGGTATTTTTATCCTGGTTCGTTTGATCTCAAACTACTCCAGTCCACCCGTCAAGGTGATTTCGCCTCTCTCCAACGAGGTCTTAATTCACTATATTCAACTGAATACAAATCTGCTTTAGCAACTGCTAAAACCTTCTTGATTCAAACCACAATCCGGTTTGTCAAGGCAACACTTTCTTACAAAGGTATAAGCAAATGTGTGTGAATGTTTTCTACAAAAACTATATCACAACTGTGATGTTTACACAAATGAAGCTTAGAATACTAGGTTGCTAAACGCTAATAAAGTATCAGAGTTTGTTGGTTTAGCAAAACTTGTAGAGTGAAGATTATTGTTCAGCTTTGTGCGTGTAGAGAGTTTGGAAGCATTAGCCGTGATAATCTTCAAAGCTTGGTTTATATAGCACTTGAGAGGATGAACGTTGAAGCAAATATTCTTGATTCAATGCTATTAACAAGCTTTCCTTTTTGAGCAGATCTTGTCTAGAATGATGCCGTTGGTATTGATTAGCTTTCAATGCACAGTACCGTTGCTTCTTCAATGCACGTTCTGGCTTGGCTCATTCTGATTCTGCTTCGCTGCTGATGAACTGATTTGATTCTGTATCAGAGTGTTTTACGCGCAGTTCTGTTCATCAAGCTTCAGCATGTGCAAGCGTTGATCATCTGATCTTGACGTTCTGATTCAGCAACTTCTGATGCTGGTGTATGAAATCATATTCTGATGCTGAAAACGCGATCTTGCTTATTTTAATCAGCATATCTGCAAGTCAGAGCATAGTAATTTTAGGCAGCATATAATTCAATCATAAAATATTTAACTACTATATCTTTTCACTTTGTTATCATCAAAACTTAAATATAGGGTACTAGATTCAAACATTGTTCTAACATAATGAGCTTCATCTTCATCAGTCCCCAGGTTGTTATCACCTTCATGATTATCCCTCTCATTTGATGGAGTTGTGAGATCTAGAGCTCGCTTGACTAGTCCTCTAAGTCTTATTCCCATATTCAAGATGCTAGCCTATTTTTTTTGCTTCTTGGTCTTCTCTTTGATGATCAGGGTTTTCAGATCCTCCTGCCCCTTAGCCAGAGCCAGGAACATTTGCTGAAACTGAGCGTTTTGAGCTTAGAGATCCTTCATTGTTTGTTCGAGAGCCATTTCTTTTGCTGAAATAAACAGCGAATGGATAAGAAACATGTCCGGAGAATACCTGTTATGTAATGACATGTATGATATGTAAATTTTTTCAAGGATCTCGCGGGTTAAACAAGAAAATGTCAGAAGTTGAATTTTGCAGTTTTGATTGAAGAACTTCGTATCGTTGAAGGTCCTTCTAGAGAGTCAAGTTTACCATGTTGAGTGAGTCATCGCCTCTGACTCAAGTCATTGTGTTTTGATCTCTTGACGGTATTAGCTAGAGGAAAATAAATCCCCTTGCCCCTTGTTAGACATCTGGTTCATCATGACCTGCATCACAGACCCTTGAGATCCTTGAAATGGTTAAGGAGATGCTATGGGATGATGTTATGATGTGTATGATATGCATTAAACAAAAGTGTAAGGTGGCGTAAGCAATTAAACCCTGAAAGAAATCTAGGTTATTGGATAATGACTGTAAACAAATCCTGCAAGGGAATCATGTTGTTAAATAATAAAAACCCTGCAAGTAGTTACAGTTGAAAGCAAACAAGTCACACAAGCAGCTTTAGGTTTAGGATTGCATGAGGTTTGTAGGTAAGTACCCTCTTGAAGTTTAGTTGGCTCAATCTGTCCTAGAAATAGTAACCGGGTTCTAATGGATCTCAAACTCACTGATATTTCCCACAAGTTTCGCTCTGATAGACAACTGACTTGCCACCAAACAAAACTCAGGAGTTAAATCTTAATGACTATAGTATCGAGTATCAACCTTCTTAGGACTACACCAAATACAGTTATCTCACTACTTCCTAATGGCCAAGTTGGTCAATTAAAGGTTCTAAGGTCAGTTGATGCTTCATGATACCACGCATCGGCCCTGTATTCTCCTTGATTACTCAAAGGCTACTGGTACCAACCAAAGTGTCACATCAATGTAGCTATCATTTCAACCGTGTCGGTATACCCCACACAGTCTCCATGATCTATGGTTACTTACCTAAAAGGTGCCCCAGATCCGGGTGTAGGATCTATAGTAACAACCCAAACAACCCTCCAAGGATAAAGCATACAAATTAAGAAATTAAAACAGTTTTAAAATGAACTAACTCTTAAGGTAACCCCACTTTTTTTTAAACATTCCCCAGTAGAGTCTCCAGTTCTTTGATACGGTGGTAGAACCGACTGTTACACTAGTTTTGCATTTTGTATTCGCAAATGTTACGGTAAGCAAGAGTCGCCACCGACTTTTCTTTTATCCAACAAAAGGAAAGGGTGAAAAGAACAGAGAAAAGACCTTTCGAGAGTTTTCTGAGTAAGGGGGGTAGATTATGGAAAGGGAAGGTGTTAGCACCCTTTCCATCTGTAGTTATCTACGGGCTCTTAGATTCTTATCTCATGTTTTGAAAATTACTTGTGCTTTGTGTGTTTTGAAAATTGTTTTGAAAATGCCTTAGTGCAGCGATTTGCTTTGTGATAACTCTTGTATTAGTCCTCAAGAGTGTTGACAAGGCGAATGTTTTCAAAAGTGTTTTGAAATGTTTTTGTGTAGGTGCAAAAAGTTGTTTTGAGAAAGCATCTAAGAACTTATCTACTTATACTCGAAAATGTCGTTCTTTTCCTCCTATCCTTTAGACAATGCTATCCTACTATTAGTGAGTAGGTAGCCCTATCGTTGGATGTATGAGGGACAATCGAAGGGACGTACAGTCATAAAGTCAACATGTGAAGACGTTTTAGCAATTTTTTGAAGGACTAGATCATTTACTGAAAGGCAACTGTAGGGTCATCGAGGGACTATAATCTTTTGATTTACGGGTCTTTGCTAAAGCATCCCCATTTCGAGGGACATGACTGTTTTTTCGAAGGCAACCAAAGTGGGGTACCCTAGAGGTGCGCGTGTGCAATTATGTACTTGATTCAGGTATATTATCTTTGAATTAGGTTATGCTATGTTCAATTAGTTTATCGGTATTTTCATACAATCCTATTAGCCATACATCTAAGCAGTTTAGTAGGGTGCAGTAAGTAAATTGCGGAAAATAAAACTCCTAAGCTATTATAAGGCCTTGGGGAAGCTACATAATTAGATGCGTAAATTTAAATCCTAATTAAAGGTATTATAAACCGGGAAGTAGTTACATAATTGAAAATAATGCGAGAAAGTTAAACTATGAATATTACATGCTTTTTTAAATTTATACAATATCCCAAAAATGATAATAAAAGCAAGCGAGAATTTGAGGTTGAGAAAAAGAGATTGAAATCAGGGTTTGAAAATTCAGAAATTAATTAATTATGTACAATATTATTAACCCAAATTAACATAAAGTAATTTTAATTAATTAGTGAAAATAACTCTAAGTTAACCTAATTTTATTTATAGGAAAATTAAGCTAATTTAATTATTTACCAAAAACACGATTAATTTATTTACAAGAAAAATATATTTTTTGTATTTTTGAATAATGGTTAATTAATAAAAGGCAAAAAACCCTAAATCTAATTAAATTAAATTATAAAAAAATTAATCAAAGAAATAAATAAAAAAATCATATTAATAAAATCCTAACCCTAATTTTGGTGATTTGTGATTGGTAAAAAAATTTAATTAAAAAAGGAAATAATTAGTTTTAATTAAAAAAGTCTTTTCTTTTTTATAAAATAATATATAATAAAAATAATGGAAGGGAAAAAAAAGAACAAGGGGGGGGGGGGGGGTGTCACTGGGACTTGAACCCAGGATCCCTGCTTCATTGGCCTGCAGCTTGACCACTCAGCCACTTTTTTATTTCTGTTAGAAAAATGAAAACAAATAATATATATAAAAAACAATAAAATTTATATTTGAAAAAACATGCGCAGGTGACAGCTCATCATCTTCTTCATTTGAAATATACAGACCCTTTAGTGACGGTCGTTGTCGTCACTAAAGGCTTTAGTGACGCCCCTTTCCATAGCTATAGCACCTGCAAACATCAAACTTGTGAAATATCAACCAAAAATTTCCCCCATGCCCATGTGTTTTACCCCAAAATTTTCCCTCCCATATTTCTCAATACATTTCAAGTGAGGTCCTCAAATTGCGCAAGGAAGTCCAAGAGTTGACTAGACAAACTCTCTCCTAAGGCAGTCTACCTCAAATTAGGGTTTCATTTTGCATCAATATGTTTGAGTCCAAAGAATCCCAAATGCTCACCATTGTCCTAATATGTTCTCAAGATCATCCATGTCAAGTTTCAAGCCTTGCAGGGGAAGTTTGCTCAGTCAATTACTAAAAGGCATGAAAATCGACCGTGCTAGGGTAAAAGTCAATTGTGGCCCACATACAGTCAAACTTCAAGATTTTTGGTCAACATCCTCATTTTGAAGCATTATTCATCATTTGATCAAGGGTTGATCATGATTCCTGGATTATTCACAATTCATCAAAACCCAAAAGTTGCTAAATTAGGGTTTTGCAAGAAAAGTCAACTTAACTTTGACCAAGCATAACTTTCGCATACTTTATCAAAAATGACCCATCCAAAGCTCATTTTGAAGAGGATGTAGTTCCCTACAATCCATCTTCAGCTCCCAAGTTCAAAAAATGCACTCACAAAAAGATATGAATTTGGACATTATTGGTCATTTTGAAAAGTCAACAAAAACACATTTTGGGTCAAAGCTTCGTACATGAACATGGAAGACTCAATTGAGATGAGACTAACAGGGTTGCTTAGAGGACATCTTAAGATTTCTAAAAAGTCCAAGAACACCTCTCTAGGGTCAAAATTGAGAGAGTTATGCATTGGCAAAGTTGACCTTTTTTGCAAAATTGTCAAAAGTCAAATGTGGACAAAATTGCATTTTTTACCAAATGGGCCCAACTTTTTATGCTTGCATTGAGTTTGTAACATGACCCACGGCCCATGAGATCTTCCATTTGTCATTCTTTTATTTTTGTCATTTATTTTGATTTTATTTCAATTAAATCAAATAAAATCAAAATAAAATCATGAAAATATCAAAAACTAATCAAAGCTTGAGATTTTGTGCATGTTTAGGTGTATTATACAGTTGGAGATAGAATCAAATTGTGAATGGTTCATTTGGAAACAAAAAGATTGCATTTGGCTTGATTTAGAAATATTTGCACAAAGAATCAAATCATGAATCAATGATCATGATTGAAAGAGATTTGATACAAGTTTTCAACCCTAATTCATTCTAGGGTACATAAGGAACATGTTCAGATCAAAAACAAGGAGATTGGAGGCGTGCAAAACAGAAAGCAAGTTTCAAAAAATTGGAGAAAAGTGGCAAACTGATTTCCATGTTTGAGATCAATTCAAAACATTCTAACCATCCCACACGTTTGCTGGACATCCCAGAAACGTGTTTCAACCATTAACAAGCTTTCCCACGTTCAGAATTGCACTGTAAGTACCACATGATTTCCATACTTTCTTGAATTTGAATATCATAATTCTGGCATATTTAACATAATTTATTAGCATATTCTTAATCCTTGAGTCATTTGCAAGCTAATGGTTACATTTAATTTCGTTTTTTCTGACTGAACGTGAAGATGCCATAGTTAGGGTTCTTGTTTCGTTTTTAGGGTTTTTTTGTACAGGGACAATTGGCCATGGATAGTGGTACCATGATGCTCGTGAGGTTGCAACGAGTTGATTGGTACCACTGGTTTTGATTTATCATGCATGGACAAGATTTTGGAGTGGACAAGGGTTATACTTACGCCCAGTGTTTGTAGGTAAAAGTTCTTGATCAAAAATGATAGAAGCCATGAGGACGATGATGGCGTGGTAGGTGGTGAATGGCCCATTCAAAATTTCGTGCGTTTTGTAATATAACTTTTTGTTTTTATCATGTAATAATTGATTGTTGTTATTTGTACAATTAACATGGCTAGTTCAACTGGCAAGCGCGCAGGGTGATATTGCTCAAGGGCCTGGGTTCGATCTCCAGGTCCCCAACTTTGCTTTCTATTATTTTGTCTTGCATGATCAGGTACGCATGTACACAGTAAGCCCACCATACATCCTCAGTGTCCAACCACCAGATCATCAACAAGCCAGATCTAACGCTTTCTCCCTGAAGGACCACCATGGGCATGAGTCAAGCGCATGCATGGGATCTGAAAAAGTCAAAGCAGGCCAAGTGTTATTAGGCTTAGAATTGCAAGTCTCACCCCCCTTCTTGCTAGCAACAACCAGGCCCATTCTTATTTCTTTCTTTTTATTTCTTTTTAATTCAATTAGTTAATTTATTTTCTAACAAAATAATTTCTTTTTTCACAAAAAATCATAAAATCAATTTTCACAAATTTAGAATTGTTTTTTTTAATTATTTTATCAAATTTAATTTAATGTTAGTTTAATTTAATTTAGGATTAATTCTAACTTTTTCATATATTTAAAATCAATTAGAAAAATTAGGGTTAACGTGTGATTTAATTTTTATTTCTTTTCTCAATAAAACAAAAATACAAAAATAAGTTAATTTAATTATTTTTCTAAGTTTTAAATTAATTAGTAATTAGGTTTTTTTTATTTTATTCATTCAATTAAAATCTTATTTTCTCAAAATAATCAAAAAAACAATTAAAAAATGATTTTTCTTTTTTAAGTTTAATTAGGTTTAGATGGGGTCAAAACCCTAATTCCTTTTCATTTAATTCATCGCGCGCGCTTATTATTTTTGCAAATATTAATGTAACTGTTTACAGTATGTAATAGTTTAATTAGGATTTTCTTTATTTATCGTTTTTTACGGGTTTTTTTGATATGTAATTAATCCCCCACCCCGAAGCCTTGTAATAGCGTAGGTTTTATTTCTCGCATTTTAATTCTCGCAAATATTAACTGTTAGATGTATGTTAATAGGATTGTATGACAAGATTGCATGACAATTTTAAAATTGCTAGAAAACCCTAATGTGCAAAGATAATAACATGAAATCAAATCACTCGCACACGCGCACTCTTAGGGTATACTCTCACTTCGGTTGCCTTCGATAAACGATAATTAAGTATAGGGTGTTTTAGTGGTTTCCCTCCTGTCTAAACAAAGATCAAAAGTCCCGTTCGGAAATGTTGCCTCGGAAACGTCGCCTCGAAAATGTTGCCTCGAATATGATCTTAAGACATTAGGGTTATTACTAAGATGTCCTAACATTGCTTTAATGATCGTACATCCCTTACGAATTGACCCTTACAACTCCAACGACGGTGCTACCTATTTCTCAAATAGTAGGATAGCGCTGTCTAAAGGAAACAAGAATAGAAACAATCCTTTGTCGAGTAGGTAGATGCTAGTAGGTACTTGCTCAAAACAAAATTTTTCACACCAAGCATTTTTCAAACAAAGTTTTTAAAAATAACTTTGTAACACTCTTGAGGACTGATACAAGGGTTAAAACGAAGTAAAACAAAACTTTTCAAAACAAACACACACAAGCAATTTAAAAAGATGAGCAAGTACCTAAGAGCCCATGGAAAACCATGGATAGAAAAGGTACTAACACCTTCCCTTTCTATAATCTACCCCCCGTACTCAAAATCTCGAAAAAGGAATTTTTCTGTGCTTTTTTCTTTTCCAGTTGGATAAAATAAAATTCGGTGGCGACTCTTGCTTACCGCGACATTTTGCGAACACAAACGCAAAACGCAAACCAGCATTTTCTCAAAACAGTCGGTTCTGCCACCGTATCACAGAACTGGAGACTCTGTTGAGGATAAATAAGTGGGGTACACCTTAGGATTATTTCATCATAAATTGCTTCTCTTGTTTGTTTTGGTTGCTTTACTTTTAAGGGTTTTGTTTGGGAGTTACTATAGATCCTAACACGGATCTTGGGACACCTTTTAGGTAAGTAGCAATAAACTGTGAGGGAACTGTACGACGTAGACCGATACGGTTGAAGTAGTAGCTACATTGATGTGGCACATTGGTTGGTACTGGTATCCCTTGTGGAGAAACGAGAAGAATACGGGGCCGCTATGTGTGTCGTTAAGCATCAATTGACCTTAGAACCCTTAATAGACCAACTTGGCCATTAGAAAGTAGTGAGATAGCCGGCCTCGGTGTAAAGTTGAGAACTGGTTTATACTCGACGCTACACTCATTGAGACCATACTCTCGAGATAGTTCCGGCTGCAAGAAAAGATTGCGTAAGCTAAAACCATGACCGATGGAGGATGGTCAGTGATATTGAGAACCTCTAGAACCCGGTTACTTTTGCTAGGACAGGTTGAAACCAACTGAACTTCAACAGGGTAATACCTAGACCTCATGCAAGCCTTAAACTTAAGGGCTATTGTGTGACTTGTTTTCCTTTGCCATGACTGTTATCTGCTACACTTGTTGTTTGTTTCCATCATGACATCATGCATCATAACATAGCATGCATACTTCATTATACTAATCATTTCAAAGACCGGGGGAATTTATCTTTGTCTTGTTTTGCATATTATGGCTTCCGTATGCAGAAATACCATCCGAGTTAACTTTGTGCAAATACCTGCTCAACTCAAAGAGTTAGCCTCAAGAGTGTCTGAGACTTCTATGTTTATTAAGAGGCATGGTCAGCTTCTTATCCTGGTTACCTCCAAGTTTGATGAGCAGATGATGAGTGTGCTTTTCCAGTTCTTCGATCCTGTGCATCATTGTTTCACTTTTCCGGATTACCAATTGGTCCCCACTTTGGAAGAGTTCTCTCACTTATTGGGTATATCCATCCTAGAGCAGGTGCCTTTCACAGGTATGGAAGAGACTCCTAGACCGGAAGAAATTGCTTCAGCTCTGCATCTAAAAAGGGCTGATGTGGTATCCAATTGGGAGACACGAAGCAGGGTCGAAGGTTTCTTAGCCAAATTTCTGATGGATCAGGCTCAGCTGTTCTGGGATAATTTGGATTTCCAGGCTTTCGAAGATATCTTGGCTCTCCTTATCTACAGTTTGGTTCTCTTCCCGAATCTGGACTCCTTCGTGGATGTAAATGCGGTTAAGATATTCCTTTCTCGCAATCCTGTGCCTACTTTACTGGGTGATATCTTGTATGCCCTATACACTCGTACTGTGCGAAGAAGAGGGACTCTCATGTGTTGCATGCCGCTGCTATCAAGGTGGTTTATTTCACACCTCCCCAAGTCTGTGTTGAAGAATGAACAAGGTTTGGGATGGTCTTACAGGTTAATGTCACTTTCCCATACAAACATTCTTTGGATCTCCCGGGTTATGAAAAGCACTGCAGTCATTGATCGTTGTGGGGGATACCCTAATGTCCCATTTCTTGGAATCAGAGGGGGTATAACCTACAATCCCTGTCTAGCTTTGCGACAATTTGGTCGTGCTCGGAGAGATGGTCCTCATGAGCTACTTCTTACAGATATTGCCTTTGACTACAAGGAGGACGTTGACAAGCACCGCCGAAGGTTCATACGAGCTTGGGGTATGGTGAACAGATCTGACCCCCAAGAGCTAGGACCAAGGACTTCTCTCCCTATGCAGCCTTATCTTCAGTTGGTCCGAGCTCGTGCACAGAAGCTCGGTATGCCTTATGAAGCTGTGTTGCCAGTGATTGTAGAGCCCACCAATGAAGAGGGTGTTCCTTATACAATTCTTTATCCTTACATGCCCACTGATCCTGGGGCATTGCAGAGATCCTGGATCCAGCTGAAAGAGGAGAGGGATACCTACCGGGAAAAGTACCATGAGCAAGAAAGGAAGATCTTGAAGCTCACCAGGCAACTCGAGAATGAAAGAACGATCAATGACTACGTCAGCACAAAGGGGAGGCGTCCATGGGATTTCTGATTTTGCTTTTTCTAGTTTAGATTTGTTTTCCATTTATTTCTTTGTAACGCCTCAAAGGCATTGTTGAACCTTGTTACCGATTAATCTAATAAAGTTTGTTTATTTTTTTGGTTTGCAAATTTAAATCTCCCGAAGTCTTTGAAATCATTACATACGCATCCCATTATCATGCACGCCATTACAGGTACCATTACAGGTTTCTCATCTTCTTCGCTATTTATTTCAGCAGAAATGTCTTCTGATCAAGCTATCAAAGATATTCAGGCACAAAACGCCCAATTCCAACAGATGTTCTTAAGCTTGGCTAAAGGGCAAGAGGATTTGAAGACCCTGATTCTGAAAGAAAAGAAGAAGAAGAAGAAGGTTGGTGTTCTGAACATGGGTAGAAGATTCAGAGAAAGGATAAGACAATCAGCTGATTTGACCTCCTCATCCAAAGAAGGGGAGAACCAAGAAAGGAAAAAGGACCCTAGTCCGGCAGTTTCTGATAACGATATGGATTACGATGAAGAGTAATATCCTCCTGCTGAGGATAGGTACAAACAACTAGAAGATCGTCTGAGTGCTATGGAGATTCAGAAAATCCCTGGTCTGGATTTCAGAGAGCTGGGACTGGTATCGGGAGTGGTGATCCCTCATAAGTTCAAAGCTCTAGTTTTTTCCAAGTACGATGGAGTGTCCTGTCCAAAACTCCATCTTCGCTCGTACGTCAGGAAAATCCAACCCCACACTGCTGATAAAAATTTGTGGGTACACTTCTTTCAAGATAGTATGTCAGGGACTCAACTTGAATGGTTTTATCAGTTGGAAGGAGCCAATGTCCGAAACTGGGAAGACCTTGCTGCTGCTTTTTACATACAATATCGGTATAACGCCGACCTTGCTCCCACTCGTACTCAGCTTCAGGGTATGTCTATGGATGCAAGTGAAGGTTTTAAGGACTATGCTCAAAAGTGGAGAGACTTAGCTGGAAGAGTCCAACCCCCTTTGTCTAATAGGGAGTTGGTTGACATGTTTCTAGGGATGCTATCTGGTCCATTCTTCAATCATCTGATCGGCAGTTCATCATCTGGGTTTACTTAGTTGATCTTGACTGGGGAGAGAGTAGAAGCTGGTATCTGAAGTGGTAAGATACAAAAGGATACTTCATCAAGTACAGTAAAGAAGCCTTTCACCGGTAAGAAAGAAGCTAGTGCAGTATACGGCCCGAGGGGTCAAAGCAGACCTGAACACCGTCAAGCGGTAAATGTGGTAGTGATATCAAGACCCACAGTTGCTCCACAATGCAACAATCAACAACGGGTGGAAAGGCCACATAGGCAGTACACTCAGCTCAATATGACCTTGTCTCAAATTCTACTATAATTATTGAAGACCAATCTGGTAACTCTGAGGGAAGTCCCGAAGAACCCCAACACCACGTCTCCTCAATATAACCTGAATGCTCGTTGCGCCTATCACTCCGAAAGTCTAGGTCATGATACAAACAATTGTTGGGCCTTGAAGAATAAGGTGCAAGATTTGATCGAATCCAAAGAGATTGAGTTTGACGCTCTGGAGAAGCCCAACGTCATAACCGCTCCCATGCCCAAGCACGGCTCGAGAATTAATGCTATTGAGATTTTCTCCGCCAAAGAAGATGTTAATGATGAGAACCCGAATGTTGACATTTGTATCTACCCTACAACCAATGGTGGATTGAACAACTGGATGGCGAAGGACTTCATACCCGTTTCTTTTATTTCACAGTAATTGACTTTTGTTTTGAAGTTTGTAATAGACAGTTTGAAACTTTATGGCCCGGTGCCTTGCCCGAGGCACCTTGGCTTTGCTTGTGAGGGCTTATTACTTGTCATTTCATATATCATCAATAAAACATTGGATGTTTCTTGCATTACAAATTTTGCGCTCCTTGTTTTTCTTTTCTGTCTCTCACTTTATCAAAACAGCTATTCTCTTACACACACTCACGTATCATAATGCAGATCCATATCCACTCTGGATCCCATTGATAACAACTCTGCTACTGCCAGTTATGACTTCGAAAATCCGATCAACCAAGCCAAGGACGAAGGTGAGGATGATTGTGAGGTACCTGGAGAACTTGCTAGACTATTACTACAGGAAGAGAGGGCCATACAGCCTCATGAAGAGCCAGTTGAATCAGTGAATTTGGGTACAGAGGAAGACAAGAAAGAGGTCAAGATAGGTGCGAATCGGGAGCCTAGTATCAAGCAACGGTTGATACAGATGCTACGCGACTATGTTGAGATCTTTGCCTGGTCTTATGAAGATATGCCTGGTTTGGACACTGATATTATGGTACACCGCCTGCCGACTAAAGAGGATTGTCCTCCGGTAAAACAGAAGGTTCGTCGTATGCGCCCTGAGATGTATGAGAAAATCAAAGCTGAAGTCATGAAATAGTTTGACGCGGGATTTTTAGCTGTCACTTCTTATCCACAGTGGGTTGCCAATGTTGTTCTGGTGCCTAAGAAAGATGGTAAGGTACGGATGTGTGTGGACTATAGAGATCTGAACAGGGCAAACCCCAAGGATGATTTCCCACTTCCTCATATTGATGTTCTGGTCGACAACACCGTGCAGCATAAGATCTTCTCCTTTATGGATGGTTTTTCTGGTTACAATCAGATCAAGATGGCTCCCGAGGACATGGAGAAAACAACCTTCGTTACACAGTGGGGAACCTTTTTCTATAAGGTCATGCCGTTCGGATTGAAGAATGCTGGGGCCACTTATCAGCGCGCCATGGTCGCTTTGTTCCATGACATGATTCACCATGAGATTGAGGTTTATGTTGATGATATGATAGCAAGGTCCCAGACTGAGGAAGAACACCTTGACCATCTCCAGAAACTGTTCGACAGGTTGAAGACGTACAAGCTGAGGTTAAACCCGAACAAGTGCACCTTCGGGGTAAGGTCTGGTAAACTATTGGGTTTCGTCGTCAGTGATAAAGGTATTCAGGTGGATCCTGCAAAGGTAAAGGCCATACAAGATATGCCGGCTCCCCGCGCAGAAAAGGAAGTCAGAGGCTTTTTGGGACGTCTGAACTACGTCGCCCGATTCATTTCACATTTGACCGCTACTTGTGAGCCAATCTTCAAGTTGCTGAAGAAAGATCAAGTGGTAAAATGGAATGGTGAGTGTCAGGTCGCTTTCGAAAGGATCAAGGAATACCTCCAAGAGCCACCAATTCTGATGCCTCTAGTTGAAGGAAGACCTTTGATCTTATACTTGATGGTACTGGATAATTCAATGGGGTGCATGTTGGGGCAGCATGACGAGTCTGGCCGAAAAGAGCACGCTATTTACTACCTTAGCAAAAAGTTTACTGACTGCGAGACCCGATACTCGTTGCTTGAGAAAACTTGTTGCGCTTTGGCATGGGCTTCTCGCCGGCTGAGACAGTATATGCTGACTCACACCACCTTATTGATATCCAAGATGGATCCAATCAAGTATATCTTCGAAAAGCCCGCCTTATCCAAAAGAGTAGCAAGATGGAAGATGATCTTAACCGAGTATGACATCCAGTACACAACCCAAAAAGCAATCAAGGGGAGTGTATTGGTGGATCATTTGGCGCGTCAGGTCGTGGATGACTACCAATCTATGAATTTTGAGTTCCCGGATGAGAACATCATGTTGGTGACCGACTGTGAAAAACCTGGACCGGACGAAGGACCTGAGGAAGGATCCCGATGGTCTATGTATTTTGATGGGGCATCAAACACATTGGGTAATGGCATCGGTGCTATGATCATATCTCCTGAAGGCTGTAATACTCCATTCACCGCCCGACTATGTTTCAACTGCACCAACAATATGGCGGAGTATGAAGCGTGTATCCTGGGTCTTCGAGCGGCCATTGACCTGAGGATTAAGTTCTTGAGTGTATTCGGAGATTCTGCTCTAGTGATCAGTCAGATCAAAGGCGAGTGGGATACGAAGCACCCCAATCTTATTCCTTACAAAGAGTATGTATTGACATTGCTCCCACACTTTGAGGAGATAACCTTTGAACACTTCCCAAGAGAGGAGAACCAGTTAGCGGACGCGCTAGCTACCATGTCTTCTATGTTCAAAGTCAGGTGGGACACTAAAGCTCCCCAGATTACCATCGAGAGGTTGGACGAACCCGCACATTGCTGTGACATCGAGACTGAAGAGGTAGCAGATAAACCCTGGTTTCATGAGGTAAAGAGGTATCTTGAGGCTCAAGAATACCCTGAGGGTGCATCTGTTAATGATAAGAAGTTCTTGAGAAGGTTCGCTGCGAAGTTTTTCATCAGCAATGGGGTTCTCTATAAGCGTAACCATGATTCAACCTTACTGCGATGTGTGGACAAAAGAGAGGCAGAAAGGATTATGGTAGAGTTACATGAAGGTACCTTTGGAACTCATTCCAGTGGACATACCATGGCAAAGAAAATCTTACGGGCAAGATATTATTGGTCCACTATGGAAGCCGATTGTTATCAGCACTCTTGGACCTGTCATAAGTGCTAAGTCTATGCTGATAAGGTACATGTACCTCCAGTTCCTCTGAATGTTTGACAGCTCTTTGGCCTTTCGCAATGTGGGGCATCGACATGATAGGTGAGATCAGACCTACTGCGTCTAACGGATATCGTTTCATTCCGGTGGCTATTGATTACTTTACAAAGTGGGTTGAGGCAGCTTCCTTTGCTACAGTAACTAAGAACGTCGTGGCGCGGTTTATCCGACACAATCTGATATGTCGATATGGTGTACCAGAGAGGATAATTATTGACAATGGTACAAATCTCAACAATACGATGATCACCGAGCTCTGCAAACAGTTCAAGATACAGAATCACAACTCTTCTCCCTAACGGCCAAAGATGAAGGGGGCTATTGAAGCGGTTAACAAGAACATCAAGAAGATTGTATAGAAGATAACGGTGACATGCAAAGACTGGCACGAGATGTTACCATTCGCTCTTCATGGGTACCTCACCTCAGCGCGGACGTCGACAGGGGCAACACCCTACTCTCTGGTGTATGGAATGGAGGCGGTCCTACCCATTGAAGTCTAGATACCCTCTCTCAGAATCATGAAGGATGCGGGTTTGAGCGAAGACGATTGGATCCAGACCAGACTTGATCAACTTAACCTAATCGATGAAAAGAGACTTACTGCTATTTGTCATGGCCAGACATATCAAAAGCGAATGATCAAGGCTTTTAACAAGAAAGTCAGACGTCAAGAATATCAAGTCGGGGATCTGGTGATCAAACGCATCATACTTCCGCAAGGTGACCCCAGGGGAAAATGGACCCCCATATACGAAGGTCCATTTGTGGTTAAGAACATTTTCTCGGGAGGAGCTATGATTCTAACCACCATGGATGGTGACGACCTTCCTCACCCCGTCAATGCAGACATAGTGAAAAGATACTATGCATAATCAAAGACCCGCTAGATTGATACACCTAGGAAAAAATAAGGGCTTCCCGGTGAACCAAAAGGGTTCGGGAAAAAGTAAGGGAGGAAAATATAAAAAAAACTGTACACCCGGAAAGTCGAAAACCTAAAAAGGCGGCTTGGGCAAAAAAGGGTATCCCGGTGGACTGAAAACCCGAAAGGGTAGTCCAGGCAAAAATTAGGGATTGAAGCATAACACTATGTCTCATTGGATCATCTTGCAACCAGACTTCAGTATCGACTGTCAAGCTCAGACGGAGCCAATCAATCTGATCTACCTTCGACCAAGTATCAAAGTGATGAGATGCTTGAAGACATAAAGGTAATAGCAGAGTTGGAACCCAATGGGATTGTTTCACATAGCTGTTTTTCTTTCTTTTACACAAATTGTATAAATTCTATCTTTCGGCGGTGTTCTCTTACTAGGACATCAGCCTCTCGTACAAAACGCCTATTACAGGCCAACTTCAAAATCAATACAATTCATTTTCACAAGAAATTTCAACTTGTTTTTTCTTTTTCTGTTTTTTTTTTTGCAAGAACGTCCAATGGTTCATTTTTGATATATGCATTTGAAAATGATTGCTGCTCATAAATATTTACATACGAAACAAAAGACAATTACTCGTAATTCCAGGAACAGGGGCAAACAAGAAGTGTCTGAACCTTACCGTTGCTCTACCCACCAGGTACAGGGATAGAGCCAGCTTGAGAATATAACTAAAGGTACATACACTCCCCGCAGAGTAGGAAGTATCCAAAGACAGTGGTGTTAGCCCTCCCCAGCCGAGGCTCATAATCACGAATAAGTCAGCAAAATTATCCCCAAGCATAATTTATCTATCACCAGCAACAGTAATTCGTCCCCAGCGGACTTATTTCTCCAAATTGGAAGATCGTCCGACAGAGTATCTCTCTCTTCCCCACAGAGTCATTCTCTTACAAGTGTATTCTCAAACAGAGTTTCTCCCGGTAGGACAAATGCAAGTCTCCAGCTAATCATCTCCTGTCACTGTCCCCAACAAGAACAAAGAACTCAACTCTTCTTACTCTCCAACAGTAGTCTAGGATTTATTCTCCCCAACCGGAGAATATCACAAGAACATTGCATATCCATACATCATGGCATGTGCATACATATTATACAGCATAATCTCATTTATTTTGAGAACATCATTACTCAATCTCATACATCATGACATTACATACGACTAACTCTTTACCTTTCAGGGAAAGATACAATCAAGTTCTGTCAAGTTTTCCCTGGTTCAGTCAAATCGATACTAAGACTTCTATTCCAGTTCAAGCTATGAAGCCCGAATTTGACCGAATAATATCTTGATTTCTCCAAATACTACGAAGCCTGGAATCGACTAGATAGTGGTATATCTTAAATTCAAGTTGAAGCCCGGATTTGATCGGATAATATCTTGATCTCTTCAGAATACTACGAAGCCTTGAATCGACCAGATAGTGGTATATCTTAAATACAAGCTATGAAGCCCGGAAATCGACCGGAAAATAGCTTAACCCTCAGCAAGTTATTGTGAAGCCTGGAAATCGACCAGATAGCAATACAAGATACCATGAAGCCTGGAATCGACCAGATAATGGTATAAGACACCGTGAAGCCTGGATCACGACCAGATAGCAGCAAAATACACTGAAGTCTGGACACGACCAGATAACAGTGTAAGGTACTGCAAAGCTTATAATTCGACCAAATAGCAATTTACTCGGCCAATTACTATGAAGCCCGGAAATCGACTAGATATTAGTAAGCCTTAAATTCAAGTTGAAGTCCAGATGCGACCGGATAACCACTTGATTCCTTCTGAAGCCTGGAACACAACCAGATAAGAATTGAGAAATTGCGAAGCCTGGAAGACGACCAGATAGCAAGTTTAATCTCATCCCCCCAGTAAGTCACTATAAAGCCTGGAGCACGACCAAATAGCAGTCGATTATTTTCCTCAACAAATCACTGTGAAGCCTGGAGCACGACCAAATAGCAGTTCATTTTCACCTCCTCGACTAAGATATGATTCCCCAGTAGAATAATGGACGACTGAAGTTCCTAAAATTCTATTTCTCTCAAGACAGAGACCAGCATTCCCCAGCATAGTCCTCCTCAATAACAGGTGTACGGGCTCTCACAAAGGAATCTCTTATGCGATCGACACTTCTTTTGATGGAATTTTTAAGCCCATCTTTCGACCTCAACCTCCAAATGGAATCTATAATCCCATTCCCGATATCGCAAGACCAGTACCACTTCATGCGAGTGCAAATTTCTGGGCACTCTAGTGTATCATCTTCCACCTTCGGATCACGAAAGGCAGACAAGCCAATCTACATCCTCAGGTTTAAGAAGATTGAACAGGGGCAGCTGTTGTACCCCAAAATTTGCCCTCCCATATTTCTCAATAAATTTCAAGTGAGGTCCTCAAATTGCTCAAGGAAGTCCAAGAGTTGACTAGACAAACTCTCTCCTAAGGCAGTCTACCTCAAATTAGGGTTTCATTTTGCATCAAGATGTTTGAGTCCAAAGGATCCCAAATGCTCACCATTTTCCTAATATGTTCTCAAGATCATCCATGTCACGTTTCAAGCCTTACAGAGGAAGTTGGCTCAGTCAATTGCTCAAAGGCCTGAAAATCGATTGTGCTAGGGCAAAAGCCAACTATGGCCCACATACAGTCAAACTTCAAGATTTTTGGTCAACATCCTCATTTTGAAGCATTATGCATCATTTGATCAAGGGTTGATCATGATTCCTCAAGGATTTCTCACAATTCATCAAAACCCAAAAGTTGCTAAATTAGGGTTTTGTAGGAAAAGTCAACTCAACTTTGACCAAGCATAACTTTCTCATACTTTATCAAAAATGACCCATCCAAAGCTCATTTTGAAGAGGATGTAATTCCCTACAATCCTTATTCAGCTCCCAAATTCAAAAAATGCACTCACAAAAAGATATGAATTTGGACATTATAGGTCATTTTGAAAAGTCAACAAAAACAAATTTTGGGTCAAAGCTTCATACATGAACATGGAAGACTCAATTGAGATGAGACCAAAAGGGTTACTTAGAGGAAATCTTAAGCTTTCTAATAAGTCCAAGAACACCTCTGTTGTACCCCAAAATTTGCCCTCCCATATTCATCAAGAAATTGCCAAATCAAGGTCACAAAATGCCCCAAGGGTTGTGCAGCTCAACTGTCTCCTAGACAGTCAAAACTAGGGTTTGAGTTCTGGTCAAGCAAATGAACTTTTCAAAGGCCCAATCAAGTCTCATATGCCTACAAAGATGGTCAAGCATCCTCATATCAAGTTTCAAGGCATTCAGCTCAAAATTGCACAGTCAAAACCCTAGATTGCACTACAGTCAACTGTAGGGGCAAAATGGTCATTTGGCAGTCAAAAGTTCAAATTTTTGGTCAACACATCATTTTGAAGCCACAAACATCATTTGATCAATGCTTGATCATGATTTTCAAGATTTGGCTCAGAAATCATCAAAGATGCAAAAGTTGCTATATTTGGACAGCTGAAAAAGTCAACTGAAATTGACCAGGGCATAACTTTCACATGGATTATCAGAAAAATTCCATCCAAAGCTCATTTTGAAGAGAAAGACATTTCCTACAATTCATCTTCATGTTCCAAGTCCAAGAAATGCTCTCACAAAAAGTTATCAATTTCAACATTATAGGTCATTTTCAAAAGTCAACAAAAAGTGACTTTAAGTCAAAGGCCATAACTTGAGATTGGTAAATCAAAATGACATGGGACCAAAGGCATTGGTTAAAGGGCTCAAAGACCTTTCCAAAATGTCCAAGAACATGTGAAAAGCTTAAAAATTGACCAAGTTATGCCTTGTGGAAGTTGGGAAATTTTTGGAAATTTTTGAAAGTCAACATTGATGCAAAAGGCCTAAAAATGCAAATGGGCCCAATTATCTTCCAAATTTCTTCATGCCAAGCCTATGCACGACCACTAGGCCCAAAGGGAAGTATTCTCATATTTTTTAATTATTTATTTGAATTAATATTAATTTATATTCATTTAAATGATTTTAATTCATGAAAAATATAAACCTAACATGAAAAAATCTTTTTATGCATGATCTAATCTCTATAATTCGTGCATATCTCAAATAGGCAAGCTTTGATGATAATTGATCAGATTTGGCACAAAAACACCATGAAAAAGATTGTAAAAGATATATGAAATCAAATATCCAAAATTCATCAATGCATAAGATTTTGTACAGCTTTTTCAACCTAAATCATTCCCTATATGATCAACATCAGAACCCTAATGCAGAGACTGAAAAAAGCTGCGCATAAACAAGCCTTGCATTCTTGAAATTTTTCATAAAAGTTCAATTCTGAAATCCACCCTAGAGACTGATTCAAAGCTCCATTCCTTTTGCAAAAGCTTCCTTGTGAATTCCTGGACGTATTCCAACCATTGGCATTAACTCAAACGCCTTGAACTGGTATCTGGACCTCAAACCGTATCAAGAAAACTTTGAATTCGCATAGCACGATTTAAGCATCCTCATGCATTTTTCTTTATGGATTATTGTTTGTCATGATGTTCTAAAGCTAACCAACGTGTTTGATTTTGTTTTTGTGCCATATATGAGAAGTTGCCATTGTTACATACTAGGGTTTCAGGTTTCCCAAATTGGGGGTTTTACAACCAGGTAAAATTAGGGTTCAAGATGGCCATGGTTGCACTCAGCGTGTTCCTCTGAACAAAACGCATACCTCGCGATGGATTTATATAGCAAGGAATCCTATTCGCTATTTTCTGAAAGGCCTCTTTAAACCACGCATGAAAACCGTTGCCCATTAGTTCTGTGTTACAGGGGTGGTGAGGAAGAAGATGGCGTGTCCATCAGCCATTGGACGTTTTGAATTTCGCGCGAATTCTCATAAACACTAACGCGTTCTTTTTATAATATTTATTGTTTATTCCATGTTAATTAAATACGCTTAGCTCAGCTGGCCAGGGGACAACGCTTGTGACTTCAAAGACCTGGGTTCAAGTCCCAGGTCTTGCCATGCCCAATATTATTTTTCAATACGTGATTCTATGCAGGCACTACGTTGGAACGTACCATGTTCCATCAATACCTCACCATACACGTGTCCAGGAGAGGCAGACTAAGGGCTCAGATCTCAGGCCTATGGTGAATGTGGTCAATGCAATAGCACCCAATCCAAAAGGTCAACGAGCTTCCATGCTTATTGGGCTTAATCTTTGGACCAACACCTCCTAAATTGGGGACTACACCCCACTCTGGTTTGATTTCTTTTTTTTATTTCATTTATTTTAATTTTAATTGTTATGTTTATTTTAATTATTTGTTTTAACTAATTATTTTTAACAAAAATCTATAAAAACACTAAAAATCAGAAAAATACAAAAAAACATAATATTTATTTTATAATAATTATTTTCACAAATAAATTAAAATGTAGATTATTTAGTGTAATTAGGTTTTAATTGTAATTCCTTTTTTTAATAAAAAAATCCAAAAATGTAGAATTTAGGTTAATTGTTAACTCTTTTTATTTCCTTTTTTTTTTCTCACCATAATAATTATTATTTATTTATTTTATTTTCATAAATTAAAATTGTACATAATCAATTAGGTTTAACTTAGGTCATATTTTAATTCTTTCATAATAAATAAAAATATTAGAATTAGGGTTTGCCGTTTAATTTAATCTTAATTAATTCTCCTTTTTCTCATTAAATCTATAAAAACACAAAATACTAAAAAACATTTAATCATTTAATTTTTAATTCTCATTAACCTTTAATTATTTGCAAAAAGGGTCCAACGCCCGTCATTAATCATTTAAATTGCGCATTTATTTTATTATCGTTCATATAATTTTGTAAATATCCCAAAGCCATGTAATTTACTTTTCGCACTTTATTTCTTCGCATTATTTATTTTTTCCGCTAAATCGGGTCCGGTTTAATTTTGGCGATGTGGACCCGCGCCATTTGTAATAGTCTAGCTTTATTTCCTCGCAACTTATAACTGTTAAATATGCATGCAAGAATGAATGGACTTAAATTAAAATCAAGCGTAGAACACGACAAACATGACAAGACAAATAACTGAAACATGACACACAATTCGCACACACCACCCCTAGGGTACGCCTCACTGTTGCCTTTCGAAAGGTGGTCGTCGAGTAGAGGACGTCTTAGTAAGTCCTCATGATCCGGGAACCTGGCATGAGGGTAGCTTCTAAGGTGTCTTCCCATTGCTCTGGTGATCACCATGTCCCGAACCTCGAATTGACCCGAACACCTTCAACGGTGGTGCTACCTACCTCTCAATGGTGGGATGGAACTACTTTAAAGGACATCTACACAGACGAATTCCTTAGGGTAGGTAGGTTCTCATAGATACTTGCTCTAAATTTCAAAACAAATCAAAAATACTTTTCACCGACACCTTTTCAAAAAGCTTTCAAAAGCAATTTTTCAAACACTCTTGAGGACCGATACAAGAGTCGAACTGGAATTTTCAAAGAAACTTTTTAAAACCCACAGTTGAAAAGCAAACAAACCATTTTTGAAAACACAATGAGCAAGTATCTAAGAGCCCATGGATAACCATGGATAGAAAGGGTGCTAACACCTTCCCTTTCTATAACCTACCTCCCGAACCGAGAGCAATCTCTTTAAGGAATTTTTCTGTGCTTTTGTCCTTTCCATTTGGAGAAAATAAAAGACGGTGGCGACTCTTGCTTCCGCGACATTTCGCGAACCAGCGTTAAACAGTCAGTTCCAGATCCACCGATCACAGAACTGGCGACTCTGCTGGGGACTTAAGCTTAAAGTGAGGTGTACCTTAGGGCTAGGTCATAACTATGTTTTCAATTGTCTTCTTTGCTTGCTTTATTATTGTGGGTTGCTGGGGAGTTCTATAGATCCTAAACCCGGATCTGGGGGATACCTTCTTAGAAAGTAGCAACAAGGCTGTGAGGGAACTGTGCGGGGTATACCGACATGGTTGAAACAGTCTGCTACGTTGATGTGGCACTTTGGTGTGTACCGGTAACCCTTGAGTTCAGTCAAGGAGAGTACGGGGCCTCCGCGTGGTGTCGTGAAGCATCAACAGACCTTAGGAACCTTAATTGAACTATCTTGGCCTCTTTAGGGTAGTGAGATAACTGACTTTGGTGCAGTCCGAGGTTGGTTGATACTCGATACTACGCTCAATTGAGGATTGCTTTCCTGGAATATTTCGGTCGCCAGTTCAGTGGCTAAATCGAAACGATGAACAATGAAAGCAGTCCCGTGATATTGGGAACCTTAGAACCCGGTTACTTTGATTAGGACAGGTTGAACCCACCAACTTCAAGAGGGTAATACCTAGACCCCATGCTGGCCCAAACCCTAAGGGCTTCTCTTGTGTGACTTGTGTGCCTTCGTACTTGACTACCTGCATACTTGTTATCTGACCCTTGATGTCTTGCAGGTTTGGTTCATAGTCCTTAATTGGGACTTATAACAGGGTGTACTAACTACTTGCAGGTTCTGTTTATAGTCCTTAACTAGGACTCATGACAGAGTTTACCAAATTTCTTGCAGGTGTTGTTTATAGTCCTTAACTGGGACTCATAACAGGGTTTACTAGATCTCTTGCAGGTGTTGTTTATAGTCCTTAATTGGGACTCATAACAAAGTATACTGAATTTCTTGCAGGTGTTGTTTATAGTCCTTAACTGGGACTCATAACAGGGTTTACTAGATCTCTTGCAGGTGTTGTTTATAGTCCTTAATTGGGACTCATAACAAAGTATACTGAATTTCTTGCAGGTGTTGTTTATAGTCCTTAATTGAGACTCATAACAGGGTTTACCTACATCACCCCATGCATAGCATGACATCATACCATTGCATACATCCTAACCCATTTCAAGGATCTCAAGGGCTTGTGATGCAGGTCATGATGAATCAAACATCTAGCAAGGGGCAAAGAGGATTTATTTTCCTCCAGCCAAAGTTGTCAGAGGCTATGACCCACTTGATATGGTGAGCTTTGACACTTGAAGAAGGTTCCCCTAGCCAAGGTTGTCAGGGGCTATGACCCACTGGATATGGTGAGCCTTTGACCTTGAAGAAGGACTCTCAACAATATGCAGTGCCTTCAGTCAAGCTACCGGTTCCAAAGGCTAACAAAGTTTCTCTGTTTACCCCGCGAGGTCCTTGAAAACATTACATGCATATCATACATCTCATTGCATTGCAGGTATCCCTTGACAGGTTGCTTACCCTTCTCCGCTGTTTATTTCAGCCGCTCGTCATGAATCCTGAACCATCAGCCGAGCAGACTATCAAGGACCTTCAGGCTCAGAACGCCCAGTTCCAAGAGCTGATTATGAATCTGACCCAGGGGCAACAAGACCTGAAGGCTCTCCTTTTGAAGAAGGACAAGAAAAAGAAGAGGACTGTTCTGTTCAGCCCTAGACGCAGATCTGGGAATACACCGCAAGTTGAAACTGAGAGGACAACCCCATCTGTGGGAAAAAGCAGTCATCATGAGAGAGAGGTTCCCAGCCCAGTGGTCTCCGACAACGAGACAGATTTTGATGAGGAGCAGTACCCTCCTGCTGATGACAGATATAAACAATTGGAGGACAGAATGAAAGCTATGGAGGTTCAACAGGTACCTGGACTGGATCTCGGGGATCTGGGTTTGTCAACTGGTGTGGTTATCCCCCATAAGTTCAAAGCACCATCCTTCTCTAAGTATGACGGGGCGTCTTGTCCCAAGCTGCATTTGAGGTCCTATGTTCGGAAGATTCAGCCATATACGGTGGACAAAAACTTGTGGATCCACTTCTTCCAGGAAAGTCTTTCAGGGACTCACCTCGAATGGTTCTATCAACTGGATGGGACTAAAATTCGTAACTGGGAGGAGTTGGCAACTGCTTTCTATAAGCAGTACCAGTACAATGCCGACCTTGCCCCCACGCGTACTCAACTCCAGGGTATGTCGTTAGGCGCAAGCGAAGGTTTTAAAGAATATGCGCAGAAATGGAGGGATCTTGCCGGAAGGGTACAACCACCTCTTAATGATCGGGAACTTGTTGATATGTTCTTGGGGACCCTGTCTGGTCCATTTTATAACCATTTGATTGGGAATTCGTCTGCTGGATTCACAGATCTTATCTTGACTGGAGAGCGAATAGAAGCTGGCATCCGGTCTGGGAAAATTCAAGAGGCTGCACATTCTGATAAGAAGCCTCATCAGGGGAAGAAAGAATCCAATGCTGTGCATGGTAAAAAGAGCCGTCATGAGGCAGGGGCAATCCAGATTTCCAATCCCGGACCTACTCAACAAGGACAGGGGCAACAGCGCAAAGAGAAACGGCAGTATACCAAACTCAACATGTCGCTGGATCAAGCACTGCAACAACTGTTGAAGACAGGGCTGATCACCTTAAGGGCTCCTCTTCGGAATCCGAACACTTCTGCTCCCAACTATCATCCCAACGATAGGTGTGCATATCATTCAGATAGCCCGGGGCATACTACAGACAACTGCTGGCCTCTCAAGAATAAGATTCAAGATATGATCGACGCTGGAGAGATTCAGTTTGAAGTGCCAGAGACTCCGAACATAGTCACTGCTCCGTTGCCCAATCATTGAAGCCTTTTGTTTATTTGAATGTTTTGAGTTGTACTTTCCTTTGCTTATACAAACAATCAATGTCATAGCAAACTCTTTTATGTTATCAATGCATCGCATACGTCTGTTTTGGAAATTAATACAATTACTTTCATTATGTTCAAATATCTTTTCATATTTTTTCTGATGTCAACTCTCGGTTAATAATTCTGAGCCTCTTGAGGGAGGATGACGAAAATGATACCACAATCATTACAGTATGCTTTTGAACAGGCCCCGCTGATGAGGTACAGGCATTGTTTCAATCCCTAAACACTGGAGTTATAAGGATGATAATCCCTCGTCAACCCATCAGAGCCAAAGAAGTAGGAGTTCTTATTTTTGAAAGTCTAAACCCTTAATCATAACCTGGGGCAGGGTAGTCTCTCAGTTGATCCAAGTGCATGACGAATGGCACCGAAGAGATCCTTACAAAACGAACAAAGACAGTGATGGTTCAGAACAATCAAAAAGACAGGCAGTCATCATCAAAATTCATAAATGAAAAGCCCAAAAAGTCTAAACCTACAAAGGGGACTTATGAAACTGGGGCATCCCGCTGACTGTAATTCCAAAAAAGGAAACAGTTCAGGCAAAAAGAAAGGGATAACAAAATCAAGAAAGAGGCCTCACAAACCCTCAATCAAAGCAAAAAAATGACTGCCTATTCAGAATAAATTATCAATATCCGAACTATCACTGGAAAATCAGAGCAAAGACTCAAACAAGGTCTAATGTATGATCAACTGAGCTTAGGTTTGAAGAACATCACGAAGAGCGGGTGGGTACAAATAAAATTTGAGCCTTTATCCTTTGTTTCTTAAACCGTGAACCAGGCCACGTTATAACCCTAAAAAGTCCTAGCTGAAGCATGGGTTAGCTCGAAAGCATACTGTCACGAAAGGTATCCTGACTCCTGAAGGCCTACGGTAAATACGGAGTTGACATCACGTTTTACAAACATTCACTTGTTTTATGAAAAGAATGCATTTTCAAAATCTTCAAGACAGATATAGGCGTTGCATTTTTAACATAACTTTGTTTGCATATGACTTTTTGTTTGAACAGCATAAAAATTTGCGCGACGGAAGTCTAATGAACAAGAGTATCTCCAATCAAGGGGCATGGCACAACTATTGTCCATCATCTGGGACAGTTAAGTCAAGGTTCGGAGAATCTCTCAAAAGGCCAACCAGCCTGGGGCAAATCTCTGCCTAAGTCACTTGGGGCATTTCAACAACAAATCTCGCCTGATCAAACACCTTCTGGTAATATAGGCAACACAAGCAGCCAGGGGCACCTACCTACATTCTAAAAGAACGGACATAGTCGAAAAGAATACTACGCATAATCAAAGACCCGCTAGGTTGACATACCTAGGCAAAAATAAGGGCTTCCCGGCGAACCAAAAGGGTTCGGGCAAAATGAAGGGATGAAATGAAAAAAAATCTGTACACCCGGCAAGTCGAAAACCTGAAAAGGCGGCTTGGGCAAAAATGGGTACCCCGGTGGACTGAAAACCCGAAAGGGCGGTCCAGGCAAAAGTTAGGGATTAAAGCGTACGACTATGTCCTGTCATCTTGTCACCTGTCTACCAGAAGGAAGGTTGTCCATCAACAACTATCAAACATTTCCACAAGTACCTCCCCCATAGAAACCGGGGCAATGAAGAGTGGTCTAAGCAGTCTGACTGTTCCATCCTCCAAGGCATCAGGGTAAGTTCCGTTGAAGAACATCCCTGCAACTCAAACCTCCCCCAGAAGAGTCCAATCCAGTTTCCCCAGGAAAGTTGGAATTCATATCTCCCCAAGCAGCAAGCTTATCCCCAGTAGATTCTGGAAGCTTATCCCTCGCAGAGCACGAACGCGTCGTCCCGGCTTGATTTAAAGAGTTATTTCCTTAACAGGATATAACTGGGTTATCCTCAGCCAAAAGCCACGGAAAGAGCGTCCTCGGCAAAGTATCTTTCTACCCCCAGCAAAGTCTATCAAACACTTCCAGCACAATAAGGATATCCCCAGCATAACTCATCAACGGTATACCCAGCGGAGTTATCTTCATCAACTCAGCAAAGCATCGCTATCCCCACAGAGTAGCACTCCCCAGCATGATCGTTAGAGTATCTCTTCTCCCGCAGAAATTAGTTCATTTGCCAAGTTCATTCCTCAACGGAGTCATCTCCTCCTACCAGTATTCTTGCAACAATCATCCACAGCGGAAGCAAAATCTCTTCCCCAACATCAGCCCAGGATATGACTTCCCGGCACCCGTCAAGGATTTATTTTCCTAGACAAAAACATACATAGAACTTTACATACATCATTTGTAGCATGCATAACGTATTGCATCATACAAGTTTCATTTATGTTGACAACATCATTGCTTGATCCATATCATGCATGGCATATAACTGACCTTTACCTTTCAGGAAGGGTGCAGTTGAAATTCCCAAACATATTTCAAGGATGTCTCTAGTCCAGTTAAATCGACCCCAAACAGATTTTTCTGATAAAGACTCAGTAGAAGTTATGGTCCCCTCTCCAACGGCGTGTGAGGTGGTAATTCCTTCTTCAGATGTTTTCCTCTCCGGCATGAGCGTGAGGTGATATTCTCTTATGGTCCCCTCTCCAACGGCGTGTGAGGTGGTAATTCCTTTTTCAGATGTTTTCCTCTCCGGCATGAGCGTGAGGTGATATTCTCTTATGGTCCCCTCTCCAACGGCGTGTGAGGTGGTAATTCCTTCTTCAGATGTTTTCCTCTCCGGCATGAGCGTGAGGTGATATTCTCTTATGGTCCCCTCTCCAACGGCGTGTGAGGTGGTAATTCCTTTTTCAGATATTTCCCTCTCCGGCATGAGCGTGAGGTGATATTCTCTTATGGTCCCCTCTCCAGCGGCGTGTGAGGTGGTAATTCCTTCTTCAGATGTTTCCCTCTCCGGCATGAGCGTGAGGTGATATTCTCTTATGGTCCCCTCTCCAACGGCGTGTGAGGTGGTAATTCCTTTTTCAGATGTTTTCCTCTCCGGCATGAGCGTGAGGTGATATTCTTTTATGGTCCCCTCTCCAACGGCGCGTGAGGTGGTAATTCCTTCTTCAGATGTTTCCCTCTCCGGCATGAGCGTGAGGTGATATCTCCTTTCAGATTATAATTTCCTATAGTTCCCTCTCCAACGTGAGTGAGATAACTCCCTTTGAGATTGTAATATCCTTTGGTTCCCTTCCTGACACTACGAAGATGGTAATTCTCACCAAGATTTTCTCAACGAGCGTTGTTGAGGTTGAAATCATTCAGGGTTCTCTTACCCTTCATGCTAAGGCAGTAACCATCCCTGGTTCATTCATCAACGTTTGAAGCTCCAGACTCAGCTCCTGTAACCAGTCAGGACACATCTATACCAAGCATTTAAAATCAGCTCCTGCAGCGTGTCAGGTACTCATTTTCTGCTTTGCAGGTATGCAGGTTCTCGCTAAAGAATCTCCTACGCAATCAACGTCCAGATGGCATCTATAAGCCCATCATCCTATTCAAACAACATCCAAATGGCATCTATAAGCCCATTCCCTCATCATCATTGCTACTATGTGAGCGCAAATTTCTGGGCACTTTAGTGTTCAATCATCTTCTACCCTCGGATTACGAAAGGCACGTCAGCCAATCTGCACCCTCAGGTCTAAGAAGATTGAACAGGGGCAACTGTTGTACCCCAAAATTTGCCCTCCCATATTCATCAAGAAATTGCCAAATCAAGGTCACAAAATGCCCCAAGGGTTGTGCAGCTCAACTGTCTCCTAGACAGTCAAAACTAGGGTTTGAGTTCTGGTCAAGCAAATGAACTTTTCAAAGGCCCAATCAAGTCTCATATGCCTACAAAGATGGTCAAGCATCCTCATATCAAGTTTCAAGGCATTCAGCTCAAAATTGCACAGTCAAAACCCTAGATTGCACTACAGTCAACTGTAGGGGCAAAATGGTCATTTGGCAGTCAAAAGTTCAAATTTTTGGTCAACACATCATTTTGAAGCCACAAACATCATTTGATCAATGCTTGATCATGATTTTCAAGATTTGGCTCAGAAATCATCAAAGATGCAAAAGTTGCTATATTTGGACAGCTGAAAAAGTCAACTGAAATTGACCAGGGCATAACTTTCACATGGATTATCAGAAAAATTCCATCCAAAGCTCATTTTGAAGAGAAAGAAATTTCCTACAATTCATCTTCATGTTCCAAGTCCAAGAAATGCTCTCACAAAAAGTTATCAATTTCAACATTATAGGTCATTTTCAAAAGTCAACAAAAAGTGACTTTAAGTCAAAGGCCATAACTTGAGATTGGTAAATCAAAATGACATGGGACCAAAGGCATTGGTTAAAGGGCTCAAAGACCTTTCCAAAATGTCCAAGAACATGTGAAAAGCTTAAAAATTGACCAAGTTATGCCTTGTGGAAGTTGGGAAATTTTTGGAAATTTTTGAAAGTCAACATTGATGCAAAAGGCCTAAAAATGCAAATGGGCCCAATTATCTTCCAAATTTCTTCATGCCAAGCCTATGCACGACCACTAGGCCCAAAGGGAAGTATTCTCATATTTTTTAATTATTTATTTGAATTAATATTAATTTATATTCATTTAAATGATTTTAATTCATGAAAAATATAAACCTAACATGAAAAAATCTTTTTATGCATGATCTAATCTCTATAATTCGTGCATATCTCAAATAGGCAAGCTTTGATGATAATTGATCAGATTTGGCACAAAAACACCATGAAAAAGATTGTAAAAGATATATGAAATCAAATATCCAAAATTCATCAATGCATAAGATTTTGTACAGCTTTTTCAACCTAAATCATTCCCTATATGATCAACATCAGAACCCTAATGCAGAGACTGAAAAAAGCTGCGCATAAACAAGCCTTGCATTCTTGAAATTTTTCATAAAAGTTCAATTCTGAAATCCACCCTAGAGACTGATTCAAAGCTCCATTCCTTTTGCAAAAGCTTCCTTGTGAATTCCTGGACGTATTCCAACCATTGGCATTAACTCAAACGCCTTGAACTGGTATCTGGACCTCAAACCGTATCAAGAAAACTTTGAATTCGCATAGCACGATTTAAGCATCCTCATGCATTTTTCTTTATGGATTATTGTTTGTCATGATGTTCTAAAGCTAACCAACGTGTTTGATTTTGTTTTTGTGCCATATATGAGAAGTTGCCATTGTTACATACTAGGGTTTCAGGTTTCCCAAATTGGGGGTTTTACAACCAGGTAAAATTAGGGTTCAAGATGGCCATGGTTGCACTCAGCGTGTTCCTCTGAACAAAACGCATACCTCGCGATGGATTTATATAGCAAGGAATCCTATTCGCTATTTTCTGAAAGGCCTCTTTAAACCACGCATGAAAACCGTTGCCCATTAGTTCTGTGTTACAGGGGTGGTGAGGAAGAAGATGGCGTGTCCATCAGCCATTGGACGTTTTGAATTTCGCGCGAATTCTCATAAACACTAACGCGTTCTTTTTATAATATTTATTGTTTATTCCATGTTAATTAAATACGCTTAGCTCAGCTGGCCAGGGGACAACGCTTGTGACTTCAAAGACCTGGGTTCAAGTCCCAGGTCTTGCCATGCCCAATATTATTTTTCAATACGTGATTCTATGCAGGCACTACGTTGGAACGTACCATGTTCCATCAATACCTCACCATACACGTGTCCAGGAGAGGCAGACTAAGGGCTCAGATCTCAGGCCTATGGTGAATGTGGTCAATGCAATAGCACCCAATCCAAAAGGTCAACGAGCTTCCATGCTTATTGGGCTTAATCTTTGGACCAACACCTCCTAAATTGGGGACTACACCCCACTCTGGTTTGATTTCTTTTTTTTATTTCATTTATTTTAATTTTAATTGTTATGTTTATTTTAATTATTTGTTTTAACTAATTATTTTTAACAAAAATCTATAAAAACACTAAAAATCAGAAAAATACAAAAAAACATAATATTTATTTTATAATAATTATTTTCACAAATAAATTAAAATGTAGATTATTTAGTGTAATTAGGTTTTAATTGTAATTCCTTTTTTTAATAAAAAAATCCAAAAATGTAGAATTTAGGTTAATTGTTAATTCTTTTTATTTCCTTTTTTTTTTCTCACCATAATAATTATTATTTATTTATTTTATTTTCATAAATTAAAATTGTACATAATCAATTAGGTTTAACTTAGGTCATATTTTAATTCTTTCATAATAAATAAAAATATTAGAATTAGGGTTTGCCGTTTAATTTAATCTTAATTAATTCTCCTTTTTCTCATTAAATCTATAAAAACACAAAATACTAAAAAACATTTAATCATTTAATTTTTAATTCTCATTAACCTTTAATTATTTGCAAAAAGGGTCCAACGCCCGTCATTAATCATTTAAATTGCGCATTTATTTTATTATCGTTCATATAATTTTGTAAATATCCCAAAGCCATGTAATTTACTTTTCGCACTTTATTTCTTCGCATTATTTATTTTTTCCGCTAAATCGGGTCCGGTTTAATTTTGGCGATGTGGACCCGCGCCATTTGTAATAGTCTAGCTTTATTTCCTCGCAACTTATAACTGTTAAATATGCATGCAAGAATGAATGGACTTAAATTAAAATCAAGCGTAGAACACGACAAACATGACAAGACAAATAACTGAAACATGACACACAATTCGCACACACCACCCCTAGGGTACGCCTCACTGTTGCCTTTCGAAAGGTGGTCGTCGAGTAGAGGACGTCTTAGTAAGTCCTCATGATCCGGGAACCTGGCATGAGGGTAGCTTCTAAGGTGTCTTCCCATTGCTCTGGTGATCACCATGTCCCGAACCTCGAATTGACCCGAACACCTTCAACGGTGGTGCTACCTACCTCTCAATGGTGGGATGGAACTACTTTAAAGGACATCTACACAGACGAATTCCTTAGGGTAGGTAGGTTCTCATAGATACTTGCTCTAAATTTCAAAACAAATCAAAAATACTTTTCACCGACACCTTTTCAAAAAGCTTTCAAAAGCAATTTTTCAAACACTCTTGAGGACCGATACAAGAGTCGAACTGGAATTTTCAAAGAAACTTTTTAAAACCCACAGTTGAAAAGCAAACAAACCATTTTTGAAAACACAATGAGCAAGTATCTAAGAGCCCATGGATAACCATGGATAGAAAGGGTGCTAACACCTTCCCTTTCTATAACCTACCTCCCGAACCGAGAGCAATCTCTTTAAGGAATTTTTCTGTGCTTTTGTCCTTTCCATTTGGAGAAAATAAAAGACGGTGGCGACTCTTGCTTCCGCGACATTTCGCGAACCAGCGTTAAACAGTCAGTTCCAGATCCACCGATCACAACCTCTATAGGGTTAAAATTGAGAGAGTCATGCATTGGCAAATTTGACCCTTTTTGCAAAATTGTCAAAAGTCAAATGTGGCCAAAATTGCATTTTTTACCAAATGGGCCCAACTTTTTATGCTTGCATTGAGTTTGTAACATTACCCACGACCCATGAGCTCTTCCATTTGTCATTATTTTATTTTTGTCATTTATTTTGATTTTATTTCAATTAAATCAAATAAAATCAAAATAAAATCATGAAAATATCAAAAACTAATCAAAGCTTGAGATTTTGTGCATGTTTAGGTCTATTATACAGCTGGAGATAGAATCAAATCCTGCAAGGTTCATTTGGACACAAAAAGATTGCATTTGGCTTGATTTAGAAAGATTTGCACAAAGAATCAAATCATGAATCAATGATCATAATTGAGGGAGATTTGATACAAATTTTCAACCCTAATTCATTCTAGGGTACATAAGGAACATGTTCAGATCAAAAACAAGGAGATTGGAGGCGTGCAAAATAGAAAGCAAGTTTCAAAAAATTGGAGAAAAGTGGCAAACTGATTTCCACGTTTGAGATCAATTCAAAGCATTCTAACCATCCCACATGTTTTCTGGACATCCCAGGAACGTGTTTCAACCATTAACAAGCTTTCCCACGTTCAGAATTGCACTGTAAGTACCACACAATTTCCATACTTTCTTGAATTTGAATATCATAATTCTGGCATATTTAACATGATTTATTAGCATATTCTTAATCCTTGAGTCATTTGCAAGCTAATGGTCACATTTAATTTCTTTTTTGCTGACTGAACATGAAGATGCCATAGTTAGGTTCTTGTTTCGTTTTTAGGGTTTTTCTGTACAGGGACAATTGGCCATGGATAGTGGTACCATAATGCTCGTGAGGTTGCAACGAGTTGATTGGTACCACTGGTTTTGATTTATCATGCAGGGACAAGATTTTGGAGTGGATAAGGGTTATACATATGCCCAGTGTCCGTAGGTAAAAGTTCTTGATCAAAAACGACAGAAGCCATGAGGACAATGATGGCGTGGCAGGTGGTGAATGGCCCATTCAAACTTTTATGCGTTTTGTAATATAACTTTTTGTTTTTATCATATAATAATTGATTGTTGTTATTTGTACAATTAACATGGCTAGTTCATCTGGCAAGCGCGCAGGGTGATATTGCTCAAGGGCCTGGGTTCGATCCCCAGGTCCCCAACTTTGCTTTCTATTATCTTGTCTTGTATGATCAGGTACGCATGTACATAGTAAGCCCATCATACATCCTCAGTTTCCAACCACCAGATCATCAACAAGCCAGATCTAACGCTTTCTCCCTGAAGGACCACCATCGGCATGAGTCAAGCGCATGCATGGGATCTGAAAAAGTCACAGCAGGCCAAGTGTTATTGGGCTTAGAATTGCAAGTCTCACCCCCCTTCTTGCTAGCAACAACCAAGACATTCTTATTTCTTTCTTTTTATTTTCTTTTTAATTCAATTAGTTAATTTATTTTCTGTCAAAATAATTTCTTTTTTCACAAAAAATCACAAAATCAATTTTCATAAATTTAGAATTAGGTTTTTTTTTATTATTTTATCAAATTTAATTTAATATTAGTTTAATTTAATTTAGGATTAATTCTAACTTTTTCATATATTTAAAATCAATTAGAAAAATTAGGGTTAACATGTGATTTAATTTTTATTTCTTTTCTCAATAAAACAAAAATACAAAAATAAGTTAATTTAATTATTTTTCTAAGTTTTAAATTAATTAGTAATTAGGTTTTTTTATTTTATTCATTCAATTAAAATCTTTTTTTCTCAAAATAATCAAAAAACAATAAAAAAATGAATTTTCTTTTTTAAGTTTAATTAGATTTAGATGGAGTCAAAACCCTAATTCCTTTTCATTCAATTCATCGTGCGCACTTATTATTTTTTCAAATATTAATGTAACTGCTTACAGTATATAATAGTTTAATTAGGATTTTCTTTATTTATCATTTTTTACGGGTTTTTTGGCTATGTAATTAATCCCCCACCCCGAAGCCTTGTAATAGCGTAGGTTTTATTTCTCGCATTTTAATTCTCGCAAATATTAACTGTTAGATGTATGTTAATAGGATTGTATGACAAGATTGCATGACAATTTTAAAATGGCTAGAAAACCCTAATGTGCAAAGATAATAACATGAAATCAAATCACTCGCACATGCACACTCTTAGGATATACTCTCACTTTGGTTGCCATCGATAAACGATCATTAAGTATAGGGTGTTTTAGTGGTTGCCCTCCTGTCTAAACAAAGATCAAAAGTCCCGTTCGAAAATGTTGCCTCGGAAACGTCGCCTCGGAAATGTTGCCTCGAATATGATCTAAAGACATTAGGGTTATTACTAAGATGTCCTAACATTGCTTTAGTGATCGTACGTCCCTTACGAATTGACCCTTACAACTCCAATGACGGTGCTACCTATTTCTCAAATAGTATGATAGTGCTGTCTAAAGGAAACAAGAATAGAAATAATCCTTTGTCGAGTAGGTAGATGCTAGTAGGTACTTGCTCAAAACAAACTTTTTCACACCAAGCATTTTTCAAACAAAGTTTTTAAAAATAACTTCGTAACACTCTTGAGGACTGATACAAGGGTTAAAACGAAGTAAAACAAAACTTTTCAAAACAAACACATACAAGCAATTTAAAAAGATGAGAAAGTACCTAAGAGCCCATGGAAAACCATGGATAGAAAGGGTGCTAACACCTTCCATTTCTATAATCTACCCCCCGTACTCAAAATCTCGAAAAAGGAATTTTTCTGTGCTTTTTTCCTTTCCAGTTGGATAAAATAAAAGTCGATGGCGACTCTTGCTCACCGCGACATTTTGCGAACACAAACGCAAAACGCAAACCAGCATTTTCTCAAAATAGTCAGTTCTGCCACCGTATCACACCATGGTTAAACTCGTCTTGTTCTTATGATCACGTTGGTGGCTCTAATTTGGCCTGATTTTGCCTGAAACTAGAAAATCCCAAATTTAGGGTTTCGAACCCTAACAATGGTGAAACTCCATACCGGTACCTAAGCTTCAATTGGACAATCCAGAAATCTTCTATGCATCCATACAAACATAAATATACAATCGAAATTGATTAATAATGCAAGAATGTAAGAATACAAATTTGAAAAAAGTGTGGCAAACCGTGACTTGTAGGGATCATTTTCCGATGCTTCGGGGCTCAAGGGTGACCGTGAAACCTTCAATGATGCCTAGGGATGGTTGTTGAGTCCTCAAAAGCCTTTGAATTTGCCTCAAACTCCAAAACTGATTTGAGTTTTTCCCTTTAAAATTTGAAGTTGGAACATGAGTTTTGTGCGGCCAATCCTTGTTCTTTTGGTCTGGCAATGTTGTGTTTATATATTGGGATGTATTAGGGCAACAAAAATGATTTGAATCATGAAGATTGAATAGAAAATATTTGATTTGAATCTTGGAATTTTATATTTCTAAATTTGGCCAAAATTTGCTCATCTCTCTCCAATCACCCTTCACACGAATTCTTGACTCAATCTTCTGACTTTGGGCTCATGATATGATCATAAAACAAATCTTTTGGATTTAATTCATCATTTTACTATTTTATTTGATTTATTAATATTTAAATGAATAAAATTCAAATAAATAAAAACAAATACCATAAAAATAAAATAATGGATTTAAATATCTTGAATAAGTCCATGGATATGTTTGAGATCCAAAACCTAAGCCCATTAGTTCAAAAGATCCAATTTGCTTACATTGACTTTTGTGCATTTTCATAAAATTTCCCAATTTATACAAGTCCTAACTCTCTCAATTTTTGTCCTATGAAGGTGTTCTTGGCCATTTTAGAAAGCTCGATATGTCCTCTAAGATCTCCTTTTGGTTTCATCTCAATTGATTCTTCCATGTTCATGTATGCTTCTTTGGAAAAAGATGACTTTTTGTTGACTTTTAAGATGACCTATAATGTCTTAAACCATATCTCTCAAATGGTGAATTTCTTGGATTGAGGCCTGAAGAGAAGTTGTAGGTAATTGGATTCTATTCAAAATGAACTTTGGTTGGAGAATTTCTGATGAAGAATGTGAAAGTTATGGCGGATCAAAGTTTAGTTGACTTTTCCTAAGAAACCCTAATTTAGTAACTTTTGACCTTTGTGGAATCTTGGGTTTTCTTGATGAATCATGATCAACCCTTGATAATATGATGAATGTGACTTCAAAACCTTGATGTTGACCAAAAATATTGAATTTTGACTACATGTTGACCATAATTTGACTTTGTTAACCCTTATAATCGATTATCGACCTTTTGAGCATTTGACTGAGCAAACTTGCATTGATTGGCATGAAACTTGACATGGAGATTCCTTGGAACATATGAGACCATATGATGTCCACTTGGGATCTTGAAATTCCAATCTTCCTTGTGAAAACCAAAACCCTAGTTTGAGACCATTGCTTAGGAGGAGAATGTGCATGGCCCATTCTTGAGATAACTTGAGCTCTTGAGATCCCTATAAGTGTAAGGAACTTGTTGAGTAAAAATATATCTAAGAGGTGGGGGGAAATTTTGGGGTATGACACTGGGAAAAGAAACCTATTCTTCAGTTGGATAATTCTCCCTGGAAAGAGTACCAGCCTTCAGAAGTTTATGAACCATGCTCTGATAAGCTTCCTCTGGTTATTATTCAAGACAAAGGCAAAGAGGCTGAAGAAGCCACTGCGTCGGAAACTACTACAGATTATTCTGAGAAGCTTGTGCCTTCCTTGGATATACTTTGTTTATCTCTGGTTATGCAAACTCTGGAAGAGTTAAAGAAAGAAAATACAGTGATCAAGGAGAGATTAGACAAGCAAGATGACACATGAAAAGAAATCAAAGGAATACCGGGAAAACAAGAGGAATAAAACACTCAGATTAAGAGCTTGCTGGAAGAATTGTTCACACGACTTCCCCCACCTCAATCTTAGTTTTTTAAAACTTGTTTTATTTACTGTATTCATTTTTCTTGTTTTGTTTGCTTTTGAGCATGTTATTGCAATCAAGTTTAATATAACTCATCTTTTGACTCTGAATATTAATGCTTATATTGCTTTTTGATTCTTGACAAAAAGGGGGAGAACGTAAGATATTTCTAATAACAGTATATCGAGACACATTCTTAAACATTTTGAATATCATAACTTCTTGTTTCTTTTTCTGAAAGCAAAACAGGAACAAAACTATGATGAAGACAGAAGTAGATGCATCCAAAGCTCTAATCAGAATAAACTTCAAGGAAGTAATTCATCTCTATCTAAGTACTCAACTTAGGGGGAGACCCTATAATGATTTATGTTCTGTCTATTCTGATTGAAATATCCTAGGTTTTGTCATCATCAAAAATGGGGAGATTGTTAGAACATAGTTTAATTCTACAACCCTAGTAAGAGTTTAATGATAACAAACACAAAGAAAAAATATGCACTCTAATATTATATTCTGTTTTATAGAGAAGTTCTAATGGGACAAGATCAGAAGATAAGCTACAAGGCTATTCCTGCTGTGAATGTAGACAATTCTCAAAAATCTTTGATGATAGAAGATCAGAAGTTGCGCTAAAAGAAAGATGTTTTAACTCTTATTACACAACTCTGGGGAAGTAAGTCTAACGCTGCAAACAGGATCTTATGGCTCTGATCTTCAAAAGCTCTGAAGCAAGCAGCAACGCATACCTCAATGTTCTGAAGCGTTACAAATCAAATATTTCCATTTCAAGAGTAACGGCTGGAAGGGAACAAGGATATTTATTTTTGGAAAGAACCTTAACTGTCATAAATCATGTTTTCAAAAGATCATTCATGATGCGCCTATTTAAACAATTATGCAATCTTTTCTAATCCTCATACATATAATTCTCTCAACTGTGTAAAACATCACATACTGTGATACTGTTTTGTAAGAAAACATTAATGTACACTGTCTTATTATTATATTGTTTAGAAAAATTCCTTGAGAAAAATCGGGTTGTGGTTATACTTAAGAAGACTTTGGCAGTAGTCAAAGTAGATTTATAATCAAGATTGATTAGTGGATTAAAACCTCATTAGAGAGAGGGGAAATCACCTTGACGGGTGAACTGGAGTAGTTTGAGTTCAAACGAACCAGGATAAAAATCATCGTGTTTTTTCTAGTGAATTTTAAGATTCCAATTCAACCCCCCCCCCCCCCCCCCTCTTGTGTTATTAAATTCTTCACTCTTCTGGTTAGATTTTATTTCTTCCAAATTAAAAATAGGCGAATCAAAGACCTCTTCTGGTTAGATTTATTTCTTCCAGATTAAAGACATGCGAATCAAAGACCTCTTCTGGTTAGATTTATTTATTCTAGATTAAAGACAGGTCAATCAAAGACCTCTTCTAGTTATATTTATTTCTTCCAGATTAAAGATAGGCGAATCAAATACCTCTTCTGGTTAGATTCATTTCTTCCAGATTAAAGACATGCGAATCAAAGACCTCTTCTGGTTAGATTTATTTCTTCCAGATTAAAGATAGGCGAATCAAAGACCACTTCTGGTTAGATTTTTTTCTTCCAGATTAAATACAGGTGAATCAAAGACCTCTTCTGGTTAGATTTATTTCTTCCAGATTAAAGACAGACGAATCAAAGACCTCTTCTGGTTAGATTTATTTCTCCAGATTAAAGACAGACGAACGAAGACCATTTCTGGTTAGATTCATCTCTTCCAGTTAAAAAATAGGCAAAAAGACATCAACAGCTTTAGTATAAATCGATCAAAGATTTATTTTGATACGTCTCCCTCGATAGTCACTCTGGATGGCATCTGTAAGCTTATCTCCGACAAACTCTTTGTCACTTCTCCATATGGCATCTTTAAGCCCATTCCTGATAAATAGTTCACCTCATGCACAAGCGAGTGCTAATTTTTAAGCACTTAGGTGTTCAATCATCTTCCACCTTCAAGTCACGAATGATGGATCCGCCAATCTAACTCTTCAGGTTTAAGAAGATTGAACAGGGGCAGCTGTTGTACCCCAAAATTTACCCTCTCTTCTCTCAAGACCTTTTTTACAAGATCTTCAAATGGCTCTAGCTTGCATAAGGATTGATTAAGTCAAGCCATCTCCGCAACACTGATACATCAAATTAGGGTTTAAGTTTTCATAAGGACAATTGGACTTTTAATGCCTCAAAAGGCGTTCATGGATCATTATGGACCTTCAAGAATTCTCATGTCAAGTTTCAAGTCTTATATCAAAAAAATTTCTCAGTCAATTGACCAAGTGACCTAAAATCAGTTGTATTGATGAAAAAGTCAACTATAGCCCCAAAAGTCAAACTTTAACTTTTTGGTCAACATTAAGTTTCAAAGATCACAATTAATCAAAACATTCAAAAATACAAAGCTTGATCATCAAGAAATCAAGAAGTCAAAAGTCAATGTGAAAAGTCAAACTTTTCAATACTTCGAATTTTTTTCTAATTATTTTTGTACATGATAATTTCATTACTTCATGCCATTCTTTCACCAAGATGCAAGATGATTCAAGGGAAACTTCCAACATGAAAGTTGCAGATCTTAATGAGATCTAAAACATTGTAGGGCAGGACTTGTTCTAGAAATGCTTGGATTCTGAGTTATAAATTCATGAAGTCATGGCATTTTTAAATAAACACTTGGAGAAATTTTCAACAGATTTTGATCAGGATTTTATCCCAATTTCTTGGCACTTTTTCACATAGTTCCAAGATGATTTTTCCAAAATGGACAACATGAAAGTTGTAGAGGAAGTTTCAATCTTTCCAAAACATCCAAAAGCATGAATTTATCATACTTGAGCTAAGAGATTCAAGGGCCTGAAGTTGGGCATTCATTCTTGATTTACAAGACAGATTTGTGATGAACAAGGAACCAAAATCTTAGCTATGCTGCATAATCTTCACTTTGCAGGCATATTGACTTGAAAATCTATCCATAATCAGATGTTTACACAATTGATTGAACCATTATCCAAGTGATTCAAGTATTTTCCATTGTATCTTTCCATTTTTGGCACAAAGGCACCATTGCCATTCTTAAAAAGTTCACTTTAATCACAAAGTCAATTTCTTGAGACTCTAACTTATTGTTCTAATCACAATCAACTTCTACAAGTAAAAAAAACATGTTTAAACTGATCAACCACTTTAGATATATTGGTACAAGCATTTGAAACATGTTCTTCATGCTTGCTTCAAAAACA
Source organism: Vicia faba (assembly GCA_948472305.1). Classification (NCBI taxonomy): domain Eukaryota; kingdom Viridiplantae; phylum Streptophyta; class Magnoliopsida; order Fabales; family Fabaceae; genus Vicia; species Vicia faba. The sequence continues at coordinate 890,306,313 of OX451735.1, forward strand.
AGCAAGATAGCCATAACATGTGATTCAAAATCTGAGTTATTTCAAGTCTCAAACCTTCTCTATAAATAGAGAGGAAAATTGCAAGAGAAAGAGGTTAGAAAAAATAGAGAGAAAAGCCATAATTTTTGTTGTAAACTAGCCATCAAAATCACATACTCTCAAAAAAGCCATAACTGTCCAAAAATCTTCCACTCTTGAGTATTAAAGTCCAAAAGTTTGGAACTCTTACACCTTGCAAGCTTTGTCCAAACAAACCATCTAAACACCTTACATACATCTTATAGAAGTTGTTCAAACACAAGAACAACTTCTGTAACATCACTATAACCATTTTCTAAGCTCAAGAACAGCCAACACAACAGTTCAAACTCAAAATACAAATTTCAGCTCCAAGGTAAGTTTCTTGACTTTGAACTCTTCATATAAAGCATAATTAATGATTCATTTGTGAAGATAAAATATAGATATCATTGCCTTGAAGCTAACCATATGCTTATCTTTCATTTTCACTAACCATGTGTTAAGAACTAACCCAGTATGCAACAAAACAATAATAGAGTGAAAAAATGATAGTATGAGTCGACACATACCTGTATGAGTCGACACATCTTAGTGGGAAAATAGGATATGAGTCGAGACAAAGCATCATGAGTCAACATATACTACTATAAAAGGCACAAAACAGAAAGAAAAAAAGGCTCATGAGTTGACACAAAACATGTATGAGTCGACACATGCAGGGAATGAGTCGACACATACCCATATGCATCGACTCATACTGAGTTGATTCGGTTTTACAGGAGTAAGAAAAAGTTATGTGTCGATGCATAGGAGCTTGAGTTGACACATAATGTTCAAAAATGAAATTTTCTTCCTTTTTACACTATCTTTATGCTTTCTACATATTTTCTTCATGGCTATTCAATATGGTTGTAATATTTAAGCTCCTATTTCATCCCCATTTGTAAATTGTACCCCATCCCCCTAATGATGTAATAGCGTAGGATTTTAATTTCCGCAAATTTATCGTTTTCCATATAATTGTTAGTAACTAGGGTGTGTATGGTAAGATTAAAATCAATCTTAGACAACCCTAATCCAAGAAAAAACAATGCATGAAAAATAAACACTTGCATACTTTGTACCTCTAGGGATAACTCCACTTGTTGCATTGAGAAAATGGTCGTGTTATGCATGTAAGATGCCTTAGCAAAAACAATCAAAAAAAGATCATAGTCTCTCGATGACGCTTTGAATGTTGCCTTATAAATGATCTTAGACCCTTAAGAAAATGCTAAGGTATCTCACAATATTGTTATTCATGACTATACGATGTCCCACGCACATCCCTTTACATCCAAAGATAAAGCTTTTTACCAATCAATGGTAAGATAGCAATGTCAAAGGAAGAGAGAAATGAACAAAAGACTTTTGAGTAGGTAGAACGTTCTTAGTTGCTTGTTCACAATCCATCTTCAAAATAAACATCTTTCCAAAATACACGAAACACTTTCAAAAACATGAAATATTTTCAAAAGTCCAAAACTTTGTATGCATTCTTATAGAGACGAGAATCATTACAAAGTTTGCCTAAACGAAGGCGTTTTTCAAAAATACTTTCAAAACCCACAACAAACACATTTCAAACAAACAATTTCAAAAGTGATCTAGCAAGCAAATAAGATCCTGTAGATAACTACAAATGAAAAGGGTGATAACACCTTCCCTTTTAATAACCTACCCCCCAAACTCAAGAAAATATCTCAAAGGTCTTTCCTGTTCTTTTCACCCTTTCCTTATTGGATAAAAGAAAAGCCTGTGGCGACTCTTTCTTCTGCAACAATTGTGATCAAACGCAAAACAACCAAGTCAGTTCTCCCACTGTATTACACTACCCAAGTCAGTTTCCTTTTATCGCCTTTTCATCATTTGGTGCTAGCTTTATTTATTTCTTAACCATTCCTAACTTCATGTGAATCTATATTATGCCAGACTGTAAAGATAAACTACTCAAGGAATACTTATTAGGATTCAAGCACTATGATACAAATCTACACGTTAAACTCGTATTAATGTCATGTTATTCCGAACTTCCTACCCTCGAACAATCATCCCTTTGTCTATATAAACTATTCCAGATCTCTATGAAATACAAGCTCTTGAGCAAAACAAAACAAAAAATTTCGGTCCAAATTTTGGAAGGACTTCAACTCGTGGATTTGCATAGCACTTAGCATAGAACTAACAAATAACTCGAAAAGAAAAGCAGTAACCCCCCCCCCCCCCCCAAGCATGAACTAAACATTGACCTCAATGTTTGAGAACAAGCTCGAAAAAGGTGACTCATAGAGGGTAATAAAACACCAATTGTTGCCTTCTAGCTTTCCCCAGTAAGGCTCCCTTTTCATTACCTGTAAACAAAACAAAACAAACAGAAAAAGAAAAACTAATTTATTAAAAGCGTGGGTTGCCTCCCACAAAGTGCTTCGTTTAACGTCGTATGGCTCGACGGTTCATCCCCTTATGGGGGTACTTCCTCTTCCACACCTTGTTGCTTGTTCTTTTCGCAACCCATAACTCATTCAGATCAAAAGTATCAACCCCTTCGTTCTTCCAACCACTTCCAACTTCCATCTTCTTAGGTCGGCGTTCTTTCTTCTTTCTCTTATTGCCTTCTTGACTGAGCTTAGAAATTTTTATTGATGTCACCTGAGAGATTATGCCTGAGACTTCTTCTAGGAGTGATTTTGAAATTTTGTTTTCTCCTTCTACTTTGATCATTCCAACTGAAGATTGTTTCTTTCCACCTGCACCCTTCTTCTTGATCTCCAACACTTTCAAGGTTATCTCTTCATTAAATGATTTTAATGTAAGATTACCTGTCTCGATATAAAAATTACACCGACTAGTAAGCAAAAATGGTCGACCAAGAATGATAAGAGTCTTTTCATCTTCAGGAATTTCCATGATCTAGAATGCTTCAGTTATCCCATATGAATGCTTCATGGTATGATCAGCAAATTTCAATTGTCCCGCTCTCTCTTATCTTCTCAATACCCAGCTTTTTGAAGATAGACAATGGAATTAAACTCACACTAGAACCTAAATCAATTAGAACCCTCTTGAATTTTTTGTCTTTTATTATGCACGGTACTGCAACCGACCCCGGATCCTTCTGCTTGATTGGAATTTTCCTCTCGGGCGTGATTGTGCATAATTTCTCATCCACAAGTACTTGTCTATCTTCTGTTGGTCTCTTTTTTCCAGTACCTCCTTCATGAATTTCTGGTACACGGGCATTTTCTCAAGTGCTTCAAAGAACGGTATGTGGATCTCTAGCTTTTTGAAAATTTTGAAAAAGTTCTTAAAATATTTTTCTTACATGTATTTCTTTGCCACTCGAGAGGGATATGGCAACTTGATCACTGGTTTAACATACTTTGCACTCTTCTCTTCATTTGGCTTCACATGTCATACCACTTCTTACTACTTTTTCTTGCTCTCTCTCTCTCTCTCTCTCACTTCCAAATCTACTTCTATGATACTATCATCAAGTTTTACCTCATCTTCACTTTCCGAAACCTTCTGACTTCTTGTTGTAACAGCATTAACATTCTCATGAGTTTTCTGATGGCCTTGTGCTTGCTGAGATAATTGTTGTGCAATTTGTCTCATTTGAACCTCTAAATTTTTTATTGCAATTGTGGTATTCATGTGGTTGCTCCTTGTTTCTTCTTGAAATTTAGAAGTGTGGGCCACCATCCTTTTAATAGCTACCTCGAACTCTGCCTTCTGAGGAGCTTGTTGTTGTTGGTCTTTCCAAGAGAAGTCAGGATGATTCTTCCACCCAGGATTATAGGTGTTAGAATACAGATTATTCTGCTTCAAAAAATTTATCTCCTCAATTCGTTGTGGAGTTGCAAGACAATGGATAGTCATGTGTGGTCCACTACAAATTTTACAACCTGCCTTGTATGCTTCTTGGACTTGAGCTAACTGTTGAGTACTCATGTTTATTGCTTTCAGCTTTTTCTCTATTTCTGCAGCAATTGCTTCTTCAGTTTTCAGTTGATTGTTAATTTATAACTCCAGATCAATTACTCCCTCTAGTTTACTCACAAACCTGTCATATAGCTCTAGATGCTCATTTGCAGCAATGGCTTCAAAAATCTTCTTTACATCAGTGGCTATTGTAAAATTAGATGAGCCACCGACTGCTGTATCAATAAGTTGCTTCGTCTTCATTCTAAGGCCATTTACAAACATCTGCATTTTCTCAAATTGATCCATATTGTGAGTGGGACAAGCTACCAATAACATCTTAAATATCTTGTAAGCATCACCTAGTGACTCTCCTTCTTTCTACTTAAAATTCACAATTTCATATATTTTGTGAATGTAAACAGAAGCATGAAAGTACTCATAGATAAAAGTATTCTTCCTCTGTTCCCAAGTAGTAATACTCCCAGCAGGTAATGAGTAAAACCACTCTTCAGCATCTTCATAAAGCGTGAATGGGAACATCCTTAATTTCTTGGCTTCTTCACAGTTCCCCTCAATCTTCAAAGTAGAACTCATGGTGAGGAATATCTGTAATTTCTTATTGGCATCTTCATTGATTTTTTTGGTGAAAGATATGTTCTTAAGCTATCGGATTATTGAGGGGTACAACTGAAAATTTGCGACAGTTACTGGTTGATTCACAATAGTCAACCGACCTGTCGGAGCATTTGCTCCTCCATAGTCCCCAAGAAGTCTCTCAAGTGGTGGTGGATCTTCAACCATTGCGTTAAAAGTCCTTTCAATTTGTGTCAAAAGTAAATTCAACCGAGGGCTTTCCTCGCATGCAAAGGTTAGAAAAAATCAGTAATAACAAAAAAAAATTAAAAGTTACAGAAAAGAAATTTTAGTTTCAAAGCAACAAAATTCTAATTGAACTTAATAATTTGGCAGTCCACGGCAATGACGCTAAAAAACTTGATCGTCAAAATAACAAGTTGTGATACGGTGGGAGAACTGACTTGTAGGTTTTGCGTTTGATCACAGATGTTGTGGTTAGCAAGAGTCGCCACCGAATTTTATTTTATCCAAAAGGAAAGGTGAAAAAGCACAGGAAAGACCTTTGAGATTATTTCTTGAGTTCGGGGGGTAGATTATGAAAAGGGAAGGTATTAGCACCTTTTTCATCCATGGTTTTCCATGGGCTCTTTGTTACTTGCTAGATCACTTGCTTTTGTTTGAAAATATGCTTTGTGTGGTTTTTGAAAGTATTTTGTAAAGATGCAATTGTTTAGGCAATCTTTGTAATGATTCTTGTTTTTAAGAATGTATACAAAGATGTCAATCTTTTAAAAATGTCTTCAATGTTTGTAAGATGTTTGGTGTTTGTTTTGAAAATAGCAAGGATATTTGTTTTGAAATTGAGCAAGTAATTAGAAGCATTCTACCTACTCAAAAGTCTTTCTTGTTCTTTTTTTTTCCTTTGACATTGTTATCTTGCCATTGATTTGGTAAGACACCCTATCTTTGGATGTAAACGGGACGGGCGTGTGTCATCGTATAGCCGTGATTAGAAATATTGCAAGGTATCTTAGCATTATTTTTTAGGGACTAAGATCAATTGTAAGGCAACTTAGATAGCGTCATCGAGGGTCTATGATCTTGTATTTGCTTGTTTTGGCTAAGATACCTTACATGCGTAACATGGCCATTTTGTATAAGGCAACCAAGTGGAATAACCCTAGGGGTGTTTGTGTGCAAATGTATTATTTTCATGCTTGATTTAGTCTTGAATTAGGGTTTGCTATTTATTGGTTTTAAGTCTTTCCATACAAACCCTAATTACTAGCATGTTATATAAAAGCGATAAATTGCAAAATTTAAAGTTACTACGCTATTACAACATTTGCGGGGGGGGGATACAATTTGTAAATGAGGATTGCAAGAATTTAAACCTAATTAGTCTATTACAACCATATTGAATTGGCATGAGTATACAAGGAATTTAAATACAAAGTATAAAAATGAATAAATGTACAAGGATGCAAAATATGAAGAAAGTGAATTTTGTTTGGTTTTCATGAAAAAAAGATTTTGTCTTAACCTAATTTAAATAAAGAAAATAGTTAATTAAGTTTGAATTTATTAAGGAAGAGATTTTAAAAGAAAACCCTAATTCTATTAATCAATCAAAAGAAAATAATTTTTAAGAAAAGTATATATTCTTTGGTATTTTTTATCTTGAAAATATTTGTAGTATTATAAAATATTTTTAGTCCTTTTTTATATTAAAATAATGTATTTTAAATGGTGTGAAAAAATAAATAAACAATATAATATTAATTAAGTTTATAAAATCTACTTAATAAAAATGAATGAAGTATAAAAATATTTTTATTTATGAAAAAAAAATAAAATAAAATATGTCAAAATCTAAATATATCATTTTTTTGTATTTTTATGATTTTTTTTAATATTAGAAAAATAATTTAAGAGAATAAATAAAATGAAAATAAAAAAAGAAAATAAAATTGGACCAGGGGTGTCAATGGGAAACAAGGAGGTCAACTAGCAAAAAATAAAATGAGCCAGGCCCAAAGGGCACAAAAAAAAGGGGTCAAAATTTTGAAAAATATGAAAAAAAAATGCAAAAGGGTACCACTGGGGCTCGAACCCAGGTCCCAAAGGTTACAGGCGCGTGCTTCTACCACTGGGGTGGCTATACATCCGTTAATACAAATGAAACAATAAATATGTAAGGCAAAACGTGTTCTGAAGACTTCATCTTCAACCTCCAGCCAGACCAACTGTAACTTGCTCATTTCTCATCAAAAATGAAAACTGTAAACATGAAACTTGTAGCAAATTTTTCCACGATTCCAGAAATGTAAAGTATTAAAACTATAGATCAAAGATAAGCAAGAATTTTAATGGCCCTAATCTGAACCCTAAAAATTTCAGAGATTTCAGTTTCAAAATTCTCTAAGCTCAAGCAAAATTAATGGAAACTATGGACATGGTTAGCATCAGGGAAATGATATCTACATGTTTTATTCATAAATAAACTATTGATGATGCCTGTATGAAGAGTCCCAAGTTGAGAAAACATACCTCAAAACTGGAAATCGTGTTTGGAGTTTGAGCTTATTTCAAGTGATGGTGATGATCAGGTTAGCTTCCTTGAGGTCCTAGGAAGCTAATGCAATGGTTTGCTTGAGTTGAGAGTGGCTGAAATAACTTGGAGAAGTCCAACTGTAATGCTCTGTTTTTGGCTACGGAAGTTGAGGAAGATGATGTTACAGTCGTGTAACAGGGACAGGGACAAGTTATATTTGATGTATAGGAACTTTAGGAATTAAAAGGCCAAAGAACGCACGAGGGAAATAGAAGATACAAGTTCAAGGTCAGAACCTGCACAAATATGGAGTTTTCTGTGCAATTTCTGGCTAGAGGGATTTTGAGAGAGTTTCAGGCTTACCAAAATCATGTGTTATGTTGCAATTGACTTGTTAATATGTATGGAAAAGATTAGAGCATAAAATCACTCCAAGTTTGAGTTATATGGTTATGGCTATATAACTTCTTTTTTAAGAAAAGTGAAGTGACAAATCTCAAGTATTGTACAAGCATGTTCTGAGCTTCTTGAGACCTTAGACAAATTTATTTTGGTTTATAGGGGTTGTGTGTGCAGAAAGAACAAGTTAGAAGCTCAAGACAAGTTGACTTTGTGATTAAAGCAACTTTTCAAGAATGGAATGGTAGCTTTCTTTCTAAAATAGAAAATTGGCTTAGACAATGCTTGGAAAATTTGGATAATAGCTCAAAAGCAAGTGTAATCTTCTTATTATGGATAGATCTTGAGGTTTAGAGGCCTACAAAAAAAGATTGTGCAGCATAGGTTTAAAATTGACTTCTTGTTCATCACAAAATGACTTGTAAATTAAGTGACAAAACCCTAACTTTATCTCTTCGATTCTCCCTACTCAAGAATGATCTCAAGGAGTTCTTGGACATTTTGGAAAGCTTGTAGCATTCTATACAACCCCTCTTTGAATTGCTTTTGAATATTCCCCTTGGAACTATGTGAAAAAGTGTCATGAAGTTAGGTCAAAATCATGTCCAAATTAGGGCAAAATTTCACTAAGTGTTTTGTTTCATGACCATATGTTCATAAAATTGTAACTTGAGATCCAAGCATTTTTGGAATAAGTTGTGTGAAGAAAATTTGTATATTTCATGGAGATATACAACTTTCATGTTGGAAGTTTCTCTTGAATCATCTTGAATCATGGTGAAAATTTGGATCAAAGTTATGAAAAAATAAAAAAATTTCCATACTTAGAAAATTTTCTAAGTTAAGAAATTTTAACATTTCCAGATGAAATCTTGAATTCTTGATTTCTTGATGAACAAGTTTCATATTTTGACATGTTTTGATGAATTGTGATCTTTGGCACTTGAATTTGACCAAAAAGTCAAAGTTTGACTTTTCACTATACATTTGACTTTTGATCAGTTGACTGAAAAGTTCATCTGTCAATCCAATGGACTTGCAATGTTTTGAACCATGTAATTAGGTCAAAATGATGAAATTGGACTCTTGAGGTCATGCCTTAAACCAATTGACCATTTGCTAGGTCAAAAATCAGAAATTGCCCCTTCTCAGTCAAAACCCTATTTTTGACCATTTTGCCCTTTTGGAGATTTGATCAAATTTCTTGAGGAGTTATGGTCCAAACTTGATCAAATGATACATATAAGTTTAAAATGTTTGTATGGATCAAAAATTAAGAAGTTTGACTGTAAATTGGCCATAGTTGACTTTTCCCCCAATACAACTGATTTTTAGGTCAACTGCTCATTTGACTAAGCAAAAATGTGATCCAAGGCTTGAAACTTGACATGAGTAATCTTGGGGGTCCATAACGATCCATTAAAATCATATGGGGAATTGTAAATTCAAAAATCCTTGTACAATCTCAAACCCTAATTTTGGTCATCATTGCATAAGGAGGTGTTTTGAGCTGATCAAACCCTAATGCAGTCTTGAGCCCAAGGAGATCTTGTGAGAAAAATCTTGATAAGTGAGAGGGAAAATTTTTGGGTACAACATAAGTGTACTATTTTTCAAATGTATTAATAATTGGAAATCCTAAAGTATCGATCTCAAGGACTGCATACAATAATCGAGTTCAATTCACGTTCAATTAAACAAAAACTTAATCTGGGGTTTTTGTTTTGAAAATTGTCAGTTAACCAATAGCAGAAATATAAAATGGCTTTTCACTTATATGAAGAGCGTGCTAGGGATAAGTGTGTGATATTCCCCTGTAATAACATTTACTCTAGATTTCTTCAACAAGTTCATTACCTTCAACTACTGAATCTCTAGTTTATTTTCCCATAAGTCCTTAGTGGGAAAACCTTTGGTCTTTCATCCTAATACCTAAGTCCTTAGAGAATTATGATGAAACCAAGAATTTATTTTATCAAGATTTTACCGGTAACCTATAGGGTATCCCTAGTCCTATGTGATATCTACTATAGTCTAATCGTTCAAAAACCTTAACAATGGCGATCCGACCCTAATTGTTAACCATGAATCAATCCCTATTGGTTCGATAGGAAAATCATAAGAACATTGAACAATTAGGTTGAAAAGGAACTATTGTATCAAAATCAAGAATTCAAAATCATTACATTTGCAAATAAGGACACCCCCTAGCATTGGAGGGTTTAGCCTCTCATAGTGTTAAAAAGAAAAGCAATAATAAAATTAGACATTACAAAAGGAATGGATTCTTCGATCTTCAATTGCTATCGCTCATGAAGGAATCTCCGTCTCCAAATCTCTTAAAAGCACCAACATTTATCGTTCTTAATCTTATACAGTCCAAAGTCCTCCAATTTATCGTGGAAACTCCTCTAAATAACAAAAACTCATTTAGGTCAGTTAGAAATACCCAAAACGCCCTCACAGGCCAACTAATGAACAAAATAACTTGAAATACTTAAATCATCATCACAACCCAACATGGGCCGTGTCAGGCAACACGGGTGCCCATGTTAGACCTCTGGAAATTTAATTCTTGAATTCTTGGTTCAGGTACCCTGACACGGGAGTTAGTGTCACACCCCTGACTTCCCCTATTCATGGCTCTCGTTCTGGCTATCATCCTGACACGGCCCGTGTCAAGTGACACGGGTGGCCTTGGTAGGCCTCTTGTAGGTGGATATTTGCATTTCTTCTGAAACTCTGAGTTTGTCACTGATTAATCTCGATTTATTCTTTTGAACCTGAAAACTTAAAACACAAAACCAACGAATAAAAAGTGGTAAACTGAAATAAAACATGTGACGATAAAAATAAAGGATAACATAAAATAATTGTAAATGATTGTGTAAAAACCATTGGTCAGTTATATACTTGATTCTCAGAGACTTTACATGAAAGTCTATTATTTGGATTGTTGAGGCTAGAAAGTAAGTTATGATTGGGACTCTGTTAATATTGGTTGGATGGTAATTGGTTCATAAGTCTAGATACATGAAACACATCATGTATCCCAGGAAGAGATGGTGGAAATGTCAGCCCGACATGATACTTCTCCCGCTCAATCCATAATTTGAAGGTTCCTACATACCAAGGGCTTAACTTTCTCGTCTTGAAAATTCTGTGTAATCCTAACTTATGAGTGAGCTTTAAGAGTGCATGATCTCCTTCTTCAAATTCAAGTGGCCTCTTACATGTATCATCATAAATTTTCTAGCGGATCTGGGCTCTCTTCATTTTCTCTTGAATCAAATTTATCTTCCTTGTAGTTCCTTGAATCACTTTGAGCCCTAGAATACCTTTTTCATTTATTCCAGTTCAACTTAAAGTATTTATACACTTCCTATTGTATAAGGCTTCACATGACCTCATATTGATACTAGAATGGTGATTATCATCCCATGCAAACTCAATTAGTGGTAAATATGTTAGAAAATTAATTAAAGTTAAATGGATCGAGGCTAAATAGTGAATGAAATTACTTTCTTTATAAGTATTTCAAGCACTCTCGAATATGTCTTAGAGTTGGAACGTAGGAATACCCAGGATAATTCAGTCTTTAAATTGAGTCTGCATAAGACCGGTGAAGAACTCGAATGCAAGCAAGAGTGTCTAGAATATTTAAGAGGATTATGATTTATGAGTTAATGATTTTAGAATTCAAAATTATGTATTTATAGGCCATGCATGTGTTGTTTCATAAGTTTACAACTCTTGATAAAACAACACCTTTTCAAGATATGTTTGCAAAGTTTCACCTATAATACCACAGTGCACCACTTCATAAAGTGTTGTGTATTTTGAATTCGAAATTCAAACTTTCAATAGCCTGAGACAAATTTAAAGGCAACTTCCACGGGTGGATGTTTTATGCAAAAATTGACCAAGATTTCTTTCACACGTATTCAAATGTAACTTCCACTGGTGGATATTTAGTGCAAAACTGACCAAAATTTCCTTTAGACAGATTTGAAGGCAATTTCCACTTTTGTCTATGGGGCACTTTTATCCTCTTTAATTTTGTCATATTTGAATACACCCATGAGAATTAATAGTCCATTAATTTCCAACAATCCCCCACTTGTTCTAATAATGACAAGTCTAATTCCATAAAATAAGATATAAAGAGTGTTAATACAGTTAGGTATCTTTCGATTTTAAACTTAACCTTAGTGAGGATAATGCCAAGTTTAATAGGAATATTAGGTAGCAATGCTTTTAAACCATTAATCCATATGATTATACCGACGTTACCTGACATACACTCTTTAAAGGTTTTTCCTCTACATATCTCGCTTACCACTTATTTATGGCCATATGTTATCCTGTTTCATGAATTTTTCATGAGAAACTCCAACTCTCACTTTGAGACGGCACCATCTCAAAATTCACATAGGTGAAGTTCATATTGTGTACTTTTCCATGTGAACGTACCTTCAGTATTGAACTTCATTAAGATTTTAAAATAAAACTTAACCATCATTTTTAAGGTCAACATTACCACGAAATGTTTGACAATTATCCAAATCAATGACATGTTGTTGCCCTTGAATCTTGAGGTTAATGTTCTGTTAACGTAAGATTGGGTTGTCACCATTGTCATAACTCTTACTCAAGGAGTTTCAACCTCATAGCTCTCGAGGTTGTCTTTACTAAGTCTCTGGCCAGTGGCTTAGTAAATTAATTTCTCAATTTATAGATTGATCGTATATATGTGAATGAAATGATTACATATTTAATCAAAATTTTCTCTCAAAATAATGTCTAAATGCTATGTGTTTAGACTTTAAATTATACACTCAATTGAATTCTCTAACTAAATTAGTTTGACTATCGCAATGTATTGATACTTTTGAAACATTGTCTTTTGTTAATGGAACTTCCAATAGAAGATCCCTCAACCATTCAACTTCTTGACGAACAGAAACTAGATCCGCAAACTCTAATTCCATGGTCGAAAGATTAATACATGTTAGTTTCTCGCTCTTCCAAGAAATTGCACCCCAACTAGTATAAATATCCACCCAGTTATAGATTTATGATCTATAACACTCGATATCCATATCTCATCGGTATATCCTTCTAGTATGGCAGAAAACCTACCATGGTGAAGGCCAAAATTTTGTTTTCAAAAAATAACCAAAATTCTTGTGATGACCTTCCAAGGCTCACTTTTTGAATTGCTAGTAAATCTACTCATTTAATAATTGCAAATATTATGTCAGGTCTAGTACATCACATTAGAGAAGCAATTTCACTTGTGTATTCTAACATAGCCACAACTCTTCCATCATTATTTTGACACTAAGATCAAATTGAATATTCATTTTCTTGAAATGTGACCATTTGAACTTATCAAGAACTTTCTCAATAAAGTGTGCTTGACTAAGTTCATAACCCACACTATTTCGTATTACTTTGATTCCCAAAAGAGTGTCAACTAGTCTAATATATTTCATCTTGAATGTGGAAGTTTTCTCAATATAGTGTGTTTGACTATGTTTTTAACCTCCATTATTTTGCTTTACTTTGATCGAAAAAGGGTGTCCACTATTTCAAGATCTTCGCATCTTGAATGTGGATCTAGAAACCTCTTTGTTTATAAGATTCCATTCATCTCGTTGCTAATGATCAACATATAATACACATAGAAACAAAGAGATATCACAATATTCTCACACAATTTTATGTACAAACACTTGTCACGAGAATTAGATGAAGAAGGTTTTTAGATGATCATATATGATGATGCAAGAACATTTTTAGATGAAGTGAGATATGAAATCATGAATAATTTAAAATAGTATAATATGAATTGCAATGAGTACCTTAGTTATGTTCACTTCTCTCAAATCTTCACTTGAATTTCTATGTTAAACCTTCTTGATAAACTTCCTCATTGGTGTGCGTGATACTTTTGATCCTTTCTTTCTTTGATAATCTTTGTCTTCATTAAAACTAGATATAAGATATATTCTTAACAATTTCCCCTTTTTGATAATGACAAACTCTTTGAGTTCGTGTTTTGATAAGATTGAAAAGTCTCCCATAAGTTGTATGTCTCCTCATCATTGGTGAGTCTCGCAATGATATAGTCAAACTTTTAATGTCATTATTTTGGTGCATTTTTTAATTTATGCAAGTATTTTACAAGCTTGCACATTATTTATTCATTACCAGAAAGCATATAACTTTACGATTTCTCCATGTAAATCTTCTCATCGAGGTCTCTATTTAGGAATATCGTTTTGACATCCTTTTGATGAACTATAAGGTCATGCAAGGAAGGTAAAACAAACAAAACTCTAACTTTCATTGTGCTTCTTTCTAGTGCATATGTGCCAAGATAATCAACTCTTTCCTTTTCTCTAAAATAAATATTCATTGTAAATCTTAGGATCATCGTCCACTTGAAGAATAATAGGAATCTTATGAACAAAATTCTCACTATTTTATTCTACTAGATAAAAGAAATATGTCGAGAATAAATTTTGTTTGGTCCTAGATCCTTACTTTTTCAGACTCTATGCTTATTCTAAGTTCAAGTTATTTTTCAACAATCGTTGATGAACTTTCTATTTGTGTTTTAACAATTTGTGGAGAACCTTCCTCACGAAATTCTTAATTTATGAAATCTTGAATTCATATCCTCCGCGATAAGATTCTCAAAATTCCACATCTTAAGATTCAATAGTTACATTAGAATTTTTTTTAAATAATCACTTTTTTCAAAAAAAAATCCCAAATAACCACTTTTTCAAATATTTTACCAAAATGACCACTTTCCAAACAAAAAGATTTCGCCACACAGAGGAGTAGCCACTCTGTGTGGTGCATGCATTCATTTTAAAGAGGAGGCACCACACTGCATGGCTTATCCTCCTCTGTAAATCCATGCAGTGTGGCACATGCATGTATTTTTAGAGAGGAGGCGCCACCCTCCTTGGCTTGACAGTGTTATTGCAATTTTTTTAAATAAAATAAAAAGTAACTAAAATTATTTTATATTAATACTTAATATTACACAACGCATGGATACATTTTTTTGGACGTCCCTTCAACCTAAGCGGGTCCCAGTATGACATAAACGGTCGCGCCTTTGCCTCGCCCCTTGTCTCACTCATCTCTGTTGATTTTCCTGAGGTGTTTATGGTCTATTCTGACTCGCTTGATTATGAGGTTCTTGATGTGATGTTCCTGGTACATCAGGATCATACATCTCATCGATCATTTCGCCCCACTGTGCTGTGCTTCCAAAGAGATCGGTGCCCATGTTGTTGAAGTTTGGTCTGTTGGTTGGGATATGTGTGGGTAGTGGGATGGTTGATAGTATTGGGATGTTAAATCATGATGGAAATGAAGCAACGATTCTTGTGGTGTATGAAATTCGTATGATGGTTGCTTACTTCATTGGTGTGATGTTTGACTGTATGTAGGTTGGGTGGTATGGTAGGAAGGAGATGTATCATATGTGTCTTGGGTGTTGTGATAGGATGAGGATGGTGCATATCTTTGGTTGTGGGTCGGGTCATGCTCTTGGGATTGTGTTTGTGTGTGTGTGGTATGAATTGATGACGGGTTTGGTTGAATGAGGTGGTGTATGGTTGTTGGGTTTGAGTGGGTTGACATTGTGGTTGGGTTTGGTATTGTTTAGGGGTTGGTTGTTGGGTTTGGTATTGTTGAGGGGTTGGTTTTTGGGGTTGTTGTTGGGCGTATGTTGTAGCTCTTTGGCGTGGGTCGATCAAATAAGTCTCTTGAGACAGAAACAAATTTATTGAAGCCGATGTGTACCATCTCAAATATTGGAGGGTCGGTTTTAAGTCATCTTGCAAGATTGGCTCCCTTAGGACCAATTCACGTATATGCCTCCATAGACGACATTGATTTTAGTGAAGTCTCTCAAATCATTAAATCCCCACTGGTCGTCAACTCTGAGTAGATTCCATTGGCCCAAACATGTTGGGGGGGCGGGGATACCCTGTTGCATGCCGAACTGTAGCTTCACACGATCACTGTGGTGCATCTCCATAGTAGTGAACCTGATGAGTGTTGTTTTTGCAGTCCAGACTTCAACATCAGGAGGGTTAATCTCATGGTCGAGATCCTTATATGGCCTCCATATAAACTATAGAGGAAAAAAGTTATATAAAATATTAAACTTAATTAAACTATTGAATGCGTTGTATAAAATATGTAAGTTTAATTCCTCTTCGGGTCCAACATGATCAATAAGATTTTGGTAGACTACTATTGCATTTCTAGGGGATTTGTTGTAATTAATCCCAGGAACAGACCATCTACATAGAAAAAATGGGTAATAAATTAATACACTACATGTCTCGGTATATAATATGTAAAATTTATGGTTTTGTAATCTTACTTTGTAGCAAAGGGGAAGACGAATGGCCTTGTGTTGCGGGGGGCGAGTGTCAACATTCTTGACCAGCACCACGTCTGGAGAAAAAAGGCGCAAGAATAGAAAGAACAGCTACCGTTTGATGCATTTTTACACAAGGAACTATACAGATGGGCCAAAACAGCTGAGCCCCAACTATATGTGTTTATTTCATCAAATTGTCTTAACAAGGGTAAATACATGATATTAACAGTATTACTCGTTGTTTCAGGAAATAAAAAATGGCCAAAGTATATCCTTATGTAACACCGAGCTTTGAAAAAATTTTCTTGCTCGGTAGAGGTTTCGGTTATTACAAGTCTACTATGATATTCTCTAAGAAGACAGAGATTAATACCTTGGCCTCTTGACCCTTGTTCAAATAAAGAGACTCCCAAAAGTTCCTCGCATATGGCGTTGTCTTGGTTGACTCGGCCATTGACAGCCTTACCGTTGATCGGTAGACCGAATAACATGTACACGTCCTCTAGTGTGACTGTATATTCACCACATGGAAGGTGAAAGGTGTGAGTTTCGGGTCTCCATCTCTCCACTAATGCGAGAATAATTTTATAGTCAACATGGTAATTGACTATGCTGAGTAACAGACCAAAATCGGCATGTCGTAAGTACAGTTCAATTTGAACGTCGTAAGGGACATACTCATGGACAGGACAACGAAATCTTTTAACATCCTATTAAAAACATGAATTACTTATAAGAAATACAAGATTTACGTATAACAATCATAAGAATTAAGGAACAAAAAATTGTCGACAAAAAATAGGTATTGAGGAAAATACACTTACAAAGGTTTCAATGTTGTTTAGAGTTCTTCTATGTTGATCACCCATGGTCAAGAGAGACATTTTTTATTGATTACTCTTGTGTTGTTGTTGAGACATCAAGAAAGAAATAGTGCATGAGTTATGATTGTGATGAAAATATAGGGTGAGTGTTACATGTATTTATAGGAAAATCTTGAAGAACACTTTGCACGTAACTTATACACATAGGCGCCACACTAGATGGCGCACGCTCTTCCTTATTGCACATAGGCGCCACACTAGGTGGCGCATGCTCTCTTTGTTGTACATAGGCGCCATTCAACATGGCTTCTTGCTTTTTGCATGCATACAAACCTGCAGCGTGGCATGGATCATATGGCATGCATGCAATTTTTGTTGTTCAATGACAAGCCACCCTTGGTGGCACATGCATGCAAAAAGAGGAGGATAAGCCACCCTAGGTGGCACATGCATGAGAAAATAGGAGGATAATCCACCCTAGGTGGCGTATGCATGAGAAAATAGGAGGATAAGCCACCCTAGGTGGCGTATGCATGCAGAATACCAGTTTATTTAATCGTCTGTGTAGGTTGCATTACTAGTATACATCCATAACTCATAAGAAACATACCTCAACAACATGGATCATTCACAAAATTATACTATTGTTGCCCGTATTAATAGTGAGACGTTCAACTGCGATAGCTTAGGTTTTAATTTCCGTAATACCGATTTTATCCGCTTTCGGATAAACAAGAAATTAGGTTTTACACGCTTCAAAGATAGAGTAGAATCCAAATTGAAGTGTGGTCCAGTTTACCAAATTATTTACAAGCCCCCATTTCTATTTGACAACAACCAAGTCAAATTTTATCAACTTAAGTTGCGCGACGATGATGATGTTCGAAACATGTTTCGAACTCATGAACAATCCGGGATCGATGAGATTGAGCTGTATGTTTTATTACAACAACCAGATCAATCTCAGGTGGTAGATCCTTCTCAAGACTTTGAAGAAGAGGATGAATCTGATGAAGACAACCATCCTGGAGTCGATGTCATTGACCAAGAAGAAGAAGATGATGATGGAATGATTGATTTTATGGTCAATTATGACGTTGCAGATCAAGAGCATGAACCTATACCTGCAAGTCATGCGTAAGACCCTCTGCTTCACATGACGAACTTGAACTTGGGGGAAGATGAAACAGCCTCATATATCTTTCACAGTCCTTAAATTCAGACCGAAGAGGCCTTGAAAGTTGGAGACAAACTTCGAACAAAAGAAGAGTGTCTTAGAGCTATAAAAAAATACCACATGGAAATTTTAGTTGACTTCACTGTAGATAAAAATAATTCAGGGATTTACATTATTTTATGTCGTCAAGAACCAATTTTCCCTTTTAGATTAATTGCATCTTACAGGAAGAGAAGTGATTCATGGGAAATGGGTTCCATTGATCCACTCCACACTTGCATCACCACTGTTCTGACACAGGATCATCGGAAACTTAGTTCTCAACTAATATGTCAAGAAATCTTACCTCTTATTAGCAAGGATCCATCATTAAAGGTGAGTACAAATATTTCTTATATCACTACGAGATTCAATTATACTCCCTCTTACAGGAAGGTATGGATCAGGAGGACTAAGGCAGTTGAACTTGTGTACGGTAATTGGGAGGAATCTTATAACGAACTTCCAATATTTTTAGTGGCACTCAAATATTATGCTCCGGGAACTGTTATAATTTTGGAGACACTTTCAGCTTTTACCCTAGACAGAACTCGTGTTAGTGGAAATGGAATATTTCATCAATTGTTCTGGGCGTTTGAACCATGCATCAAGGGTTTTGCATTTTGCAAACCTATTATACAGATTGATGGAACTTGGTTATACAGGAAGTATAAAGGAACATTACTCATGGCAGTGGCACAAGATGGGAACAATAATGTTTTTCCGATTGCCTTTGCTCTATTTGAAGGTGAGATAGGTGGTGCGTGGAATTTATCTGAAAGATGCCAAAGCAGTGGTCGAAGAAGGTGGGTGTACCATTTGGGGCCAACTCCTGGATATTCCCTACAAATATGACAAATTTAGTTTTGGTTTTACTTCAGGAGCCCAGAAAGCCGTTCGTCGTGCTCGTGCTGGGGGACAACCTTTGTGGATCAGCAACCATGGAGTCAATGCAGTGGAGGATAGTGATGACAATGGTGACCTGGAAGATTGGATTTTTCCATCTATCAGCGGAGGACTCAACAATTGGGAAGCTAAAGAATTTGTCCCTATTATTTTTATCCAACAGTAATTGTCTTTAAAATTTTGTCGGGCTTGTAATAATTAAACAATTTAGACTTTTAAAACCTTGTGTCTTATCCGAGGCACAACGGTCCATTTGTAAGGGTTGTTACTTCATTTTCATATGTCATCAATGAATCATGGACATTTTTGCATGAAAATTTTACGCTCTTTGTTCTTTTTTTTCTGCATTATTATTTTTTCGAAGATAGCTATGCTCTTACACACACTCAGATATCAAAATGCAGATCCATATCCACTCAGGATCCCATGGGTAACGATTCTGCTATGGCCTTTTATGACTTTGAAAATCCAATCTACCAAGCCGAAGACGAAGGTGAGGAAGATTGTGAAGTTCCAGGGGAACTAGCCAGGTTACTACAATAAGAAGAAAGGACCATACAGCCCCCACGAAGAACTGGTTGACACGGTTAACTTAGGTACCAAAGAAGACAAGAAAGAAGTCAAGGTAGGTTCCAATCTGGAACCTAGTATCAAGAAGCGCTTAACTCAGTTACTACATGACTATGTTGAGGTCTTTGCTTGGTCATACGAAGACATACCAGGACTTGACGTTGATATCGTGGTCCATCGTCTACCAACAAAAGAAGACTGCCCTCCGGTAAAACAGAAAGTTTGTCACATGCGGCCAGACATGTCAGAGAAGATCAAGACTGAAGTCATGAAACAATTCAACACCGGATTCTTAGCCGTCACCTCCTATCCATAATGGTTCGCCAATGTTGTTCCAGTGCCTAAAAATTACGGTAAAGTACGCATGTATGTGGATACAGAGATTTGAATAGGGCAAGCCCTAAGAATGATTTCCCGCTTCCCCATATCGATATTCTGGTTGACAATACCGCACAGTATAAAGTGTTCTCATTTATGGATGGTTTCTCAGGCTATAATCAAATCAAAATGGAACCTGAGGACATGGAGAAAACGACCTTCGTCACACAGTGGGGCACGTTCTGTTACAAAGTTATGCCATTCGGGTTGAAAAATGCTGGAGCAACTTACCAGTGCGCCATGGTAGCTCTGTTTCACGATATGATCCATCACAAAATAAAGGTCTACGTGGATGACATGATAGCCAGATCTCAAACTAAAGAGGAACATCTTGACCATTTGCATAAACTGTTTGAAAGATTGAAGAAATACAAGCTAAGGTTGAACCCGAGTAAATGCACATTTGGAGTGAGGTCCGGTAAACTCCTAGGCTTCATCGTTAGCGGTAAAGGTATCGAAGTGGACCCTGAAAAGGTAAAATCAATACAAGAAATTCCATCTCCTCACACCGAGAAGGAAGTCAGAGGATTCTTAGGACGGCTAAACTACATCGCCAGATTCATTTCTCACCTAACCGCTACTTGTGAACCAATCTTCAAATTACTGAAGAAAGATCAAGTGTTGGATTGGAACGATGACTGCCAGGCTGCCTTCGACAAGATCAAAGAGTACCTTCAAGAGCATCCTGTTTTGATGTTGCCAGTCGAGGGAAGACCTCTGATCATGTATCTAGCAGTCTTGGAAAATTCAATGGGGTGTGTGTTGGGGCAGCATGACGGGTCTGGCCGAAAAGAGCATGCAATGTACTACCTGAGCAAAAAATTTACCGACTGTGAAACCAGATATTCACTGCTCGAGAAAACTTGATGCGCTCTAGCATGGGATGCTCGCCGGCTAAGACATTATATGTTGACCCATACTACCTTATTGATATCCAAGATGGATCCAATTAAATACATATTCAAGAAGCCTGCCCTCTCTAGAAGAATAGCAAGATGGCAGATGATCCTGACTGAATACGACATTCAGTACACTATCCAAAAAGCAATAAAGGGAAGTGTGCTAGCCGATCACCTTGCTCATCAGGCTGTGGATGACTACAAATCCATGAAATTTGAGTTCCCAGATGAAGACATCATGATGGTAAACAATTGTGAAGCATTCTAACCATATGACGGACTTGAACAAGGATTCTGATGAACCTTGGTTTTTGACGGAGATTTTAACTCACTCGGCAATGGCATAGGTGATATGATCATATCCCTTGAAGGATGTCATACTCCCTTCACTGCAAGACTTTGTTTCAACTGTACCAATAATATGGCAGAATACGAAGCGTGTATTTTAGGTCTCAAAGTTTCCATAGATTTGGGAATCAAGTCCTTAAGTGTATTTGGAGATTCAGGCTTAGTCACCAGTCATATCAAAGGAGAATGGGACACGAAGCACCCTAATCTCATCCCCTAAAAAGAACATGTGTTGACATTAATCCCATATTTTGAGGAAATTACCTTTGAGCATTTTCCACTAGAGGAAAATCAACTAGCGGACGCGCTAGCCACTATGTGATCCATGTTTAAAATCAAGTGGGGTAACGAGGCTTCCCAGATCACCATTGAGCGAATGGATGAACCAGCTTACTATCACGAGATTGAAACTGAAGAAGTAGTGGACAAGCCTTGGTTCCATGAAGTTAAGAGGTATCTCGAGACCCAAGAGTATTCGGAGGGAGCTTCAGTCAATGATAAGAAGTTCTTTAGAAGATTCTATGCTAAGTTCTTCCTCAGTAATGGCATTCTCTACAAGCGCAACCACGACTCTACTTTGCTTCATTGCATAGACAAGGTTGAGGCAGACAAGATCGTGGCTGATCTACATGAAGGCACTTTTGGAACCCATTCTAGTGGGCATAAGATGGCTAAAAAGATCCTACGGGCAGGGTACTACTGGTCTACCATGGAAGCAGATTGCCATCAGCATTCACGAACCTATCACAAGTGTCAGATCTATGATGACAAAGTACATGTGCCTCCAGTTCCTCTAAACATCCTGACTGCTCCCTGGCCATTCGCGATGTGGGGAATTGACATGATTGGAGAAGTCAAACCTACAGCTTCTAATGGACACCGCTTCATCTTGGTGGCCATGGACTACTTCACGAAGTGGGTTGAGGCAGCTTCTTTTGCTTTTGTTACCAAGAACGTTGTGGCCCGATTCATCAAACAGAATTTCATATGTCGGTACGATATCCCGGAGAGAAACATTACGGATAATGGTACCAATCTCAACAATACTATGATCACTACACTATGCGCGCAATTCAAGATCCAGCATCATAACTCTTCCCCTTACCTTCTGAAGATGAATTACGCTGTAGAAGCCGTTAATAAAAACATCAAAAAGATCATACAAAAAATGAAAGTGACCTACAAGGATTGGCATGAGATGTTACGATTTGCTCTTTGTGGTTATCGTACCACGGCGCGCACGTCAACAAGGGAAACTCCTTTCTCTTTAGTATACGGTATGGAAGCCATCCTACCAATTGAAGTCCAAATACCTTCTCTGAGAATAATAAAGGATACAGGACTGAATGAAGATGAATGGATTCAAACTCGAATTGACCAGTTGAATTTGATTGATGAAAAGAGGCTTACGGTTGTCTGTCATGGTCAGATGTACCAAAAACGTATGATCAAAGCTTTTAACAAAAAGGTCACACGTCAGGTATATCGGGTTGGTGACTTGGTAATCAAGCGTATCATATTGCCACAAGGTGATCCCAGGGGAAAATAGACTCCAACATACGAAGGACCATTTGTGATCAAGAGCATATTCTCTGGTGGAGAAATGATCTTAACCACTATGGATGGCAACGACCTTCTACACCTTGTAAACGCGGACATAGTCAAAAGATACTACGCATGAATAAAGACCCACTGGGTCGACTGGCCTAGGCAAAAATTAGGGCATCCCGGCGAACCGAAAAGGTTCGGGCAAAAATTAGGGATAAAATACAAAAAAAATCTGTACAACCGGCAAGCTGAAAACCCGAAAGGGTAGCTTGGGAAGAAAGGGTATCCCGGTGGACTGAAAACCCGAAAGGGAGGTCCAAGCAAAAGTTAGGGAATTAAAGCATATGACTATGTCCCATTGAATCACCTTGCAGACAACCTCCAGTATCGACTGACAAACTCAAACGGTTCTAATCAATCCAATCAGCTTTGGACAAAGCAGCAAGTGGACGAGACGCTCAGAGACATGAAGGCTATAGTAGAATAGGAACCCCATGGGATTATTTCACATAGCTATCTTTTCTTTGTATCAATTTTCATTTTCTACGACGACACTCCCTTACTAGGATGTTCGTCTCGTTGTACAAAAATACTTATTCAAGTTAATACAAAGTGTGATACGGTGGGAGAACTGACTTGAAGGTTTTGCGTTTGTGTTTGCAAATGTTGCGGTTTAGCAAGAGTCGCCACCGACTTTTCTTTTATCCAAAAAGGAAAGGTGAAAAAGCACAGGAAATACCTTTAGAGATGTTTTTGAGTTCGGGGGGTAGATTATGAAAAGGGAAGGTATTAGCATCCTTTTCATCCATGGTTTTCCATGGGCTCTTAGTTACTTGCTAGATCCCTTGCTTTTGTTTGAATGTGTGCTTCTGGTGGTGATTTTTGAAAGTACTTTGAAAATGGAACTTCGTAATGGTTCTCGTTTCTATAAGAACGCCTACAAAGTGTTTGTTTTGAAAATAGTTCAAAGTGTGTTTGTGAGATGTGTTTTTGAAAGTATTTTGAAAATGGAACTTCGTAATGGTTCTCGTTTCTATAAGAACGCCTACAAAGTGTTTGTTTCGAAAATAGTTCAAAGTGTGTTTGTGAGATGTGTTTTTGAAAATATTTTGAAAATGGAACTTCGTAATGGTTCTCGTTTCTATAAGAACGCCTACAAAGTGTTTGTTTCGAAAATAGTTCAAAGATGAGAGTGTGTGTGTAAAAATGTTTTTGTTGTGAGAAAGCGAGTAACCAAGAGCGAATCTACCTACTCAAAAGGTCTTAGAAATGCTTTTCCTCCTCCTTTAGATGTTGCTATCTTACCATTGATTTGGTAAGAAGCCCCATCGTTGGATGTGAAGGGACGGGTATTGGGACGTTTGTATAGTCATAGAAGGCAACATATGGGACGTTTTAGCAATGTCGTTTTAGGGACTAGATCGTTTACCAAAGGCAACATCGAGGGTCATCGAGGGACTACAATCTTTTATCGAGGGTCTTTGCTAAAATGACCATGCTCGAGGGACATGACTATTTTCCGATAGGCAATAAGTGGAATTACCCTAAGGGTGCATGTGTGCAAAGTGTGTTTGGTTGCATGCATTTTGTCTTTGATTAGGGTTGTCTATTTTGTTGTTTTTATCTTTCCATACATCTTATTTACTAGCAATATATGAAAAGTAAGTAAAAATGCAGAAAATAAAATCTAAGCTATTACATCACTTTAGGGGGATGGGGATACAATTTAACAATGGGGGTGAAGTAGGAACTAAAATATTACAAACACATCGAATGATAATGAAAAGAATGTGAAAACAGTGTAGAATAAAGGAAAAATTCATTTTTGAACTGCTATGTGTCGACCCATGCTGCTATGCATCGACACATAGCTTTTCCCTGCCCCTGTAAAACAAAATTAGTTCAGTATGGGTCGACACATAATGGGATGTGTCGACTCATGCACCTCCTTGTATCGACGCGAAATGCGTATGTATCGACTCATAGGCTTTTCCAGCTCTTGTAAAGTGAAATCTGTTCTGTATGGGTCGACACATAATGGGATGTGTCGACTCATGCACCTTTTTGTATCGATGCAAAATGCGTATGTGTCAACTCATAGTCCTTTCCAGTTGTTGTTTTTGTGACCTGAACTCAGTATGGGTCGATGCATGAGGGTCATGTGTCGACTCATACCCTATAATTTCACTAAGATGGGTCGACACATGTGGATATGTATCGATACATCCTACCTTTTTCTGCCTTAAACACCATTCTTTGCATACATCAGTTAGTTTTTAACATATAAATGAATAACATGAACAACAAATAAATGATTAACTTTAAAAACAGTGATTGCTACATCCTATAAACAGAAAAGTTGATGTATGGAAAATGCAAGGTAAAGATGACCTACCTTGAAACTGCACTTTAAGTTTTGAGTCCAAATACCCTTCAAGATGTTGTATTAACCTTAAGGTAGCTCCAACAGGCTGCTAGACTTTCCTTTTTGTTAAAGGTTATTAAACAACCTCTGTGTGGTATGAAATGTTTGGATGGTTTTTAGATGGAATATGCAAAGTGTGAGAGGATTTAAGGTTTAGACTTCAAAACTCAAGAGTGGAAGTCTTAGGGGCTGTTATGGCTTTTTTGAAGGTTTATCAATAAAACTACTAGTTGTTCTCCTTGTTCTCTCTCTCTCTCTCTCTATTTTTCTAACCTATTTGTCTTGCAAATGCTTCTTCTATTTATAGGCAAAGGACTTATGAACAAAGGTTGAATATGTTTACAACACAACATGTTATGGTTTGGTTGGGATGCAAGTATCAAACTATGTCAAGTACTCCATGGTTCCAAAATGAAGTACCAAAGTTTCTGGTTTAGATGGGTTGACTTCCATGTTTTATGGTAGGGTAAAGTCAGAAAATAAACAAAGTATAGGCTCAAGACAAACTTTGTACAAAAAGTTTGCTTTTCAAGGATAGCAATGATGTCCTTATGCCATACATGGAAAGATCCTTTGGTCAATGGCTTAAACACTTGGGTAATAGCTCAAAAGTGGGTGTAAGCATTAAATTATATTGATATTTGCAAGTCACAAGACCTGCAAAGTGAGATTATGCAGCACATCATGCCAATTGGATTTTGTGTTCTTCAACAAAAATGACTTGTAATTCAAGAATGGATGTTCAACTTCAGATCCTTGTATCTTTTAGCTCAAATATGATAAATTCATGCTCTTGGATGTTTTGGAAAGCTTGAAACACCCTCTATAACTTTCATGTTGGCCACTTTTGTTAAATCAACCTGGAACTTGATGAAAAATGGGCAATAAGTTGGGATAAAAACCTAACCAAAACTGCTGAAAATTTCTCTAAGTGTTAAATGAAAATGTCATGACTTCATAAATTAATAACTTGAGATCCAAGCATATTTAAGAGAAGTTGTATAAATCAATGTTGTAGATATCATGGAGATCTAGAACTTTCATGTTGAAAGTTTCCCTTGAACCGTCTTGCATCTTGGTGAAAGAATGGCATGAAGTGATGAAATTATCATGTATAAAAACACTTAGAAAATTTCCAAGTCTTGGAAATCTTGACTTTTCAAGTTGACTTTTAACTTTCTTGACTTCTTGATGATTAAACTTGATATTCTTGAATGTCTTGATGAAATTTGATCTTTGAAATGTAATGTTAACCAAAAAAATCAAAGTTTGACTTTTCAGTATGCAATTGACCATTTTGCTCTTGTGCCAATTTCAAGCCTAAATTGATGTATTAGTGCTGCAAACTTGATGTCATAGAAGATCTTTGTGAGAAAATCCTTGAGAAATGAGAGGGAAAATTTTTGGGTACAACAGCTGCCCCTGTTCAATCTTCTTAAACCTGAAGAGTTAGATTGCCGAGTTTTGCCATTCGTGACTCGAAGGTGGAAGATGATTGGACACTAGAGTTCCCAGAAATTTGCACTCGGTGATGTGACGATAGGAGTAATGGGCTTAAAGATGTCATTTGGAGAGGTGATAGAATCTTGTTGGAGATGGGCTTGTAGATGCCATCCAAGAATGCTTGTTGAATTGTAATTTGTAAGTTTGGAAGAATGAGTATCAGAATTGCGTCCATGTCTGGAATGTATCTTAAAGTTGTCTTTGAATGAGTAACAGGATGGCATCCGTATCTGGTATGTATCTGAATTGTATCTAGAAGTTGAATCTGAATGAGTATCAAGATGGCATCTGTATTTAGTGTGTATCTGAACTGTATCTAGAAGTTGAATCTGAATGAGTATCAGGATGGCATCCGTATCTGGAGCGTATCTGAACTGTATCTGAAAGCTGAATCTGAATGAGTAACAGAATGGTTTCCATGTCTGGAGCGTATATGTACTGTATCTGAAAGCTGAAATCTGAATGAGTATCAGAATGGCATTCGTGTCTGGAGCGTATCTGAGATGTATCAAGAGGTGTCTTTGAATGAGTAACAGAATGGCATTTGTGTCTAGAGCGTATCTGAACTGTATCTGATAGTTGAAATCGAATGGTCGAGTAGATAGTTGTCCTGTCTGGTTTCAGGTATTAATCTCCGACCTGAGAAAGAAAGATAGTTTTCCTAGCTTGCTACAGGTATTAATCTTCAATCTCTTCATGTAGATAGTTTTCCTGGCTTGTTACAGGTATTAATCTACAATCAGTCATCCACAGATAGTTTTCCTGGCTTGCTACAAGTATTAATCTGGAACTTGAAAAGGTTGGTCGACGAGATAGTTGTCCTGTCTGGTTTCAGGTATTAATCTCTGACTTGAGAAAGAAAGATAGTTTTCCTGGCTTGCTACAAGTATTAATCTTCAATCTCTTCATGTAGATAGTTTTCCTGGCTTGTTACAGGTATTAATCTATAATCAGTCGTCCACAGATAGTTTTCCTGGCTTGCTACAGGTATTAATCTGGAACTTGAAAAGGTTGGTCGACGAGATAGTTGTCCTGTCTGGTTTCAGGTATTAATCTCTGACCTGAGAAAGAAAGATAGTTTTCCTGGCTTGCTACAGGTATTAATCTTCAATCTCTTCATGTAGATAGTTTTCCTGGCTTGTTACAGGTATTAATCTATAATCAGTCGTCCACAGATAGTTTTCCTGGCTTGCTACAGGTATTAATCTGGAACTTGAAAAGGTTGCTGGTAGCCATCTGTTGATTGACCCCCTTTTTTTATGAAAAAAGGTAAAACGTTAGTTGTATGCAATGTCATGATGTATGAAATGCATGATGTCATGATGTTCTAAAAATAAATGAGATTGTGTCGTATGCACTTATCATGTATGCAAATAGGATGTATGAAATGTGAATGAATGTATTTTTGTCTGGGAAAATAAATCCTTGACAAATGTCGGGGAGTTTGTTAAATCCTGGACTGCTGTTGAAGAGTATGTGTGTCTTCAAACTTTGCTTTAGAATGTTTCCACCGGGGATTCCTGTTTTGTTGTTTGAGGAGAACTCCGCTGGGAAATATTGAAAACTCTGTGGGGAGTATGTTTATTTCTGCTTGGGAAAAGAATTTAAGAGTCTTAGTCGTCCGTTGCTCTACTGGGGAGTCGAATTTGAACTGATATCTGGTCGGGTCCAGGTTTCGCAGTAACTTGCTGGGGATTGTAGAGTAGTCTACTGGGGAAGAGGAGTTGTGGTCCTTTGATTTGTAGTAGTCGAAGAGGAAAACTCAAGCTGGGGGATCCTGGTGTTGTTGGGGAAATAAACCATGTCGTCGGTCCGCTAGAGAGGTGGCAACTTCGTTGAGGGAAGTCCTCGAGGATTCTTGAGGTTGTTTCAGCTGGGGAAAGGTGTTCAGAGATTAAACTCTTGTTGGGGAATCATCCTATGAGAAAGATTTTGGGGAGACTTGTCATTGCCCCTAGCAGCCAATGCTTGTGGTATTGCCAAAAATGTTTGATTGTAGGTAACCCTTAGCTGAGATTGACGTTCGATGCCCCAAGTGACGGGGATGGAGACATGCCCCTGGTTACTCTGCAATTCTTGAGAGATTTCTTAGAATCTTGACTGGACTTCCCCAGGTGTGCTGGATAGTGACATGTCATGTCCCCTTGTTGATAGGAGTTTTTCAATGGAAGTGTCATCCCACTTGAATTGATTTTGTTCACTGGGAGAGCTTTCGTTCATTGGATATTCATTGTGTGAATTTCTCTGCTGTCAAACAAATAGCCATATGCAAACAGTGATATTCAAATAATGCAAAGTTTATGTTTGTCTTGAACTTTTGAAAAATGCGTTTTTGTAAGTAAAGGAATTTTGTAAGAAAATTCAATCTCAAGATTTAGAGTAAAGCCTTACAGGAGTCAGGATACTTTTTGTAACAGTATGCTTTCGAACTACCCATGCTTCAATTAGGACTTTTGAAGGGTTGTAACGTGGCTTGGTTCACGGTTTAAGAAACAACGGATAAAGGCTCAAAGTGTATTTGTACCGACCCGTTCTTCGTGATGTCCTTCAATCCTAAGCTCAGTTAATTGTGCGTTTTGAACTCCAATTGAGTCTGGAATGACGTTTTGGTGATGGTTCAAACAAGTTGAGTTTGTTGGAAGGCAGTCATTTTTGCAACATTTTTTCATGTTGTTGAGGATTTATAATGACCTCTTTCTTTTGATTTGTTATCCCTAATTTTTTCCTGACTGTTCTTGTTTTGAGATTACAGTCAGCGGGATGCCCCATTTTTCTTTAAGTCTCCTTCGTAGGTTTTGACTTAGAGGGCTTTTCTTTTTGAGAGATAATGATTGCCTATGTGATAGGGAACCATCAGTGTCTTTTGATCCCAGAGGAATGTTTCTTGACGTCATTCGTTGTATTACGAAATGAGAGTTTGCGACTAAACGCGCGTTTGAATTAACTGAGAGACTACCCTGCCCCAAGTTTTGATTAAAGGTTTCAATTTGTGTTAAAACAGAAAACTTCTACTTCTTTGGCTCGAAGGGGTTGACCAGGGATTATCTTCCTTATAACCCCAATGTTTAGGAATTGAAAGAATGCTTGTGCATCATCAGCAAGGTCTAATCAAAAGCATACTGTATGAGATTATTGCATTGTTTTCGTCATCCTCCCTCTAAAGGATTGTATTTTAGCAAGAGTTGAATGTTATAAAGTGAGTAAAAAACATAGTTTAAATGTAATGAAAGTGAGTGAATCAAATCGAGACAAACATATGCAATGCATTAATGAAAACAAAGTTTGATATTAATAGATAATTGTTTGAATAACAAAAGAGATTACTACTTGAAAATTCAAATGAACAAATGCTTTCAATGATTCATCATAGGAGCAGTGATTATGTTTGGAGTCTCCGGAGGGTCAAACTCGATCTCCTTGGCATCAATCATGTCTTGGACCTTGTTCTTCAGAGCCCAACAGTTGTTTGTGTCATGCCCTGGGCTACCAAAACGATAGGCACATCTTGCATTCGGGTTGTATTTAGGAGAAGAAGTCTTAGGGTTCAGATGAGGAGCCTTTAACGTAATCAGCTCTGCCTTCAACATGTGTTGTAGTGCTTGATCCAACGACATGTTGATCTTAGTGTATTGTCTTTTAGGCGCGACCTCCTTACGCTGATGCCCCTGCCTTTGTTGAGCAGGCGTAGGATTAGAGATCAAGATTGCTCCTACGTGTTAGTCATGACGACTCTTTTGACCATACACAGCATTGGACTCTTTCTTCCCATTGTAGGGCTTTTTCTGAACATCAGAAGGTGTAGCTTCTTGAATCTTCCCACTTTTGATGCCAGCTTCGACCCTTTCGCCGGTCAGTATTAGCTCGGTGAACCCGGCTGAAGAGCTTCCGATCAAGTGTTTGAAGAAAGGCCCTGTCAAAGTTCCCATGAAGATGTCAATCAGCTCCCTGTCAGTTAAAGGGGGTTTCACCCTACCAGCCAGATCTCTCCACTTTTGGGCGTATCCTTTAAAGCTCTCGTTGGAACCCATGGTCATGTTTTGCAATTGCACACGAGTTTGTGCAAGATCAGCATTGTACCGATACTGCTTGTAGAAAGCAGCAGCTAAATCCTCCCAGATGTGGATTCGAGAACTCTCCAATTGATAGAACCATTCGAGTTGAGTCCCTGCCAAGCTTTCTTGTAAGAAATGGATCCAAAGCTTTGGATCAGTTGCGTATGGTTGAATCTTGCGGACATAAGACTTTAAATGTATCTTAGGGCAAGAGACTCCATCGTACAGGGCAAAGGTAGGGATTTTGAACTTTGGCGGGATGACCACTCCATAAACCAAACCCATGTCTCCTAAATCCAAGCCAGGTATCTGTTGAATCTCCATAGCACTGAGGCGATCCTCCAACTGTTTGTACTTGTCATCAGTGGGAGGATATTATTCCTCGGAGTAGTCAGCTTCAACTTCATCAATCTCCAAATTGTGGTCTTCTTCAAGACTATCCCCTAGGTTGGATGGAGTTGAAAGATCTAGGGCTTTAGGTCTTCTTCTCAAGTTTAAGACGCCTACTGACTTCTTAGACTTTTTCTTCTTTTCTTTGAGAAGGAGAGCTTTTAGGTCCTCTTGCCCCTTAGCCATAGCCAGAAGCATTTGTTGGAAAAGAGTGTTTTGAGCTTGGAGATCTTTCACCGTTTGTTCCATATCCATCTTACTGAAATAAACAGTAGGAAGATAAAGAGACTTGTATAGGAGAAACCTGTCATGATATGATGCATGATATGTGGATGCATGTTTTCATGGATCTCGCGGGGTAAACACAAGAAAAAGTTAGAGATTGAAATATTTGATTGGAGAACTTTGTATCAGTGGACGTCCTTCCACAAGAATTAAGCTCACCATATCAAGTGGGTCATAGCCCTTGACTCAAGTTTGTTGTACTTGATTTTTGACGGTGTTTGGTCATAGGGAAACAAATCCTCTTACCCCTTGATAGACGTCTGGTTTATTGTGAACATGCATCAAAGACCCTCGAGATCCTTGAAATGGTTATTGAAAATGCTATGGTATGATGTTATGATGTTATGTACAAATATGCGAGGTAAGCAAGTTTATATACAAATAATCATATTCACACAAAGCAAACAAGTCCTTAGTTTTAGGCTTGCATGAGGTTTTATAGGTAAGTACCCTCTTGAAGTTTAGTTGGCTCAACCTGTCCTAGTAACAGTAACCGGGTTCTAAGGAGCTCAATATCACCGGATTGTTTCCTTGGTCATTGTTTCAGCTCAAGCCTCTTTAATGGCGACCGAAATATCCCAAGAAACCAAACCTCAATGAGTGTGGTATCGAGTATCTACCAACTTCGGACTGCACCAAAGTCGGCCATCTCACTACATCCTAAAGGCCAAGTTGGACAAGTAAAGGTTCTAGAAGTTCATTAGTGCTTCATGACATCACTCAACGGCCCCGTATTCTCTTTGATTAACTCAAAGGCTACCGGTACTCACAAATATGTCATACTAACATAGCTATTGCTTAGACCATGTCGGTATACCCCGCACAGTTTCCACAATGTATTTCTATTTACCTATAATGTTTCCCAAATCCGGGTGGAGGATTCAAACCCAAACAAAGAACCAAAACGTAAAGCAAACAAGTCAAACAATGTAAGCAAATAAATGTGATCTAAACCCTAAGGTAACCCCACTTTTATAACTACTCCCCAGCAGAGTCGCCAGTTTTGTGATACGGTGGGAGAACTGACTTGAAGGTTTTGCGTTTGTGTTCGCAAATGTTGCGGTTTAGCAAGATTCGCCACCGACTTTTCTCTTATCCCAAAAGGAAAGGTGAAAAAGCACAGGAAAGACCTTTAGATATGTTTTTGAGTTCGGGGGGTAGATTGTGAAAAGGGAAGGTATTAGCATCATTTTCATCCATGGTTTTCCATGGGCTCTTAGTTACTTGCTAGATCACTTGCTTTTGTTTGAATGTGTGCTTCTGGTGGTGATTTTTGAAAGTACTTTGAAAATGGAACTTCGTAATGGTTCTCGTTCTATAAGAACGCCTACAAAGTGTTTGTTTTGAAAATAGTTCAAAGTGTGTTTGTGAGATGTGTTTTTGAAAGTATTTTGAAAATGAAACTTCATAATGGTTCTCGTTTCTATAAGAACGCCTACAAAGTGTTTGTTTTGAAAATTGTTCAAAGTGTGTTTGTGAGATGTGTTTTTGAAAGTATTTTGAAAATGGAACTTCGTAATGGTTCTCGTTTCTATAAGAACGCCTACAAAGTGTTTGTTTCGAAAATAGTTCAAAGATGAGAGTGTGTGTGTAAAAATGTTTTTTTTGTGAGCAAGAGAGTAGCCAAGAGCGAATCTACCTACTCAAAAGGTCTTAGAAATTCTTTTCCTCCTCCTTTAGATGTTGCTATCTTACCATTGATTTGGTAAGAAGCCCCATCGTTGGATGTGAAGAGACGGGCGTTGGGACGTTTGTATAGTCATAGAAGGCAACATATGGGACGTTTTAGCAATTTCATTTTAGGGACTAGATCGTTTACCGAAAGCAACATCGAGGTTCATCGAGGGACTACGATCTTTTATCGAGGGTCTTTACTAAAATGCCCATGCTCGAGGGACATGACTATTTTCCGATAGGCAACAAGTGGAGTTACCCTAAGGGTGCATGTGTGCAAAGTGTGTTTGGTTGCATGCAATTTGTCTTTGATTAGGGTTGTCTATTTTATTGTTATTATCTTTCCATACATCTTATTTACTAGCAATATATGAAAAGCAAGTAAAAACGCGGAAAATAAAATCTAAGCTATTACATCACTTTAGGGGGATCGGGATACAATTTAACAATGGGGGTGAAGTAGGAACTAAAATATTACAACCACATCGAATGATAATGAAAAGAATGTGAAAACAGTGTAGAATAAAGGAAAAATTCATTTTTGAACTGCTATGTGTCGACCCATGCTGCTATGCATCGACACATAGCTTTTCCCTGCCCCTGTAAAACAAAATTAGTCCAGTATGGGTCGACACATAATGGGATGTGTCGACTGATGCACCTTCTTGTATCGATGCGAAATGCGTATGTATCGACTCATAGGCTTTTCCAGCTCCTATAAAGTGAAATCTGTTCAATATGGGTCGACACATAATGGGATGTGTCGCCTCATGCACCTTTTTATATCGACGCGAAATGCATATGTGTCGACTCATAGTCCTTTCCAGTTTGTGTTTTTGTGACCTGAACTCAGTATGGGTCGATGCATGAGGGTCATGTGTCGACTCATACCCTGTAATTTCACTAAGATGGGTCGACACATGTGGATATGTATCGATACATCCTGCCTTTTTCTTCCTTAAACACCATTCTTTGCATACATCAGTTAGTTTTTAACATATAAATGAATAACATGAACAACAAATAAATGATTAACTTCAAAAACAGTGATTGCTACATCCTATAAACAGAAAAGTTGATGTATGGAAAAGGCAAGGTAAAGATGACTTACCTTGAAACTGCACTTTAAGTTTTGAGTCCAAATACCCTTCAAGATGTTGTATTAACCTTAAGGAAGCTCCAACGGGCTGCTAGACTTTCCTTTTTGTTGAAGGTAATTAAACAACCTCTGTGTGGTATGAAATGTTTGGATGGTTTTTAGATGGAATATGCAAAGTGTGAGAGGATTTAAGGTTTAGACTTCAAAACTCAAGAGTGGAAGTCTTAGGGACTGTTATTGCTTTTTTGAAGGTTTATCAATAAAACTACTGGTTGTTCTCCTTGTTCTCTCTATCTATTTTTCCAACCTTTGTCTTGCAAATGCATCTTCTATTTATAGGCAAAGGACTTATGAACAAAGGCTGAATATGTTTACAACACAACATGTTATGGTTTGGTTGGGATGCAAGTATCAAACTATGTCAAGTACTCCATGGTTCCAAAATGAAGTACCAAAGTTTCTGGTTTAGATGGGTTGACTTCCATGTTTTATGGTAGGGTAAAGTCATAAAATAAACAAAGTATGGGCTCAAGACAAACTTTGTACAAAAAGTTTGCTTTTCAAGGATAGCAATGATGTCCTTATGCCATACATGGAAAGATCCTTTGGACAATGGCTTAAACACTTGGGTAATAGCTCAAAAGTGGGTGTAAGCATTAAATTATATTGAGATTTGCAAGTCACAAGACCTGCAAAGTGAGATTATGCAGCACATCATGCCAATTGGATTTTGTGTTCTTTAACAAAAATGGCTTGTAATTCAAGAATGGATGTTCAACTTCAGATCCTTGTATCTTTTAGCTCAAATATGATAAATTCATGCTCTTGGATGTTTTGGAAAGCTTGAAACACCCTATATAACTTTCATGTTGGCCACTTTTGTTAAATCAAACTGGAACTTAATGAAAAATGGGCAAGATGTTAGGATAAAAACCTAACCAAAACTGCTGAAAATTTCTCTAAGTGTTAAATGAAAATGTCATGATTTCATGAATTCATAACTTGAGATCCAAGCATATTTAAGAGAAGTTGTATGAAGAAATGTTGTAGATATCATGGAGATCTATAACTTTCATGTTGAAAGTTTCCCTTGACCGTCTTGCATCTTGGTGAAAGAATGGCATGAAGTGATGAAATTATCATGTATAAAAACACTTAGAAAATTTCCAAGTCTTGGAAATCTTGACTTTTCAAGTTGACTTTTAACTTTCTTGACTTCTTGATGATTAAGCTTGATATTCTTGAATGTCTTGATGAAATTTGATCTTTGAAATGTAATGTTGACCAAAAAAATCAAAGTTTGACTTTTCAGTATGCAATAGACCATTTTGCCCTAGTGCCAATTTCAAGCCTAAATTGATGTATCAGTGCTGCAAACTTGATGTCATAAAAGATCTTTGTGAGAAAATCCTTGAGAAATAAGAGGGCAATTTTTGGGGTACAACAGCTGCCCCTGTTCAATCTTCTTAAACCTGAAGAGTTAGATTGGCGAGTTTTGCCATTCGTGACTCGAAGGTGGAAGATGATTGGACACTAGAGTGCCCAAAAATTTGCACTCGGTGATGCGATGATAGGAGGAATGGGCTTAAAGATGTCATTTGGAGAGGTGATAGAATCTTGTTGGAGATGGGCTTGTAGATGCCATCCAAGAATGCTTGTTGAATTGTAATTTGTAAGTTTTGAAGAATGAGTATCAGTATTGTGTCCATGTCTGGAATGTATCTGAAAGCTGTCTTTGAATGAGTAATAGGATGGCATCCGTATCTGGTGCGTATGTGAACTGTATCTAGAAGTTGAATCTGAATGAGTATCAGGATGGCATCTGTATCTGGTGCGTATCTGAACTGTATCTAGAAGTTGAATTTGAATGAGTATCAGGATGGCATTCGTATCTGGAGCGTGTCTAAACTGTATCTGAAAGCTGAATCTGAATGAGTAACAGAATGGCTTCCGTGTCTAGAGTGTATTTGTACTGTATCTGAAAGCTGAAATCTGAATGAGTATCAGAATGGCATCCGTGTCTAGAGCGTATCTGAATTGTATCAAGAGGTGTCTTTGAATGAGTAACAGAATGGCATTCGTGTCTGGAGCGTATTTGAACTGTATCTGATAGTTCAAATCGAATGGTCGAGTAGATAGTTGTCATGTCTGGTTTCAGGTATTAATCTCTGACCTGAGAAAGAAAGATAGTTTTCCTAGCTTGCTACAGGTATTAATCTGCAATCTCTTCATGTAGATAGTTTTCCTGGCTTGTTACAGGTATTAATCTACAATCAGTCGTCCACAGATAGTTTTCCTGGCTTGCTACAAGTATTAATCTGGAACTTGAAAAGGTTGGTCGACGAGATAGTTGTCCTGTATGGTTTCAGGTATTAATCTCTGACCTGAGAAAGAAAGATAGTTTTCCTGGCTTGCTACAAGTATTAATCTTCAATCTCTTCATGTAGATAGTTTTCCTGGCTTGTTACAGGTATTAATCTATAATCAGTCGTCCACAGATAGTTTTCCTGGTTTGCTACAGGTATTAATCTGGAACTTGAAAAGGTTGGTCGACGAGATAGTTGTCCTGTCTGGTTTCAGGTATTAATCTTTGACCTGAGAAAGAAAGATAGTTTTCCTGGCTTGCTACAGGTATTAATCTTCAATCTTTTCATGTAGATAGTTTTCCTGGCTTGTTACAGGTATTAATCTACAATCATTCGTCCACAGATAGTTTTCCTAGATTGCTACAGGTATTAATCTGGAACTTGAAAAGGTTGCTGGTAGCCATCTGTTGATTGACCCCCTTTTTTCTGAAAAAGGTAAAATGTTAGTTGTATGCAATGTCATGATGTATGAAATGCATGATGTCATGATGTTCTCAAAATAAATGAGATTGTGTCGTATGCACTTATCATGTATGAAAATAGGATGTATGAAATGTGAATGAATGTATTTTTGTCTGGGAAAATAAATCCTTGACAAATGTCGGGGAGTTTGTTAAATCCTGGACTGCTGTTGAAGAGTATGTGTGTCTTCAAACTTTGCTTTAGAATGTTTCCACCAGGGATTCCTGTTTTGTTGTTTGAGGAGAACTCCGCTGGGAAATATTGAAAACTTTGTGGGGAGTATGTTTATTTCTGCTTGGGAAAAGAATTTAGGAGTCTTAGTCGTCCATTGCTCTACTGGGGAGTCGAAGTTGAACTGATATCTGGTCGGGTTCAGGTTTCACAGTAACTTGTTGGGGATTGTAGAGTAGTCTACTGGGGAAGAGGAGTTGTGGTCCTTTGATTTGTAGTAGTCGGAGAGGCAAACTCAAGCTGGGGGATCCTGGTGTTGTTGGAGAAATAAACCTTGTCGTCGGTCCGCTAGAGAGGTGGCAACTTCGTTGAGGGAAGTCCTCAAGGATTCTTGAGGTTGTTTCAGCTGGGGAAAGGTGTTCAGAGATTAAACTCTTGTTGGGGAATCATCCTATGAGAAAGATTTTGGGGAGACTTGTCATTGCCCCTAGCAGCCAATGTTTGTGGTATTGCCAAAAATGTTTAATTGTACGTAACCCTTAGCTGAGATTGACGTTCGATGCCCCAAGTGACGGGGATGGAGACATGCCCCTGGTTACTCTGCAATTCTTGAGAGATTTCTTAGAATCTTGACTGGACTGCCCCAGGTGTGCTGGACAGTGACATGTCATGTCCCCTTGTTGATAGGAGTTTTTCAATGGAAGTGTCATCCCACTTGAATTGATTTTGTTCACTGGGAGAGCTTTCGTTCATTGGATATTCATTGTGTGAATTTCTCCGTTGTCAAACAAATAGCCATATACAAACAATGATATTCAAATAATTCAAAGTTTATGTTTGTCTTGAAATTTTGAAAAATGCGTTTTTGTAAGTAAAGGAATTTTGTAAGAAAATTCAATCTCACGATTTAGAGTAAAGCCTTACAGGAGTCAGGATACCTTTTGTAACAGTATGCTTTCGAACTACCCATGCTTCAATTAGGACTTTTGAAGAGTTGTAATGTGGCTTGGTTCACGGTTTAAGAAACAAAGTATAAAGGCTCAAAGTGTATTTGTACCCACCCGTTCTTCGTGATGTCCTTCAATCCTAAGCTCAGTTAATTGTGTGTTTTGAACTCCAATTGAGTCTAGAATGACGTTTTGGTGATGGTTCAAACAAGTTGAGTTTGTTGGAAGGCAGTCATTTTTGCAACATTTTTTTCATGTTGTTGAGGATTTGTAATGACCTCTTTATTTTTATTTGTTATCCCTAATTTTTGCCTGACTGTTCTTGTTTTGAGATTATAGTCAGCGGGATGCCCCATTTTTTTTTAAGTCTCCTTCGTAAGTTTTGACTTAGCGGGCTTTTCTTTTTGAGAGATAATGACTGCCTATGTGATAGGGAACCATCACTGTCTTTTGATCCCATAGGAATGTTTCTTGACGTCATTCGTTGTATTACGAAATGAGAGTTTATGACTAAACGCGCGTTTGAATTATTTGAGAGACTACCTTGCCCCAGGTTTTGATTAAAGGTTTCAATTTGTGTTAAAACAGAAAACTTCTACTTCTTTGGCTCGAAGGGGTTTACTAGGGATTATCTTCCTTATAACTCCAGTGTTTAGGATGTGAAAGAATGCTTGTACATCATCAGTAAGTTTTGTTCAAAAGCATATTGTATGAGATTGTTGCATTGTTTTCGTCATCCTCCCTCTAAAGGATTGTATTTTAGCAAGAGTTGAATGTCATAAAGTGAGTAAAAAGCATAGTTTAAATGTAATGAAAATGAGTGGATCAAATCGAGACAAACATATGCAATGCATTAATGAAAACAAAGTTTGATATTAATAGATAATTGTTTGAATAACAAAAGAGATTACAACTTGAAAATTCAAATGAACAAATGCTTTCAATGATTCGTCATAAG
The DNA here is from genome assembly GCA_948472305.1 of Vicia faba. NCBI lineage: Eukaryota > Viridiplantae > Streptophyta > Magnoliopsida > Fabales > Fabaceae > Vicia > Vicia faba. The sequence goes on from OX451735.1 coordinate 890,345,266, forward strand.
TGATTATGTTTGGAGTCTTCGGAGGGTCAAACTCGATCACCTTGGCATCAATCATGTCTTTGACATTGTTCTTTAGAGCCCAACAGTTGTTTGTGTCATGCCCTGGGCTACCAAAATGATAAGCACATCTTGCATTTGGGTTGTAGTTAGGAGAAGAAGTCTTAGGGTTCGGATGAGGAGCCTTTAACGTAATCAGCTCTGCCTTCAACATGTGTTATAGCGCTTGATCCAACGACATGTTGATCTTAGTGTATTGTCTTTTAGGCGCGACCTTCTTATGCTGATGCCCCTGCCTTTGTTGAGCAGGCGTAGGATTAGAGATCAAGATTTCTCCTACGTGTTGGTCATGACGACTCTTTTGACCATACACAGCATTGGACTCTTTCATCCCATTGTAGGGATTTTTCTGAACATCAGAAGGTATAACTTCTTGAATCTTCCCACTTTTGATGCCAGCTTCGACCCTTTCGTCGGTCAGTATTAGCTCGGTGAACCTGGCTGAAGAGCTTCCGATCAAGTGTTTGAAGAAAGGCCCTGTCAAAGTTCCCATGAAGATGTCAATCAGCTCCCTGTCAGTTAAAGGGGGTTACACCCTACTAGCCATATCTCTCCACTTTTGGGCGTATCCTTTTAAGCTCTCGTTGGAACCCATGGTCAAGTTTTGCAATTGCACACGAGTTGGTGCAAGATCAGCATTATACTGATACTGCTTGTAGAAAGTAGCAGCTAAATCCTCCCAGGTGTGAATTCGAGAACTCTCCAATTGATAGAACCATTCGAGTTGAGTCCCTGCCAAGCTTTCTTGTAAGAAATGGATCCAAAGCTTTGGATCAGTTGCGTATGGTTGAATCTTGCGGACATAAGACTTTAAATGTATCTTAGGGCAAGAGACTCCATCGTACAGGGCAAAGGTAGGGATTTTGAACTTTGGCGGGATGACCACTCCATAAACCAAACCCATGTCTCCTAAATCCAAGCCAGGTATCTGTTGAATCTCCATAGCACTGAGGCGATCCTCCAACTGTTTGTACTTGTCATCAGTGGGAGGATATTGTTCCTCAGAGTAGTCAGCTTCAACTTCATCAATCTCCAAATTGTGGTCTTCTTCAAGACTATCCCCTAGGTTGGATGGAGTTGAAAGATCTAGGGCTTTAGGTCTTCTTCTCAATTTTAAGACGCCTACTGACTTCTTGGACTTTTTCTTCTTTTCTTTGAGAAGGAGAGCTTTCAGGTCCTCTTGCCCCTTATCCATAGCCAGAAGCATTTGTTGGAATAGAGTGTTTTGAGCTTGGAGATCTTTCACCGTTTGTTCCATATCCATCTTACTGAAATAAACAGTAGGAAGATAAGGAGACCTGTATGGGAGAAACCTGTCATGATATGATGCATGATATGTGGATGCATGTTTTCAAGGATCTCGCGGGGTAAACACAAGAAAAAGTTAGAGATTGAAATATTTGATTGGAGAACTTTGTATCAGTGGACGTCCTTCCACAAGAATTAAGCTCACCATATCAAGTGGGTCATAGCCCTTGACTCAAGTTTGTTGTACTTGATTTTTTACGGTGTTTGGTCAGAGGGAAACAAATCCTCTTGCCCCTTGATAGACGTCTGGTTTATTGTGAACCTGCATCAAAGACCCTTGAGATCCTTGAAATGGTTATTGAAAATGCTATGGTATGATGTTATGATGTTATGTACAATTATGCGAGGTAAGCAAGTTTATATACAAATAATCATATTCACACAAAGCAAACAAGTTCTTAGTTTTAGGCTTGCATGAGGTTTTAGAGGTAAGTACCCTCTTGAAGTTTAGTTGGCTCAACCTGTCCTAGTAACAGTAACCGGGTTCTAAGGAGCTCAATATCACCGGATTGTTTCCTTGGTCATTGTTTCTGCTCAAGCCTCTTTAATGGCGAATGAAATATCCCAAGAAACCAAACCTCAATGAGTGTAGTATTGAGTATCTACCAACTTCAGACTGCACCAATGTCGGCCATCTCACTACATCCTAAAGGCCAAGTTGGTCAAGTAAAGGTTCTAGAAGTTCATTAGTGCTTCATGACATCACTCAGCGGCCCCGTATTCTCTTTGATTAACTTAAAGGCTACCGATACTCACAAATATGTCACACTAACATAGCTATTGCTTAGACCATGTCGGTATACCCTGCACAGTTTCCACAACGTATTGCTATTTACCTATAATGTTTCCCAAATCCGGGTGGAGGATTCAAACCCAAACAAAGAACCAAAATGTAAAGCAAACATTTCAAACAATGTAAGCAAATAAATGTGATCTAAACCCTAAGGTAACCTCACTTTTATAACTACTCCCCAGCAGAGTCGCCAGTTTTGTGATACGGTGGGAGAACTGACTTGAAGGTTTTGCGTTTGTGTTTGCAAATGTTGCAGTTTAGCAAGAGTCGCCACCGACTTTTCTTTTATCCAAAAAGTAAAGGTGAAAAAGCACAGGAAATACATTTAGAGATGTTTTTGAGTTCGGGGGATAGATTATGAAAAGGGAAGGTATTAGCATCCTTTTCATCCATGGTTTTCCATGGGCTCTTAGTTACTTGCTAGATCACTTGCTTTTGTTTGAATGTGTGCTTCTGGTGGTGGTTTTTGAAATTACTTTGAAAATAGAACTTCGTAATGGTTCTCGTTTCTATAAGAACGCCTACAAAGGGTTTGTTTTGAAAATAGTTCAAAGTGTGTTTGTGAGATGTGTTTTTGAAAGTATTTTGAAAATGGAACTTCGTAATGGTTCTCGTTTCTATAAGAACGCCTACAAAGTGTTTGTTTCGAAAATAGTTCAAAGTGTGTTTGTGAGATGTGTTTTTGAAAATATTTTGAAAATGGAACTTCGTAATGGTTCTCGTTTCTATAAGAACGCCTACAAAGTGTTTGTTTCGAAAATAGTTCAAAGATGGGAGTGTGTGTGTAAAAATGTTTTTATTGTGAGCAAGCGAGTAACCAAGAGTGAATCTACCTACTTAAAAGGTCTTAGAAATGCTTTTCCTCTTCCTTTAGATGTTACTATCTTACCATTGATTTGGTAAGAAGCCCCATCATTGGATGTGAAGGGACGGGCGTTGGGACGTTTGTATAGTCATAGAAGGCAACATATGGGACGTTTTAGCAATGTCGTTTTAGGGACTAGATTGTTTACCGAAGGCAACATCGAGGGTCATAGAGGGACTACGATCTTTTATCGAGGGTCTTTGCTAAAACTCCCATGCTCGAGGGAAATGACTATTTTCCGATAGGCAACAAGTGGAATTACCCTAAGGGTGCATGTGTGCAAAGTGTGTTTGGTTGCATGCATTTTGTCTTTGATTAGGGTTGTCTATTTTGTTGTTTTTATCTTTCCATACATCTTATTTACTAGCAATATATGAAAAGCAAGTAAAAATGCGGAAAATAAAATCTAAGCTATTACATCACTTTAGGGGGATGGGGATACAATTTAATAATGGGGGTGAAGTAGGAACTAAAATATTACAACCACGTCGAATGATAATGAAAAGAATGTGAAAATAGTGCAGAATAAAGGAAAAATTCATTTTTGAACTGCTATGTGTCGACCTATGCTGTTATGCATCGACACATAGCTTTTCCCTGCCCCTGTAAAACAAAATTAGTTCAGTATGGGTTGACACATAATGGGATGTGTCGACTCATGCACCTTCTTGTATCGACGCGAAATGCGTATGTATCGACTCATAGGCTTTTCCAACTCCTGTAAAGTGAAATCTGTTCAGTATGGGTCGACACATAATGGGATGTGTCGACTCATGCACCTTTTTGTATCGACGCGAAATGCGTATGTGTCGACTCATAGTCCTTTCCAGTTGCTGTTTTTGTGACCTGAACTCAGTATGGGTCGATGCATGAGGGTAATGTGTCGACTCATACCCTGTAATTTCACTAAGATGGGTCGACACATGTGGATATGTATCGATACATCCTGCCTTTTTCTGCCTTAAACACCATTCTTTGCATACATCAGTTAGTTTTTAACATATAAATGAATAACATGAACAACAAATAAATGATTAACTTCAAAAACAGTGATTGCTACATCCTATAAACAGAAAAGTTGATGTATGGAAAAGGCAAGGTAAAGATGACTTACCTTGAAACTGCACTTTAAGTTTTGAGTCCAAATACCCTTCAAGATGTTGTATGAACCTTAAGGAAGCTCCAACAGGCTGCTAGACTTTCCTTTTTGTTGAAGGTTATTAAACAACCTCTGTGTGGTATGAAATGTTTGGATGGTTTTTAGATGGAATATGCAAAGTGTGAGAGGATTTAAGGTTTAGACTTCAAAACTCAAGAGTGGAAGTCTTAGGGACTGTTATGGCTTTTTTGAAGGTTTATCAATAAAACTACTGGTTGTTCTCCTTGTTCTCTCTCTCTATTTTCCCAACCTCTTTGTCTTGCAAATGCTTCTTCTATTTATAGGCAAAGGACTTATGAACAAAGGCTGAATATGTTTACAACACAACATGTTATGGTTTGGTTGGGATGCAAGTATCAAACTATGTCAAGTACTCCATGGTTCCAAAATGAAGTACCAAAGTTTTTGGTTTATATGGGTTGACTTCCATGTTTTATGGTAGGGTAAAGTCAGAAAATAAACAAAGTATGGGCTCAAGACAAACTTTGTACAAAAAGTTTTCTTTTCAAGGATAGCAATGATGTCCTTATGCCATACATGGAAAGATCCTTTGGACAATGGCTTAAACACTTGGGTAATAGCTCAAAAGTGGGTGTAAGCATTAAATTATATTGAGATTTGCAAGTCACAAGACCTGAAAAGTGAGATTATGCAGCACATCATGCCAATTGGATTTTGTGTTCTTCAACAAAAATGGCTTGTAATTCAAGAATGGATGTTCAACTTCAGATCCTTGTATCTTTTAGCTCAAATATGATAAATTCATGCTCTTGGATGTTTTGGAAATCTTGAAACACCCTCTATAACTTTCATGTTGGCCACTTTTGTTAAATCAAACTGGAACTTGATGAAAAATGGGCAAGAAGTTGGGATAAAAACCTAACCAAAACTGCTGAAAATTTCTCTAAGTGTTAAATGAAAATGTCATGACTTCATGAATTCATAACTTGAGATCCAAGCATATTTAAGAGAAGTTGTATAAAGCAATGTTGTAGATATCATGGAGATCTACAACTTTCATGTTGAAAGTTTCCCTTGAACCGTCTTGCATCTTGATGAAAGAATGGCATGAAGTGATGAAATTATCATGTATAAAAACACTTAGGAAATTTCCAAGTCTTAAAAATCTTGACTTTTCAAGTTGACTTTTAACTTTCTTGACTTCTTGATGATTAAGCTTGATATTCTTGAATGTCTTGATGAAATTTGATCTTTGAAATGTAATTTTAACCAAAAAAATCAAAGTTTGACTTTTCAGTATACAATTGACCATTTTGCTCTTGTGCCAATTTCAAGCCTAAATTGATGTATTAGTGCTGCAAACTTGATGTCATCGAAGATCTTTGTGAGAAAATCCTTGAGAAATGAGAGGGAAAATTTTGGGGTACAACACAAAGATATTCCTTTGAAAGTGCAAAACTATCTGTTTATCTTTTATTTCTGTGTTTTGTTTGCAAAAACGTCCAATGATTATTTTTGAACATATGCATTTGAACGTGACTACTGTTTACAAATGAGAAAAAAAAGGGAACAGAAAATAGAAAGACAACCACTAATGGCTTTAAGAAATAGGATAATATCTTTAGACTATTCCATAAAATCCCCCGCAAGTACTTTTTCCAACAAGAGCATAAACCGGGGCATCCCACTATAGGATCGCTAACGTATCTCCAGTATGCAGCCTAATGGTATCAAGTTGCTCTCACATCCCCGACGGAACAAAACTTCCAGTTACCGCTCCAAAGATTCCCCAGTGAAAGTCGCCCAGTTTCTCAGGATTCCCCAGCAGGATTTCACGAGGTCCACATGCAATGCACGGCATTTCCCTTCCACAACAGAGTTTATTTCTCTAACAAATGGAAACTCATCAAAACTTCAACTTCAAAACTTAAAGACTTACACTCCTCATTCCCAGCGGTACTCAGGGATTTATTTTCCCCGATTCCAGCAACACTGCGTCATAACAATTAACGTGTCCATACATTACATCCATACGTCATAGCATTGACATCACAAATGCATACAGCGCAATCTCATTTATTTTGAGAAACAACATTATACCATGCATTTCATACATCATGGAATTGCATGCAACTAACCTTTCACCTTTTCAGGAAAGATCAATCAACAAAAAATTATCGTTAAATTTTCAACAAGTCTATGATACAGTGGGAGAACTGACTTGGGTATTTTATGGTTTATCGCAAATGTTGCGGTTAGCAAGAGTCGCCACCGACTTTTCTTTTATCCAAAAAGGAAAGGTGAAAAAGCACAGGAAAGACCTTTGAGATTGTTTCTTGAGTTCGAGGGGTAGATTATGAAAAGGGAAGGTATTAGCACCCTTTTCATCCATGGTTTTCCATGGGCTATTAGTTACTTGCTAGATCACTTGCTTTTGTTTGAAATTATGCTTTGTGTGGTTTTTGAAAGTATTTTGTTAAGAGGCCATTGTTTAGGAAATCTTTGTAATGATTCTTGTTCGTAAGAATGTATATAAAGATGTTTGATCTTTTGAAAATGTTTTCAAGTTTTGTAAGATGTTTTGAAAGTGTAAGTGTTTGTTTTTGAAAATAGCAAGGATGTTTGTTTTGAAATGGAGCAAGTAATTAGGAGCAATCTACCTACTCAAAAGTCTTTCTTGTACATTTCCTTTTCCTTTGACATTGTTATCTTACCATTGATTTGGTAAGTAACTCTATCTTTGGATGTAAATGGGACGGGCGTGGGTCATCGTATAACCATGATTAGCAATGTTTGCAAGGTATCTTAGCATTCTCTTTTAGGGACCAAGATAATTTGTAAGGCAACTTAGATAGCGTCATCGAGGGACTATGATCTTGTATTCGTTTGTTTTTGCTAAGATACCTCACATGCATAATATGGCCATTTTGTATAAGGCAACCAAATAGAGCTTACCCTAGGGGTGCTTGTGTGCAAGTGTATTATTTTCATGCTTGATTTTGTCTTGAATTAGGGTTTGCTTGGTTTTAATCTTTCCATACAAAACCTAATTACTAGCATTGTATATATGAAAGCGATAAATTGCGAAATTTAAAATTACTACGTTATTACAATACTTGTGGGAGGGGGTATACAATTTATGAATGGGAATTGCAATAATATAAACCTAATTAATCTATTACAACCAAATTGAATATGTACAAATAATTGAAGAAATATATAAAGTACAAATGCAAATGGAAATAAATGATTTTTGTGTTTGGATTTTTATATGAAAGATGTTTTAACCTAAACCTAATTAGAGAAAAATAATTAAATCAAAATTAAATTAACTCAAATTAATTAAGAAAATAAATTAATTAAGAAAAGATTTTTGAATAAAACCCTAATTCTATTTAGTTGATTAAAATAAAATAAGTTTAAAAAAAAAGTATTTTTGTATTTTTGTCTTGAAAATAATATATGGTTTTGTGAAATATTTTTGGCCTTTTTTATATTAAAATAAATATATTTAAATAAATAATAACCTAGTTTTAGTTTAATTTACAAGGTAATTAGTAAAGATAAATAAAGTATAATGAATAAAAATATTTTTTGTGTGGGAAAAATATTTAAATTATATCAAACATAAATCTACTATTTTTATTTTTTTTATGATTTTTTTGAAATTTTTAGAAAATATATTTAAAAGGAAAAATGAAATAAATAAGTAAATAAAAATGAATGGGCCAGGGGGTGCCAAAGTAAGCAAGGAGGTGAGCTAGTGAATAAAAAAAACAATGTCACGCCCAAAGAGACCAGCGCCTGCAAAAAAAACGTTAGAGGATCAGAAAATATGAAAAAAATGTAAAAATGGTCACGTTGGGGCTTGAACCCAGGACCAGGGGGTGAATAGGCACGCGCTTTACCACTGGGGTGGCTATACATCCGTTTGTATAAACAAAACCATAAATATATAAGGAAAATCAAGTCCTGATGACTTCATCTTCAACCTCCAGCCAGTGTACCTGTAACTTCTTCATTTCTCAACAAAAATGGGAGATGACAAAATGAAAGTTGTGCTATTTTTTCTCACGAATCCAACCATATAACTTATGTAAGCTAAAAGTCAAAGATGAAGATTAATTTTGCTGGCCCTAAATTGAAACCTAATTTTCTCAGAAATTCCAAATCTAAAGTTCTCTATACACAGTCAATATAAATGGGAACTATGAACATGGTTAGCTTTAGAGCAAAGATATCTACATTTTATCTTCACAAATCATAATCAAATGATGCTTGTATGAAGAGATAGAAGTTTGAAAACTTACCTCTTGCAGCTAGAGTCGTGAATGGAGTTTGAGCAACTTTTGAGATGGCCTGAGGATCTGTTTAGCTTGCCTGGACCTCCTTGAGTGTATTCCAACTCCTACTTTGCCTTGAAAGTCCTTGAATCTATCTACTCAAGTCAACCTGAAAGCTTGATGTTTGAAAATGGTGGACAGTGATGGAGGAGTTACAGTCTTGAAACAGGGGCCTGGATTACTTTGGTATGATGTATAGAATGTGTTTGAATGATTGGTTTTTAAAACGCACGAGTGGAAATGAAGATGATGAGTTTTGGCTCAAAACTGTCAAGTTAGGTAATTTTGTGCAGCAATGGTGTTTTGGAGAGTTTTAGGGTCTTCCAGCTCATGTGTTAGCTTGCAAATAGTGTGTGTACTTATAGGCAAAAGGTTTTGAGGCTTGAAACAACTCAGAAATTGAAATCACATGTTATGGCTTGGTTACTTGATTTTGAAGCAAAGTTGACAAACATGGTTTCAATGTGAAGTACAAGGATCTGTAGGGTGGTTAGCATGCTGTAGATATGTTGCTTCTTGCTTTTAAATGTTTTGGAGTTAGAAACAACAATGTATGGGCTCAAGAAGAGTTGACATTGTGATTAATGTCACTTTTCCAAAATGGAAGTGGTGACTTTCTTCCCAAAATGGAAATGCAACTTGGATAATGGCTCAAATGCTTGGACAATGGCTCTATCAGTTGTGTAAACATTAAATTATTGGGTGATTATCAAGTTTGAAACCTGAAAAGCAAGATTTGTACAGCATGCTTGAAGATTGGATCAAGTGTTCTTCACAAAATGGCTTGTAATGCAAGTTTGAAAACTCTAACTTCTTGCCTTCGATTCTCCTTGCTCAAGAATGATCTCAAGGAGTTCTTGGACATTTTGGAAAGCTTGCAATGTTATCTAAAACCCATATTTTAATTGAGTTTTAAGATTCCCCTTGGAACTATGTGAAAAATTTCCATGAAGTTAGGTCAAAAATCTGCCTAACTATGGCAAAATTTCACTAAGTCTTTTTTAGTTCAGGAGCATGTGTTCACAAAATTATAACTTGAGATCCAAGCACTTTTGGAAGAAGTTGTGTGAAGCAATGTTTTAGATTTCATGTATATCTACAACTTTCAATTTTGAAGTTTCCTTTGAATCAACTTGTATCATAAAGAAAAAATACCTCAAAGTTATGAAAAAATAAGAAATTTTCAACACTCTAAGTTTAGAAATTTTGACTTTTCAAAATGAAATCTTGATTTCTTGATGAATAAGTTTCCTATTTTGACATGTTTTGATGAATTGTGATCTTTGGCATTTGAATTTGACCAAAAAGTCAATGTTTGACTTTTCAATATACAGTTAACTTTTGATTAGTTGACTGTAGAATTTGTTTGTCTATCCAAAGGATTTGCAATGTTTTGAATCATGTAATTAGGTTAAAATGATTCAATTGGACTCTTGAGATCATGCCTTAAACCAATTTACCATTTTCTAGGTCAAAAATCAGAAATTGCCCTTTCCCAGTCAAAACCCTAATTTTGACCATTTTGCCCTTTTGGAGTTTTGATCAAATTTCTTGAGGAATTATGGTCCAAACTTGATTAAATGATACATATGAGTCTAAAATGTTGATGTGGATCAAAAATTGTGAATTTTGACTGTAAATTGGCCATGGTTGACTTTTTCCCCAATACAGTTAATTTTTAGGTCAAGTGTTCAATTGACTGATCAAAAGTGTGATCCAAGGCTTGAAACTTGACATGAGTAATATTGGGGGTCCATAATGATCCATGAAAGTAATATGGGGCATTGATAGTTCAAAAATACTTGTGCAAACTCAATCCCTAATTTTGGTCATCAGTGCATAAGGAGGTGTCTTGAGTTGATCAAACCCTAGTGCAGTCTTGAGCCCAAGGAGATCTTGTGAGAAAATCCTTGATAAGTGAGAGGGAAAATTTTGGGGTACAACATCTTCCACTTTTCAATCTTCTTAAGCCTGAAGAGTTAGATTGCCGTGCTTTTCCAGTCGTGACTCGAAGGTGGAAGATGATTGGACACTAGAGTGCCCAGAAATTTGCACTCGGTGATGTGGTAGTTGAGGGAATAGGCTTAAAGATGCCATTTGGAGAGGTGATAGAAAGTTGTAGGAGATAGGCTTAAAGATGCCATCCAAAAGTGATTGTTGGTTTCGTAATTTGTAAGCTGTAAGAATGAATATCAGAATGGCGTCCGTGTCTAGAGCGTATCTGAACTGTATCTCAGAGCTGATTTTGAATGATCATCAGAATGGCATCCATGTCTGGAGCGTATCTGAACTTTTTTTGAAAACTAGTTTTGAACAAGTGTCAGAAGGGAATCCATGTCTGGAACGTATCTGAACTGTATCTGAAAGTTGAATCTGAATGAGTATCAGAATGGCGTCCATATCTGGAGCGTATCTGAACTGTATCTGAAAGTTGAATATGAATGAGTATCAGAATGGCGTCCATATCTGGAGCGTATCTGAACTGTATCTGAAAGTTGAATCTAAATGAGTATCAGAATGGCGTCCGTATCTGGAGCATATCTAAACTGTATCTGAAAGTTGAATCTGAATGAGTATCAGAATGGCGTCCGTATCTAAAGCGTATCTGAACTGTATCTGAAAGTTGAATCTGAATGATTATCAAAATGGCGCCCGTATCTGGAGCGTATCTGAACTGTATTTTAAGACTTTGAATATTTTTAATGGTAGTTGTTAACCTTATCCTAAAAAGGTTAAAATGTTAGCTAAGATGCAATGTTTATGTTGTATGAAGTGCAATGTGTTCGTGTTATCAATGTTTATGATATATGGATGTAATGTATGCGTATGTGAGCTAGTTTGCTGCACTGTTGTTGGGTTGGGGAAAATAAATCCTTGACTGCTGCTGAGGATATAAGTCTTCATGTTGTGAAGTCTAAGTGTTGATGAATTTCTTCTTAGAGAAATAAAATCTGTTGTAAAGGGAATGCCATGTACTGCTTGCAAAATCCTGTTGGAAAATCTTGAGAAATTGATTGACTTCTACTGGGGATTGATAATTGGAAGCTTGTTTCGTTGGGATTTAAACTGTAAATTATATGGAATTTAGGGAAATGGTATAGAGAGATCTCCCTACCTCTTAAAGCCATCAGTGATTGTCTTTTATTTTGCTTATTTGTAAACAGTAATTATGTTCAAATGCATATGTTCATCAATGAATCGTTGGACGTTTTTGTAAACAAAACACGAGAGTAAGAAAAACAGATAGTTTTGCACTTTCAAAGTAATATCTTTGCATTGACTTTGAGTAATTGTTTTTGTATAATGAGATGAACATTCTAGTAGGAGAACGTCGTCGTAAAAAATGAAACTTTTGATACAAAGAAAAGATAGCTATGTGTAAAAATCCCATGGGTTCCCATTTTTCTATAGCCTTTGTATCTCTGAGCATCTTGTATATTTGTTGCCTCGTCCGAAGATGATCGAATTGATCAGAACCTCTGAGTTTGTCAATTGAAGCCAAAGGTTATCTGTAAGGTGATCCAATAGGACATAGTCATACGCTTTAATTCCCTAACTTTTTCCTGGACCTCCCTTTCGGGTTTTCAGTCCACCGGGAAACCCTTTTTTGCCCAAGTCGCCCTTTCTGGTTTTCAGCTTGCCGGGTGCATAGATTTTTTTGTTTTATCCATAATTTTTCCCGAACCTTTTTGGTTCTCCGAGATGCCCTTGTTTTGCCTAGGTATGTCAACCTAGCGGGTCTCTTATGCGTAGTATCTTTTGACTGTGTTCGTGTTTATAGGATGCGGCAGGTCGTCACCATCTATGGTGGTTAAGATCATTGCCCCAACAAAGAAAATGTTTTCGATTATAAATGGTCCTTCATAGGTAGGAGTCTATTTGCCCCTAGGATCACCTTGTGGCAGTATGACGTGTTTGATCACCAGATCTCCAACTTGATACACTTGGCGTCTGACCTTCTTGTTGAAAGCCTTGATCATCCGTTTTTGATACATTTGACCATGGAAAACAGCAGTAAGTCTCTTCTCATCAATGAAGTTCAACTGATCAAGTCGAGTATGGATCCAATCTTCTTCATTCATCCACGCATCCTTTATAATTCTTAGATAGGGGATCTGAACCTCAATAGGCAAGACGGCTTCCATGCCGTATACCAAAGAATAGGGTGTTGCCCCAGTTGATGTGCGAGCTATGGTACGATAACCGTGGAGAACGAACGACAACATCTCATGCCAGTCTTTGTATGTGACTGTCATTTTCTATTTGATCTTTTTAATTTTCTTATTTGCAGCTTCGACAGCACCATTCATCTTTGGCCGGTAAGGGGAAGAATTGTGATGCTGGATCTTGAATTGCTTGCACAGGGCGGTGATCATAGTATTGTTTAGATTCGTACCATTGTCAGTGATGATCCTTTCCGGGATACCGTACCAGCAAATGAGATTTTGCTTGATGAAACGGGCATTAACATTCTTGGTAACGGAAGCGAAGGAAGCTGCCTCCACCCACTTTGTAAAATAATCAATGGCCACTAAGATGAAGTGGTGTCCATTAGAGGTTGTCGGCTTGATTTCCCCTATCTTATCAATTCCCCACATAGCAAAGGGCCAAGGAGCCGTCAAGACATTCAGAGGAACCGGAGGTACGTGCACCTTGTCAGCATAAATCTGGAATTTATGGCAAGTTCGAGAGTATTGATAGCAATCTGCTTCCATGGTAGACCAGTAATAGCCTGCCCGTAGGATTTTCTTTGCCATCGTATGCCCACTGGAATGGGTGCCAAAAGTGCCTTCATGCAACTCAACCATGATCCTTTCAGCTTCAACCTTATCTACGCACCGAAGTAACACAGAGTTATGATTGTGTTTGTACAGGATGCCATTACTAAGGAAGAACTTAGCGGAGAATCTCCTTAAGAACTTATTATCATTGATTGAAGCTTCTTCTAGATATTCTTGAGCCTCAAGATACTTCTTGACTTCGTGAAACTAAGGTTGGTCCACTACTTCTTCAGTATTAATCTCGTGACAGTGCGTTGGTTCCTCCATTCGTTCGATGGTGATCTGGGGAGCCTCGTTATCCCAATTAAGTTTAAACATAGATGACATTGTGGCTAGAGCGCCAGATAGCTGATTTTCTTCTCGTGGGAAATGCTCGAAGGTAATCTTCTCGAAATGTGGTAGCAACGTCAAAACATGTTCTTTGTAAGGGATAAGGTTTAGGTGTTTGGTGTTCCATTCCCCTTTGATTTGACGGATAACCAAAGCTGAATCTCCAAATACACTCAAAGATTTGATCCCTAGGTCTATGGCGGCTCTGAGACCAAAGATGCATGCTTCGTATTCTGCCATGTTGTTTGTACAATTGAAGCAGAGTCTTGCGGTAAAGGGAGTATGACACCCTTCGGGAGATATGAGTACAGCACTGATACCATTTCCAAGTGCATTGGATTCCCCATCAAAGAACAGGGTCCATCGGGATCCTTGTTTAGGTTCGTCGTATGGCCTGAATTCTTCACAGTTATTTACCGTCATGATGTCTTCATCTGGAAATTCGAACTTCATGGACTTGTAGTCTTTTAGAGCTTGGTGAGTAAGGTGATCAGCTAGTACACTGCCCTTTATAGCTTTCTAGGTAGTATATTTTATGTCGTACTCTGTTAGGATCATCTGCCATCTCGCTATTCTCCCAGAAAGAGCAGGCTTCTCAAAGATGTATTTTATCAGATCCATTTTAGATATCAACAAGGTAGTATGAGTCAGCATATACTGTCTTAGCCGGTGAGCAGCCCATGCCAGAGCGCAGCAAGTTTTCTCGAGCAGTGAATATCGGGTTTCACAGTCGGTAAACTTTTTGCTCATGTAGTAAATAGCATGCTCTTTTTGGCCAGACTCGTCATGCTGCCCCAATTCACACCCTATTGAGTTTTCTAAAATAGTCAGATACATGATCAACGGTCTTCCCTTGACTGGTGGCATCAACACAGGAGGCTCTTGTAAGTATTCTTTGATTTTGTCAAAAGCAACTTGCCACTCGTTGTTCCATTTGACTACTTGATCTTTCTTCAATAATTTGAAGATTGGTTCACAAGTAGCTGTCAGGTGAGAGATGAATCTGGAAATGTAGTTCAAATGTCCCAAGAACCCTCTGACTTCCTTCTCAGTATGAGGAGCAAGCATCTCTTGTATTGCTTTTACCTTGGCAGGATCTACTTCAATACCTTTTTGCTGACGATAAAGCCTAGGAGTTTACCAGACTGTACCCCAAAGGTGCACTTGTTTGGATTCAACCTCAGTTTATACTTCTTCAGTCTCTCAAACAGTTTTTGTAAGTGATCAAGATGCTCTTCTTATGTTTGAGATCTTGCTATCATGTCGTCCATATAGACCTCTATTTCGTGATGTATCATGTCATGAAATAGAGCTACCATGGCACGCTGATAGGTTGCCCCAACATTCTTCAGTCCGAATGGCATCACCTTATAGCAGAAAGTTCCCCACTGCGTGACAAACGTTGTTTTCTCCATGTCCTCAGGCGCCATTTTGATTTGATTGTAACCTGAGAATCCTTCCATGAAGGAAAACACTTTGTGTTGTGTCGTATTGTCAACTAGAATATCAATGTGGGGGAGTGGAAAATCATCCTTAGGGCTTGCCCTATTGAAATCTCTGTAGTCCACCCACATTCGCACCTTGCCGTCCTTTTTGGGCACGGGAACAACATTGGTAACCCATTGGGGATAAGAGGTGACAGCCAAGAATCCAGCATTGAATTGCTTCATGACTTCTGCTTTAATCTTTTCTGACATATCAGGCCTCATGCGGCGAACCTTTTGCTTTACTGGCGGACAATCCTCTCTTGTAGGAAGACGATGTACCACAATATTTGCATCAAGTCCTGGCATGTTGTTGTACCCCAAAATTTGCCCTCCCATTTCTCATTGATTTCTCATCACAAAGCCCTTGGAGATCAAGATCCAGTTAGGGTTTCATCTGCTCAAGACTTCTCCTTGCACTGTTGACCCAAATTAGGGTTTGTGTTTGCACAAAGATGTTTTGACCTAAAATGCCTAAGATTACTTTCATGCTTCATATTGGACTCCCAAGTTTATCCATACCAAGTTTCAAGTCTTGATTCCAAGTTTTGCCCAGTCAATTGGACAGTTGACCTAGAAATCAACTGTATTGGGGAAAAAGTCAACTGTGGCCAATTGACAGTAAAACCTCATGAAAATTGACCCACGTCAACATTATGAACTCCTATAAACCATTTGATCAAGTTGGGATCACAATTCCACAAGAAATTTGATCAGATCACCAAAAGGGCAAAATGGTCATTTTTAGGGTTTTGACTGCACAAAGACAATTTTTGACTGTTTGACCCAACCAATGGCAAACCAAGCTCACATATGGACTCAAGGACTCCATGGAATTATCTTGACATGCTCAACAAACTCAAATGATCCCAAGTACACAAGATTGACAGTTGAATTTCCCAGTCAATTGATCAATTTTGACTGTATACTGAAAAGTCAAACTTTGACTTTTTGGTCAAAATCAAGAGTCAAGATTCATTTTTCATCAAAACATGCCAAATCATTAAACTTGTTCACCAAGAAATCAAAAAATGCAAATTAGGGTTAGAAATGAGGATTTTTCATAATTTAGAATTTTTCTAAGTTATGAAAAAACCTAATTTTTTCCCAACTTTGCCCCACTTTCTCACCAAGATCTATTTGGATTCAAACAAAAATCAAAACATGAAAGTTGTAGATTGTTGCATAATCTACAACTTTGATTCACAAAGTTTTCCCAAATGAGGCTTGTATCTCAAGTTACAAATTTTTGAATAAGGGCACTAAACTATTCTTAACTTAGTGAAATTTTAACCTATTTTGACAAGGTTTTCTACCCAACTTCAAGGCCATTTTCCCTACACTTCCACTTAGAATTTCAATTTGCATTTCAAATATGGATTGTAGTACACATTCCAAGATTTCCAAAATGTCAAAGAACTTCTCAAACAACCTCATAACTTGAGAGAATCGAATTTCACAATATGGCAAAAACTCACTTTTGAATTGGCTATTTTCCATGTTCATAATTTGTGCAAACTTCTCAAACCAGCATGCCCCTGGATTACAGGTCCTTAAACCATCCAACACTCAATAATTTAATGCATGTTCATTGTTCTAAGACCTTGTTTCATGAGTTCAAGCATTGCCTGTAGGATTAATCCCAAATTGGAAAAAGCATTATATCCATTTTTGCAAAAGTTTCACTTTATGTCATGATGCAAATCCACAAGTACAGATGAGATCTAATTGGCACAAGATTATGAGCAAAACACTCTGATCAAGGAGAGATTATGCAGCACATTAGGGGGCCTCTACTGACCTAGAACACAACTTGGGCATTTGTTGCTTAAAGTGTAAGTAACATTGCATTTTGAAAGAGAACTCTCATATCAGCTTACAAACACTTAAGCAAACTTGTAAAACACATCCAGGACATCCCAACTAAGCTAGTACACGACCCTAACATCCATCATACACTCCAAATCCCAGAATCACCTTCAAACTGCAAGAATAGGGCAGGGCCTGCAGTTTGAGTGTCATCTCTCATTCCTCTCAAGCTTTCTTGCCCAAACCAGTTCACACACCTTCCATACCATCTAAGCAAGCTAACCAAGACTTGAAACACGACCTGTAATTCCTCTAACAAGTTCCACCATTTTCACTTTTCCATTTTGCAGTTGAAGTTCCACAGCTCGATTCAAGGTGTCTCAAGGCAAAGTATATATTGGAACAGCATCACCACACCTCAAGGAAGCTATACCAACCATCACCTTGCACTGAAAGCTTCCCCATTGCCAGATAGAACTTCAACTGAACAGGTACTTTGGTGAACTTCTAACTCTTAGTATAGGCATCATTAGCTCTAGGTTTGTGAATAAGGAATGTTCTACTCATGCCACTGAACTTGTACATCCTTTTACTTTTCATTTCTTTTGCTTGAGCTGTGAGAATTTAAGGTTTGAAAATGGCAGAAAACTTAGGTCAGGATTTGGGAATGTCAAAATTCTCTCTCATTTTTGAGAGTTAGGAGTTGTTCTTTATATATTTGGAATCGTGATTCAATGCTTAACATTTTTTGTGTTGAAAGTTTGTGCAAAAGATCAAGGAATCAGGATGTTTGAACTGGAAGAACAGGCGCGCGTTTTGGACAATTTTTTGTCTGAAGGTTGAAGAAGAAGCCACATGGGCTGGGCCTGTGTGGTCTTTTCTTTTCACACCCTATTTCCATTTTCATACCCCCCAAGCCTATTTTGTGTATTTTTATGATTTTTTGATTTTTCCTTTTTCATTCTGACTCTTTTATTTTTTCTTATCATATTAAAAACATAAAAAAGATTTTTTGCATCATTTTTATATTTTTTAGACATTTATTGGATTATGTTGATATTTGTATACAAATAAGTTATTTAGAATAAATAGAGAAAAATAATGTAAACACATTTTATTTTTATTTTTATTTTGTTTTATCTTCTTGAAATATTTTTATACAAAACATACTTTTTTTTCATAAATATTAATTATTATTATTTTTATATATATAATATTTATTTAGTAAATAATAAAGATATATATACATATATTAATACACTTAGGATAAAATACCAAAAATATACATATTTTTATTTTATTAATATTTAACACTAAAAATACATTTTTACAAATATACTATATTTTATTTCATTTTTGTATATAAATAGTAAATATTATATATATTATATAATTAATACCCTTTTGATTAAAATTAGGGTTTTGCCCTAAATATGAAAATATTCCAAAAATAATACCTTTTTATTTCTTTTTTATTTTTACATAAATAACACTTTTTCATACATATAAAAATTCTTTTTACATCTTGCATATTTATTTCATTTCCATTTAATTTATACCTTTAATTATATTGTAAATATCCAAAGAAAATGATGTAATAGCTAGGTTTAAATTCTTGTCTAAATAACCCCCCATTTGAAACATTTGTACCCCCCTCCCCATATTATTGTGTTGTAATAGTGTAGGAATTTTATGTTTCGTACTTTAACGCTTTTTAAATATGCCATGCTAGAATTAGGGTTTGTATGCGAATAAAAAGAACAAAATAGTTTTGACCTAATTTCAAGATAATCAAGCATGAAAATGGACAACACATATCACACTTGCACCCCTAGGGTATTCCACTTTGTTGCCTTCAAATAATTGGGCCATATTGCATGTTAGGTTTCTTTGGGTAAAACAAACAATCAAATGATCATAAGTCCCTCGATGACGCTTTCGAAAAGTTGCCTAAAATGATCAAGTCCCTTTCAAAGAAAAATTGCCCAAAGAAATTTAACACTATTGCAATTATGGTCTAAACGATGACCCGTACCCGTCCCTTTCACCTCCTAATACAAGATTGTCCACCAAATGCAATGGTGGAACAAAATTGTCAAAAGGTTTAAAACATAACAAGAATCTTTGAGAAAACTTTAGGGTAGATAACTCTTAGGTACTTGTCAATTTGCAAAGAAAACACTTGCCTATTTTCAAACCACACTTCACAAACACTTTCAAAACAAACTTTCAAAAAAAAAACCTTGAAACATCTTTTCAAAAGACAAAACACCTTTTGTAAAACATTCGAGTAAAGAATTGTTACAAAGGTAGCCTATACAAGGCATCTTTTCAAAACATTTTCAAAACCACACACCAAGCACCATTTCAAACAATTGAAAACCAAGGCAAGTTGATCTAAGCAAGTACCTAAGAGCCCATGGATAACCATGGATAGAAAGGGTGCTAATACCTTCCCTTTCTATAATCTACTCCCCGAACCCAAGAAAAATCTCAAAGGTTTTTGCTGTGCTTTTTAAACCTTTCCTTAGGATAAAATAAAAAGTCGGTGGCGACTCTTGCTCAACCGAAACATTTGCGAAAACAAACGCAAAACCATAGTCAGTTCTCCCACCGTATCACAGAACTGTCGACTCTGCTGGGGAGAAAATTTAAAAGTGGAGTAACCTTAGGGCTTAGATCACCTTCTTGCATGACTAATTGTTTGATTTGTTTGCTTTATATTTTGGCTCTATTGTTTGGGGTTGCAATCCTACACCCGGATTTTGGGAAACATTTCATAGATAGCAATACGTTGTGGAAACTGTGTGGGGTATACCGACACGGTCGAAGCAATAGCTATATTAGTGCGACATATTTGTGAGTACCGGTAACCCTTGAGTTCAATCAAGGAGAGTACGGGGCCGCTGAGTGATGTCACTAAGCACTAATGACCTAGAACCTTACTTGACCATCTTGGCCTTTTATTAGGGGTAGTGAGATGACCGGCTTTGGTGCAGTCCGAAGTTGGTAGATACTCGATACTACACTCATTGAGGGTTGTTTTCTTGGAATATTTTGGTCGCTAGTTAAGTGGCTAAACCAAAACAATGAACAATGAAAACAATCCAGTGATATTGAGCTCCTTAGAACCCGGTTACTATTTATAGGACAGGTTTTTAAGCCAACTACACTCAAGAGGGTACTTACCTATGAAACCCCATGCAAGCCTGAAACTAGGGTTTGGTGTGATTTGCTTGTACATATGTTTTGTGCATACATCATAAACATCATAAAGCATCATATGCATTCACTAACCATTTCAAGGGTTTGGATCTTCATCTTTGTTCCTGTTTTGTAGGTCATGGAAATTCCTCGCAGAAACACCATTCAAGTCAACCTTGTGAGAATCTCTCCTCAACTCAAGGAGCTCACCTCAAGAATTCCGGAAAATTCATCCTTCAGTGAAAGACATGGTAGACTGCTCAGCCTAGTCAACACCAACATTGAAGAGGACATGATGAAGGTGCTATTCCAGTTCTTTGACCCTCTTCACCACTGTTTCACTTTCCCTGATTACCAGTTGGTACCCACTTTGGAAGAGTTTTCTCAACTCCTAAGAATCCCTATCCTTAATCAACTACCCTTCAACGGTACGGAAAAGGAACCAAAGCCGGAAGATGTTGCTCGAGCATTACATCTACAACCATCCGACATCAAGGGGCATTGGGAAACCAGAAGCGGTGTCAAGGGATTCTTAGCAAAATTCTTGTTTGAGAAGGCACAAGAATGTTGGAATTCATTGGACCTACAAGCCTTTGAAGAGATTGTGGCACTCCTTATCTATGGGTTGGTCTTGTTCCCAAATCCTGACCAATTGGTAGATGTCAACACCGTCAAAATCTTTTTGTCCAGAAACCCAATACCAACATTGCTTGGGGACATCCTTCACTCATTTTACACACGAACAATGAGAAAGAGGGGTGTTCTCATGTGCTGTACTCCTCTCCTTGCAAGGTAGTTTATTTCGCACCTTCCACAATTTGTCTTGAAGAATGACCAAGGCTCAAGGTAGTCCCAACGGTTGATGACTCTTACTCACTCTGATGTACATAGGTGTTCTCGGTCCAGAGAAAATGTCATCATCATCGATCGTTGCGGAGAGTTTCCTAATGTTCCTTTACTTGGAATTAGGGGAGGTATCACCTACAACCCTTGCCTAGCTTTGAGGCAATTTGGATATGCACGGAGGGATGGCCCTCATGACATGTTGATTCCTGACCTAGTTTTTGACTTCGACAACGATGCGCAAGGACTTCGCCAAAGATTCATCAGAGCTTGGGGAAAACTCAACAAGGTTGATAGCAAGACTCTGGGACACAAGAACTCCATCCCTCTTGAGCCTTATCTCAAGTGGGTACGAGCCCGAGCCCAAAGTCTAATGATGCCTTATCCTCATGTACTCCCAGTGATTAAAGAGCCCGTCAATGAAGGAGAGGTTCCCTACACCATCCTACATCCAGACATGCCTACATCGTGGGAGGAAATGCAGAAAAGTTGGATTCAGCTCAAAGAGGAACGGAATACTTTCGAAGCTAGCTTCTACGCCAGTGAGAAGAAGGTTCTAGAGCTTACCCGCCGACTCCATGAGCAAGAGGCCCTCAACACCTACATCGCACCAAAGAGGATGCGCAATGTCTTTTTGCCTTAAGAAGTTATTTTGTAATATTTGGCCCATGGGGCATTTATGTACTAACAAATTTCTTCTTATTAATATGACGTGCGTTCTTCTTTGTCTGGAACAATTTTGAATGTTCTAAATCCTTGAATGCATTGCATACATAAGCATACCATTCATCATGTGCATAAGCAGGTCTCACTCCAGGTTTCCTTATCTGTCTGCTGTTTATTTCAGTAGGATGGATCTCGAGCAAACAGTCAAAGACCTACAAGCTCAGAATGCACAGTTCCAGCAACTCCTGATGACCTTGGCTAAGGGTCAGGAGGATATCAAGACTCAATTGGGGAATAAGGACCCAGTGAAAAAGAAGAAAAAGAGGATTGGGGTGGCTACTTTGGGGAGAAGATTTGACGGAGAAGCTCGAAGAGTGCTGGAATTTCCTCCTACTTCTGATGAAGGGACCAGTAAAAGAGATGGAGCTGCGGTGCCTTCCGAGTCTGATGCGGAAGAAGAAGAGGTTGAAGAGGATGAAGATTATTCTGACCAGCAATACCCTCCAGCTGATGATAAATACAAGGGTTTAGAAGACAGATTGGCCGCCATGGAATTACAAAGAGTACCGGGTTTGGACTTTGAAGACTTGGGTTTGGTTGCCGGGATTGTGATTCCCCCAAAATTCAAAGTGCCAGTGTTTGTGAGGTATGATGGGTTGTCCTGTCCCAAAATGCATCTCAGGTCCTACGTGAGAAAGATTCAACCCTATACGGCAGATAAAAACCTCTGGATTCATTTCTTTCAAGACAGCCTTTCGGGAGCTCAGTTGGAGTGGTTTTATCAGCTAGAAGGAACCAGTGTCAGAAATTGGGAAGATTTGGCCACCGCTTTCTACAAACAATGCCAGTATAATTCTGACCTTGCTCCTACCCGTATCCAACTTCAGGGTATGTCGCTAGGAAAAAGCGAGGGATTCAAAGAGTACGCACAAAAATGGAGGGATTTGGCTGGCAGGGTGCAGCCTCCTTTAACCGATCGTGAGCTTGTTGATATGTTTCTAGGGACCCTATCGGGGCCATTTTTCAATCATCTGATTGGTAACTCTTCCGCGGGGTTTACCGATTTGATCTTAACAGGCGAAAGAATAGAAGCTGGCATCAAGTCAGGAAAGATTCAGAAGGGTGTTGCTGCAAGTGTTGAGAAGAAGCCTTTTAAGAAGGAAACAACTGTGGTATATTCTCAGAGAAGAGCAGAGAAGACGGAGCGTCGGCCAACTGTGGGGGCCGTAATGATTCAAAACACTCCAAATGAGCAGCCTCGCTATAACCAGTCCAGACCAAATCAACAACGGGTGGAACGGCCACAACGGCAGTTCACCCGTATTAATATGACTCCAGCGCAAGTGCTTCCCCATCTATTGAAGTTGAATCTCGCCACCATCAAGGAGGAACCAAAGAATGTGAATACGTCCTCTCTGCATTATCATGCCAATGCTAAATGCGCCTACCATTCAGACAGTGTTGGACACGACACCAATGATTGTTGGGCACTCAAGCATAAAATCCAAGACCTGATAGAGGCGAAGGAGGTGGAGTTTGACGCTCCAGAGAAGCCTAATGTGATATCTGCACCCATGCCGAAGCACGGCCGAAATGTCAATGCCATTGAAGAAGATTTGTATGTTGCTGATGTCAGTGATCTGACTACTCCACTGCTAACCATTAAGTTGACTTTGTTAAGGGCCGGGATCTTCCCGGGATGTAAAGAAGACTGCTATTGTTGTTACTCTCTGCCGTTTGATTGTCCGTTACTGAAGAAAGGCATCCAAGGCCTTATGGATAGTCGACAAATTTTGTTTGAAAAAGTTTCTGCTGTTCCAGTTCATACTGAAGATGTCTCAATCATAACCATTCACGCCAATCTTTCCAAGGCCGTCAAAGAGCCTGTTAAGATTACACCAGCTACGAAATCTGTTCCTTTGAAGATAACAATGCCAGGGCCTGTTCCCTATGTTTCTGAGAAGTCGATACCTTGGAACTATGGCGGTGACGTCTACTACCATGGTATCAAACAAATCGAAATAATTGAAGAAAGTTCGGATGATGAAGAAGCCAGCATTAGTAACATTGCGGGCACCAGCAAAATCACCAGGAGCGGGAGAATATTTTCTCCAGATATTGCCCCTCCAAGAGCAGTCTTTGGACCCTCATCAGCTGACAGGGTCGTCCCTGCACCAATAAAACTTTCTGCTAGAACTCCTTTGATTGAAGATGTTGTTGTTCCTAGTACCGTCTCTCCTACCGCTGCTGACAAAGGTAAGGGAATCCAAGATGAACCCGTCAGGACGAGGGCTCAACCCTTGGTTATCCCGGAAACCTCCAAGAAGGAAATGGATGAGATTTTGAGGATAATCAAAAGAAGTGATTACGATGTGGTAGAACAGCTGGGGCAAACCCCCTCAAAGATCTCCATGCTGGCATTGCTACTTTGCTCGGAAGCGCACGCTAAAGCTCTGATAAAATTTCTGAAGGCAGCTCATGTGCCCCAAGAAACCTCTGCGGATCAATTTCAAAATTGCGTGGCTAGCTTGACTGCGGACAATGGATTAGGTTTTTCTGATGCCGACCTAACTCCTAAAGGAAGAAATCACAATGATGCTTTGCACATTTCAATCGAGTGTCGCGGAACTACTCTCGCACATGTCTTGGTCGACACTGGTTCGTCGCTGAATGTACTACCTAAGAAGGCCTTGGACCGACTAGATTGTGAAGGATTGGAATTGAAGCCGAGTGATATTGTTGTCAGATCTTTCGATGGTTCGAAGAGAATGGTCCATGGAGAGGTTGAAATTCCCATCAAAATAGGCACTGAGGTGTTTAAATCCACTTTCTACGTGATGGACATCCGTCCATCATACTCTTGCTTGGTGGGTAGACCTTGGATACACCATGCTGGGGCAGTCACCTCCTCCTTACATCAGATGTTAAAATATCCAGTCAAGGGAAAGATCATCACTGTCCATGGTGAAGAAGAGTACATGATTAGCCACTTAAATTCTTTCCGGTATGTGGAGGTTGAAGGAGAGTTCATTGAAACACCGTTTCAACATTTCGAAGAAGTCCTTCCTGAAATAGCAGTAGCGAAGTTGGCAGCTGAGACACCGAGGCAGATGGCTAGGATGGTATCTCTGGAAGACGCAAGGGCCGCAATCAAGGAAGGGAAGAATTCAGCATGGGGGCAGTTACCTGACATTCCGCATAAGACAGACAAATTTGGATTAGGGTTCACTACCGCAGGCCAGAAAGCTATGCGTCGTTCGAAGATTGAAAGGGCGCCAGTCAAAATTTCTCCCTACGGAATCAACGCCTTGGAAGATGAAGACAAAGAGAGCAACATTGAAGAGTGGATTTACCCAACTGTCAAGGGAGGATTGAGCAACTGGGAGGCAAAAGACTTTGTCCCCATCACTTTTATTCATCAGTAATTTATCTGTTAAACATTTCTTATTTGGTCTGTAATATTTATTTTTAAACAATCCGTATACTATCTTTTCACCTCCTGCCTTGCCCGGGGCATGTAGGTCCATTTGTAAGGGTTTTGATTATTTTTCATATCCATATGCCATGTTTAATGATTCATTGGACGTTTTTCATTTGATAAACTGCTTATGTTCATTTTCTTTCCTTTTGCATTTTTTTGTTTAAGGATGGTTATCCCTTACACAAACCCACACTCACCAATGCAGGTACCCATCCACTCCGGATTCCATGGGTGACTATTCTGCTATACCTTTCAATAACTCTGAAGATCTGGTCAATCTAGCCGAGTACGAAGATGACGAAGGTTGTGAAGTACCAGGGGAACTAGCCAGACTTCTGCAACAAGAGGAAAGGGCCATCTTACCGCACGAAGAGTCATTGGAAACTGTCAACTTGGGGACCGAGGAAGACCGGAAGGAGGTGCAAGTGGGTGCCAATTTGAAACCGAATGTCAAGGAAAGCCTGATACAGTTGTTGAATGAATATGTTGAAATCTTCGCTTGGTCTTATGAAGACATGCCGGGTTTAGACACAGACATTGTGGTTCACCGTCTCCCCACAAGAGAAGACTGTCCACCGATCAAGCAAAAAGTTCGTCGAATGAGGCCTGACATGTCTGAAAAGATCAAGGCATAAGTGATGAAGCAATTCGACGCTGGCTTTCTGGCTGTTACGTCCTATCCTCAATGGGTCGCTAACATTGTGCCAGTACCTAAGAAAGATGGCAAAGTCAGGATGTGTGTGGACTACCAGGATTTGAATAGGGCCAGCCCCAAATATGATTTCCCGCTACCTCATATTGACATCTTGATCGACAATACAGCTCAGCACAAAGTGTTTTCCTTCATGGATGGATTCTCGGGCTACAATCAAATCAAAATGGCCCCCGAGGATATGGAGAAAACAACTTTTGTCACACAATGGGGCACTTTCTGTTACAAGGTGATGTCGTTCGGGCTGAAGAACGTAGGGGCAACTTATCAACGCGCCATGGTAGCTTTATTTCATGATATGATACATCATGAGATTGAAGTTTACGTAGACGATATGATAGCTCGGTCACAAACAGAGGAAGAGCACCTTGAACATTTGGAGAAGCTGTTTGCCAGGTTAAAAGAATACAAGCTCAGGCTGAATCCAAGTAAATGCATTTTTGGAGTTAGGTCTGGTAAACTTCTGGGATTCATTGTAAGCAACAAAGGCATTAAAGTCGATCCCGCAAAAATAAAAGCAATACAAGAGATGCCTGCTCCCCGTACTGAGAAGGAGGTTAGAGGATTCTTGGGGCGCTTGAACTATATTGCCAGATTCATCTCTCATCTGACTTCCACCTGTGAGCCAATTTTCAAACTTTTGAAAAAAGATCAGGTAGTCGAGTGGAACGACGATTGTCAAGCTGCTTTTGATAGAATCAAGGAGTATTTGCTAGAACCTCCTATTCTGATGCCACCCGTCGAAGGAAGACCATTGATCATGTATTTGACCGTCTTGGATAACTCAATGGGGTGTGTTTTGGGCCAGCATGACGAATCTGGTCGAAAAGAGCATGCTATTTATTACCTTAGCAAAAAGTTTACCGACTGTGAGACTCGCTACTCACTGCTCGAGAAAACTTGTTGCGCTTTGGTATGGGCTGCTCACCGACTAAGACAGTATATGTTGACTCATACTACCTTGTTGATTTCCAAAATGGATCCTATCAAGTATATCTTCGAAAAGCCCGCTTTATCTGGGAGGATAGCTAGATGGCAAATGATCTTAACTGAGTATGACATCCAGTACACCACCCAAAAAGCTATAAAAGGGAGTGTACTAGCTGACCATCTGGCTCATCAAGCTATCGAAGATTATCAACCCATGAGATTTGACTTCCCAGACGAGGACATCATGAGTTTGGATAACATTGAAGGTAATGGACCGTATGACGGACCCGAAAAGGGATCCCGATGGACCCTGTACTTTGATGGTGCTTCAAATGCACTTGGAAACGGTATCGGTGCGGTACTCATTTCTCCAGAAGGCTGTCACACACCTTTCACGGCCCGACTTTGCTTCAGCTGCACAAACAACATGGCTGAGTACGAAGCTTGCATCTTTGGTCTCAAGGCTGCTATAGACTTGGGGATCAAATCTTTGATCGTATTCGGGGACTCGGCTTTGGTTATCAGTCAAATCAAAGGAGAGTGGGATACCAAGCATCCTAATCTTATCCCGTACAAAGAACATGTCCTGACATTGTTGCCTCATTTCGAGCAAATTACCTTCGAGCATTTCCCGCGAGAAGAGAATCAGCTAGCAGATGCTCTAGCCACAATGTCCTCCATGTTTAAACTCAACTGGGATAACGAGGCTCCCCAGATCACCATCGAGCGAATGGATGAACCTGCGCATTGTCACGAGATTAATACCAAAGAAGTAGTGGAACAACCCTGGTTCCATGAAATCAAAAGGTATCTCGAGACTAGAGATTATCCTGAAGGAGCTTCCGTAAATGACAAGAAGTTCTTAAGGAAATTCGCTGCTAAGTTCTTCCTGAGCAACGGCATCCTTTACAAACGAAGCCATGATTGTGTATTACTCCGATGCGTGGACAAAGCTGAAGCAGAGTTGATTATGACCGATATACACAGCGGCACATTTGGCACCCACTTGAGCGGGCATACAATGGCTAAGAAGATCCTAAGGGCAGGCTATTACTGGTCTACCATGGAAGCTGACTGCCATCAACATTCCCGTACTTGCCACAAGTGTCAAGTCTATGCTGACAAAGTTCATATCCCTCCGGTTCCTCTCAACGTCCTGACTGCTCCTTGGCCCTTTGCAATGTGGGGCATTTATATGATTGGAGAGATCAAGCCCACGGCTTCCAATGGACATCGCTTCATCCTGGTTGCCATTGACTATTTCACCAAATGGGTCGAAGCGGCTTCCTTCGCCTCTGTTACTAAAAATGTGGTTGCCCGCTTTATCAAGCAAAATCTCATATGTCGGTATGGTGTTCCAGACAGGATCATCACAGACAACGGTACAAATCTGAATAACACGATGATCACTGCATTGTGCGAACAGTTCAAGATTTATCATCACAATTCATCTCCCTATCGGCCGAAGATGAACGGTGTTGTTGAAGCTGCGAACAAAAACATTAAGAAGATCATTCAGAAAATGACAGTCACTTACAAAGACTGGCATGAGATGTTACCGTTTGCTCTACACGGATATCGTACGACGACACGTACTTCAACTGGGGCAACCCTATTTTCTTTGGTTTATGGCATGGAAGCTGTTTTGCCTATGGAAGTCCAGATCCCTTCTCTAAGGATTATGAAGGATGCAGGTTTGAATGAAGATGATTGGATGCAGACCCGACTTGATCAACTCAATCTGATTGACGAAAAGCGACTTGCTGCTATATGCCATGGTCAGACGTATCAAAAACGGATGATCAAGGCCTTCAATAAGAAAGTCAGACGTCAAGTGTATCAAGTCGGAGATCTCGTAATCAAGCGGATCATCTTACCGCAAAGTGATCCCAGGGGAAAATGGACTCCTACATATGAAGGACCATTTGTGATCAAGAGCATATTTTCTGGTGGTGCAATGATTCTGACCACCATGGACGGCGACGATTTGCCGCACCCTGCGAACGCAGACATAGTCAAAAGATACTACGCATAAAATGACCCGACAAGTCGAAAACCCGAAAGGGCGGCTTGGGCAAAAATGGGCATCCCGGTGGATCGAAAACCCGAAAGGGAGATTCAGGCAAAAATTAGGGATAAAAACAAAAAACTCTGCACACCCGGCAAGTTGAAAACCTGAAAGGGCGGCTTGGGCAAAAAGGGGTTTCCCGGTGGATCGAAAACCCGAAAGGGCGATTCAGGCAAAAGTTAGGGAATTAAAGCGTATGACTATGTCTCGTCGGATCACTTCAAAGACAATCTCTTCATCAACCAGTTCTGGGTTTCTGATCAATCCAGTCATCGGCAAACGAAGCATTGAATGGACAAATATTCAGAGTTGTGAAAGCTATAGCGGAATGGAATCCCATGGAATTATTTCACATAGCCATCCTTATTTTGTATAAATCTTTCAAATATTTACGACAAGATCCTCTTACTAGGATGATTGTCTCCTTTGTACAAATAAACTCATAGAAAATCAATACAAATACTTTTCCCAAGAAAATTTGTGTCATTTCCTTTTCTTTTCTCTTGCACTATTGTTTTATTTTGAGAAACGTCCAATGTTTTGTTAAATAGGCATATGCATTTGAACATAATCATTTCCTTATGAATCAAGAAGGAGGATTACTAATAGGTCGAAGGTACAGTTGGATAACCTGATACCCTTTCTAAGGAAACCCCCGGGAGATTTGGAATCCATATCCCTAGCAAGTCTTGAAGCTCATCCCCAGTAGATTCTGGAAGCTTATCCCCCGCAGAGTACGGACGTCTCTCCCGAGTTTTATTCAAAATTATTCCTCACAAGGGCTTATAACTGGGTTATCCTCAGCTTATTGCCACGGAAGATCGCACTCGCCAAAATTCTTCCTATCCCCAGCGGAGTTCATCAAGATTCCCCAGCAGTAACTTATCTTTACAATCCCCCAGCCAGAGGATCCTCCGGAATTCAATTCCCCTCAAAGTTTAAGTTTCAGAATCCCCAGCGAAGCCAGACTAATGAACCTTCTCCCTACAAAGTTTTAGGAGAGCAAATCTTGAGTTCCCCAGTGAAGTCGCCAGAGATGTTTCCCGCCAAACTGAAGATCCTCAGTCTTGCATCCCCAGCATGAGCCTATTAGATCGGTGCTCCCCAGTAGAAGTCATCAGGAATTCCCCAGAAGTTTGGTATACAAACCAAGCTCCTTATTCCCCAGTAACAACCAAGGAATTATTCTTCCCGACAGCAGTCAAGATGCTTTTATCTTCAGCCATCCAGGATTCATCTATCCCCAGCAAGACAGCTCATCAGCTTACATGCGCATTCATTGCATTCATATCATAAACATTGATATAACATATATTGCATCATGCATTTCATGCAACATAATTTTGTGTTTAGCTAACATTTTGCCCGTATCAGGATAAGAATAAAAGGATATCATTAACAGTTTCAGATGCAGTTTTACACTGACTCGTCATCAGGCAACCCTACACCGGTTCCTCCTCAAATTTCAAGACTTCTGAAAACAGTTTACGGGTTCTCCAAGTAGCGGATGTTAACCTATCGCTTGTTCAGTTTTCTTCTCAAGACTTCTGAAAAAAGTCTATGGATTCTTCCCAACAACGGATGTTAATCTATCACTTGTTCAGATGCAACCATTGAAAACAGTTTACGGACGCTTCCCAACAACGGATGCTGCTCTATTGCTTATTCAACTTCAAGATTCCTGAAAACAGTTTACGGGTTCTCCAAGTAACGGATGTTAACCTATCGCTTGTTCAGTTTTCTTCTCAAGACTTCTGAAAACAGTCTATGGATTCTTCCCAACAACGGGTGTTAATCTATCACTTGTTCAGATGCAACCTTTGAAAACAGTTTACGGACACTTCCCAACAACGGATGCTGCTCTATTGCTTATTCAACTTCAAGATTTCTGAAAACAGTTCACGGGTTCTCCAAGTAACGGATGTTAACCTATCGCTTGTTCAGTTTCTTCTCAAGACTTCTGAAAACAGTCTATGGATTCTTCCCAACAACGGATGTCAATCTATTGCTTATTCAGACCCCCAGTTCAGAAATGGTCCAAAGCTTGGACACCTTCCTGATACTCATTCCAGATGGCATCTCTAAGCCCATCCCCGACAAGTTTTTGTCACTCTTCCAGATGGCATCATTAGGCCCATCTCCAAATGGCATCTCTAAGCCCATTCCCGCATCCATTGCTTTGACGAGTGCAAATTTCCGGGCACTCTAGTGTCCAATCTCCTTTTACCCTCGAGTCACGAAAGGCAAACTTGCCAATCTAACTCTTCGGATTCAAGGAGATTGAACAGGGAAAACTGTTGTACCCCAAAATTTTCCCTCCCATTTCTCATTGATTTCTCATCACAAAGCCCTTGGAGATCAAGATCCAGTTAGGGTTTCATCTGCTCAAGACTTCTCCTTGCACTGTTGACCCAAATTAGGGTTTGTGTTTGCACAAAGATGTTTTGACCTAAAATGCCTAAGATGACTTTCATGCTTCATATTGGACTCCCAAGTTTATCCATACCAAGTTTCAAGTCTTGATTCCAAGTTTTGCCCAGTCAATTGGACAGTTGACCTAGAAATCAGTTGTATTGGGGAAAAAGTCAATTGTGGCCAATTGACAGTCAAACCTCATGAAAATTGACCCACATCAACATTATGAACTCCTATGAACCATTTGATCAAGTTGGGATCACAATTCCACAAGAAATTTGATCAGATCACCAAAAGGGCAAAATGGTCATTTTTAGGGTTTTGACTGCACAAAGGCAATTTTTTACTGTTTGACCCAACCAGTGGCAAACCAAGCTCACATATGGACTCAAGGACCCCATGGAATTATCTTGAAATGCTCAACAAACTCAAAAGATCCCAAGTACACAAGATTGACAGTTGAATTTCCCAGTCAATTAATCAATTTTGACTGTATACTGAAAAGTCAAACTTTGACTTTTTAGTCAAAATCAAGAGTCGAGATTCATTTTTCATCAAAACATGCCAAATCATGAAACTTGTTCACCAAGAAATCAAAAAATGCAAATTAGGGTTAGAAATGAGGATTTTTCATAATTTAGAATTTTTCTAAGTTATGAAAAAACCTAATTTTTTCCCAACTTTGCCCCACTTTCTCACCAAGATCTATTTGGATTCAAACAAAAGTCAAAACATGAAAGTTGTAGCTTGTTGCATAATCTACAACTTTGATTCACAAAGTTTTCCCAAATGAGGCTTGTATCTCAAGTTACAAATTTTTGAATAAGGGCACTAAACTATTCTTAACTTAGTGAAATTTTAACCTATTTTGACAAGGTTTTCTACCCAACTTCAAGGCCATTTTACCTACACTTCCACTTAGAATTTAAATTTGCATTTCAAAGATGGATTGTAGTACATATTCCAAGCTTTCCAAAATGTCCAAGAACTTCTCAAACAACCTCATAACTTGAGAGAATCGAATTTCACAATATGGCAAAAACTCACTTTTGAATTGGCTATTTTCCATGTTCATAATTTGTGAAAACTTGTCAAACCAGCATGCCCCTTGATTACAGGTCCTTAAACCATCCAACACTCAATAATTTAATGCATGTTCATTGTGCTAAGACCTTGTTTCATGAGTTCAAGCATTGCCTAAAGGATTAATCCCAAATTGGAAAAAGCATTATATCCATTTTTGCAAAAGTTTCACTTTATGTCATGATGCAAATCCACAAGTACAGATGAGATCTAATTGGCACAAGATTATGAGCAAAACACTCTGATCAAGGAGAGATTATGCAGCACATTAGGGGGCCTCTACTGACCTAGAACACAACTTGGGCATTTGTTGCTTAAAGTGTAAGTAACATTGCATTTTGAAAGAGAACTCTCATATCAGCTTACAAACACTTAAGCAAACTTGTAAAACACATCCAGGACATCCCAACTAAGCTAGTACACGACCCTAACATCCCTCATACACTCCCAATCCCAGAATCACCTTCAAACTGCAAGAACAGGGCAGGGCCTGCAGTTTGAGTGTCATCTCTCATTCCTCTCAAGCTTTCTTGCCCAAACCAGTTCACACACCTTCCATACCATCTAAGCAAGCTAACCAAGACTTGAAACACGACCTGTAATTCCTCTAACAAGTTCCACCATTTTCACTTTTCCATTTTGCAGTTGAAGTTCCACAGCTCGATTCAAGGTGTCTCAAGGCAAAGTAAATATTGGAACAGCATCACCACACCTCAAGGAAGCTATACCAACCATCACCTTGCACTGAAAGCTTCCCCATTGCCAGATAGAACTTCAACTGAACAGGTACTTTGGTGAACTTCTAACTCTTAGTATAGGCATCATTAGCTCTAGGTTTGTGAATAAGGAATGTTCTACTCATGCCACTGAACTTGTACATGCTTTTACTTTTCATTTCTTTTGCTTGAGCTGTGAGAATTTAAGGTTTGAAAATGGAAGAAAACTTAGGTCAGGATTTGGGAATGTCAAAATTCTCTCTCATTTCTGAGAGTTAGGAGTTGTTCTTTATATATTTGGAATCGTGATTCAATGCTTAACATTTTTTGTGTTGAAAGTTTGTGCAAAAGATCAAGGAATCAGGATGTTTGAACTGGAAGAACAGGCGCGCGTTTTGGACAATTTTTTGTCTGAAGGTTGAAGAAGAAGCCACATGGGCTGGGCCTGTGTGGTCTTTTCTTTTCACACCCTATTTCCATTTTCATACCCCCCCAAGCCTATTTTGTGTATTTTATGATTTTTTGATTTTTCCTTTTTCATTCTGACTCTTTTATTTTTTCTTATCATATTAAAAACATAAAAAAGATTTTTTGCATCATTTTTATATTTTTTAGACATTTATTGGATTATGTTGATATTTGTATACAAATAAGTTATTTAGAATAAATAGAGAAAAATAATGTAAACACATTTTATTTTTATTTTTATTTTGTTTTATCTTCTTGAAATATTTTTATACAAAACATACTTTTTTTTCATAAATATTAATTATTATTATTTTTATATATATAATATTTATTTAGTAAATAATAAAGATATATATACATATATTAATACACTTAGGATAAAATACCAAAAATATACATATTTTTATTTTATTAATATTTAACACTAAAAATACATTTTTACAAATATACTATATTTTATTTCATTTTTGTATATAAATAGTAAATATTATATATATTATATAATTAATACCCTTTTGATTAAAATTAGGGTTTTGCCCTAAATATGAAAATATTCCAAAAATAATACCTTTTTATTTCTTTTTTATTTTTACATAAATAACACTTTTTCATACATATAAAAATTCTTTTTACATCTTGCATATTTATTTCATTTCCATTTAATTTATACCTTTAATTATATTGTAAATATCCAAAGAAAATGATGTAATAGCTAGGTTTAAATTCTTGTCTAAATAACCCCCCATTTGAAACATTTGTACCCCCCTCCCCATATTATTGTGTTGTAATAGTGTAGGAATTTTATTTTTCGTACTTTAACGCTTTTTAAATATGCCATGCTAGAATTAGGGTTTGTATGCGAATAAAAAGAACAAAATAGTTTTGACCTAATTTCAAGATAATCAAGCATGAAAATGGACAACACATATCACACTTGCACCCCTAGGGTATTCCACTTTGTTGCCTTCAAATAATTGGGCCATATTGCATGTTAGGTTTCTTTGGGTAAAACAAACAATCAAATGATCATAAGTCCCTCGATGACGCTTTCGAAAAGTTGCCTAAAATGATCAAGTCCCTTTCAAAGAAAAATTGCCCAAAGACATTTAACACTATTGCAGTTATGGTCTAAACGATGACCCGTGCCCGTCCCTTTCACCTCCTAATACAAGATTGTCCACCAAATGCAATGGTGGAACAAAATTGTCAAAAGGTTTAAAACATAACAAGAATCTTTGAGAAAACTTTAGGGTAGATAACTCTTAGGTACTTGTCAATTTGCAAAGAAAACACTTGCCTATTTTCAAACCACACTTCACAAACACTTTCAAAACAAACTTTCAAAAAAAAAACCTTGAAACATCTTTTCAAAAGACAAAACACCTTTTGTAAAACATTCGAGTAAAGAATTGTTACAAAGGTAGCCTATACAAGGCATCTTTTCAAAACATTTTCAAAACCACACACCAAGCACCATTTCAAACAATTGAAAACCAAGGCAAGTTGATCTAAGCAAGTACCTAAGAGCCCATGGATAACCATGGATAGAAAGGGTGCTAATACCTTCCCTTTCTATAATCTACTCCCCGAACCCAAGAAAAATCTCAAAGGTTTTTGCTGTGCTTTTTAAACCTTTCCTTAGGATAAAATAAAAAGTCAGTGGCGACTCTTGCTCAACCGAAACATTTGCGAAAACAAACGCAAAACCATAGTCAGTTCTCCCACCGTATCACAGAACTGGCGACTCTGCTGGGGAGAAAATTTAGAAGTGGAGTAACCTTAGGGCTTAGATCACCTTCTTGCATGACTAATTGTTTGATTTGTTTGCTTTATATTTTGGCTCTATTGTTTGGGGTTGCAATCCTACACCCGGATTTTGGGAAACATTTCATAGATAGCAATACGTTGTGGAAACTGTGCGGGGTATACCGACACGGTCGAAGCAATAGCTATATTAGTGCGACATATTTGTGAGTACCGGTAACCCTTGAGTTCAATCAAGGAGAGTACGGGGCCGCTGAGTGATGTCACTAAGCACTAATGACCTAGAACCTTACTTGACCATCTTGGCCTTTTATTAGGGGTAGTGAGATGACCGGCTTTGGTGCAGTCCGAAGTTGGTAGATACTCGATACTACACTCATTGAGGGTTGTTTTCTTGGAATATTTTGGTCGCTAGTTAAGTGGCTAAACCAAAACAATGAACAATGAAAACAATCCAGTGATATTGAGCTCCTTAGAACCCGGTTACTATTTATAGGACAGGTTTTTAAGCCAACTACACTCAAGAGGGTACTTACCTAAGAAACCCAATGCAAGCCTGAAACTAGGGTTTGGTGTGATTTGCTTGTACATATGTTTTGTGCATACATCATAAACATCATAAAGCATCATATGCATTCACTAACCATTTCAAGGGTTTGGATCTTCATCTTTGTTCCTGTTTTGTAGGTCATGGAAATTCCTCGCAGAAACACCATTCAAGTCAACCTTGTGAGAATCTCTCCTCAACTCAAGGAGCTCACCTCAAGAATTCCGGAAAATCCATCCTTCAGTGAAAGACATGGTTGACTGCTCAGCCTAGTCAACACCAACATTGAAGAGGACATGATGAAGGTGCTATTCCAGTTCTTTGACCCTCTTCACCACTGTTTCACTTTCCCTGATTACCAGTTGGTACCCACTTTGGAGGAGTTTTCTCAACTCCTAAGAATCCCTATCCTTAATCAACTACCCTTCAACGGTACGGAAAAGGAACCAAAGCCGGAAGATGTTGCTCGAGCATTACATCTACAACCATCCGACATCAAGGGGCATTGGGAAACCAGAAGCGGTGTCAAGGGATTCTTAGCAAAATTCTTGTTTGAGAAGGCACAAGAATGTTGGAATTCATTGGACCTACAAGCCTTTGAAGAGATTGTGGCACTCCTTATCTATGGGTTGGTCTTGTTCCCAAATCCTGACCAATTGGTAGATGTCAACGCCGTCAAAATCTTTTTGTCCAGAAACCCAATACCAACATTGCTTGGGGACATCCTTCACTTATTTTACACACGAACAATGAGAAAGAGGGGTGTTCTCATGTGTTGTACTCCTCTCCTTGCAAGGTGGTTTATTTTGCACCTTCCACAATCTGTCTTGAAGAATGACCAAGGCTCAAGGTGGTCCCAACGGTTGATGACTCTTACTCACTCTGATGTACATTGGTGTTCTCGGTCCAGAGAAAATGTCATCATCGTCGATCGTTGCGGAGAGTTTCCTAATGTTCCTTTACTTGGAATTAGGGGAGGTATCACCTACAACCCTTGCCTAGCTTTGAGGCAATTTGGATATGCACGGAGGGATGGCCCTCATGACATGTTGATTCCTGACCTAGTTTTTGACTTCGACAACGATGCGCAAGGACTTCGCCAAAGATTCATCAGAGCTTGGGGAAAACTCAACAAGGTTGATAGCAAGACTCTGGGACACAAGAACTCCATCCCTCTTGAGCCTTATCTCAAGTGGGTACGAGCCCGAGCCCAAAGTCTAATGATGCCTTATCCTCATGTACTCCCAGTGATTAAAGAGCCCGTCAATGAAGGAGAGGTTCCCTACACCATCCTACATCCAGACATGCCTACATCGTGGGAGGAAATGCAGAAAAGTTGGATTCAGCTCAAAGAGGAACGGAATACTTTCGAAGCTAGCTTCTACGCCAGTGAGAAGAAGGTTCTAGAGCTTACCCGCCGACTCCATGAGCAAGAGGCCCTCAACACCTACATCGCACCAAAGAGGATGCGCAATGTCTTTTTGCCTTAAGAAGTTATTTTGTAATATTTGGCCCATGGGGCATTTATGTACTAACAAATTTCTTCTTATTAATATGACGTGCGTTCTTCTTTGTCTGGAACAATTTTGAATGTTCTAAATCCTTGAATGCATTGCATACATAAGCATACCATTCATCATGTGCATAAGCAGGTCTCACTCCAGGTTTCCTTATCTGTCTGCTGTTTATTTCAGTAGGATGGATCTCGAGCAAACAGTCAAAGACCTACAAGCTCAGAATGCACAGTTCCAGCAACTCCTGATGACCTTGGCTAAGGGTCAGGAGGATATCAAGACTCAATTGGGGAATAAGGACCCAGTGAAAAAGAAGAAAAAGAGGATTGGGGTGGCTACTTTGGGGAGAAGATTTGACGGAGAAGCTCGAAGAGTGCTGGAATTTCCTCCTACTTCTGATGAAGGGACCAGTAAAAGAATGGAGCTGCGGTGCCTTCCGAGTCTGATGCGGAAGAAGAAGAGGTTGAAGAGGATGAAGATTATTCTGACCAGCAATACCCTCCAGCTGATGATAAATACAAGGGTTTAGAAGACAGATTGGCCGCCATGGAATTACAAAGAGTACCGGGTTTGGACTTTGAAGACTTGGGTTTGGTTGCCGGGATTGTGATTCCCCCAAAATTCAAAGTGCCAGTGTTTGTGAGGTATGATGGGTTGTCCTGTCCCAAAATGCATCTCAGGTCCTACGTGAGAAAGATTCAACCCTATACGGCAGATAAAAACCTCTGGATTCATTTCTTTCAAGACAGCCTTTCGGGAGCTCAGTTGGAGTGGTTTTATCAGCTAGAAGGAACCAGTGTCAGAAATTGGGAAGATTTGGCCACCGCTTTCTACAAACAATACCAGTATAATTCTGACCTTGCTCCTACCCGTACCCAACTTCAGGGTATGTCTCTAGGAACAAGCGAGGGATTCAAAGAGTACGCACAAAAATGGAGGGATTTGGCTGGCAGGGTGCAGCCTCCTTTAACCGATCGTGAGCTTGTTGATATGTTTCTAGGGACCCTATCGGGGCCATTTTTCAATCATCTGATTGGTAACTCTTCCGCGGGGTTTACCGATTTGATCTTAACAGGCGAAAGAATAGAAGCTGGCATCAAGTCAGGAAAGATTCAGAAGGGTGTTGCTGCAAGTGTTGAGAAGAAGCCTTTTAAGAAGGAAACAGTTGTGGTATATTCTCAGAGAAGAGCAGGGAAGAAGGAGCATCGGCCAACTGTGGGGGCCGTAATGATTCAAAACACTCCAAATGAGCAGCCTCGCTATAACCAGTCCAGACCAAATCAACAACGGGTGGAACGGCCACAACGGCAGTTCACCCGTATTAATATGACTCCAGCGCAAGTGCTTCCCCATCTATTGAAGTTGAATCTCGCCACCATCAAGGAGGCACCAAAGAATGTGAATACGTCCTCTCCGCATTATCATGCCAATGCTAAATGCGCCTACCATTCAGACAGTGTTGGACACGACACCAATGATTGTTGGGCACTCAAGCATAAAATCCAAGACCTGATAGAGGCGAAGGAGGTGGAGTTTGACGCTCCAGAGAAGCCTAATGTGATATCTGCACCCATGCCGAAGCACGGCCGAAATGTCAATGCCATTGAAGAAGATTTGTATGTTGCTGATGTCAGTGATCTGACTACTCCACTGCTAACCATTAATTTGAATTTGTTAAGGGCCGGGATCTTCCCGGGATGTAAAGGAGACTGCTATTGTTGTTACTCTCTGCCGTTTGATTGTCCGTTACTGAAGAAAGGCATCCAAGGCCTTATGGATAGTCGACAAATTTTGTTTGAAAAAGTTTCTGCTGTTCCAGTTCATACTGAAGATGTCTCAATCATAACCATTCACGCCAATCTTTCCAAGGCCGTCAAAAAGCCTGTTAAGATTACACCAGCTACGAAATCTGTTCCTTTGAAGATAACAATGCCAGGGCATGTTCCCTATGTTTCTGAGAAGTCGATACCTTGGAACTACGGCGGTGACGTCTACTACCATGGTATCAAACAAATCGAAATAATTGAAGAAAGTTCGGATGATGAAGAAGCTAGCATTAGTAACATTGCGGGCACCAGCAAAATCACCAGGAGCGGGAGAATATTTTCTCCAGATATTGCCCCTCCAAGAGCAGTCTTTGGACCCTCATCAGCTGACAGGGTCGTCCCTGCACCAATAAAACTTTCTGCTAGAACTCCTTTGATTGAAGATGTTGTTGTTCCTAGTACCGTCTCTCCTACCGCTGCTGACAAAGGTAAGGGAATCCAAGATGAACCCGTCAGGACGAGGGCTCAACCCTTGGTTATCCCGGAAACCTCCAAGAAGGAAATGGATGAGATTTTGAGGATAATCAAAATAAGTGATTACGATGTGGTAGAACAGCTGGGGCAAACCCCCTCAAAGATCTCCATGCTGGCATTGCTACTTTGCTCGGAAGCGCACGCTAAAGCTCTGATAAAATTTCTGAAGGCAGCTCATGTGCCCCAAGAAACCTCTGCGGATCAATTTCAAAATTGCGTGGCTAGCTTGACTGCGGACAATGGATTAGGTTTTTCTGATGCCGACCTAACTCCTAAAGGAAGAAATCACAATGATGCTTTGCACATTTCAATCGAGTGTCGCGGAACTACTCTCGCACATGTCTTGGTCGACACTGGTTCGTCGTTGAATATACTACCTAAGAAGGCCTTGGACCGACTAGATTGTGAAGGATTGGAATTGAAGCCGAGTGATATTATTGTCAGAGCTTTCGATGGTTCGAAGAGAATGGTCCATGGAGAGGTTGAAATTCCCATCAAAATAGGCACTGAGGTGTTTAAATCCACTTTCTACGTGATGGACATCCGTCCATCATACTCTTGCTTGCTGGGTAGACCTTGGATACACCATGATGGGGCAGTCACCTCCTCCTTACATCAGATGTTAAAATATCCATTCAAGGGAAAGATCATCACTGTCTATGGCGAAGAAGAGTACATGATTAGCCACTTAAATTCTTTCCGGTATGTGGAGGTTGAAGGAGAGTTCATTGAAACACCGTTTCAACATTTCAAAGAAGTCCTTCCTGAAATAGCAGTAGCGAAGTTGGCAGCTGAGACACCGAAGCAGATGGCCAGGATGGTATCTCTGGAAGACGCAAGGGCCGCAATCAAGGAAGGGAAGAATTCAGCATGGGGGCAGTTACCTGACATTCCGCATAAGACAGACAAATTTGGATTAGGGTTCACTACCGCAGGCCAGAAAGCTATGCGTCGTTCGAAGATTGAAAGGGCGCCAGTCAAAATTTCTCCCTACGGAATCAACGCCTTGGAAGATGAAGACAAAGAGAGCAACATTGAAGAGTGGATTTACCCAACTGTCAAGGGAGGATTGAGCAACTGGGAGGCAAAAGACTTTGTCCCCATCACTTTTATTCATCAGTAATTTATCTGTTAAACATTTCTTATTTGGTCTGTAATATTTATTTTCAAACAATCCGTATACTATCTTTTCACCTCCTGCCTTGCCCGGGGCATGTAGGTCCATTTGTAAGGGTTTTGATTATTTTTCATATCCATATGCCATGTTTAATGATTCATTGGACGTTTTTCATTTGATAAACTGCTTATGTTCATTTTCTTTCCTTTTGCATTTTTTGTTTAAGGATGGTTATCCCTTACACACACCCACACTCACCAATGCAGGTACCCATCCACTCCGGATTCCATGGGTGACTATTCTGCTATACCTTTCAATAACTCTGAAGATCTGGTCAATCTAGCCGAGTACGAAGATGACGAAGGTTGTGAAGTACCAGGGGAACTAGCCAGACTTCTGCAACAAGAGGAAAGGGCCATCTTACCGCATGAAGAGTCATTGGAAACTGTCAACTTGGGGACCGAGGAAGACCAGAAGGAGGTGCAAGTGGGTGCCAATTTGAAACCGAATGTCAAGGAAAGCCTGATACAGTTGTTGAATGAATATGTTGAAATCTTCGCTTGGTCTTATGAAGACATGCCGGGTTTAGACACAGACATCGTGGTTCACCGTCTCCCCACAAGAGAAGACTGTCCACCGATCAAGCATAAAGTTCGTCGAATGAGGCCTGACATGTCTGAAAAGATCAAGGCAGAAGTGATGAAGCAATTCGACGCTGGCTTTCTGGCTGTTACGTCCTATCCTCAATGGGTCGCTAACATTGTGCCAGTACCTAAGAAAGATGGCAAAGTCAGGATGTGTGTGGACTACCGGGATTTGAATAGGGCCAGCCCCAAAGATGATTTTCCGCTACCTCATATTGACATCTTGATCGACAATACAGCTCAGCACAAAGTGTTTTCCTTCATGGATGGATTCTCGGGCTACAATCAAATCAAAATGGCCCCCGAGGATATGGAGAAAACAACTTTTGTCACACAATGGGGCACTTTCTGTTACAAGGTGATGTCGTTCGGGCTGAAGAACGCAGGGGCAACTTATCAACGCGCCATGGTAGCTTTATTTCATGATATGATACATCATGAGATTGAAGTTTACGTAGACGATATGATAGCTCGGTCACAAACAGAGGAAGAGCACCTTGAACATCTGGAGAAGCTGTTTGCCAGGTTAAAAGAATACAACCTCAGGCTGAATCCAAGTAAATGCATTTTTGGAGTTAGGTCTGGTAAACTCCTGGGATTCATTGTAAGCAACAAAGGCATTGAAGTCGATCCCGCAAAAATAAAAGCAATACAAGAGATGCCTGCTCCCCGTACTGAGAAGGAGGTTAAAGGATTCTTGGGGCGCTTGAACTATATTTCCAGATTCATCTCTCATCTGACTTCCACCTGTGAGCCAATTTTCAAACTTTTGAAAAAAGATCAGGTAGTCGAGTGGAACGACGATTGTCAAGCTGCTTTTGATAGAATCAAGGAGTATTTGCTAGAACCTCCTATTCTGATGCCACCCGTCGAAGGAAGACCATTGATCATGTATTTGACCGTCTTGGATAACTCAATGGGGTGTGTTTTGGGCCAGCATGACGAATCTGGTCGAAAAGAGCATGCTATTTATTACCTTAGCAAAAAGTTTACCGACTGTGAGACTCGCTACTCACTGCTCGAGAAAACTTGCTGCGCTTTGGTATGGGCTGCTCGCCGACTAAGACAGTATATGTTGACTCATACTACCTTGTTGATTTCCAAAATGGATCCTATCAAGTATATCTTCGAAAAGCCCGCTTTATCTGGGAGGATAGCTAGATGGCAAATGATCTTAACTGAGTATGACATCCCGTACACCACCCAAAAAGCTATAAAAGGGAGTGTACTAGCTGACCATCTGGCTCATCAAGCTATCGAAGATTATCAACCCATGAGATTTGACTTCCCAGACGAGGACATCATGAGTTTGGACAACATTGAAGGTAATGGACCGTATGACGGACCCGAAAAGGGATCCCGATGGACCCTGTACTTTGATGGTGCTTCAAATGCACTTGGAAACGGTATCGGTGCGGTACTCATTTCTCCAGAAGGCTGTCACACACCTTTAACGGCCCGACTTTGCTTCAGCTGCACAAACAACATGGCTGAGTACGAAGCTTGCATCTTTGGTCTCAAGGCTGCTATAGACTTGGGGATCAAATCTTTGATCGTATTCGGGGACTCGGCTTTGGTTATCAGTTAAATCAAAGGAGAGTGGGATACCAAGCATCCTAATCTTATCCCGTACAAAGAACATATCCTGACATTGTTGCCTCATTTCGAGCAAATTACCTTCGAGCATTTCCCGCGAGAAGAGAATCAGCTAGCAGATGCTCTAGCCACAATGTCCTCCATGTTTAAACTCAACTGGGATAACGAGGCTCCCCAGATCACCATCGAGCGAATGGATGAACCTGCGCATTGTCACGAGATTAATACCGAAGAAGTAGTGGAACAACCCTGGTTCCATGAAATCAAAAGGTATCTCGAGACTAGAGATTATCCTGAAGGAGCTTCCGTAAATGACAAGAAGTTCTTAAGGAAATTCGCTGCTAAGTTCTTCCTGAGCAACGGCATCCTTTACAAACGAAGCCATGATTGTGTATTACTCCGATGCATGGACAAAGATGAAGCAGAGTTGATTATGACCGATATACACAGCGGCACATTTGGCACCCACTTGAGCGGGCATACAATGGCTAAGAAGATCCTAAGGGCAGGCTATTACTGGTCTACCATGGAAGCTGACTGCCATCAACATTCCCGTACTTGCCATAAGTGTCAAGTCTATGCTGACAAAGTTCATATCCCTCCGGTTCCTCTCAACGTCCTGACTGCTCCTTGGCCCTTTGCAATGTGGGGCATTGATATGATTGGAGAGATCAAGCCCACGGCTTCCAATGGACATCGCTTCATCCTGGTTTCCATTGACTATTTCACCAAATGGGTCGAAGCGGCTTCCTTCGCCTCTGTTACTAAAAATGTGGTTGCCCGCTTTATCAAGCAAAATCTCATATGTCGGTATGGTGTTCCAGACAGGATCATCACAGACAACGGTACAAATCTGAATAACACGATGATCACTGCATTATGCGAACAGTTCAAGATTTATCATCACAATTCATCTCCCTATCGGCCGAAGATGAACGGTGCTGTTGAAGCTGCGAACAAAAACATTAAGAAGATCATTCAGAAAATGACAGTCACTTACAAAGACTGGCATGAGATGTTACCGTTTGCTCTACACGGATACCGTATGACGACACGTACTTCAACTGGGGCAACCCCATTTTCTTTGGTTTATGGCATGGAAGCTGTTTTGCCTATGGAAGTCCAGATCCCTTCTCTAAGGATTATGAAGGATGCAGGTTTGAATGAAGATGATTGGATGCAGACCCGACTTGATCAACTCAATCTGATCGACGAAAAGCGACTTGCTGCTATATGCCATGGTCAGACGTATCAAAAACGGATGATCAAGGCCTTCAATAAGAAAGTCAGACGTCAAGTGTATCAAGTCGGAGATCTCGTAATCAAGCGGATCATCTTACCGCAAAGTGATCCCAGGGGCAAATGGACTCCTACATATGAAGGACCATTTGTGATCAAGAGCATATTTTCTGGTGGTGCAATGATTCTGACCACCATGGACGGCGACGATTTGCCGCACCCTGCGAACGCAGACATAGTCAAAAGATACTACGCATAAAATGACCCGACAAGTCGAAAGCCCGAAAGGGCGGCTTGGGCAAAAATGGGCATCCCGGTGGATCGAAAACCCGAAAGGGCGATTCAGGCAAAAATTAGGGATAAAAACAAAAAAATATGCACACCCGGCAAGTTGAAAACCCGAAAGGGCGGCTTGGGCAAAAAGGGGTTTCCCGGTGGATCGAAAACCCGAAAGGGCGATTCAGGCAAAAGTTAGGGAATTAAAGCGTATGACTATGTCTCGTCGGATCACTTCAAAGACAATCTCTTCATCAACCAGTTCCGGGTTTCTGATCAATCCAGTCATCGGCAAACGAAGCATTGAATGGACAAATATTCAGAGTTGTGAAAGCTATAGCGGAATGGAATCCCATGGAATTATTTCACATAGCCATCCTTATTTTGTATAAATCTTTCAAA
The DNA here is from genome assembly GCA_948472305.1 of Vicia faba. Classification (NCBI taxonomy): domain Eukaryota; kingdom Viridiplantae; phylum Streptophyta; class Magnoliopsida; order Fabales; family Fabaceae; genus Vicia; species Vicia faba. The sequence continues at coordinate 890,390,141 of OX451735.1, forward strand.
TATTTACGACAAGATCCTCTTACTAGGATGATTGTCTCCTTTGTACAAATAAACTCATAGAAAATCAATACAAATACTTTTCCCAAGAAAATTTGTGTCATTTCCTTTTCTTTTCTCTTGCACTATTGTTTTATTTTGAGAAACGTCCAATGTTTTGTTAAATAGGCATATGCATTTGAACATAATCATTTCCTTATGAATCAAGAAGGAGGATTACTGATAGGTCGAAGGTACAGTTGGATAACCTGATACCCTTTCTAAGGAAACCCCCGGGAGATTTGGAATCCATATCCCTAGCAAGTCTTGAAGCTCATCCCCAGTAGATTCTGGAAGCTTATCCCCCGCAGAGTACGGACGTCTCTCCCGAGTTTTATTCAAAATTATTCCTCACAAGGGCTTATAACTGGGTTATCCTCAGCTTATTGCCACGGAAGATCGCACTCGCCAAAATTCTTCCTATCCTCAGCGGAGTTCATCAAGATTCCCCAGCAGTAACTTATCTTTACAATCCCCCAGCCAGAGGATCCTCCGGAATTCAATTACCCTCAAAGTTTAAGTTTCAGAATCCCCAGCGAAGCCAGACTAATGAACCTTCTCCCTACAAAGTTTTAGGAGAGCAAATCTTGAGTTCCCCAGTGAAGTCGCCAGAGATGTTTCCCGCCAAACTGAAGACCCTCAGTCTTGCATCCCCAGCATGAGCCTATTAGATCGGTGCTCCCCAGTAGAAGTCATCAGGAATTCCCCAGAGGTTTGGTATACAACCCAAGCTCCTTATTCCCCAGTAACAGCCAAGGAATTATTCTTCCCGACAGTATTCAAGATGCTTTTATCTTCAGCCATCCAGGATTCATCTATCCCCAGCAAGACAGCTCATCAGCTTACATGCGCATTCATTGCATTCATATCATAAACATTGATATAACATATATTGCATCATGCATTTCATGCAACATAATTTTGTGTTTAGCTAACATTTTGCCCGTATCAGGATAAGAATAAAAGGATATCATTAACAGTTTCAGATGCAGTTTTACACTGACTCGTCATCAGGCAACCCTACACCGGTTCCTCCTCAAATTTCAAGACTTCTGAAAACAGTTTACGGGTTCTCCAAGTAGCGGATGTTAACCTATCGCTTGTTCAGTTTTCTTCTCAAGACTTCTGAAAACAGTCTATGGATTCTTCCCAACAACGGATGTTAATCTATCACTTGTTCAGATGCAACCATTGAAAACAGTTTACGGATGCTTCCCAACAACGGATGCTGCTCTATTGCTTATTCAACTTCAAGATTCCTGAAAACAGTTTACGGGTTCTCCAAGTAACGGATGTTAACCTATCGCTTATTCAGTTTTCTTCTCAAGACTTCTGAAAACAGTCTATGGATTCTTCCCAATAACGGATGTTAATCTATCACTTGTTCAGATGCAACCTTTGAAAATAGTTTACGGACGCTTCCCAACAACGGATGTTGCTCTATTGCTTATTCAACTTCAAGATTTCTGAAAACAGTTCACGGGTTCTCCAAGTAACGGATGTTAACCTATCGCTTGTTTAGTTTCTTCTCAAGACTTCTGAAAACAGTCTATGGATTCTTCCCAACAACGGATGTCAATCTATTGCTTATTCAGACCCCCAGTTCAGAAATGGTCCAAAGCTTGGACACCTTCCTGATACTCATTCCAGATGGCATCTCTAAGCCCATCCCCGATAAGTTTTTGTCACTCTTCCAGATGGCATCATTAGGCCCATCTCCAAATGGCATCTCTAAGCCCATTCCCGCATCCATTGCTTTGACGAGTGCAAATTTCCGGGCACTCTAGTGTCCAATCTCCTTTTACCCTCGAGTCACGAAAGGCAAACTTGCCAATCTAACTCTTCGGATTCAAGGAGATTGAACAGGGGAAACTGTTGTACCCCAAAATTTTCCCTCCCATTTCTCATTGATTTCTCATCACAAAGCACTTGGAGATCAAGATCCAGTTAGGGTTTCATCTGCTCAAGACTTCTCCTATCATTGTTGACCCAAATTAGGGTTTGTGTTTGCACAAAGATGTTTTGACCTAAAATGCCTAAGATGACTTTCATGCTTCATATTGGACTCCCAAGTTTATCCATACCAAGTTTCAAGTCTTGATTCCAAGTTTTGCCCAGTCAATTGGACAGTTGACCTAGAAATCAGCTGTATTGGGGAAAAAGTCAATTGTGGCCAATTGACAGTCAAACCTCATGAAAATTGACCCACATCAACATTATGAACTCCTATGAACCATTTGATCAAGTTGGGATCACAATTCCACAAGAAATTTGATCAGATCACCAAAAGGGCAAAATGGTCATTTTTAGGGTTTTGACTGCACAGAGGCAATTTTTGACTGTTTGACCCAACCAATGGCAAACCAAGCTCACATATGGACTCAAGTACCCCATGGAATTATCTTGACATGCTCAACAAACTCAAAAGATCCCAAGTACACAAGATTGACAGTTGAATTTCTCAGTCAATTGATCAATTTTGACTGTATACTGAAAAGTCAAACTTTGACTTTTTGGTCAAAATCAAGAGTCAAGATTCATTTTTCATCAAAACATGCCAAATCATGAAACTTGTTCACCAAGAAATCAAAAAATGCAAATTAGGGTTAGAAATGAGGATTTTTCATAATTTAGAATTTTTCTAAGTTATGAAAAAACCTAATTTTTTCCCAACTTTGCCCCACTTTCTCACCAAGATCTATTTGGATTCAAACAAAAGTCAAAACATGAAAGTTGTAGCTTGTTGCATAATCTACAACTTTGATTCACAAAGTTTTCCCAAATGAGGCTTGTATCTCAAGTTACAAATTTTTGAATAAGGGCACTAAACTATTCTTAACTTAGTGAAATTTTAACCTATTTTGACAAGGTTTTCTACCCAACTTCAAGGCCATTTTCCCTACACTTCCATTTAGAATTTCAATTTGCATTTCAAAGATGGATTGTAGTACACATTCCAAGCTTTCCAAAATGTCCAAGAACTTATTAAACAACCTCATAACTTGAGAGAATCGAATTTCACAATATGGCAAAAACTCACTTTTGAATTGGCTATTTTCCATGTTCATAGTTTGTGCAAACTTCTCAAACCAGCATGCCCCTTGATTACAGGTCCTTAAACCATCCAACACTCAATAATTTAATGCATGTTCATTGTGCTAAGACCTTGTTTCATGAGTTCAAGCATTGCCTAAAGGATTAATCCCAAATTGGAAAAAGCATTATATCCATTTTTGCAAAAGTTTCACTTTATGTCATGATGCAAATCCACAAGTACAGATGAGATCTAATTGGCACAAGATTATGAGCAAAACACTCTGATCAAGGAGAGATTATGCAGCACATTAGGGGGCCTCTACTTACCTAGAACACAACTTGAGCATTTGTTGCTTAAAGTGTAAGTAACATTGCATTTTGAAAGAGAACTCACATATCAGCTTACAAACACTTAAGCAAACTTGTAAAACACATCCAGGACATCCCAACTAAGCTAGTACACGACCCTAACATCCCTCATACACTCCCAATCCCAGAATCACCTTCAAACTGCAAGAAGAGGGCAGGGCCTGCAGTTTGAGTGTCATCTCTCATTCCTCTCAAGCTTTCTTGCCCAAACCAGTTCACACACCTTCCATACCATCTAAGCAAGCTAACCAAGACTTGAAACACGACCTGTAATTCCTCTAACAAGTTCCACCATTTTCACTTTTTCATTTTGCAGTTGAAGTTCCACAGCTCGATTCAAGGTGTCTCAAGGCAAAGTAAATATTGGAACAGCATCACCACACCTCAAGGAAGCTATACCAACCATCACCTTGCACTGAAAGCTTCCCCATTGCCAGATAGAACTTCAACTGAACAGGTACTTTGGTGAACTTCTAACTCTTAGTATAGGCATCATTAGCTCTAGGTTTGTGAATAAGGAATGTTCTACTCATGCCACTGAACCTGTACATGCTTTTACTTTTCATTTCTTTTGCTTGAGCTGTGAGAATTTAAGGTTTGAAAATGGCAGAAAACTTAGGTCAGGATTTGGGAATGTCAAAATTCGCTCTCATTTCTGAGAGTTAGGAGTTGTTCTTTATATATTTGGAATCGTGATTCAATGCTTAACATTTTTTGTGTTGAAAGTTTGTGCAAAAGATCAAGGAATCAGGATGTTTGAACTGGAAGAACAGGCGCGCGTTTTGGACAATTTTTTGTCTGAAGGTTGAAGAAGAAGCCACATGGGCTGGGCCTGTGTGGTCTTTTCTTTTCACACCCTATTTCCATTTTCATACCCCCCAAGCCTATTTTGTGTATTTTTATGATTTTTTGATTTTTCCTTTTTCATTCTGACTCTTTTATTTTTTCTTATCATATTAAAAACATAAAAAAGATTTTTTGCATCATTTTTATATTTTTTAGACATTTATTGGATTATGTTGATATTTGTATACAAATAAGTTATTTAGAATAAATAGAGAAAAATAATGTAAACACATTTTATTTTTATTTTTATTTTGTTTTATCTTCTTGAAATATTTTTATACAAAACATACTTTTTTTCATAAATATTAATTATTATTATTTTTATATATATAATATTTATTTAGTAAATAATAAAGATATATATACATATATTAATACACTTAGGATAAAATACCAAAAATATACATATTTTTATTTTATTAATATTTAACACTAAAAATACATTTTTACAAATATACTATATTTTATTTCATTTTTGTATATAAATAGTAAATATTATATATATTATATAATTAATACCCTTTTGATTAAAATTAGGGTTTTGCCCTAAATATGAAAATATTCCAAAAATAATACCTTTTTATTTCTTTTTTATTTTTACATAAATAACACTTTTTCATACATATAAAAATTCTTTTTACATCTTGCATATTTATTTCATTTCCATTTAATTTATACCTTTAATTATATTGTAAATATCCAAAGAAAATGATGTAATAGCTAGGTTTAAATTATTGTCTAAATAACCCCCCATTTGAAACATTTGTACCCCCCTCCCCATATTATTGTGTTGTAATAGTGTAGGAATTTTATTTTTCGTACTTTAACGCTTTTTAAATATGTCATGCTAGAATTAGGGTTTGTATGCGAATAAAAAGAACAAAATAGTTTTGACCTAATTTCAAGATAATCAAGCATGAAAATGGACAACACATATCACACTTGCACCCCTAGGGTATTCCACTTTGTTGCCTTCAAATAATTGGGCCATATTGCATGTTAGGTTTCTTTGGGTAAAACAAACAATCAAATGATCATAAGTCCCTCGATGACGCTTTCGAAAAGTTGCCTAAAATGATCAAGTCCCTTTCAAAGAAAAATTACCCAAAGACATTTAACACTATTGCAATTATGGTCTAAACGATGACCCGTGCCCGTCCCTTTCACCTCCTAATACAAGATTGTCCACCAAATGCAATGGTGGAACAAAATTGTCAAAAGGTTTAAAACATAACAAGAATCTTTGAGAAAACTTTAGGGTAGATAACTCTTAGGTACTTGTCAATTTGCAAAGAAAACACTTGCCTATTTTTAAACCACACTTCACAAACACTTTCAAAACAAACTTTCAAAAAAAAAACCTTGAAACATCTTTTCAAAAGACAAAACACCTTTTGTAAAACATTCGAGTAAAGAATTGTTACAAAGGTAGCCTATACAAGGCATCTTTTCAAAACATTTTCAAAACCACACACCAAGCACCATTTCAAACAATTGAAAACCAAGGCAAGTTGATCTAAGCAAGTACCTAAGAGCCCATGGATAACCATAGATAGAAAGGGTGCTAATACCTTCCCTTTCTATAATCTACTCCCCGAACCCAAGAAAAATCTCAAAGGTTTTTGCTGTGCTTTTTAAACCTTTCCTTAGGATAAAATAAAAAGTTGGTGGCGACTCTTGCTAAACCGAAACATTTGCAAAAACAAACGCAAAACCATAGTCAGTTCTCCCACCGTATCACACATGTCTTCATACGACCAGGCAAAGACTTCGACATAATCGTGTAACAACTGAATCAGACGCTCCTTGATACTAGGTTCCAGATTAGCACCCACCTTGACCTCTTTTTTGTCTTCTTCGGTACCTAGGTTGATTGTATCCACAGGTTCTTCGTGAGGTTGAATGGTTCTCTCTTCTTGTTGTAGTAGTCTGGCAAGTTCTCCTAGTACTTCACAATCTTCCTCACCTTCGTCTTCGGCTTGGTAGATTAGATTCTCAGAGTCACAAAAGGCCATAGCAGTATCGTTACCCATGGGATCCCGAATGGATGTATACCTACATTATGAGTGTGAGTGTGTGTAAGGGTATAGCTATCCTTGAAAGAAATAAAAATGTAAGAAGAAAAATAATGAGCACAAAAAGTTTGTATGCGAAAACGTCCATGATTCATTGATGTCATATGAAAATGAGATAATAACCCTTAAAAATGGACTGTTGTGCCTCGGGTAAGACACGAGGTTTCAAGAGTGCAAATTGTTTTAATATTACAGATCCAATAAAATGTAAAGACAAATTACTATGGGATAAAAGTGATCGGGATAAAATCTCTAGCCTCCCAGTTGTTGAGCCCTCCACTGACAGACGGGAATATATAATCCTCCACGTCACAGCTATCTTCATCATCTTCTACAATGTTGATCTCGTGGTTGCTGATCTTCAAGGGTGGTCCTCCGGCGCGAGCGCGACGTACATCCTTCTGAGCACTTGAAGTGAAACCTAGGCCAAACTTGTCAGACTTATACGGGATATCGGGGAGTTGTCCCCAGATAGTGCACCCGCCTTCTTCTACCACTGATTTGGCATCCTTCAGAGATGACATCCATAGCGGAGGCCTTGTGACCTTGGGAACAGCCTTGGTTACTGCAACATCTTGCGAGACCTCTTCAAAGTGTTGAAATGGAGTTTCAATAAATTCACCATCTAATTCCACATATTTGAAGGAATTGAGATGGCTGATCATATACTCTTCTTCTCCATGAACGGTGATAATCTTCCCTTGAATTAGATATTTCAGCATTTGGTGCAACGTAGAAGTGACAGCGCCAGCATTGTGAATCCATGGTCGGCCTAGCAAGAAAGAATACGAGGGACGGATATCCATTACATAAAAAGTTGACTCAAAAGTTTGTGTTCCAACTTTTATGGGATCTTAGTAGATGCGGTAATACTTGAGACAGGGTCATGTTAATTATGGTGAACTGCTTGACTGGTCTTTCCATCCTTGGTTGATTATTTCTTTGCTGATCAGACGCATGCTTAGGAATCATAACAGCCCCCACCATTGGTCGGCGTTCGGCCCTATCTTGGTTTCTTTGGGGATATACAGCAACCACCTCTTTCTTTCCAATGAAAGGCTTCCTTACAGCTGCAGAAGAAGATGTATATTTCTGAATCTTTCCACTCTTTATATCGGCTTCTACCCTTTCTCCGGTCAATATTAGTTCAGTAAAGCCCGCAGATGAACTTCTAATTAAATGATTGAATAAGGTACCAGACAAGGTACCCAAGAACATGTCTACCAATTCCCTCTCAGATAGAGGGGGTTGAACTCTTCCAGCCAAGTCTCTCCATTTTTATGCATAGTCCTTGAAACCTTCATTGGACACCATGGACATAATCTGGAGTTGAGTACGGGTAGGCGCAAGATCAACATTATATTGGTATTGTTTGTAGAAGGTTGTAGCAAGATCTTCCCAGTTGTGAACGTCGGCTCTTTCTAGTTGGTAAAACCAATCAAGTTGAGTTCCAGACAGGTTGTCTTGGAAGAAGTGTACCCATAAGTCTTTGTCAGCGGTATGGGACTGGATTTTCGTTACATAGGACCGGAGATGCATTTTAGGGCATGAGACTCCATCATATTTGGCGAACATAGGTGCTTTGAATTTGGGAGGAATGACAATCCCCGACACTAACCCCAATTCCTCAAAGTCCAAGTCAGACACTTTTTAGATTTCTATCGCACTCAACCGCTCTTCGAGATGTTTATACTTGTCATCAGTTGTAGGGTACTGTTCTTCAGAATATTCTTCTTCTTCCTCTTCCTCTTCTAATTCTGACGGGACAACCGTTTCCTTGCCTTTCCCATCTTGGTTGTCTCTTTCACCGGATGTCGTTGCAAAGTCTAAGGTCCTTCTTGTCTGCTCGTGAAATCTTCTTCCCATGTTTAGGACTCCGGTTACCTTTTTTGTTTTCTTTTTCGTCTCCTCAGCTAGCAAAGTCTTCAACTCTTCTTTTCCTTTGGCTAGGGTCAAGAGCAACTGTTGAAACTGTGTATTCTGAGCTTGGAGGTCCTTCACTATTTGCTCGAGATCCATCTTACTGAAATAAATAGTAGAGAGATGAGGAGACTTATTGCAAAAGACCTTCTTATGTTATGATGAATGGTATATGCATATGTAATGATTTCAAGGATTTTAAGATTCAAATTTGTTTATAGACAAAAAAGGAAACACACGTTATATTAATAAATTAAAGCTTGAGTACATCAATACCCCTTGGACAAAATAATACAAAAAACTCTAAGATAGAAAGGTAGTACACATCCTCTTTGGTGCAATGTAGGCATTGAGAGTCTGCTCCTCATGAAGTAGCCTAGTGTGTTCCAAAACCTTCTTCTCGCTTGTGTAGAATTGGGCTTCGAAAGTATCTCGCTCCCCATTGAGTTGTATCCAATCTCTTTGTAGGTATTCAAGAGAGGTGGGCATATCAGAGTGTAGGATAGTGTATGGAACATCTCCCTCCATTTGAGGTAAGGCTCCAGAGGGATGGAATTTTTATGCCCCAAAGTCTTGCTATCCACCTTGTTTAACATTCTCCAAGCTCGGATAAATCTCTGGCAAAGACCTTGATCGTTGTTGTCGTAGTCAAATACCAAACCTTGAATCAGCATCTCATGCGGGCCATCCCTTCGGGCATAACCAAACTGTCTTAAGGCTAAACAAGGGTTATAGGTGATACCTCCCATAATGCCAAGTAAAGGTACATTATGGAATTCTCCACAACGGTCGACAATGATAACATTCTCTTTGGATCGGGAGCACCAATGAATGTCTGAATGTTTGAGCGTCATCAACCTTTGTGACCACCTTGCACCTTGCTCATTTTTTAATACAGATTAGGGAAGATGTGAAATAAACCATCTTGCCAAGAGAGGAGTTCAACACATAAGGACACCTCTTTTCCTCATTGTGCAAGTGTGAAAAGAGTGTAGGATATCCCCTAGCAATGTAGGCACTGGGTTGCGGGATATGAAGATCTTAATGGTGTTGACATCTATGAGTTGGTCAGGATTTGGAAACAAAACCATCCCATAGATGAGGAGAGCCACAATTTCCTCAAAGCCTTCTAAGTCCAAGGAATTCCAACAACTTTGGGTTTTCTCAAACAGGAACTTTGCTAAGAAACCTTTGACACCACTCCTTGTTTCCCAATGAGTTGTGATATCAGATGAGTTCAAGTGTAGAGCTTGAGCAATCGCTTCTGGCTTTGGGTATCTTTCCATACCGTTGAAAGGTAGTTGATTGAGAATGGGAATCCTCAAGAGTTGAGAGAATTCTTTCAAAGTAGGCACAAGTTGATAGTCGGTAAATGTGAAGCAATGGTGTAAAGGATCAAAGAACTGAAAGAGCAACTTCATCATATCCTCATCTGTGTTGGAGGTGACCAAGTTGAGTAGGCGACCATGTCTCTCGGTAAATGGATAGTTTTCAGGAATCCTTGAAGCTAGCTCCTTGAGTTATGGAGGGATCCTTACAAGATTGACTTGAATAGTTTTCTTGCGAAGTGAATCCATATCCTACAAAACAAGAACAAAGATGAATCCCAAAATCCTTGAAATGGTTAGTGGATGTATATGATGTTCATGATGTTCATGATGTTATGTACAAGTATGCATATACAAAAAATCAAACAAGTCCTTAGGTTTAGGCTTGCATGGAGTTTTATAGGTAAGTACCCTCTTGAAGTTTAGTTGGCTTAAACTTGTCCTAGTAATAGTAACCGGGTTCTAAGGAGCTCAATATCACTGGATTGTTTCCTTGGTCATTGTTTCCTTGGTCATTGTTTCCTTGGTCATTGTTTCAGCACAAGCCTCTTTAATGGCGACCGAAATATCCCAAGAAACCAAACCTCAATGAGTGTAATATCGAGTATCTACCAACTTCGGACTGCACCAAAGCCGGTCATCTCACTACATCCTAAAGGCCAAGTTGGTCAAGTAAAGGTTCTAAAAGTTCATTAGTGTTTCATGACATCACTCAGCGGCCCCGTATTCTCTTTGATTAACTCAAAGGCTACTGGTACCTATAAATATGTTGCACTAATGTAGCTATTACTTAGACCATGTCGGTATACCCTGCACAGTTTCCACAATGTATTGCTACTTACCTATAATGTATCCCAAATCCGGGTAGAGGATTCAAACTCAAACAAAGAACCATAATGTAAAGCATACAAGTCAAACAATGTAAACAAGTAAATATGATCTATCCCTAATGTAACCCCACTTTTATAATATTCCCCAGCAGAGTCGCCAAGTCTCTGATACGGTGGGAGAACTGACTTGGGTGTTTTGCGTTTTATCGCAAATGTTGCGGTTAGCAAGAGTCGCCACCGACTTTTATTTTATCCAAAAAGGAAAGGTGAAAAAGCACAGGAAAGACCTTTGAGATTGTTTCTTGAGTTCGGGGGGTAGATTATGAAAAGGGAAGGTATTGGCACCCTTTTCATCCATGGTTTTTCATGGGCTCTTAGTTACTTTCTAGATCACTTGCTTTTGTTTGAAATTGTGATTTGTGTGGTTTTTGAAAGTATTTTGTAAAGAGGCCATTGTTTAGGCAATCTTTGTAATGATTCTTGTTCGTAAGAATATATACAAAGATGTTTGATCTTTTGAAAATGTTTTCAAGTTTTGTAAGATGTTTTTAAAGTGTAAGTGTTTGTTTTTGAAAATAGCAAGGATGTTTGTTTTGAAATGGAGCAAGTAATTAGGAGCAATCTACCTACTCAAAAGTCTTTCTTGTATATTTCCTTTTCCTTTGACATTGTTATCTTACCATTGATTTGGTAAGTAAATCTATCTTTGGATGTAAACGGGACGGACGTGGGTCATCGTATAACCATGATTAGCAATGTTTGCAAGGCATCTTAGCATTCTCTTTTAGGGACTAAGATCATTTGTAAGGCAACTTAGATAGCATCGTTGAGGGACTATGATCTTGTATTCGTTTGTTTTTGCTAAGATACCTCACATGCGTAATATGGACATTTTGTATAAGGAAACCAAATGGAGCTTACCCTAGGGGTGCTTGTGTGCAAGTGTATTATTTTCATGCTTGATGTCTTGAATTAGGGTTTGCTATTTGGTTGGTTTTAATCTTTCCATACAAAACCTAATTACTAGCATTGTATATATGAAAGCGATAAATTGCGAAATTTAAAATTACTACGCTATTACAATACTTGTGGGAGGGGGATATACAATTTATGAATGGGGATTTCAATAATATAAACCTAATTAATCTATTACAACCAAATTGAATATGTACAAATAATTGAAGAAATATATAAAGTACAAATGCAAATGGAAAGAAATGATTTTTGTGTTTGGATTTTTATATGAAAGAGGTTTTAACCTAAACCTAATTAGAGAAAAAATAATTAAATCAAAATTAATTTAATTTAAATTAATTAAGAAAAGAAATTAATTAAGAAAAGATTTTTGAATAAAACCCTAATTCTATTTAGTTGATTAAAAGAAAATAAGTTTAAAGAAAAAGTATTTTTGTATTTTTGTCTTGAAAATAATATATGGTGTTGTGAAATATTTTTGGCCTTTTTTATATTAAAATAAATATATTTAAATAAATAATAACCTAGTTTTTGTTTAATTTACAAGGTAATTAGTAAAGATAAATAAAGTATAACGAATAAAAATAATTTTTTGTGTGGGAAAAATATTTAAATTATATCAAACATAAATCTACTATTTTTATATTTTTTTTTTATTTTTTTGGTATTTTTAGAAAATATATTTAAAAGGAAAAATGAAATAAATAAGTAAATAAAAATGAATGGGCCAGGGGGTGCAAAAAGTAAGCAAGGAGGTGAGCTAGCAAATAAAAAAAAACAATGTCAGGCCCAAAGGGCCCAGCGCCTGCAAAAAAATGTTAGAGGATCAGAAAATATGAAAAAAATGTAAAAATGGTCACGCTGGGGCTTGAACCCATGACCAATGGGTGAATAGGTGCGCGCTTTACCACTGGGGTGGCTATACATCTGTTTATATAAACAAAACCATAAATATATAAGGCAAATCAAGTCATGATGACTTCATCTTCAACCTCCAGCCGGTGTACCTGTAACTTCTTCATTTCTCAACAAAAATGGGAGATGACAAAATGAAAGTTGTGCTATTTTTTCTCACGAATCCAACCATATAACTTATGTAAGCTAAAAGTCAAAGATGAAGATTAATTTTGCTGGCC